>CM031244.1:512789139-513989139 GCA_018340775.1 Taxus wallichiana var. yunnanensis
TAATTTGATGGATTATGATTTTTTTGATGAAATTTTTCCTCGACCCATGAAAAAACATGAAAAGTTAAAATGAAAGGTTACATAGGTGAAAAATGATGAAATAAAAGGTGGAAAATGATTGAAATGCATGTTGGCATGTCTCGAATGCCAAAAACATGACCCCGGATGGATAAGGATCTAATCCCATGTAATATTTTATTGTTTTTGTGCATCCCTCTGCATTCTCATGAAATGTTTCACAATTTAATATCATTTTTCATCAAATGGATAGGGTTTTCAGTAACAAGTTTGATCCTCGGAGCATATTCTTTTCTTGGGATGCAAGGATCCAAGTTGGCATAGGGTATAAGTTGTAATTTTTAAGCATTTTGTAAGGCTGTTGAGATTTTGGAGAGAGAAAGAAGAATTTTTAGGAGGAAAATTGGAAGTAATCCATTTCTTTTGAGAAACTCGCTGAGAGCCATTTTTAATTCCTTCAGTATCAAATGTTCATCATGTTGAGTTGGTTTTAGTTCAGTAAAGCCATCAACAAGCTTTGAGATTGTCTTAATAACATTCCTTGCTGGTGTATTTGATCAAATTTATGGATTGACTGGTTTTATCTCTTGCAAAACTTGCATACACTTGTATTTCAAAGTATGTTTTCAATTTGTGTTTTATGCTCATGTTGCAATCTTGTGTTTAAGATCTCTTTTGATCATACATGGCCTCATTTCTTGTAGGGTTTGAAGGCATCTGCAATCCTTCATTTAGAAGAGCATTCATTTGAGTAAAGATAAACGTATTTAAATTCATCTTACTTTCCTTGAATATTGAGGGTGTTTGTAAACCTTTGGGTGTACCTCGTGTCATGATCAAATGAGGGTTTCTAGATGCTTCATTGATATTTTTTTCAAGATGTTGTCGCAGGTTATCAAAGTTTGTGTGGAATAGTGTAGATTTGGGCCACCATTTTTGTACACATCTTGGTTGAAAAGAGCACTTCAAACTCATTGAAACATCTCTGTTGTTTAGGTGTTGTAATTATTTTGCAAAGGTTCCCAAAGAAGTTAGTAATTTCTTATCTTGTATTGTCTAAACTTCTCCTTACGATGTAATTTCATTTAGACTAACTCATCCTACCTGTACTACCCCTACATTGCATTGTGTGTCAACAAAAGAATACATTCCTTCCACCAAAATGCACAAAGTATATCAGGGTTTCATTATGTCTTTAGCAGCCCTAGCTTTGTTTTGAAAGCATATCCATCATTTAGTAGTGATAACTCCTTTGAGTTTGGATAATGGATACTTGATCATGTTTTCACAAGGCCTCTTTCATATCACATGCAAAACACAAGGATATCTCTACCTCCTTAACCATACAAGGGCTGCAATATAGGTTCTCTTGCCTTGGTTGATAGGCACAACCTGAAATAGTGAGGGTTAGATCAAAACCCTTATGAAGGTGTTATCCACTTCCTTAAATCTTAAATGCAAACAAGCAGATAGGTGTGATCCCCAGCTATAAATGACACACAAACCATCTATCTACTCTTGAAGTGTCTTGAGCTAGTTCATGATGTTGTTCAAGTTGTGAAGGAGACTAAAAGTGGATACCAACATTCCTCTCTTTTGTTCTGTCCCCTAAGAGCCGATCCCCTGTTTTTTTTCCTAATCTAATAAAAAATAAAGAAATTGATCCAAGAAAAATAAGCTACAAATTATGAAACCGTAATTTCAAAGAGGAGCTAGAGAACTTGGTTGTTTTGCAAATAAATATGGAATGTCTTTGCCAAGTGACGAACTAATGAATAGAGAGGGGAAACTTTCACATTGAAACCCATAAAATTATGCAACCACAATATTTTCCTAGACTTGGGCACCATGAATGGGTAAGAGGAACTCCGTGGGCATTACAGATCTGCTATGGGAATCGGTGAGTGCTCGGAACCTCGAAAAACCAGCTTTGGAGGGTCGTGAGGTATTTTTTTCTTACGCTACCTATCACTTGTATGTCGCATCAAATTCATTGATGATGCATGTAGCCTGTAATGAAGAAATGACCTACAAAACCCTCAAATGAACATCAAATCTTGAAAATAAAATAATGCAAATGAGGGGTCGATTTTCCTCGGTTGTCAAACAAGTGAACTTACAATCGAGCACCGAACTACCTCTCACACCCAATGTAGTTCTCGTGATCCATAGGATCCAAAATAACTCTACTTCATCAAAATCAGTCAACACAAAGAAAGAAAAATAGTAAAATGGAGGTTCTTGTCTTTTAAGTAACAGGACCGCTACCTCAGTGCAGGTGGTGGTTATAAAACTTCCACCTGGCCAAGGTGGCATCCTGTGACTACAAATTTACATAGGTGGCAATCCCGCCATTACAGATAATTTTTTTGAAATGAACACCTTTGAATTGTAAAGGATGTCCATCTCTCTTCTCCTTCATGACCTTTCCCATTCTCCAATGCATGGGAGGACATGAGAAAGGCTATAAATACATGATTGTAGAAGTGTAGAGGGATCAAAGATGAGAGAAAGTGAGCAAGAAGTCTTAGTGCTGGAAATTGTATTTTATCGAAGAAAGGAGTTTTGAGATAGAGTAAGCAAGTAATTGAAAGGAAGTGTTGAGATATTATCTACTTCCATTTCCTACTTATTGTAAATTATGTACTTGTTGATTTGAATTGGCCAATAGAAGTGGGAAGAAAGAACAATTGCCCTTCCCGACTAGTTTTTCCTCCATCGAGGTTTTCTAGGATAAAATTATTGGTGTTATGAGCTTATATTCTTTCCTTTACTACAATTATTGATTATAAGCACAACAATAATTCATTCACAAGATATCTATGTTATGGATTTGGAGGATGAGGATATTCTCGACCAAGTACTTGGGAGGACTTCACACTCACCTTCGAAGAAAAGTCATCTCCACAAAGCCCAATGATTTTAATGAAGCATGTGTGCAAGCATACTACATAGATGATGAGAAAAAGCAAGGAGAAGCAGAAATGAAGGTAAAGCAGTCAAAAAATTAGCAAAAACAAGATTATGGGCAAACAAGTAACAAGGATAAGTGGAAAGGGGAAGGTAAACAAGCTACCACTACTTTAAATACTTGTAAAGATCCCAAGAATTTTTGTAAGAATTGTGATATCAATGGTCATACTGATGCTACATGTTGGAAGTTACATCAGGAGTTACATCCGAAGAATCGAACCAAGGACTCCAAAAAGTCCATGACAAATTGTAGAAGCGAGGGGAGGTGGAAATCAAAGATGACTTTGATGTAGATGAAAGGCTTGGATGACAAGCCACCAACATGGACAATAAGAGGAGATGAATAGATTATTCCATATCAAAATCCGTATCAAGAGAACTAAGGTAAATGCTTTGGTTGATACCACTCTCAATCTAACTTGATTTCTAAGACAGTTGTAAAGAAGCTTGGTCATGGGACTTATGAGCATCCACACCCTTATCATTTGGGTTGGGTGAAGAAGGGTGTTGAAATTCGGTAACAAGAAGATGTAAGGTTAAGTCCTGGGATAAATTCCCAATATATAGATGTTTTTGTCGCGTTATTCCAATTAATGCTTTTGATGTTGTATTCGGAGTCCTTACTTATATGTTAAGGATGCTATATTTATGACAAGGAAAACTGATATAGATGAGTCAAGGATGGGATCAGGCTACAACATTCGGGAACACTAGCGTAAGACATGGGTTACTATGGTAAGTGCTAACCAAGCAAAACGACTAATTCTAGAAAATCATAATCGGCTTTTTTTACCTTTTTAAAAGGATAAACAAGATGGGGTAGAATTTTTAGATATTTCTAACCCAAGTAAAACAAGATTTAGATAGTATTATTCAATATTTTCATGAAGTATTTGTGTGTAGACACCAAATTTGTGTCTTACAACCCTCAGTGACCCGCATCTCATCTCGCAATCTAACCTCATCACCTAAACCTTACACAATTATTTATTAATTACCTTGTAAGTGATAAATCCACATCACCTCACCCGCCACCTCATTTTGCCACCTCATCATGACATAGCCCCGATCCTAAACTAACCTAATTAAAACCTAAAACTTGGTCCACACCTACACCCATAACTAATGACTTTTTCGCACCCAAAACCGACCTTCTAGTCACTTGACCAAGCCCGCAACCGATCTCTCTCGAGAGAAAAGTAGGAAGGTGGGCTATTTTACTAAAAATAGCCTACTTTTTCCTTACCGATGCCGGTTCTACTCGACCGCCGCCGGTTACGCAACCGCCATCGGCTCCTCGTAAATGGGCTCCCAAACCAAAACAATCGATCGGAATTTCATTTTTGAGATCACCAAAGGATTTCTAGATCAACAGAGAGCATCATGAGCGAGGAACAAAGTCCGTGATCTTCACTTGACAGAAAGCAGACGCAGTGGAAATACCGTAAGCGTTTACAACCAAGGAGATCAACTTGCATCTTTGTCAAAACCAAGTAAGTCACATCTTGCATGTCCTCTCGTTATAACATTTCTTATGCTCTGTGAATTTCAGTCCTCCTAAATCCATCTCTCGAATCTACTACCCAACGTGTCATTGCATCTAATCAAGTATTCTTTTACTTCTAATCATCCCATTTCCTAATATCATCCATAAACCAAACCTTTACAAAACACCATAGCTACTAAGAAGATCCTAGAACCCACCGTATCGAACTGCATTATCGAATCGCATCGGCTATCAAGAACCGCCATCTGCCTTCCGATCAAAACCAAAAACCAGCCTTTCCCTACCCAGCTCAACGAAACAATTTAATTGATACTTTGCGCCTTTTGCGTTAATTCATATTAACAGGAAACTCACCACCTTCAAAGGAAGTTTTATATTTCCTGCAGGACCAAGGCGCTTCTCATTTATTGTTTAATCAAATCTTGTGGTCTTGTGTTCTTATTTGTAGGTAGTCCTTCCAAGACAAAAAGGAGTTCTTCGCAATCACTGATCTTTCTACTACCAGACGCGCACACCATCTCGACATTCTACGGGTATTCCTCCTAAAGACCTAACTCTTATCTGTTTCTATAGGAACGAGTCATTCCGAGTGAAACATTTTGGCACGCCCGGTGGGACCCATTTTGGGTTTCTTTCTCTTGCTTATTTTCATTTTAGGAAGCATACTTGTTGTTGCTGCTTTTGTTATATATTTCGTAAAGAATTTGTCTTGCTTTCCTAGTTTCGCATTAGTGAAAGTCATCTCTCTTGCTTCATCGAACATAATTTTCGATTTGGGTTTAAAACACATGCATTGCATTCCTGCTTGTTGTTCTTCAATTCTAGTGAACATAGATTAAGTAATGTGTCGTATAATGGGGTGATATCCACGGTATTGACAGAAATTAACCCTAGTTTCACCGCACAACACATACCGAATCACTTCACAATTAACACAACAAACTCAAACATCCCCTTTTCCGCGGTATTCCTCCGCCCGATTGAGGTAACCTTATAAGCCAAAACAAACTTGACATTTCCCTAGGTCTTGTTGTTTAGGATTCTCGACATCATCTTACGTCTAAAGGCATAAGCCCACGATAACTAAAATTAACCCTAGGATTAGTCTCTGGATTTGCGTGTGCATCTCGCTTGTTTTCAAATTCTGCTTTCTCTATCATACTTTTGTCTTCTCGTGATCAATAAGTTGACAAATATACTCAACGCTGCTAAAAATCAAATTAGCAGCCTTTTTATATCTTCTTATCCTAGACTTTTGACACCGCATCGGTTAATTGACCGACGCCGTCAAGCTTCTTCCGACCGACACCGGTTATTAAACCGATATCGCCATCGTCTTCATCGCCCCGACAAACCAAAGAACCATGCCAAATTCATCATTCCGAGGTTGTTTTTGTTCTTGATAGATTGAAACTTTCTGTGTGTTCTTGTCCATGGTTTTCATCACTTGGAAGCAAGCCGCCGCCATGGTTTCACATGCCTCGCCTCTGTGTCTTTTCCTCGAATCACCCTTCACATTCTATAGGAACCCTACGGACACCAAAGTGAGATCCCCCAAATTCCCGTAGAGAGACAAGGACTTTTCTAAATTTCTGGATGCTAATCCCAGCACTGCATAATACTATTTGTCTCATGCCCCTGACCGTACGCCTGATGGTCAGCTCCTTGTTGGCATGCCTATTAGTATAGCTGCTCATTTAGCTCCCACTCCTCCTGATAACACCGCCTTACTTCCTGCATCTCTAGCCCCGTCTCCCAATCTGACGGCTTCAGAGGTTCATACGACCCCGATTAGCTTTCCTTTGGTTAATCTTGGACCCCACATATCACTACCACCGAATGCCCCTACCTCATCTCTCTTGCAGACTGCTCCGTTCATGACTTGCTCTCTGCCACCTATCCACACGAGCTTTCCTTCTCAAGCTCCGCCTACCTTCTCACTCCCATACACGTATCCAAAGAACCTCAACACCTTATATGGGACATCCCTATTCTCATTGCTCCAACATACTCATCCTCCATACCTTATCAACACTTAGCCCCACCATTGTCCAAATGGAAGCCCTTGGTCCAACTTGCCTCCGTTTACCATAACCGCACCATCATCTCATCCAACCACGATTTCATCAAACAAATGATGGACAAAATGCAAAATCCTGGAGGCTTCTGCTTCAGAAGTCGTTGCGCTTGACATACAAACAAGTTTGTCGGGAGCCTTTTCACCCTCTCTCTCTCCCCTTCATTCATATCCTCCGCAATGGGAGTTGCCAAAATTTACTCGCTTTTAATAAGAAAGAGGATCCTCAACAACACTTGCGATCATTTAGACATGCTTGTTATTTGATTACCCATGATGACGCTTGTTACTTCAAGCACCTTCCCATGTCCTTATCAGACCCGCCTTGAGTGGTACACAAGTTGCTTTAACCTCAAAGACTCGATCTTCTCTTTTAACTAACTAGCCCAATCTTTCTTGGATCATTTCTCCATTAACATTGCCAAGAAAGTATCTATCACCGACCTTTATGCCATCCGACACCAAGACGAATCTATCGCAGATTTCATGGGACGATGGCGCGGCCTTATCAACCAACTTACATATGCCTTGCCTCAAGCTGAACTTATCGAACTTTTCACGCGGGCATGTGCTAAGCACATTTCTCCTACTCTTCAAATTCAAACTTTCCGCACATTCGACGAGGCCTTTACCATGGCTCTTAAACTAGAAATTCGAGCCTTAGAAGAGAGAAAAATTGCGGTTGCAGTAACAAAAACCCCACCTTTCGAACTCCGATTCTACCAACAAGCCAAACACCACCACTCCTCACGCGTCCACTTCTTCTAAATCAAAAGGAGTTGTCCACGCGGTAATGGTCAAATCTCAAACACCGTCCAATACTCCGCCGAAAACCACCTATAAGTACAAAGCCGAGCCCATCAATTACACTCCCTTGGGAGAAACTTATGGCGTCATCCTGAGAAATTGCTCAAAGCCGGGCTATCACCTTGCCCCTGTTAAACCTCACTGGGTTTGACTCCACCCGCGCAATACCTTCCTGGTACAAAGAAAATGACTTTTGTAACTTTCACCACGTAAAAGGACATAGTCATGAAAACTGCAAGATGTTGAAAAACATAGTGCAGGAAATGGTTGATGCGGGGGATATAGCCCTCGATAATCCTAACGCCCTCGCTAACCGAAATCACTCATTCCAATCACTGATCCAACAAGAATGCGTAAACCAAGATATCTTAGCCAAGGAGAGTGTTCATGAGATCCATGCAGCTTTCAATTCTCACCAAAAGCCTCTATTGAAATTTTTTTTTGAATCAAGCCTCTCCACCAACACAGGAGTCTGAACCTCCTTCACCACCATCAAGCCAAAGTGAAATCATTCCTTTACCCATAAAAGAGTTAACTGCCCAGACTTCTCTTCTCATCGATGAGTCTTCTTACACCACATCCCTACAAGACTGAGCGGATGTTATCTAATTTATCTATTTCCCAAACGTCTCCTTCTACCGCTCTTGCCGCACAAGAGGAAGGCTCGCCACTCCTTTTGACATCCTTAGACGAGAAATCTCTTACACCGACATCACCACATTCTTTAAACATGACAGATCCCCTCAAACACGCCCTCCTACCTATTAGTCCCTCATCGCCTAAATCTTTTCAACGACCGGTTGACCTCTTAACATCTATTGATACAAAGCCTCATCTACCTCCTATGTCACACCCACAAAGGGATCGGAATCACAACCCGCCGTCTTCTTACGTACAAAAGTTCATATTCACACGTGAGGACCGTCATTCCACGTAAGATGGAGACAGCCCTATGGGAACGCTTTGAGTGCCCCTTTCTACTCAAATGCAAATGACCGATCCTGATGTCTCCACCATATACCCAAGTGTTTATGAAGCTTAAAATGCCCCCTGTTCTCACCTTCACCCCCTCACCTCTACCAAATGCCCCGTCCACTTCTATCAACTTAACCGGATCTTCCCTACGCTGGGACCTCACCAATGCCCAGGCCTAACGCACCCGCCTAAGCGACTCGATCTATCCAAAATAAATTCGCCCCGCCACCTAGGAGACAAACTCAATCCGTGCCCTCTATCACAATCAAAACCATCATCGTCATACCTACCTTCCATATCGGGACCCCATCCTCTACCTTACATCAATATATCATACCTCCCGCGTTTTCTTCAAAACAACCTACGCCTTCCGCACCCATACGTAAATTCCAAGGTATAAAGCAACACCGCTACTCCGCGTATCTCGTCCACCTATCAACCCTAAACAAATTCCATCATCAAAAGATTTGTTTTCGGGCCACTCCTATTTCCCGTGGTTGTTTTCTCGATACCACATCATCTCGCGGCCTCATCATCCAACATAGCTTCATGCGCCAAAGAAATCACGTTTAGTGAAAACCACGTATCAACACCCTCGGCTAAACCACCACCCGTGCGAACCAACCACACCCAAACATTACCAAAACCCGCACAACCAATACCTCATCCTCTTCCGATTTTGACCCACTCAAAGGATCTTACGCCAAAATCCTTGCTATGTTGGTGGAGAATGTGACCATTTCCCTACCTCCACTTAGACCTTATGACCCGTCTAAACCCCGACCTATGGGTTACGATGAGTCTAAAATCTGCGCTATCACCGCACACCAGACATGATGTGGAGGGATGCAAAGCTCTAAAACCATCCTTCCTCGCACCACCTCTCCCGGATAGAAAGATTAAGAAAGACAACTTACGAAGGGAGAGACCTTTAGTTTCCATTCTCTCTCCTATACCATCCGTCCCCGCCTCACCAAGATCTATCATTATTACAACCCCACCTCTTGAAGACCATTAGTTATCCTAACCATCTTCCTCATCTCAGTCTACTTAGATTAATATGATTAGTGTCGCTACTCGAGGCGTAAAAATAATGGGAAAGCAAAAGAAAACACACTCGCGGCATCTCTTTCTCCGTCAAACATCCCGATTGCACCACCACCTAAAGTGGTCATTCGCACTCCGCCTATCCCGTCTCTAATGGAATTGCCTTTCAAATATGATTAAACAGCTTCACCAATCGCCCGTAAAAATGACACTCAGTATGATCTCATTCGAGACTTCTCAATCTCATCGACAAGCTCTCGTTGAGATCCTTCAAGGGATAGAGGTTTTACCTAATGAAACCCCGCTGCCGCTCCATTCTAACACCCAATCATGTTGCTTCTCTCACCAAACAAACCACTACCCCAACCACTTCCTCGTCTCTCGTACAACAAGTGCTTGCAAATGGTCAGTTTCTCAAGATGAAATTGTTGACTTTGGTACAAGATCCCGACCCTGCTTCTTTTCATCTCAGCTTACATCCGGGACATTTGGGTACGCATGTTATGATTGACGGGGTGCTAGCCTAAACATCATCTCTTCAAAAGCCTTCCAACAAATGAATATCCCTTCTAGTTGCATGTGTGCCAACCCCATCATGTCATGTGCGGTCATTCAATGACGCTATTACTTCTACCTTAGGCACCGTGATCTCAACATTCGGGTAGGACCACGTACTTTACCCGAACTCTTCTATGTCTTGGAGGGAGAGTTCCATATAATATATTGCTAGGTCGCCCTCGATCCGAGCCATGGGATGCGTTCCTCAACATTACATAGATGCATAAAATTTGAGTACGAGGGAAGTCCTACACCGTAAAAGCCGACCCTCCCCCCTTTAAAACCTGCAATATGTTATACCGCCCTAACGATGTGCTTATACCAATCAAGACACCCATAAATTCAACCCAACCATCCTCTTCAAATGTACCTCAACCATCCACCTCAACCGCGCCTACGCCTTCAACTGATGAAACCACCATCGCAAAAACCACTTCCCTTCCCGCAGCTAACATTCCAACCTCCGACCCCTTAGTAGATGTTTTTCAGCGCCTTACGCTGGGGGAGTACCGCCTATATAACGTTAGTTCTTTCCCTACCCCGCAGGAGTACGGACAATTACATGCACATCCCACCTACGACCGTCGCGTGGGGAGGTAATCGCTCACGACCACCCCATCGCCGCACTAACCTAACGTATGGGGGTGTTGACGCATCCTCCATTACCCCCGAACCTCCTCTTGGTGTGGTTCCTTCCAATCCAATTTTCAATACTTGAAAATCTTCGCTTCACCCTCACCTTCTTGACTCGCTGTGCGTGGAAAGGCTTTGGTTTTGGCCTTTACGAACAAGGCCGACATACACTCATTCCCGTGACTACCCATAAACATAATGATCGCAGTGGTCTCGGTTTTCCCGAAACACCTACACAGGAGACACCTCCTGTCAGTTGTATCCCGGAAGAAGAAGACGTCGCCCTACCAAACCATCATCACCCACTTTGCCATCATCACCCACAGAATCTATAGACCCTGAATCCATCCCTCCTAACTTTTTTTTTTCATAAATGCTATCTTCATAGGTCCTCTCACTTATCAACGTGATAATGAGGACCCATCTTCTCTTCCCCTTCTGTATCCAGACATGATCGAAGAGGATTCGCTTTGATTAATGTTGTTGAATGCAAGGATGATGACTCCATCCTCACTTACCTTGCGCGGATGATTCTTATATTCAACGAGCCTTACCATCTCAAACCCAAACCATGCCGAATGAATCTACTATAGAAATAAACATCCACATGGAGGAGGATCTCACATTGTGAAGATTTGACAATCCCTTAACACATCGTAACAAGCCGCCTTTACTCCTTTCTCCGTGCTCGCAACCAAGCTTTCGCATGGTCTTACGCCGACATGCCAGAATTGATCCTACCATCATTGGCCCATAACATCACCCTAAACCCCGATTCCAAACCACCAAACAGAAATTGAGAAAATGCATCCACGCATTGCTTCTTGGTCAAAGAGGAGCTCCAACGACTCCTTTCTGTTTCCTTCATCTTGCCTATTGACTATCCTCAATGGATTTCTAACATCGTACTGCTACTAAAGCGACAGGGGGACTTCGATATGCACAGATTTCCTCGGATCTTAACCTCGCTTGCCCTAAGGATGACTACCCCTTACCTAGCATCGACCAACTCTTGTTGATCTAACTCGCAGGTCATGAGATGCTCTCTCTCATGGATGGCTTTTCAGATACAACCAAATTTTGGTTGCCTTCGCCGATCAACACAAAACTACCTTCATAACTCCTCGGGAACCTTCACGTTATCGTGTCATGCCATTTGGCCTTAAGAATGCTTTGGTCAACTACCTATCACGGCTATGACCTACATTTTCATGACATTATGCACACTATCCTTGAAGATTATGTCGACGATCTTCTCGCAAGTCTAAACATCGTAGTGAACATCTTGATGTTTTAACCATTATTTTTGATCACTGCTACAATATTCTCATCGCCTTCAATCAAAGAAATGTGTCTTTGGTGTTCTTTTCGGAAAACTTCTTGGCTTTATCATCTCTTTGCGTGGCATTGAGGTCAATCCATCTAAAATCAAAGCTATCCTAGAAATGCCCCACCCAAAAATCTCAAACAATTGCGTAGTTTACAAGGTAAGCTCCAATCTATCCGACGTTTCATCTCCCAACTCTGGATCGGTGTTAACCTTTTCATCACCTTCTTAAAAGGAAATTGCCTTTCAATGGAGTGAGGAGTGTCACCAAGCCTTCGAAGCTCTCAAATCCTATCTCTCAGCCACCCCGTGCTTATCCCACCCCGTGATCGACCACCCTTTCTACCTTTATCTTTCCGCCACCGACCATGCTATAGGTGCTATGCTCGCACATCGGATTCGACACGACGAGAACAGCCGCTTTATTATATAAGTCGTACTTTCTCGTGGATTATGAGACTAGGTATACACATGTAGAAAAATTGTGCCTTGCCCTATCATTTGTAGCCACCAAACTCCGACATTACCTCCTGAATCACAAAACTTTTGTCATCACCAACACAGACCCCATTCATTATATGTACGCCAAACCGCATCTAAACCAACGTGTACGCTCGATGGCTTATGCTCCTCACTCGACCTTGACCTTGAATTCGCATAAATGTGTCAATCAAAGGACAAACTCTTGCAGACCAACTTGCGGAGGCCCCTTTACCTGGGGAACAATTTACCAATTTTACCTTCCCCGACGAACTCATCGCCACTCTTTCACTCCGGGAAGAGTTGTATCAAATGACCCTCTTCTTCGATGGATCTAAATGCCAGCGCGGCGGAGGAGCCGGCGTTGTTCTCATTCCTCTCGACGCTGAACCTATGCCTCTTTCATTCCGGCTTGATTTCCCTTGCACTAATAATACAGCGGAATACGAGGCCCTTGTTCTGGGTCTCCAAGTTGCGTTACACTTAGGCATCAAATCTATCAACATTTTTGGCGACTCTCAATTGGTAGTCAATCAAGTTATGGGCGTCTACCAATGCAAAAATGAGGAACTTCAAAAATACAAACACTACGTGGATTCACTTCTAGCCTTATTTACTCACTATTCTATACAAACCATTCCACGCTCCACTAACAAATTTGTGGACACTATGGCTTGCTTAGCCTCACAAATTCCCGCCGCACCAACTGACTCTGAATTATTCGTTGTGGGTCCAACAACTTTTTGTCCCATCCTATTCAACCCCGTAGTTTGTATGATAAATACCGTGTCTACTAGTTCGTAGGATACCCGGTACCACCAATTTCACGACTACCTTACAATCTCTATCCTCCCACTTGACCTTACTAGTAACGCAAACGTGCTTTTCTTAAAAGTGTTTTGCGTTATGTTGTCATGGGGGACTCCTCTATAAACGTGGCTTTGATGGCATCCTCCTTCGCCGTCTAATCGCGCGAGGCCACTCATACCATCCAATGTGATCCATGATGGTATTTGTGGTGGACATTTTAGCGGCCTTGCTGTGGCCAAACGAATCCTTCGCCTTTGGTTATTATTGGCCTACTCTCAATAACGATCGCTACGAATATGTTAAGCATTGTGTTATGTGTCGACAACATGCCAACCTTCAACATACTCCTAGCCACTTGGCTCCAGGTCGCCGAGATCTTTGGCCCTTCTCACAATGGGGTTTAGACCTTATTGGTGAGATTCACCCGACCTCTTCACAACGTCACCATTGGATAATCACAGCGACCGAATATTACACAAAATGGGTGGAGGCTATTCCACTCATTTCAATCAAAAAAGAAAAAATTGTCGAATTCATTAACCATCACATTATCTTTCGTTTTGGTATTCCTCATCACCTAATAACAGATAATGGTAAATCTTTTAAAAACAAGTTGTTACAAAGACCTTTGTGACAACTTTGGTATCAAACTTAGTTTCTCATCACCTTACTATCCACAAAGCCAATGGTCAGTGAATCTTCTAATAAAACCCTAACCAAAATCCTCATGAAAGTTGTCATGACTCCGCAAAATTGGCACGATCACATTCCCTTTGCCCTTTGGGCTTATCGTACAAGCATTCGTACTTCTACTAATGCCACACCTTTTCTTTGGTATACGTGCATCGAGGCTGTTTTGCCTCTCGAAATACAAATACCCTCCTTAGAATATCTCTTCGAATATTCTCACCAACGATGATTTCCGTCAAGAGCGGTTAGCCCAATTGGAGCTTCTTGACGAACGCCGTCTTACAGCTCTTGATCACCTTCAAATCTATCAAAAACGCATTAAACGTGCTTATGATAAGCGACTTCATGAGCGTACTTTTAAGGTTGGTGATCTTGTCCTCAAAGAGAATCAACATGTCACCAAACTAGAAAAGAGCAAACGTGGAAAATTTGCTCCCAATTGGATTGGGCCTTATATAATCACTCACACCTATGGATCTGGTACTTATCGTTTAGCTTCGCTTAATGGTAAACCTGAGCCTGAACCCCTTAATGCCTTGCATCTTCGACCATTCTATTGTTGAAATTAGTGTTATATCACTTCTTATCCGCCTACTGCTCGTCCCTTGAGCTCCCATACCACCACATGCACTTGTTTCCTACATCTCGAAATAAAATCAAGCTCACCTCTCACCTCCCCTTAACGATGCCTTCCCCTTTTTAGTCTAGTCCATGACTTCAACGTATTAAAATAAGCCGTATTCTTATGGGATTTTCTTGAGTCAAACTTCCTACAAACCTAGATGCTTCACGTCACAAGGACATCTAGTTATCTATAGACTGCTCCCTCGAAGGACGACTATATGCCAAAAACTATTGATGCTATTATATATATAGACTACTCCCTCGAAGGACAGCTATGAATTTAAATCATATCCGCTACTATAAATAGACTACTCCTCAAGGACAGCTATACACAAATCGGCCTCTAGCAGGCTTCTCGCATCGATCAGCCTTCGTGAAGACCTCAAGAATAATACAATCAATATCCCTCAGTAGACTTCCCGCATCGATCACTCTACATTCAATAAAATAAAAGCCTCATTCAAAAGGACTTTTGAGTCATGGACTTGTCTATTTAGGGTAGGTTCTCTTTCGTTAGAACACTCACTTTGTAATAAGTTCTCGAACCTCAGCTATACCATCCACCTCACCTCACCATTTGTTTCAACTCAAGGGATGTAATGTACGCTCGATATATTGTGATCACACAACTCTTTTCACCTATTGACTTCTCGCCTATGCACGGTACCTAGGGCTCCAAGCTCATTCTACGTTGTGTGGTTTGTTTAGCTCTTTTCACCTACGGAGTACTCTTTCGCTTTGCCTCGCATCTAGGATTGTGTGTTGACCTTAATCGTGACATGGTTCCTTCTACTTGGGTAGGCTAACTTTCGCTTCCTTATACCTTTTACAACATCACCAATTCATTACCAACACCATCAACCTTACCTTTACCAATCTTAATATTTTTACCAACCAACCAATTGCCTAAACCGTACCACATTGCCTAAATTCACTTCTCCCGGTCCTAAGGGAGGACTACATCGGTCCGAGGCCCCTCCTTGCTTTGTGCAATGGGCTATGTAGGCAAAAGACTTTGGAGACATGGGGTCTCCCAAGGTTAGGTCGACCATCCCCTACCATAATCTATCATGTGTGGTATAATAAATATTTCAGTGTATTTCTATTTAATCACATTCCTCTTTATCCTTTTTCAAAACACCAAAAGTCACAACGCAAACATTCTTATTATTATCATAACTCAAATCACCATACATATTCGGTTTATTTAGATGTTAAACAAATACATCTTCTCTATCATCGACACGTAGGTCGGCATCCTTATTTATTCTTATACCTTGCTAACATTTACTCGGACCCTCACGCCTCATCCCGAACTAGGTGATGATCGTGATCGTCGACCCTCTCGCCGGACCTCTCTTGTCCTCAAAGGTACCACGGCTATTGGTACCGCCCCACCGATCTGCCAATCTCTCCTGTAACATATGAATACGCCTCTCGCATGGAGGACTCCCACCTCTAGTCTCCCGCCCGTGACTCACATGAATCGCTAACAATCCTCTTGTCTCATTCACTCGCATTTGGAGCTCTTTGAACTAAACGCTTGCAGACGATCCTCTCTGCTGTAATCACGGCTATGTCGGGACAATCACGTATACCTCGCAGCTCACTTCAGCCACCATAATCTATATGCCTCTGTCGTTCTCGCCCATTACCTCCGCGATCGGGCTGCTACCTCTTGAGGCTCTTCTCGAGGTGTTGGCCGGGAGGTGAGAATGCTTTGCCTCGGTGTCGATCCTCATATATGGTCCTATAAGCCGGGGTATATCTGCGCACAAATCCAAATTGTCGCGCACGCGATCTATTGGAATCCTCTCATATTCACTCCGGCCTTTGCCCCGCGATCCACCTCATTTGCTCTACACCCTTAACTCCTCGGCCTATGCTCTCTGTTACCATATAGTTCCCAAGGCCTCCAGCAGATATCCGCAACCGTCACTCACTCTCCATACCGCCTGTAATACTCAATGTCACCCGTCACGGCACGAGATCTTGCCTCTTGTTCTGTCTCGGACCCACTGTCCGAATCCCAACCTCTCAGTACTCCGGTCTCTCCTACTGAGGGATTGGCCTATTGTCGCACACAAAACAATGTGCTCATAGGCCAACAAGTGTAATAAGTATGAACAATCCAAAGTCGCCTGTGATTTCACCTACAAGCCCATAAACCCCTGTGTATAGCTCCGCCAAATATGCAGTGCCCATGCAAACGTGCGTTCCTTTCTACCATCTCCCGAGATAACACACATCAATGCCTTTGGAAATCTTCCTCCTTCGCGCCTCGGTAATGCATAATACCTACCGCTATCATTAATATCACTTTTAACCTTGCGCTCGAGGTGTGTCTTTGCATACATTACCCCATACGTAAAGGATAAACCTCATTGTGTCAAATCTCGTGCGTATGGACCAAATCTTCGATGTTATCGCCCCGTGCCGCACTAGGTAGTGCTCGATATACTTGGTTCTCTGTAATAGGGAGTCTCAAAATACGGAACACATCTTCCAATGTTCTTGCACATCTCCCCTGTTGGCAGATAGAAGGTATTTTTCTCAGGATTCCATCTTTCAATCAATGCCTGCAACATAGCATGGTTCCGTGCAATTCGTGAATAATAGCGGATTCCACTTAACCCCAAACGATTTATCAATGTCCATTCAGCTGGTGTTACATCCGCTCGGATTCGTGACAGCAGCGCCGGTACACTATCATTCATCCTTATCCCCGCCTCTGCCTGCATACGTTACAAAAACAAATACCCGTTCAATAAATCAAATCACCACGAGTTTTTTCTCACATTCTGGAAATCCCTACAGTAACCGGTATCGGTTATAAATAACCGGTACCGGTCAGTAACCGATATCGGTTACACCTAACCGGTATCGGTCACTTCCAATTACATACATCTTGCCTAAAACAACCACCTACGACAATAAATTGATCGTTTATTCCTTTCTATATACATAGACATACCCAAAACCCCGGATTACCTACCCCATAATACTTACCTCACCTATAACCCTTGCTATCATGTTTTCTTTTTCATATCTACCCACTTAATCTCTTATTCATAACACATGCAAAAATCAGATCACAATCAAAACGTTTACCTCTTGGGTTGCAGCAGCTTGCGGTGGCACTTGTCTTCCCTCTCGTCCCTGCCTGCTGGATGCTTCTCCTCGTTCTGCCATGATCACCACTCTTTTCAAATTCACCTTTCTACTTTCTGAATCTCAGATCGCATTCACCTTCCCTGTCTCTTTTCTTATCACCCAAATCTCTCATGCAATTTCCTGTCTCTTTTCTCCTTATCACTCAAATCTCTCATGCAAATACCTGTCTCAGTCGTCAAAAAGTATCGCGTTCGTGTATTTAACCTCTTGCATGGCTCTAAAATTAAAACTTAAGTTGCCACCCTAGCTTTTCTATTTTTAGAAAAGCTCATACCTAAATAACCGGTATCGGTTACTTAACCGATATCGGTCTATCAACTACCGATATCGGTTCCTTAACCGATATCGGTTACACACCTATCTTTTCTCAACAGCGTTCTTTTCTTCATTTCTCACCTAAATTTTTGTCGTGCCCGCCTCTTTTCCTGCATAAACAACACAATTTACCACATTTGTTCATCCACCACACATAGCATTACAATTTCATTAACATCATTTATTTTATACAAATACACAAACCATCAACTACGGATATCAAGAAACTATCAATCTATACATCATTTGGATCCAACTCATCAGTTACATATATCACAATGTCACAAAACCACCAATTCATCACATAACCTGACATTCATATATACGTACAAAAAAACAAAAACATCAGCATCATCCATCTATCAACATGTCAATTAAACTCATCACACATTCTATATATTACCAGCCATTAACCAAATATTTAAACACATTTTGAACACTGCATGTGGATCAAAACATCGTCTATATATATATATACAAGTTTTCAAAAATACAATGTGCCCTACATCGGGGCCTCTGTGATCTCATCATACAACAACGCCGGCACGCAGGCCGCAATAACTGTCAAAAAATCTCGACTCGGCTCGCAGGCCGGTCCCTCGTATCAAAAATAGCTATATACTCGGCTCGCAGACCGGTATCCACTATACAACCCCTACTCGGCTCGCAGGCCGGTATACAATAAATGCATGAATGAATACATGAATAATACATAGCACGCAGCCTCTATCAATACACCCGTTCGCCTGCAGACCGGTGCCCATCTCTAAAATACAACAACCATGTCAGGGGATCTCTCGGCTCTCCCCACCGCCCTCGCACCTCTCCCACTGGTCCTCGTGGTACCTCTTGCCTCCTGCCCGTCACGGACACGCCACCCGTGTGCGCACCTCCCGAGATCTCTGGCTGTGAGAGGTCTCGGCCCTATGCGCTGCATAAGCCTGATACTCGACTCCGGTACCATCAAGAATATCCTGATAATATCGGGCCTCTGCTCTAACCTCCATATAGCGCTCTCGAGCCACTGACGGAGTGAGGCCGGTCCCCCTTTACCTCTGACCAATGCCCCCAATGCTTTGTCTTGAGTCTTCTTGGCAGGTGGTGCTCAGGCCGCGTGGTGCTGTACTGTCTTTGGCTTGCACGTACACACTTTGTGGCCGTGGTGGCTTTGTGGTGGTCTTTTCACTGTGCTCGTGCTCGAGCTGGCTAGCTGCCTGTAAGACCCCCTATCGTGCTGCTTGCGCAGCAGCCTAGCTGCCCCGTAAGAGCCGCACTCTAACCCCGAGCTGATCTCTCTCTCCATAATCGCTTTGACCCAAGTCCGGGCGTGCGGGCAGTACTATCTGGCTGCTCTCTGCCCAGCCCACCACACCCTGTATGCTCCCGTGCACCCAGCATCATCTACACCCTCACCTGCTGACCTCTCCGCTACCCAATCTGGATCCAAAGGCACGTGGTGCGGCGGTGGGCCTCTACATCATCTCTCCTGTACTGAGGGAAGGGAGGTGGCTCATCCTATCGCAGCCCCATCTACCTGCGTACCCTCTCTAGGGGTATCCTCTCGTACTCTCCCGGCCTCCGTCCTGCTATCCAGAATGTGTACTGGATCAGGCGCAGCTATACGCGGGCTCCTCTGCCAGGATGGTGACCTCTGTAGGGTCTCCATACAATGTCTACTGCTGTCAGGCCCTCTAGCAAATGTCTATAGTACGCCACATCCCGACCTGCAACAACTGCTCGTGGCTGGCCCACGACCCCCAACCACCTCTGAAAGCCATATCGGTATATGACCTGTGGCCCTGGCTACTGGGGTAACCCTACTGGCCTGATACATACGATGTGCTCGTATGCCCAACAATGCAACAAAAATGTAGAGAAAATACCGAATCGCCTCCTCCAAATGATATCCCCATAGCTCCTCTGTACATTGCACTGGATATACTTGTGCCCGGGCGTAAGCAGTGTGCTCCTCCACCATCTCAAGCAGCACCCCCATCAATGCTTGTAGGAGCGGCCTCCTCCGAGTCCGGAGGGCGAAGCGGGTGATCCCAACCATCATCAACACAGCCTGGTCCGTGGTCTCGGTGTCGATGCGCATGGTACATGTCACCGTACTCGACGATACTCGCGGCTATGGTAGGTCGAGGCGCGGTGTATCCCCAAAACTGCAGATATCTGTCCATGGCAGTCTCTGAATCTACCTGGAAGACTGCCTCTCCCTCGATAGGTAACCGAAGGATGCGATACACATCCTCCAATGTGACGGTCATCTCCCCAGTTAGGAGATGGAACACATTGGTCACCGGATCCCATCTCTCGATGAGGGCGACCATCAGGCTGTGATCTCTCTCTATCGCTCTGTACCTCTGGACTCCACCGAGTCCCACCTCGCGCATGATGGCCCAATGAGCCACAGATACGTGTGGCCTCATCCGCACCAACAGCGGGGGCATCCTATCCCGCATCGTCAACTGCTGACGTGCCTGCAAAACCAACCCACATCCTTAGACCTACTCTTTATTACAACATCTACTTTATCATCTAAACACCCTTTTTATCCCCCCGACCATACCCCGACTCTCTACCACCCCTCAAAGAACCTACCACCCTAAAAACCCAAAACCATCCCACCCAAAACCAACAAAACAAAACCCAACACAAAACCAACCCCAACACAAAACCAACTCCCACACAAAACCCCGAACCCAACACCCACACCGACCCACAACCCAACCCAAAACCCAAAACCCAACCCTACACCAAACCCTTCTCCCACTGGATTTGTGCGGGATATACCCTGGCTTATAGACCATATATGAGGATCGACGCGAGGCGGCATTCTCACCTCCTCGGCAACACCTCCGGAAGGGCTCAAGAGGTAGCAGCCTGATCATGCGGGGTAATGGACGCAGAGAACGAGCAGAGGCCTATAGATTATGGTGGGTAGTGGAGCTGCGAGGTATACGTGATTGTCGACATAGCCGTGATTACAGCGAGAGAGGGATCGTCTACGCGTTTAGTTCGCAACTCCAAACGTAGGTGAATGAGACAAGAGGATTGTTAGCGAACTTGCGAGTCACGGGCGGGAGACTAGAGGCTGGAGTCCTCCATGCGAGAGGGCGTATTCATATGTTACGAGAGAGATTGGCGGATCGGTGGGGCGGTACCAATAGCCGTGGTACCTTTGAGGACGAGAGGCCCGGCGAGAGGGGTCGACGATCACGATCATCACCTAGTTCGGGATGAGGCATGAGGGTCTCGAGTAAATGTTAGCGAGGTATAAGAATAAATAAGGATGCCGACACATGTGTGTCGATGATAGAGAAGATGTATTTGTTTAACATCTAAATAAAACTGAATATGTATGGTGATTTGAGTTATGATAATAATAAGAATGTTTGCGTTGTGACTTTTGGTGTTTTGAAAAGGATAAAGAGGAATGTGATTAAATAGAAATACATGAAATATTTATTATACCACACATGATAGATTATGGTAGGGGATGGTCGAACTAACCTTGGGAGACCCCATGTCTCCCAAAGTGCTTTGCCTATATAGCCCATTGCACAAAGCAAGGAGGGGCCTCGAGGATCGATGTAGTTCTCCTTAGGACCAGGGAGAAGTGAATTTAGGCAATGTGGTATGGTTTAGGCAATTGGTTGGTTGTAAAAATATTAAGATTGGTAAAGGTAAGGTTGATGGTGTTGGTAATAAATTGGTGATGTTGTAAAGGTATAAGGGAAGCGAAAGTTAGCCTACCCAAGTAGAAGGGAACCATGTCTTGATTAAGGTCAACACACAATCCTAGATGTGAGGCAAAGCGAAAGAGTGCTCCGTAGGTGAAAAGAGCTAAACAAACCACACAACGTAGAACGAGCTTGGAGCCACAGGTACCGTGCATGGACGGGGAAGTCAATAGGTGAAAAGAGTTGTGTGATCACAATATATCGAGCGTACATTACGTCCCTTGAGTTGAAACAAATGGTGAGGTGAGGTGGATGGTATAGCCGAGGTTCGAGAGAACTTATTACAAAGTGAGTGTTCTGACGAAAGAGAACCTACCCTAAATAGACAAGTCCATGACTCAAAAGTCCTTTTGAATGAGGCTTTTATTTTATTGAATGTAGACTGATCGATGCGGGAAGTCTACAAGGGATATTGATTGTATTATTCTTGAGGTCTTCACGAAGCTGATCGATGCGAGAAGCTTCTGCTAGAGGCTGACTGTGTATAGCTGTCCTTCGAGGGAGCAGTCTATTTATAGTAGCAGATATGATTTAAATGCATAGCTGTCCTTCGAGGGAGCAGTCTATATATATAATAGCATCAATAGTTTTTGGCATATAGCTGTCCTTCGAGGGAGCAGTCTATAGATAACTAGATGTCCTTGTGACGTGAAGCATCTAGGTTTGTAGGAAGTTTGACTCAAGAAAATCCCATAAGAATACGGCTTATTTTAATACGTTGAAGTCATGGACTAGACTAAAAAGGGGAAGGCATCGTTAAGGGGAGGTGAGAGGTGAGCTTGATTTTATTTCGAGATGTAGGAAACAAGTGCATGTGGTGGTATGGGAGCTCAAGGGACGAGCAGTAGGCGGATAAGAAGTGATATAACACTAATTTCAACAATAGAATGGTCGAAAATGCAAGGCATTAAGGGTTCGAGCTCGGGTTTACCATTGCGAAGCTAAACGATAAGTACTAGATCCATAGGTGTGAGTGATTATATAAGGCCCAATCCAATTAGGAGAAAATTTTCCACGTTTGCTCTTTTCTAGTTTGGTGACATGTTGATTCTCTTTGAGGACAAGATCACCAACCTTAAAAGTACGCTCATGAAGTCGCTTATCATAAGCACGTTTAATGCGTTTTTGATAGATTTGAAGGTGATCAAGAGTGTAAGACGGCGTTCGTCACAAGAAGCTAAAATTGGTAAATTGTTCCCCGGAGTAAAGGGGCCTCCGCAAGTTGGTCTCAAGAGTTTGTCCTTTGATTGACTTCGTTGCATTTAATTCAAGGTCAAGGTCAGCGAGGAGCATAAGCCATCGAGCGATACGTTGGTTTAGATGCGGTTTGGCGTACATATAATGAATGGGATCTGTTTGGTGATGACAAAATTTTTGTGATTCAGGAGGTAATGTCGGAGTTTGGTGGCTACAAATGATAGGGCAAGGCATAATTTTTCTACATGTGTATACCTAGTCTCATAATCCACGAGGGTACGACTTATATAATAAATGGCTTGTTCTCGTCGTGCCGAATCCCGGTGCGAGCATAGCACACCTATAGCATGGTCGGTGGCGGAAAGATAAAGGTAGAAAGGGCGGTCGTCTGGTGTGGGATAAGCACGGGTGGCTGCAAGAGATAGGATTTGAGAGCTTCAAGGCTTGGTGACACTCCTCACTCCATTGAAAAGGCAAATGTCCTTTTTAAGAAGGTGATGAAAAGGTTGACACCGATCCGAGAGTTGGGAGATGAAACGTCGGATAGATTGGAGCTTACCTTGTAAACTACGCAGTGATTGTTTGAGATTTTTGGGTGGGGGCATTTCTTGGATAGCTTTGACTTTAGATGGATCGACCTCAATGCCACGCAAAGAGACGATAAAGCCAAGAAGTTTTCTGAAAGAACAAAGGATAAACAAGATGGGGTAGAAGAAATCCATTTTAGATATTTCTAACTCCTCTTGGACCAGAGAAAGCAAATGCATTTTTCTCAATTTACAATATTTAGATAGTATTATTCAATATTTTCATGAAGTATTTTTTTAGATATTTCTAACCCAAGTAAAACAAGATTTAGATAGTATTATTCAATATTTTCATGAAGTATTTCAGATCCTGGGGTTACCACCAAAACAAGAAGTAGAGAATGAGATTCAACTATTGCAGTCACCTCTATCAAACATCAGATTGTGTAGGAAATACTTTCTTGAGAGTACTTGAAGTAAAAAAATAACTCCGAAAAATAGACCAAGGGGTGATATGTCCGATCACCTCACCGTGTGGTTCACCTATTGTGATGGTGCCAAAGAAGGATGTTTCTTGGAGAATATGCATCGACTCACGTGATTTGACCAAGATCACCATAAAGAATAGATATCCACTTCCCCACATAGATGATCTCGTAGACCAGCTTCAGCATGCCAAATATTTCATGAAGTTGGATCTCAAGTCAGGTTATCACCAAGTCAGGATGAAGGAGGAGGATATATGGAAGGCTACCTTCAAAATAAAATAGGGTTTGTATGAAT
This sequence comes from Taxus wallichiana var. yunnanensis, assembly GCA_018340775.1. Taxonomy (NCBI): domain Eukaryota; kingdom Viridiplantae; phylum Streptophyta; class Pinopsida; order Cupressales; family Taxaceae; genus Taxus; species Taxus wallichiana. The sequence continues at coordinate 512,813,408 of CM031244.1, forward strand.
GGTTAGTACTTCCTTTTGTATTATGCAATGCACCCACTACATTTATGAGATTGATGAATGATGTATTACGGGATTTCATAGATTCATGTGTCATTATATATCTAGATGATATCTTGATTTTTAGTGCCACATGGGAAGAACATCTAACTCATTTACAACAAGTCTTGCAAGTTCTCAAGGAGAAACAACTACTTTGTAATATGAAGAAATGTGAATTTTCTAAACATTCACTTGTCTATCTTGGGCACGTGGTTGGAGGAGGAGAGCTACGAGTGGATCCAAAGAAGGTGGAAGCCATCACTAATTGGCCAACACCAACAGGAGCCATAGAGACTAGGATTTTTGTGGGAGTAGTACAATACATGCGGAAGTTCATTCCGGCTTCTCCACGATTGTAGCACCTCTACACATAGTGGCCGCAAAGAGTAAGGGTTCTATTGGGGTAAGGAAAAGAAAATCCTTTGATTTATTGAAATACAAGATTATTCATGCTCTAAGACTTGCTCTTCCTATTTTACGGTAGCCTTTTAAAGTAGAGACAGATCCAATGATTACGTTATGGGCGTAGTGTTTCTCCAAGGAGGTAAACCCATATGTTATCATTCTAAAACCTTCACTTTAGAAATTAAAGGATATTCAGTATATGATAAAAAAATGTATGCACTAGTTCAAGAAATTAAAAAATGGAAACATTATTTGTTGGTAAAGAAACTATTGTGCACACTGACCACAAACCTCTCCAGTATTTACAAGCACAGTCTAAATTATAGCAGACAAGGAATTAAAATGGATGGGATTTCTTCAGTAGTTCCACCTAGTGATCAAATACAAGAAGGGTAGTAAAATTTTGGTGGCAAACATGTTGTCTAGGCCACCCACATAGGATAATTTCTCCTGTTTGGCCACTATCTCTCAGATCGAGCCCTTCACGAAGGAAGCTTACGGAGAGGCATATGACCAAGACAAAGACTTTGGGGTAACATTTTAGAAGTTGCAGTCCCAAGGGGCTGAAAAGACGGGGATTGAAGATTGTTATCTTAAGGACGGGATACTCTACCGATGGGGAAACTTTGTGTGCCTAAAGAAGAAAGACTTCTATTGATGAGGGAAGCACATACCTCAAAAGTAGTGGGACATTTCGGTGTTCGTAAGACCCTAGCCCACTTGCAAAGGTATGTATATTGGCCCAACATGCAAGAAGAAGTATTAAAATTTATTCGTGGATGTAAAATTTGTTGTATTAGTAAGCCTAAAACTAGGAAGGAAGGTTTGTATATGCCGTTACCAATACCTACTTGTCCATGGGAGGACATTTATATGGATTTTGTAGGAGGATTACCTATGTCTAAACATGGCCATGACTATCTATATGTTGTTGTTGATAGATTCAAGAAATGTGTATTCTTATGGCATGTAAAAAGATAGTAAAAGCACATGAGGTGGAAGATCTTTTCTTTGCTAATGTATGGGTGCATTTTGGTTTGCCAAATTCTATTATCTTTGATAGGGATTCCATGTTCTTGGGGAAGTTTTGGACTACTTTGTGGGACAAGATGGATGCTAAGTTACAAAGGAGCACAAATTTCCATCCACAACAGATGGACAAACAGAGGTGGTGAACAGGACTTTGGTATAATTGATCATAGGGTATAACAACAAATACCCAAGGACTTGGGATGAGTCCTTAGCCTACATTTAGCATTCTTATAACCAGGTAGTACACATATCCACTATGAAGTCACCATTTGAAGCATGCTTGGGATATCTACCTACAAATCCGCTGGACATAGCAGTTGGACAGCAAGATGAAAAGGAGACACGAGACACATAGGTGACTAGGGCTAACAAATTCATTGAGAGGATCCAGAAAATCCATCTCAAAGTCAAAGAACAACTAGAGAAATATCAAGCCAAGTACAAAGCTAGGCATGATCAGCATAGTAGGGAACATAAGCTTCATGTTGTTGATAAATTTTGGCTTTACTTAAGTAAGGAGAGACTACAAGGTCAAGCACGGAAGATCAAGCCACTACGATATGGACCCTTCACCATATTGGAGCAGGTCAGGGAAAATGCTTTCCGATTTGATTTTCCATCATTTATGAGGATGTACTCTATAGTAAACTGTGAGAACTTGCACCTATATGAGCCATCCATGTTAGATGAAGATGAAGAACTATGGTTGTTACCTTCCATTGAGCATTGTGTCTTGGACTCACGAGGTGAATTGGAGGAAGATGTAGTGCTGTAGCAGAAGGTCAGAGAGACTAGGAGAGGCCCCCAGGAGTCTTGGAAGATTGGACTAAAAGGAAAGACACCAAGGTAGGCCTGGTGGTACTCAAAGGAACAAGTGAGGGAATTATTTCCTCATCTACTCCCCCACTAAGCTTTTATAGGACCAAAATCCTCCTAAGTAGGGAAGGTGTGATCCATAGGGATCTAAAATAACTCTACTTCATCAAAATCAGTCAACACAAAGAAAGAAAAACAATAAAACAGAGGTTCCATATTTTAAGTAATAGGATCATCACCCTATGCAAGGCAGCCGTTACATAACCACCGCCCGGCCAGGGAAGTGGTCCCAGGGCCGATCTGCGTAGATAGATCTGGCAACATTCTGAGATTAGAAAAAAAAATTGAAATGAACCACCTCTCGAATTTGAAAGGATGTTTGTTTCTCTTCTCCTTCATCACCTTTCCCATTCTCAGTTGCACAGGAGGACATGAGAAAGGCTATAAATACATGATTGTATAAGTGTAGAGGGATGGAAGCATGAGAGCAAGTGAGAAAGAAGTCTTAGTGCTAGAAATTGTATTTTGTAGAAGAATGGAGTGTTAAGACAAAGCAAGCAAGTAATTGAAAGGAAGTGTTGAGATATTATCTACTTCCCTTTCCTACTTATTGTAAATTTTGTTCTTGTTGATTTTAATTGGCCAATAGAAGTGGGAAGAAAGAGAAATTTCCCTTCCTGACTGGTTTTTCCTCCATTAAAGGTTTTCCAGGATAAAATTGTTGGTGTTATGAGCTTATATTCTTTCCTTTACTATAATTGTTGATTCTAAGCACAATAATAATTAATTCACTAGCTATCTCTCTTATTTTCTAATAGAAAGTAAACAACAATTAATTGTGATTTTCAAAGGTTGTTCATTTCAAAAAAATTATGTTCATGAATAGCCAGGACCACCACCCTATGTAGACCGGCGGTCCTGGGACTACCACCTTGGCTGGATGGCAGCTCTATAACCGCCACCCTGCACAAGGTGGCAGTTATGTTACTTAAAAGATAGAATCTCTATTTTATTGTTTTTCTTTCTTTGTGTTGACTGATTTTGATGAAGTAGAGTTATTTTGGATCCCTATGGATCACACCTCCCCTACTTAGGAGGATTTTGGTCCCACAAAAGCTTAATGGGGGATTAGATGAGGAAATAATTCCTTCACTTGCTCCTTCGAGTACCACCGAGCCTACCTTGGTGTCTTTCCATTCAGTCCAATCTACCAAGACTCCTGGGGACCTCTCCTAGTCTCTCTGACCTTCTGCTGCATCACTACATCCTCCTCCAATTCACCTCATGAGTCTAAGACACAATCCTCAATGGAAGGTAGAAACTGTAGTTCTTCATCTTCATCTAACATGGATGGCTCATATAGGTACAAGTTCTCACAGTTTACTACAGAGTCCATCCTCAAAAATGATGGCAAATCAAGTAAAAAGCATTTTCCCTAACCTACTCCAATATGGTGAAGGGTCCATATCGTAGTGGCTTGAGCTTTCATTTTTGACCTTGTAACCTCTCCTTGCTTAAGTAAAGCCAAACTTTATCTCCAACATGAACCTTATGTTCCCTCCTATGTTGATCATGCCTAGCTTTGTACTTGGCTTGATATTTCTCTAGCTATTCTTTGACTTTGAGATGGATTTGTCAGATCCTCTAGATGATTTTGTTAGCCCTAGTCACCTCTATGTCTCATGTATCCTTCTCGTCATACTTTCCAATTGCTATGTCCATCAGATTTGTAGGTAGATATCCCAAGCATGCTTCAAATGGTGACTTCATAGTGGATGTGTGTACTTGCCCATTATAGGAATGTTGAATGTAGGCTAAGGAATCATCCCAAGTCCTTGGGTATTTGTTGTTATACCCTATGATCAATTGTACCAAAGTCTTGTTCACCACCTCTATTTTTCCATTATCTCTGTGGATGGAAATTCATGCTCCTCTCAGAACTTGCATCCATCTTGTCCCACAAAGTAGTCCAAAACTTCCCCAAGAACATGGAATCCCTATCAAAGATAATAGACTTTGGCAAACCAAAATGCACCCATACATTAGCAAAAAAAACAATGTGTCGCCTCATGTTCTTTTATTGTATTTTTACATTCCATAAGAATACACATTTTATTGAATATATCAACAACAACATAGAGATATTCATGGCCATGTTTAGACATAGGAAATCCTCCTACAAAATCCATAAATTTCCTCCCATGGATGAGTAGTACTGTAACGGCATATACAAACCTTCCTTCCTAGTTTTAGGATTGATAATACAACAAAGTTTACGTCCATGAATAAATTTTGATACTTCTTCTTTCATTTTGGGCCAATATACATACCTTTGCAAGTGGGCTAGGGTCTTAACAACACTGAAGTTTCTAGCTACTTTCGAGGTATGTGCTTCCCTCATCAATAGAAGTCTTTCTTCTTTAGGCACACACACTTTCCCCCATTGGTAGAGCAGCCCATCCTTGAGATAAAAATCTTCAATCCCCATCTTTTCAGCCCCTTGGGACTGCGACTTCTGAAATTTTACCCCAAATTCTATCTTGGGCATATGCCTCTTCGTAAGCTTCCTTCGTGAAGGGCTCAATCTGAGAGATAGTGGCCAAACAGGAGAAATTTTCTGTGTGGGTGGCCTAGATAACATGTCTACCACCAAATTTGTACTACCCTTCTTGTATTTGATCACTAGGTCAAACTCGCTAAAGAAACCCCATCCATTTGAAGTGCCTTACCTGCTGCAATTTAGACTGTGCTTGCAAATACTGGAGAGGTTTGTGGTCAGTGTGCATAATAGTTTCTTTACCCAACAAATAATGTTTCCATTTTTTAATTGCTTGAACTAGTGCATACATTTCTTTATCATATACTAAATATCCTTTAACTATTGAAGTGAAGGTTTCAGAATGATAACATACGGGTTTACCTCCTTGGAGCAACACTACGCCCATAGCGTAATCACTGGCATTTGTCTCTACTTCAAAAGGTTACTGCAAACTAGGAAGAGCAAGTACTGGAGCATGAATAATCTTGTATTTCAATAACTCAAATGATTTATCTTGTTCCTTACCCCAGTCAAAACCCTTACTCTTTGCATCCACTGTGTGTAGAGGTATTGCAATCACAGAGAATCCTGGAATGAACTTCCGCATGTAATGTACTGCTCCAACAAAACTCTTATTCTATGTGGCTCTTGTTGGTGTTGGCCAATTAGTGATGGATTCCACCTTCTTTGGATCCACTCGTAGCTCTCCTCCTCCAACCACATGCCTAAGATAGAAAAGTGACTGTTTGGAAAATTCACATTTCTTCATATTACAAAGCAGTTGTTTCTCCCTGAGAACTTACAAGACTTGTTGCAAATGGGTTAGATTTTTTTCCCATGTGGCACTAAAAATCAAAATATCATCTAGATATACAATCACACATGAATCTATGAAATCCCACAATACATCATTCATCAATCTCATAAATGTAGTGGGTGCATTGCATAATCAAAAGGAAGTACTAGACATTCATACAAACCCTATTTTTTAAGGCGAGTCTTCCATATGTCCTCCTCCTTCATCCTAACTTGGTGATAACTTGACTTGAGATCCAACTTCATGAAAAATTTGGCATGTTGAAGCTGGTCCATGAGATCATCTATGCGGGAAGTGGATATCTGTTATTTATGGTGATCTTGTTCAAAACACGGTAGTCGATGCACATTCTCCAAGAACCATCCTTCTTTGGCACCATCACAATAGGCAAACCACATGGTGAGGTTCTCAAATGTATCACCCCTTGGTCTATTAGTTCCTGGAGTTCTTTCTTTACTTCATTACTCTCAAGAAAGGATTTCCTATACAACCCGATGTTGGGTAGAGGTGACTCTAGAAATAGCTGAATCTCATGCTCTACTTCTCATTTTGGTGGTAACCTGATAAGAGCCTGAAATACTTCCTAAAAATACTTAATAATACTATCCAAATCTTGTTTTCCTTGGTTATAAATCTCTAAAACTTCTACCCCATCTTGTTTATCCTTTAAAAAAAGTAAAAAAAATTGATTATGATTTTCTGAATAAGTCATTTTTCTTGGTTAGCACTTACCATAGTAACACGTGTCTTATGCTTGGTGTGCCGATGTTATAGCTGATCCCATCCTTGACCCATCTATATCGGTTTTCCCTTCTCATAAATATATCATCCCTAACTGATGCAGCCTAGAATAGTTAGTTAACACCTAGTCACGCTGGCACATCACTCAACCTAGGCTGAGCGCTCACCAGAAGCACACAAAGGTACTAGGTCCCTCTTAATAGTTGCAGTAGTAGAATGGTTGTATGATAAAACAATAAACATATATTTTAGGAACTAATCCATCCATTCACCATTTATATCCAACCAGATCTATAAGCGCTAAAGGTAAATCATCATGAAAGTAATAACATGTATTGATAAAACACATCACACACTTTGTTCAGCCAATTTCCTTTATCTAATCATTGAACCAACAATACAAAGAGCTTCATACAATACTGGCATGCGCGCATGGATTTGTTACAATTACCAAGTCACATGTACTCATGTTTTTCCATTCCTCCAAACTTGTGGTTCCATCCGTATCTCTATGTATGTCTCTCTATTCTCTAATTAATTCCTTACATATATATAGGGTGGGGAGCTAACCCTTCACCAGATTAACTCTACTGAAATAGGTCACATGCTAATAACAGACCATGCACCTTTTTACAATTATAGCCATACATGCAAGTATGCTATCTATAGATTTCGATAGTTAACTAAAGTGATGGATCTATTCTTAACTTATGCCCATACAAGAGTGAGTTGACATGTCCTTCCAAAATCTCCAAGAAGAGTGGCGCGTAAATCTCGACATCACTTTGTGTACTCCGCACACCAATCTCTAAGAATAGACCTAATCTCCAAAATTAGATAAGTCCTTGAGAGTCTTACTCTACACCTCCACACGTGACACCTTCCTATACCTTCACACTTTTTCTCCTATGTCATTCTTTCGTGGACTCTATGTGTAAGTTCAACTAAGTGTTTTCTTTTATCAACATTACCCCACACTAATCTCATTATCACCCCAACAATGGTGATGCTCAAAACTTATACATAGAATGGATAAATAAAGAATAGTTGAATAAAGAATTTTGAATAAGAATCTTGAACAAGAATTTTGAAGAAGATATACACAGCTAACAAAATTGTTTAGGCCTTAGGCCCCTCCGTCTCATCCTGAAGCGATAATTATGGATATTCTTCTTTGATATCTACCTCCGTGTTCTCCCACATTGTTAGCGTTGCTCTTGTTGTTTCGAGCACATCTGCAATGATGGACTACAACTCTTCCATGGAGATTTTCCCTTGCTCATTTTGTATTACAAGCATTACGCTTGACGTAGAGATTTACACCCCTTCCAGTACATCCATCTTCTAAGAAATGAGCTTTCCTAGCTCCTCCAACCTCTCCTTATGTGGTTCCTGCATCGTAGCTAGTGCCTCACTTTTTCTTTACTAGGACTAAGCATTCAACGTGGCCTAGGGAAGCATCCTTCATCGCCTTGTGGACCTCATTTTCTTCCTCCAAGGTTTTCACTGCAATCAGCGCATTTGGGGTTGTGCATATGGTTAGTGCATGATCGGCCTTCTTCAGTTCATCATGGGTGGCTTGCAGTAGACCTTCATAAGTAGCAATCTTCCTAGCTACTATAGCCTACACCTTTTTTGTCTTTTCCCGAGTCCTTGGGTTGTGAGGATATGCGCACCTTTTCATCCTCCAACACTAATGTTATCATTGTTTTCACATAGTGCATCACAGAAGGAAATTCTTTTGGTACCTAGGATTCCAGATTTGGGCGTACCTTTAGAACATCATCCCCAATTTCCTCTACCATACTAACAAAAGTGTCATATTTTCTTTTGATTAATTCCTTTTCCTAGACTAGGCATGCTATCTCCACATCCTTGGCTTTTAATCTCTCTGTCAGTGCCTTAATGGTAGTAGATTTATCTATGTTTCTTCTTGTTACTTTAGAGGATACTTTCACTAGAGCATTGCTCACCTGCTCATCTGACATCATTGTTGGTTTGATTATCATGTGGCACGTTTCAAGTTCCTTCTTCAACCACCTTTATGCGCATGATTCTTCACCGACATCAAAGTTGGGCTTGTCCATGTGTGTGTGCATAGACCATGAGAGCTTCTTCCTTATGCGTAGAGTCGCCTTGTCCTCGTCCATGAGCACCCATCCAAATAAATCCTTCTAATCGATGGTACTCTGGAACCGAGTGCGAATGATCAGCTTTGGGTCTTCAGCATACCCCATGGCATGTGCCTTGGCATCCTCCCCTGTTTGAAGTGATCAAGGTCCTCTTGGAATGGCTACATCAAGCTTGGGAATACCAGATGTATCCCCACCCTTGTCCTGTGTAGCCTCTGATTGACCCCCTTCTTCTTCTTCCATCTTCTCCTCCTCATGTTGAGGATCTTCTCTAATTAGAGATGAAGGTGCCTTCTCCTTAGATTCCTCTATTTCCTCGCTCAGCCTAAGTTTTCTCCATTTCTTCTCCTCTGGATCCTTCACCTATGGGGTTCCTCCTTATGCCCTTGTGTGCTTAAACACCTTCTTAAATCTTTGTGTGCCCTGCTCCTCCCCATAGCTCCTTCTCCCTAGGGAGTTGTCACGCACTCCCCCTCCTGGCCAGATGGCTACTTCCTCCTTCACACCAGGCCGCCACTATCTTCAGGTTCTTCATCCTCTTCCTCATCATCTTGCTTGGCGCAGAGGGCCTAGGTGCCGGAATGTTCTCCATAGTATGCTTTCCCTTCAGTGGCCCTGGAAGTGTGAATTCGTTCTCCACATACTTATTATTCTCCATTTTAGGCTTCAGTTGGAGGTATATTAGCACGGCCCCGATATCCGCAATGGCCACTGTCTCTAGCTTAATGCTTAAGATTTACGAGATGTTATTCTTGTTGTATGCATTCCTCCCTAGATATCCATAAGTCTTTCTCAGGGTGTGATACTCACAGTCTACCTTGTCTGCATTAAATACCAACCTCTGTGTGTTGGTGAACCGATGAACTACAACTTGGAAGTACTGTGTGGGAAATGCATATGGTAGTTTGCACTAGGGGCTCCATGACCCATCTACCATTAGGAAGCATGCAATACAAAAATGTTGGTAGACTACAAATTATACCTATTTTCCCAAGACCGAGGGAAAATCCTTGGGTATGCACCATTCTTCCCCAAACACCGTACGGAGCCTATCATACCACATCTCAGTGTGCTCCTTAACCTCCTCCATCATCGACCCTTTGCAAAGATATTTGTTGAATCACTCAGCTGGAGACTTATGATTCATGGGGTATTCCCATATGTTCTCTTTTGGGCCATCTGGTACCCCGATCTCCATGAAGACTAAACTCAGTAAGATACAGCCAAAACTTATCTTACTCCCTTCACGTGCTTCCTCGACTATCTACTCTATAATGAATCCAATGATGTTATAAGTGGTTCCCTCTTACATGTGCTTGGCCACATGCAACCACATAGAATTAACTTGTGACCAATGTTCTTGGTCATTCAACTTTGTGGTTAGATGTGTTGTTGCCTATACTACTGGACAATTTTTCAACTTGTCAATGTCCATCCCACGCGGTCCTTTCTGATAGCCCAGCACCTTTTGTGTCTCCAAAATGGCACTTTTTTCAGCTAAGTCGGTCTTAATGTCTTCACTCATTTCCCATAATCCAATAACTGTGGCAATGAGGATGGGTGTCAGTCTTACCCTTCATCCTACAAAGTAGAAGAAGTCCTCATGGACTCGGCTCATCAGCCATCTGTACAAGGGTGCATACTTTCCAAAGTATGGAAGCTCATAAAGTTGGTAGACACCATTTCCCTTGAGTAGCTTTTCCCTAGCATCATCATATATCGGCATGCGCCGTCTTTAGTGCATCTTTTCATTTTAGAGGTGAGCGGTCATCTAACTTCTTCAAGTTTTCATAGGTTCTATGATTGTATTCACTTATCTTGCTCTGTCTTATGTGGGTATTCCATTCTTGTCCCATAATAACTTCTTTAGGGTACTACATTTCAGACAAATTGCTCTCTAGGGCCATCTCCTCCTCTTCTTCCACCACCACTTTATTCTTTTATTTTATCAGTGTTGCTTTCTTCTTTGCTACCATTCTCTTTCAGGGTTTTGTTTTGTAGGTCATTTGCTGTGTGTTTTGCATAATTTTCTTTGAACCCTAACCTGGTTCTTCCATGCCCTAATTTGTAATCATGAACTTGCGCACCCTAACTCTGTTATATTACTCTACTTCGTCAAACCCTTTTTCTAGGGGATCCAAGCCCTTCTAATAAACAAATCTCTTCTCCGCACTGGTTCACTTGCTTCGTACCTTGAATTAGTTAGATTTATGCTCTTCACGTATCGGCTCTCTATCAAATTCTCGTAGTCATAAGGGTAAAAATGAAATCACATCCTATCCTTATATAGATTTCTACTTTTTGTTGCATTAATTACTCCTCCACCTACCAAGTTCTCCTCATTTATGACCCATTTTTATCATTTCCACGTGGTATATTTTCACACCAAAGCTATAACCTTCTAGCGCACCTCTTTACCCTTTGTCATTGACTTCTCTTTAGCACGCACCTTTGCACCCGAGTACCTCGTTACTACATGATCTCCTGGTAATTACCATGGCCGCCGCTTACCTCATGTTATACTTTCCCTTATCCATATTCATCCTTTCTTATCTTGAGAAGCAATCTTTTTCAGTTACCCTTAGCAATATTCTTTCAAAACCCACAGAATGACATCTTCATAGCATATCCCTAAGAGTCACCAACAATCCACCCCACATGAAAAGGATGTGTAGTCCTCTATGCATCAACATGCTTCATATTGTAGTTAGTTTCATGTGCGCAAGCGCACTTATTACACAAACAAGAGCTAAAATTGACAAAGCATAGTGACGATGAAAGAAATACGTTAAGGAAATGCATAAAGGGAAACCTAATGTATTTGGAAATATTGCCTTATTACAAACACCAAGAAGACTTATTTATAGTAGGGCTTCAACCTACTCCCGTTAAAGTAACCGGGAAACCATGTGCCATCAATTGTTTCTAACTAGCAAGCACCTGACTCAAGCATATGAGTGATAACATATGGCCAACCAATGCACCTTGAGATTTCCGAGATGGCACAAAAATTCAAGTCATATAGAAGTACCATTTTTCCCACCGCAAGTTTCTTATCCCGATGTGCCGATCATGCCATGCCTTTTGTCGTAATTTCTCCTATTTCTGACTCTAGCATGCAATGACACAGCACTCATCTAGCTGAACCATCTTTGCAATCCATTCTTCCAAGGCCTTCTCATTAGCTAGACCTCCAATGCATGCAATGCGCAAGGAAGGTAACATAAATTCTAGAGGCAGAACAACTTCCATGCCAAACACCTATTGAAAAGGTGTGGCTTTGTTTAATCTTTTGTATGTTGTTTTATAAGCCCAAAGAACAGTAGATACTTTATCATCCCAATCTTTCCTCCCAACATCACAAATCTTGGTCAATGTGTGGCTCAAGATCTTGTTAAAAGCCTCAGTAGTCCCATTTTCCTGAGGATGATAAGGTGTAGTTTTATGGTGGGCAACCATAAACTCATCTAAAAGAATTTGTATTGTCTCATTTAAAAATGTGTGCCCCTATAACTTGTTAAACTTAAAGGACATCCATACCTTGTAAGTGCATTCTCCCATAAGAACCATGTTGTTGTAGCTGTTGTAGACGAGTCCTTTATAGGTGTCTTCGCTTATCCATCGGGTAAGATAATGCATACAAGTGACGATATGGTGTGATCTAGTCCTGTGCGCAGCTGGGGAGATAGGCCCAAAAATTCAATTTCCCATTTCTCAAAGGGTTTTGCACTTGTTATTGGTCGTAGGGGCATCTCATCCCATTTTCCTAGTCGACCAAGACATTGAAAATGGTCACATGTCTTACAATACTCTTTACAATCCTTGTATAATGTTTCCCACCACAACCTAGCAAGTAGGATCTTGTGTGTTGTTGCATCACCTACATAATGGCCACCTGCAATACCACCATGTGCTTCTTCCATTATGTCCTTTCGTTCATGCTCCAAGACACAATGGTGTAACACCTCATCTCTATCTAGCTTGTACAAATCACCACTAATTAACATGAATGGTGTCGCGCAAATATCAAGTTACTTCTTCTCTAAAGCTTTCATTCCTTCGGGTGCCATACCAGTTCTCAAAAAGATAGCAATTTCCTCTAATTCTGATGGCACATGTTGTAACTTATACAGTTATGCATTAGGCATGGTCTCTTCTATTGTTTGTACCTCTTCCCCTAATTGAATTCTAGACAAGTGATCTGGTCCAGAATTGCTTTTTCCTGGTTTTACCACAACCGTAAAGTCAAACTCTTGAAATAAGAGTACCCACCGACATATGCGCCCCTATAAAATGGGCTTGTTCACCAAATATTTTAATGTCATGTGATCTGTATAAAACAAAAATTGTGTAGCCAAAAAATATTGATGAAATTTGTGCAAGGCATAGATCATGGACAAGGCCTCGCGCTCTATAGTGGTATAATTATGTTCTGCAGGGGTCAACTTCCTACTAGCAAAGAAAATGAGATGATCAACGATACCTTCACCTAGTTGAGATAAGATAGCACCAACGGCTATGCCAGAATCATCCACATGAACATGAAAAGGTTTATCCCATGAAGGAAAATGCAAGATAGGTGCGGTAGTAAGTTTCTGCTTCAATATCTCAAATGCACGCTACTGTGACTCCCCCAGTAGAATGTACATTTTCCCTGGAGAAACTCTTCCAAGGGTGCGGTAACTTTTGCATACCCTTTTATAAACTTCCGATAATACCCTATATGACCCAAAAATCCGCGCACCTCACGCTGACTGGCCGGCACTTTCAAGCCAATGATGACAAAGAACTTTAGCTGGATCAACCAACAACCCTTCCTTGCAGATGATATGTCCTGAAAGTGTGCCAAAGGGAGTAGCAAAGATGCACTTCTTGATATTTAATGAGATACTCAACTGTCGACATCTTTCAAACATTAAGCGTAGATTTTCACAATGATCCTTAATCAGCCCATAAATGGTCCAATCATCAAGATAGACCTGTAAAAAGTTATGAATAAAATTCTTGAAGGCTTGTACCCCTATCCTTGAAAATACAGCAGGTGAATTGTTCAATCCAAAGGGCATCACAGTATAATCCAAAGGGCTTCCCCATTCAATAGTGAAGGTGGTCTTCTCTTGATCTTCCGGGGCAATCCTAACCTGATGATACCTTGAAAACCCATCTATAAATGAATATATTTCGCGCCCAGCCACCCCTTCTAATATTTCCTCTGTGAATGGCGTAGGAAAGGGATCTGTAACACATGCTACATTCAAATCCCTATAATCAACACAAATTTGAATCCTACCATCTTTTTTTATGCTTATCACCATAGGACTGACCCATTCTGATTCATCCAATGGTTGAATGATCCTGGATTTCAGCATCTTGTCAATCTCCTCCTTTACTTTCTCATGTAAATTGGGATTCATCTGATATGGTCACTTTCTAACAGGGCGCACACCTTCCTTGAGATTTATCTTCATGTTCTCGAGTGATATATGCATGCCTTTAAGTTCATGGTATCCTCTTGGGAATAAGTCCTCATAATCACGAAGTAACTCTATGATCTTTGCTACCTTTGATTCTGACCAGTAATCCCCAATTATCACCTCCTTAGGTTCAACTTCTATGCCTATATTGACCTTTGTTGTCTTCATAGGTTTGTGATATGCACGCGCATCTACATCTGCACTAGATAACACTTCACGTGTTCCATGTGAATGATCCACGTCCAAGTGCTCAACTTCCTCCTCATCAATTACGTATACCATCTTCCCCTCATATTTTTTCAAAGAAGCACACTCAAGTAATATGATATCATCTTCTTCATCCACAAAGCATGCCCATGTCTTTGTCTCACCAAATAATTCCTGAACAAGTTCTTCCACTTTCCCTCTGTCACACATAGTTAACCACTGGATAAAGCTTAAAGTTGTGTTCACTAGTGGTGTAGATGAAAATAAGTCAAACATTTGGATCATCCCTATAGTCAAAGTTTTCTAGTTGCTAGTGTTACGATGTAATTCATCATAGATATACCAAGCACACATGCAACCTTTAATAGTAGAATAAAACCGATGCACCCAAAGTGAAGGTGGTAATGCTTCCTGACCTACTATCCAGAGTCTCTCACACAACTAGATATGATGTTGAGCAGGTTGATCACCATGATAAGGGCTTATGGTTGTAGGTGCATTACTTCTTGAAAACCTGGTTGATAAGGTGGTCCCAATCATTTCCCATTCTAAGAGATTATCCCTATGGATGACCCACCAATGCGTGGCCATCCCGCCTAAAGTATATGACAACATAGTGCGTCGTTTAAGTTCATCAACCCAATTTGTTTCTATGGCCTGTAAGAACCTAGCCAAATCTTCAGATCTAGTATAGCGGGGTATTGCACGACCTATACATCGAACAGAGTGAAAACCCATCTTGCTAGTAACCGTGTGCTTAACTTCACACCCCACCAGTTCATAAGTGCCATGAGCCCAATTATCGCAAGCAATACTAGTAGTATCACTGATTGACTGAGAGTCTTCCCAATGAAGGATTCCTTCCTTAGATGGATCATTGACCTCTGGGTCCCGAATAGCGCATACATAGATTTTGTTCAAGTCCTCTTCACTTAAAGGTTCCACATATGGCACGGATTTCCCATCTTTCAATGGTATTATGACCCTTTCCTCCTTGTTCTCGAAGCTAATATACCCTTTTTTAAACCTCAAATCAGCATTGTTCGCATAACACCAAGGGCGCCCAAGCAAAGCTGGGAGACTATCTACTTCCTCAAGCGCTATCACTTCAAAGTCTCCTGTGAACTTGGCCCCTTGTATAGTGATAGATGCATCCTTCAAAACTCCTATGGGAGTAGATTTTGTTCTGTTTGCCATGAAAAATACATTAGATGATGGTTGCAATGGGGTTTTCCCATTTGTTTCCACACATCCAATGTAAGTACATTTACTTCCGCACTTTGTGTGTCAATCGAATATTGCTCAACACCATTCATCCACAACAACGTTCAAAGTGATCTCCTTGTCATAGTCAATGCTATCAAGATGAAGATTCACATGAATTATTTTTTTCTCTAGTCTCGGTTCTTGCGCGTGAGTATTCCCTTTCAACCAATCTCCTAATAAAGGAATAATATTCTCCTGGCGCAACATTCTACATACCTCTCTGATGTCATCAATATCCAACGGGGCTTTTTCTGTATCCTTGTGCTCTAATTTTTGAGACTACTCTTTTAAACCTTGTATCTCACCTTGAAGGCTCATAAGGACCTCCATTGTGTCCTGATAGACTTCTTTCTGATGAGCTGGATCTAGATATCTAGCATGCAAAACTTCCTCCCTAGTGATTGTCAGCTTTTGTCAAACACCTCTCTTACGTGTGCCGCCTCAGCTCATGTGGTTATCTTGATCATTCTTCGCCTCATGGTTCTGGTGTTAACTTTGGCATCCATTGATTCTCTATTGTGTGCTAGATTCTAACCATCCCTCGCCCTTGTTTTCTTACTTGTGCTACTTACTGAGATGCTCATACAAGTTCGGGCACTCTTCATAACTATGCCCCTTTCCACAAAATGAACAAGAAATATTTTTTGGGCATTCGCGCCTATAATGGTCAGGTGAGCCACATGTATAAAAATTTCCTTGAGGGAATTCACTCCTTCCTCCACCTCAGCCTCATCCTCCATATCTACCTCTATATCCTCGTCCCCTTTCACGAGCCCCTTCAAACCTTTCATCATTCCTATCATAGCGGGTTTTATTATAATCCCTATCTTGATGCTCATTCTTCCCTTTAGAATTATCAGCCACACTCGCCTATCTGACCCCAATATCAATGGCATCATGGATCTAGCCAATCAATATACAATCCTCAGTATCATGGGTCGTGGACCTACAAATTTTACAAAAGGAGGATACATTCTTCCTGATCACGCGTTGTAGGAGGGGGCAGTGACAAGCATCATGGTTCAAATGGAAAATCTCACAGTCTAATAACAACGAACATATAGTTCTACGAGGGAAACTATCCTTAGTGTGCCCTTCCACTTCAAAATCTATACACCAAATCCTTGAGCGCGTTTCATGAGCTAAGTTTACCGATAACTTCTCTAACTATTTTACCATAGCCGCTATTTGAGCTTCCAAAAATGGACAAACTCTAGTGTCAATACTCCCAACTACTTTAGTGTGTAAAGCGGCTTCCAATGCTTTGCGTGGATAGGTATAAGTCTTATGTGATAGTGGTCTTTGAAATGGGGTAATCAATCCCTGAAATACCATTTTGCATCTTTGACTTACATGAATGTCATAAGAGAGTTTGGATAGAAGTGTTTTAAATCGTGCATCATACTCATGTACACTTTCAGTAGTGCCTTGCTTTATATCCTTGAGTGCGCTTATACTCTTCTGCTCAAACTCTAGGATGTGGAACTCTTTTAAGAAAGCATATTTTAATGCTGCATAGACAATACAAGTTTGATTGGGGTCAAACTTCCTATACCATCTGTGCGCACGCACCTGCAATGTAGTAGCAAATTGACTTGCCTTGCGCACTCAAGGGCCGTAATACCTTTTGCGCACCACAATATTTCACACATATGAACATGTTCAGCAGCATCCTCGATACCTCTATATTCGGGAGACAAAGGGACATCTCCATATAAATGTTATGGGGTTGTTCCGGGCCTTGACCACCCGACCCAGAACCTCCTTGGTTTCCTCTTCCTCCAATACCACCCAAACCACCAGAACTAGAACTACCCATACCGCCTGATCCTCCTCCAGAATTTGGAATAGGGCCCGTGGATGCACTCCCCTGTGCCCCAACAGTGGTACTATACTAGACCCCTACAGTTTGGGAAGTGGTCCCAGCTCTCAGAGGTGATGCCCACACTCAATGCACTCATATTCTATGTAGATGATGAGCCTGATAATGTACCCCCAAAGGATAACGAATTTGTCTATGCTGCCATTGGTGTACTTGATGTCTGACCTATTTATGTGCTTTTACTTCCTGAATTAAAACTACTTTTACATGTTGTACTAGATACTGGAAAACCAAGTGCAAGGGCTAGGTCAACAGGTTGGCTTAGATGCGCGCCCATGGCCTAGGTCATATCTACTAGCACACTTCCATGTGAGGCCAAGAGGGTTCTCTGTCATGCTTCCCTAGATGGGGGAGTTCCTCATGCTCTTGCTCTTCTTCCTCCCTATGAGCCTTAAATCCTTCACGAGCCATCTCTCTCCAAGACACCATCTGTTCTACAATTTCTTGCCTCTTGCATAATTCCCTCTCACACGCCTCATCATACTTCAGTCACCTTTCTTCCCTCTACCGTGCTACCACTAGGTCTACCATCTTTCACCAATCCTATTCTTGTCCCCACGCATGGAGATTTTGTATCCTTCCATGGGTTTAGCTTCCAAGTTCAATGTTACCATTAGTATTTTGATTGCCAACGGAATACCTTGCAAATATGTCCCTCTAGGATACCATAGAAACTAGAACTCTGCTACCTCCAGGCACGAATAAGTTTGAAATTGAATACTCCAAGATATAGTTGTTTAGGACACCGTGAAACCAGGTATCTACCACGTGAGTCTAGCTTAGGTCAGCATCATATAGTGTTTGAAATTCCTCCTATGTCCAAACAAGCGTGCGATACCTCCAATTCTGCTTAGATGCATACGCAGTCAACCATTCATACAATTCTACTAGAAAGATAGCAAAGAATCTTTCGTATAAACTGTCATACAGATTCTACTCTACCCAAGTACGTGTACTAAATCCATATCCAGTGTCAAACCTCCATGCGTATTCTTCCTACAAATCATGAATCCATTCTTCAATGCTTGCTAAGGTTAGCCGGTATGTCTTCATCGCAAACCATTCTCAAAACAATCAAAAGAGGTCCCGAATGGAACCAATGATGTAGCCTAGAATTTTTAGTTAAAACCTAGTCACACTGGCACATCACTCAGCCTAGGCTGAGTGCTCACCCGAAGCGTGCAAAGGTACCGGGTCCCTCTTAATAGTTGTAGTAGTAGAATGGTGGTATGATAAAATAGTAAACATATATTTTAGGAACTAATCCATCCATTCACCATTTATATCCAACCTTATCTATAAGCACTAAAGGTAAATCATCATGAAATTAATAACATGTATTGATAAAACACATCACACACTTTGTTCGGCCAATTTCCTTTATCTATTCATTGAATAAACAATACAGTAGCTTCATACAATACCAGGCATGCGCACATGGATCTGTTACAATTACCCAGTCGCATGTACTCATGTTTTTCCATTGCTCCAAAAATGTGGTTCCATCTGTATCTCTATGTATGTCTCTCTATTCTCTAAGTAATTCATTACATATATATATATATAGGGTGGGAACTAACCCTTCACCGATTAACTCTACCGAAATAGGTCACATGCTAATAATAGCCACGCACCTTTTTACAATTATAGCCATACATGAAAGTATGTTATCTATAGATTTTGATAGTTAATCTGAAGTGATGGATCTATTCTTAACTTATGCCCATGCAAGAGTGAGTTGACATGTCCTTCCAAAATCTCCATGAAGAGTGGCATGTAAATCTCGGCATCGCTTTGTGTACTCCGCATGCCAATCTCTAAGAATATACCTGATCTCCAAAATCGGCTAAGTCCTTGAGAGTCTTACTCTACACCTCCATGCGTGATGCCTTCCTATACCTTCACGCTTTTTCTCCTGTGCCATTCTTCCACAGGGACTTTGTGTGTAAGTTCAACTAAGTGTTTTCTCTGATCAACACTAACATACAAGTAAGGACTCCTAAATACAACATCAAAAGCATTAAGTGGAATAACGTTAGCTTCAAAAACATCTATAAATTTGGAATTTATCCCAAACTTGACCTTACATATTCTTGTTACCTAAATTTCAACACCCTTCTTCATATAACCCAAAGGATAAGGCTGCGGATGCTCATAAGTCTCAAGACCAAGCTTCTTTACAACTGTCTTAGAAATCAAGTTAGAATGAGAACCGGTATCAACCAAAGCATTTACCTTAGTTCTCTTGATCTAGATTTTGATATGGAATAGTCTACTCATCTCCTCTTCGATGTAAATGTTGGTGGATTTTCATCTAAGCCTTTCATCTACATCAAATTCATCTTCAATTTCCACCTCCCCTTCGCTTTACAACTTTCATGGACTTCTTGGAGTCCTTGGTTCAGGTTCTTCGAATGTAACTCTAGATGTAACTTCCAACATGTAGCGTCAAGTATAACCATTGATATCACAATTCTTACAAAATTTCTTGGGATCTTTACAAGTATTTAAAGTAGTTGTAGCTTGTTAACCTTTCCCTTTCCACTTACCCTTGTTACTTGTTTGCCCATAATCCTATTTCGCTAATTTGTCGATTGCTTTATGCGCTCGGTTTTGCTTCTCCTTGCTTTTTCTCATCATCTATGTAGTATTCCTATACACATGCTTCATTGAGATCATTGGGCTTTATGGAGATGACTTTTCTTCGAAGGTGAGTGTGAAGTCCTCCCAAGTACTTGGTCGAATATATCCTCATCCTCCAAATCCATGTTTAGCAACATGGCTTGCCTCCAAAACTCCGTAGTATAGTCCTACATACTTTGACCATTGCCTTGTCTAAAATACTACCATTTAATCATTTGGTCAGTTTTATGGCCAATAAGATAGAAGTTAGCTCTAAGTAGCTCCTTAAATTCTTGCCAAGACTTCACAATAGGGTGCTTCTTCTTTTTTCATAAGTAGGTAGATGAGTTTCCCACCAAACTAGAGCATGTCCCTCCATTTTGAGATGTGTAAAGGTGATCATTTGTGCCTTAGTGACATTATGGATGCTAAAATAGACTTATAATTATTTCAACCATTTAGCAAGAAACTCTGCATCTACTTGTCCTTCAAATCTTTTAATCTCAACTTTCATTTCAACTTTAAAAGGAGTATTCTCAAATTTTACCTTTTCTCTTGTGTTCGAAGTCTCTTCTTCATGCTCTTCTCCATAAGCTTCCTCATGGTGGCTCTTCCCTATACCAAATTTCTCAGCTAATCCTCAAACCATCGAGTCCATGGAGTCTTGTTTGACAAAAGTTGTCTTCTGCAAATCTGCAAGTTCCTCTTGCCTTCTAAACATCCTATCCATCATGGTCTCCAAAATCTCGATTCTACGGACCAAGTCCTCTTCCTCCATTTCTCCCCAATTTCTTTGTTTCCAATTCTTTGTAGAAATCTCCGGATCACAAGGTAAAGCTTCTTCGGCTTTAGATCTTGTCACTATCATATAATTCAAGAATGAATACCATAGCCCTGGATACTTGTTAGCTCGATACCAAAATGATCTGTAAACTCTTCAAATTTGGAATTATTCATAAAAATCACAATTAATCATAATGTTTACTTTCTATTAGAAAATAACAAAGATATCTTGTGAATGAATTATTGTTGTGCTTATAATCAATAATTGTAGTAAAGGAAAGAATATAAGCTCATAACACCAATAATTTTATCCTAGAAAACCTCCAATGGAGGAAAAACTAGTCGGGAAGGGCAATTGTTCTTTCTTCCCACTTCTATTGGCCAATTCAAATCAACAAGTACATAATTTACAATAAGTAGGAAATGGAAGTAGATAATATCTCAACACTTCCTTTTAATTACTTGCTTACTCTATCTCAAAACTCCTTTCTTCGATAAAATACAATTTCCAGCACTAAGACTTCTTGCTCACTTTCTCTCATCTTTGATCCATCTACGCTTCTACAATCATGTATTTATAGCCTTTCTCATGTCCTCCCATGCATTGGAGTATGGGAAAGGTCATGAAGGAGAAGAGAAATGAACATTCTTTCAAATTCAGAGGTTGTTTGTTTTGAATTTTGTTTTTTGTCTGTAATGGCAAGGATTGCTGCCCTATGTAGACCAGTAGTCCTGGGACCGCTGCCCAGGCTAGGTAGAAGTTCTTTAATTGCCACCCGCACACGGGGTGGCGGTCATGTTACTTAAAAGATAGAACCTCTGTTTTATTGTTTTTCTTTCTTTGTCTTTGACTAATTTTGATGATTTAGAGTTATTTTGGATCCCTATGGATCGGTGTAATTGATTGTTCGGATATAATAGCCACTCGGAGGCTCTAATAAATGTTGAGCTCTGCTAAGATCATGCTTATTGGTTGTTGGACGCATATAAAATGACCTGCAAGCACCTCATGTAGATTTCAAGACAAGGTCATGAAAATGATGGTGTGAGCTATAATGAATCTATCGACTTTATGGGTGATTCTTCGGTCTAGTCCAAAAAATCTTAGCATGATCAGATGCTACATTCAACATGGAAGATTGTGTGATAATGTCTGGCGAAGTGGTGAGGACCTAAATATGAGTGTACACAAATTGGTGTCAATGTCTAATTGATTAGTAGGCCCATTGGGTTGTGGGACCTAGGGATCACAACCGTAAAATTGTGGTTGTTGTGGACCTTTTATGGTCATGTGAAGAATCAATCTCTTCTTCTGACTATCTAGTAGTCATAATCTTTTTCAGCTTCTATGTTTAATACCAGGAGTTGTACGATCTTCTCGAATACCTTACGGGTGTTCTAGCAACTTGTATGCATAAGCCTATGTCTATATCAATAAGAAGGTCTCCTGCGTCTGGCTGCGAGAACTAATGGATCACAACCAAATGTTTTCTCTCTTTCAGGTTCTTGTATGGTCATGTGGATATCCTATCAAGGTAATCTATAGTTGGGTTGATTTAACCAGAATTCATATGCTTTGTCATCTTCGATGTTTAATTCTCTCACTTGCTCACCAATTTTTTGTGGGTTTGTTGTTTGGAAGACATAAATTCTAAGACCTTGATCTATATTTGTTAATGTTGTGAAGAGATTCGGCTGAGGTATTATTGGTTTGAATATGTAATCCCTGGGCTTTCTGGGTCCCATAATTTTCATGCAATAAATAACCAAACTTAACTGAATAAAGTAAACTAATTGTGAAAATAAATCTATGCTATGCCTTTTCTTTTTATATTTTCAAAGACATGAATTTGAATGAAATTAAAGAGGAACTAATCTAATAAATTTAGATAACGAGAAATTAATCTAATAACGGAACTATAACAAACAAGGTAGCCAGATGTAGCTATTCTTCTGTGCACTTGTGAATTGATCTTGAATATAAACAACTAACTAATTTAATTGAAAGACATTCAATCTTACCTCAGAAGTGAGGAACAAATCATAGATTCTCAGAAGCTATCATTCCCCACAACTTCCCCGGTAATGTTGAAAGTGATCTTAACTGAAATGAAATGATTCACTACTCTATTTGATATATTGTAACTACAACTTTGACAATTCAAACCTAGAGTTTATAGAACAGAGGAAAATCTAGTTGTATTGTAGCTTGTCCCCTCAATGTGATCTCTTCGTTCCTATGTGTTCTCGTGAATCCAGAAAAGTGGGAATGTGATAGCGGCAATAGGAGAAGATATTCAAATAGTGGAAACTTGGATGTAAACTGAACGGAATGCAAGTAAGAGAGGGATAGTGCAAGAGAACAGAGCTTGGCTATGTAATTCGTAGCAGGATTGTTGCAGGCTACAACACAAATACACCGAAAACTCTAGGATCTATACTTCCTGATCGAAACAATGACCTATAACTCTAAGAAGAATCAAGATTATCAAATGAACTTTAATCTAGAACTGAAACTATTTTATGCTAAGCTAGTTGTTTTGAGAACAACAATGGAACAAGATGAAACTAGAGAGATCAAGTGATCTCTAAATCAGAAAGAAGGAAAGGAGCCTTGAACTGAGAGGCTGAGAACTTATACAAAATCTAGACCTGTTAAGACTTGTTGAGGAGCTTTCAAACACACTAAATGATAAATTATAGAGAGAGGGCCATTTTCTTGTAAACAAGCTTGGTATTTATAGCATTTTGATTTACTAGAAGGTAAGATCAAATTGAACTCTTCTACCTATTAAAATAAATAAATTACTATTTACAAGGTGGTTAAAACTTTAATGAAAGCAAGAGTGGTTGAGAATTACAAGTGCAACTTGATTTTTCACATTGACGAGTGCGTCAAAAGTTTTGGAAAATGCGACAGGACCGCCGCCTAGAGCAGGGCAGCGGTTTCAGGACCGTCGCCTTGTCCTAGGCAGTGGTCCTGACACTAAAGACTGAAATGTAAGGAAAAGAGGATAAAAGCTAAAACAAAGCATGCAGAGGCCAAGTAAGGCATTTTATGATGCAAATATATACACTTAGCGTGCTCTCTAGATTCTAAACACCTTATGAAGAGATCTGAATCATCATTAGGGTTTCCATAACCTCTTTCTGATAATGTAGCACATAAAATTTTGGGTGCGTACATATTTCCCCCTCGGAGAAGTGTTTTAGCCATGAAGGGGCATAAAAAGTAGGATCCGAGTATGTCATAGATGAAATTGGGAGTTAGAATCTATACCTAACACGCTCGTGTGTCGCAATGTCACCATCCAAACTCCCGTTATCTACAAAACGAAAAGAGGACTCAAGTGTAGATAGATAAAAGAAATAGAAAAATAAATACTAAATTAAAATGAAATGTGGAATTACCATTTGCGCGGGGATAAGAACTTACCTCATTTGGCACTCTAACTCTGCGAAAGAACATTCAAAACAAGGTTAGAATATTATATATATATATATATATAGCTCATTTTCCTATTCATTTGTGCATATCGATTTGGTAATTTTTTAGCTCTGAGGCCCACAGTAACCATTTTCAACAAGAGTGCAGTCAAAACATTCATTTTGAGATCATGATTATGCCTCCGAGAGCAGGAGATCGACCCGTGAAGTCTTAGGTTAGTTTTTCTCAATTTATTGT
Organism: Taxus wallichiana var. yunnanensis; assembly: GCA_018340775.1. Classification (NCBI taxonomy): domain Eukaryota; kingdom Viridiplantae; phylum Streptophyta; class Pinopsida; order Cupressales; family Taxaceae; genus Taxus; species Taxus wallichiana. The sequence continues at coordinate 512,837,848 of CM031244.1, forward strand.
TTTTAAACCTAAAATATAGCAATGTTGAAATATTTGTCTTGGGGGTTATTTTTGAAAATATTAGTGTTAAATGAGTCTCTAGGGGGGTGCCCATAGGGTGGGCTTTTATTTTACTCAAAATGGTGTTCTTATCCATATTTCACCCCCAGGGAAAATATTGGATCATCCACGACCCTGTGCTAGAAGAAAGAGAAGAAACGGCTTTGTCATGTGAATATGTGTCTTAAATCTATTTGATAGACTCAGTAGGCTCTAAAATAAAAAAGGGGGAAAAGGTCAACATTTGAGCCTGATTCAAAGCCAAAATGGGGAGTTGGAGGAAAAGTTGAAAATTTTCCTTTTTTCAAAAAGGGCACAAAGGAAAAGATGGAAGTGCATCTCCTCAGCCAACCAAAGAGTGCCACATGTCCAAGCGTAGCTTCTGGGCCATGGGAGTTTTCTGAGTTTTGTGTTTCGTGAAAAGGGGGAAAGGTAAATTACGGACCCACAAACACAATTTTTGATCTAATATGGCTCCCACGTGTCCCATATCAAAAGGGAAGAACAAATGAGTGTCAAGTTGTCATGTGGCCTTAGTAGGTGAAAAATGAAGAAGAGTCTTCAAGGCCATAAACGTAGAATCCAATCTCTTCAACTACCAGATCTGATTTGATTTGATCCACTAGGAACCAGAAGTAAGATATTGTGGGTGGATTTTCAGAAGGCATTGATATTCGGTGGTTGAAATTTTGAAGCAGGATTCGATGCATATCCCGGGGTGGTTGAAATAGGATTCTAATTTTCCCTCTTCTCTCTCTTTTCATTCTATATATAATGTAACACTTCTCGTTTGAGAAGGAGAGACATTATGGGCATAGAGAAACTCTGTCAAAAAATGTTTCTTGACGCCATTTTTGAGTAGAAACCTCTCCCATGCCTGGAAAATGTATTTTGCCTCTATTATAGAAATGTAATGGTCTATGCACCTTCTAGAGAAATAAAAAAACATGTTTTTGTGGTGTTCTTCAACCCCTTGCATCATTTTGTTGTTTCTTTGTGCCTCTCCCTTTCAGTCTTGGTTTTCTATGGATGTATTTCACATTTGCAAGTGTAGGATGTTTTTTCATGGAGTTTAATGGATGATTTGCAGATCTAGGTTGTGTCACTTCTTTCTGATCTCCCTCATCTCCATTTTCTGTTTCTTTCTCCCTCAATAGAATATCTCACTTCCTTTACTGGTGTATCACCACTTTAGTGTAGGCTCTATTTTTCCCTCTTTCTCTCTCCTTGGTTCCTTGGAATGGTTAGATTAGGTTAGATTTAGTTTTCTTGCACTAGAGTAGCTCATGGCAAGTAGTTTAGGAAGAGGAACCAGCCTTCTCTAGAGGATCATTCCCATTTGTAAGTCCCACAGCTTGGGGAATGATCCAATGTTATGCAAATCACACCAAATGACCCTACCTTAGAAAAGCATATCCATAACTCAAATGGGGGTGTTGTGATTTCACACTAACAATTTTGGCATGCCCGGCGGGATAGGTCTGAACCACCTTACCACTTCACTTCATCAGGTTCGATGTGCTCTTGGTGAATATTTCAGCCTTTAGAGGCACATTCAAAGAACATCTGGTGACTCCATTTGGTCAAAAACCCATTCTCTCGAGTTTCAGACCTTTTCCACTCATTTCATCCATTTTCTTCTTCCATCTCTTTCATTTTCTCCCATTCCATGAGGTTGTGCAATCATGACTTCATTCCCTTCATGGAACTCACACTTACAAACAATGCAATCCACCTCCAATGCATTTCCCAACGCCTCCAAATCAACATTATGATTGAATCAAGGACCATTATGCTTACCCATTTGAGAAAATTCAAAGTCAATTTGGCCATGGAGCTTATCAAGAATAAAGGGGCGCATACAATGGTGACAACTATGTGGAGAATGTTGGTTTATTAGAGAAAATTCAAAAAATGGAGGCTGACATGGTGCAGTCTAGGGCCATAGCATGAATGAAGGCATTTGAGATTGGTTGCAGGCACCTTGTCCATGGGAAGGCCCTTTTCCAAGACATTACAACCCTCAGGAGAAGCTAGACTTCATGGTTGAAATGTTGCCCCAACTTGCACAATGGACTGAGGAGATCGAGGCCTATGAATTTGGTGTCAGGAAGCCTTGTCAATGGGTAAATCCTACACCATTATCTGGTAATTTTCTCTCCACTCCTCAAGCAACACCATCTCAATTTGAGCTTCAATTTCCAAGCTTCCCATTGTATGCTACCCCAAGTGTGAAATCCATTTCTCCATCCCCTAGTCTTCCATCCCATTTTAGTTTTTCTCCCCTTTTCCCTTCCAAACAGTCATCCCCTCCAAACAAACAAGAAGTTCCACCTCCCTCCCCACCACAAACAATTGCAAAGTTGGTTGAACCCCAACCTACCACTCCTCTTGCTTTCCCAAGTCCATGTTGGGAAGATACTCAAGAATCTAGTCAAGGACAACAAGAAGAGGAGTCCAATAGAAAATAAATAACCAACAATCTGATGAGTTGGGCTGCTAGATTTGGGTCTACAAAGATCCCCTTGATGGTCAAGCCAATAGAGGAGGTCAAATTCAAAGAGCTAGTGGTGGATGAGTTTGAATTTGTAGCAAGAGGAGGAGGACCATATAGTTTCAGAGGCCCCAAATGTGGAGCAGGCTACAAAAGAACCTTCATTTCTTCCTCCCACTTCATCCCCTTCAAGCTTTGATGTTGAAGAAGAGTTTGATCTTTCAAACTTTATGTTTGAGAGTGAAGGGAGCCATGGTGATCAAGTTGCAGATTAGGAAGGCACCATGGAGGAGGTAGAGCACATGCAACAGGGAAAACAGGAGGCGAGTTTTCTTCTGTCGACTTGGAAGATTGCTTTAATGAAGAGGGGCCTGAGGAGATAACATCATTTTTTCCTCCATCTTCAACCTTCCAAGCACATGAACCTGCTGCCATGAAGGAGAACATCCAAGTGCAATAACTGGATTCCATAATGGCCCTCTAGAACCAAGGTTAGAAGATCTTGATCTTCCATGTTCTTCAAAGGATGAGGAAGAGAAAGGGCAGGAGGATGTCATCATCTCTCTCACACCATCCACTCAAGAAATTCCACAAGAAGACTCCATTTTTGGAGTTGAATTTCAGAGAAATGGGCACATCTAAAGGATCAGACCATGCCCAATCAGGTACTTGGCTTCACTGGAGCCAAAGGAGAAACCAAAACCAGTCATGTCCATTTCAGGGCATGAGGATGAGCTACAAAGCACCAAGGATCAGTTGTCATACCTCTTCAATCCAAATGCAGAGAAACTAAAAGAGGTATTTGATTTGTCTCCAGCTGATACTTTGGTGATTTGGGTGGAAGATCATCTTGTATTTAGTTTTTCACTCATCCAACCAGCCATGTTTAGTGCCAAATCAGTTGTATGGCTGCAATTTTTTAGGAAGGGAAGCTATTTCTCCTTGCCGATTCTGAGCTTTGTTTGAGCTCCCTTTGCTCTTGGTTAGAGTAGTATAGGTAGGTTTTTTTTTAGTAGAAGAAGTGATTTTGCACACTCTACATGTTCCATTTGGAGCATGTATGATTTTTAGTTTGTACATAGTTTTTGGTGTTGTTGTATTGCTCTTGCATAGTCCATTTAAGTTGGCTTTTGGTGAAGTTCAACTCCAAGTTTAGTGGGTTTCCAAGTGGCTCAGGGATCAGATCTTCAAAAGTTCAGATCAATTTCATTTTTACTGTAGACTCCATGCCCAATGAATGCTTCAAGGCCACTGGTCTCTTCATCTAGCAGGTACATTTCCCCATGAGTCGCCAAATTATTATCCATATTTCACCCCGGGCAAAATATTGGATCGGCCATGACCCTGTGTGAGAAGAAAGAGAAGAAATGTCTCTGTTGTGTGAATCCATGTCTTAAATCTATTTATAGACTCGAGTAGGCTCTAAAATTAAAAAAGGGGGAGAGGTCAGCGTTTGAGCCTAAGTCAAAGCCAAAATAGGGAGTCGGAGGAAAAGGTGAAATTTTTCCTTTTATCAAAAAGGGCACAGAGGAAAAGATGGAAGCACATCTCCTCAGCTAACCAAAGAGTGCCATGTGTCCAAGTGTAGCTTCCAGGCCATGGGAGTTTTCTAAGTTTTACGTTTCACAAAAAGGGGGAAAAGGTAAATTACGGACCCACAAACCCAATTTTTGCTCTAATCTGGTTTCCACGTGTCCCATATCAAAAGGGAAGCCCGAACAAGCGTCAAGCTACCACGTGGCCTAGTAGGTGAAAAATGAAGAAGAGTCTTCTAGGACATTAACGCAAAATCCAATCTCTTCAACTACCAGATCCGATTCGATTCGATCCACTGGGGAACCAAAAGCAACATATTGTGGGTAGATTTGTAGAAGGTATTGATATTCGGTGGTTGAACTTTCAAAGTGGGATTCGATGCATATCCCGGGGTGGTTGAAACAGGATTCGACTTTTCCCTCTTCTCTCTCTTTTCTTTTTATATATATTGTAACACTTCTTGTTTGAGAAGGAGAGACATTCTGGGCATAGAGAAACTCTGTCAAATTTTTTTCTCGACACCATTTTTGAGCAAATGAACCTTCTCCCACGCTTTGGAAAATGTATTTTTACCTCTATTCTAGAAATGTAATGGTCTCAGTGCACCTTCTAGAGTAATAGAAAATGTGTTTTTGTGGTGTTCTTTAATCCTTGCATCTTTTTGTTGTTTCTTCGTGCCTCTCCCTTTCGGTTTGGTTTTTGTGCATGTATTTCACATTTACAGTGCGGGATGTTGTGTTTCATGAAGTTTAATGGATGATTTGCAGATCTAGGCCGTATCACTTCTGTCTGACCTCCCTCATCTCCATTTTTTTGTTTATTTCTCCCTCAATAGAATATCTCACTTCCTTTGCTTTGGTGTATCATTGCTTTAGTGTGGGCTCTATTTTTTCCCTCTTTCTCTCTCCTTGGTTCCTTACAATGGTTAGATTAGGTTAGATTTAGTTTTCTGCGCAATGGAGTATCTTGTGGTAGGTAGTTTAGGAAGAGGAACCAATCTTCTCTCGGAGTATCATTCCCATTTGTAATTCCCATAGCTTGGGGAATGATCTAATGTTATGAAAATCACACCAAATGATCCTACCTTAGAAAATCATATCCATAACTCATTTGGGGGTGTTGTGATTTCACACTAACAGGTGTATTTTTACATTTTCTAAGTGTTTTAGGGCATTAGATCCATACGCCGAATCGGCACATGACCACCACCCCTACACGAGCGGTAGTCATGGGACCGCTGCCTATGATGGTGGTGGTCATAGGACCACCACCCTTAGAAGGTGGAAATCACGGAACTACCATGTTAGGAAATAAGGGATAAAATATGTAGAATAATCCCTCACAAAATTGCAACAATAGAAACTAATATGCAGAAAATATTACAGATCTTAAATAAAAGTGCGAATAAAATAACACAACACAAAGAGACAAGATTTAACATGGTTCACCCACTTTTGGCTACGTCCACCAAGAATCAATTGCTCAGATTTTATTACAAGCCACCACTCTCTCAATACAATACCTAGATCTATTTGGAGCTATGCTCAAAAAACTCTATAGAATTCACACCTAAATTCAAAACACATCTGTAATGTTACATAATCCCTACCATATGTATAAAACCATATAAGTAGACAATTGCTTAAGCATTTTTACAAAATGTGGTATTAAAACCATGGTCCAAAACCACCCCATAAACCTATGGGTCAAAAATCTTGCCCATATGAGAAAAGTGGGTTTCCCGATATATCGGGCACGTTTTAAGGCCAAAAAAAAAATTCGAGGGTTGTGCCCCAAACCCCAACTAGACAACTATGGAAAGTGTATAGTACTCTTAGTGTACGATCTTCAAACTTTCTCACATGAAAATAGGCTCCACAACCTAACACGCCACTCTACATAGGGCGGCGGTTAGACAGAAAAGCAAAAATAGCCATAAAAGTAAAAATTTTGGTATTTTTGGTATTTTGCTATGTTTTTATGAGCTTATCTATCAAATTATGTTTCTAAATTTCTCTTTTCTCTATCCTTGGTGGATGCATAAGGAGGAGTAAATTTGGTGCGGAGAGAGCGAGAGTGTGATTAGCTCTTGGAATTTTTAGACATACTTGACCCCAGACAGAGCAAGACACTCTTCGAGGGCTATTATTTTGAGGATTTCACATGTTCCTCATATTGCTCCCCGCTAGTCACATATTATGTGACTTATTCTCATAATGGGATGTAGACCAGAATACTTTCCGATTACTAGGTGTTAGGGATGAGTGGACTATCACCTTGAGGACATTTATCATATATTGGGGTTCGATTCTTGGGAGGTGGTTGTCTCTTAAGACAGCAAGATCTAGATCTCGAGATGATTCGATGAGCTACTTATATGGGAGATGTTTTTGTCTCCTTTAGTTCACGAGAAGGGGTGAAGGTCTATATATTGCTACTTCTCCTATCTCCACCCTCCGTAAGGCCATCATGGGTATCTTGGCCTCATGGTTGATTAGGGATAAGGGAGGAGACACTCTGTTATACTGATGGGCTCCCATGATTGTGCATATTGAGGCCCATGGTTGTATTTATGCTTGGGGAGTAGATATTCTTAGGACCACTTACCATGATTTTTATAAGGTGGTCAGATTACAAGGGAAGTCTTTGAGTCACCCTACTCGGGTATGAGTTGCGTGTATGAGCATATCATTCATTATGAGAGGGGTTTGTTAGTAGAGGACTTCGGGGGCTATCGGGAAGCCGGTGGATAGGTACTTCAATGCTTAGGATGCCACACTAGCTAGTGGCTTCACTGACTACTATAGATATGGAGGCTACTCCTTATCAGGATATGGTAGGATTGTGGGGATAGGAGGTGACTACATTGGTTGCTTGCTCTACCACAGGTCAGTTGGTGGACAGGATAGGGAGAATGGAGATCCACTCTTTTGATCGAGTCCCTCAGCAGTTCGGTCTCCCTTATATTGATACGCTTCCTCTAGTGGGGCCTGTGTATAAGACTGTTCATGAGGCTTGGGGAGGTTCTAGAGGAGATCGAGGTTGGACCACATTTAATCCTGGAGTACCTATTATAGTTAGATGAGTGGTTTGTGCCCAACAAGAAGCTAGTGCTCCTTGAGCACCCTTACGTTAGATAAGGGATGCTCCTACTTTTAGTGGGGAGGAGGATGAGCCCATTGATGTGGACTTAGAATCTGAGGAGTTCATAGGAGGGGAGACTAAGGAGGAGATGATGGGAGAGGGGGTTGGAGGTGAGGCTGGTGGGGTAGCCCAGGAGGATGACAGTGATTCTAAGTGGCATGAAACTCATGATATCTTGAGGGTGGAGAGGGTAGAGGTGAGTGCAGAGAAGGAGACCTTGGTCTCAGAGGAGTTTCCTTCTCAGGGTGGTGAGGGAGATGACGAGTCCATGGTAGGACATCATTTCATTCCAAGGCTTGGGGGAGGCTCCGCAATCAACAATAAGATCGATAACATGTGCTAACCATAGAGATCCTACCTAGATGCCCGGATATACTTGTAGAGATCTCTCGAGTTAGAAATGTTAGTTGATATTTTTTTGTTATTTTGTTTAGTTTTGGCTTGTTTTTGGTGATTTTCTAACTTGTTGTTTTCCTTCTTATTTTCGGTGATTGCAGTAGGGGTGGCGAGATCGATTCATCGGGTGTGCACAGAGATACCACTGTTGATCTCTTCGAGGAAGACTCGGGCTCAGCTCACTGAGGATGTAGGAAATCCTTTAGCAGCTAGTAGACACACTGATGTGTTTGCACCTTTCTAGAAGGTGGCGAGAGGCCCAGGTGGATCTTTGTACTTGGGGTGTAGATTATGAGGCTTCCGAGAGAGTGATGAGGCACAGCTGTTCCCACAGTGAGACTACATTCAGCGGTCGCCACCATGAGAACTCCCACCATTCAGTGCATTCTCAGCATTGTAGCCATAGCAAGAGCCCTGGGCATGATCGTGTGCCATCCGAGGGGTCCCATAGGGCCTGAGAGGCCACTTGATCTTTTTGTATTGATTTTTCATATATTTATATGAGTTTTTTTGTATTTTTCAGGCTCATTGAGCGTTTTTTCCATGCCTAGTGCATGATGGTATTTTATATAAAACATGATTCCTATACATATATACATCTCTTTTTGGATTCAGATCTTCTTTGTATCCAGAGTTTTGTGGTTTGTTTCTCATGTATACACTAGATGTTTTAGAATCTTTGATTCTATATGCTTTTCAGAATGTATGCAATGGATGATAAGTGATGACAAATGCTGAACAGAATGTTTTATTTTTTTTTTTTGTAATGCTAATATATGATAATGTAAACATACTGTGGTACTAAACTTTTAGCTTCTTTTAGCAATGTTCATTGCTTCTTCTTGTTTTGGCAAGATGTGATGAATATGTAATGATAATGAAATGAATTTTTCCCTGTTCCTAACTCCACGCAACTAGTAAGATGCAAGGGCTCAACACTGAGAGTTGGGAAAGGCACAAATTATGTGAATTTATTGAGTGGTAAGTGATGAGGAAAAGACAAAGTATTGATAGAAACCAAATTTTGACCCCACATACCTACTACACTCAAAATTTTCTACATGATTGAAAGTGTGACTTACTTTCCAATTTATCTAGACTTAGACCCATAGATGGCAACTTGGTTGACAAAATATAGTCTTGGGGATTTAATCTCTTTGGAACTTGGATGCTTAATTTCACATCTCACAATATACTTTGTTTTGATCTTAAAATACTAAGATTCATTAATTTGTATGAATGGACCCCCTACACCTTTCCCTATGCTACCAGTAAGAAGCATGGGATTATCGCCAAAGGTAGGACATAGGAAGGTAAGGGCACTTCTTTCCTTTCCCAAACTCATGCCACTAGTAAGAGGTATGGGCTCAACACCAAAGGTTGGTAGGGAAAAGAAGTGTGTAAAAATAAAATATTTTATTTGTTTAGTACTTTTGATTCAATTTAACTTGACATTTCTGATATGTGATTTTGGTGTATCCTTGTTTCAAAGAGATGCAAGGGGGATAGATGTGACACCAAGAAGCTTCTAGAATAGACCATAGGTAAGAACAACTTAACCTAGTAGAAGAAAATGAGTATGAACAAGTATGCAGGCCTTGGTATGGTTTTTGTCAATATTTTTTCTGTTGAATTGATTAGATGATTTTGAAACTATTTGAAGAGATGATTTGAATGTTTTGCCAATATTTTTAGAATCTTGTAACAAATTTCTTAAGAATAAGTTCCTTGACCACAAACTTTACAAAATGAGTTAATAGAATGCACTGACTAAATGGCTAATGTAATGCAGATGAACATACTATACAAATGGTGATGCTGATGACCTATGCATGAAACCGTTTGAGATGTAAGGAATTGATAGTTTCACTGAATTCCTCACCTTCTAGTGTACATAAGAGATACGCACCATTTCCGTAGTCCTTCATGACTCGGTATGGACCCAACCACTTGGGCGGAATTTTCTTCCTTCGCCGGTCTTCTTGTCAATCTGCTATCCAGTCTCAGAACTAGATCTCCCTCATATATTTCTCATTCGTAAACCTTCTTGTTATATTTCCGGCACATCCGGTTAGTATAGGCTTTGTGCCATTGTTCGGTGTTTAACTAGCTTCATCGAGGATTTCTAGTTAAGAGAGGCATACCTCTCTATAGGCTTCTTCTCCCAAGATCCCTTGTAATGAGATGCGGAGACTGGATATTTTGACCTCAAGTGGGAGAACTATCGCCCGAATACCAATAAGAAAGGAGTTACCCCTGTTGGCATTCTTATTGACATTTGATAGGCCCACAAGGCCGGGTATAATTTTAAATGCCAATCTTGTTTGTTCTCCTTAACTGTTTTGAGGAGAATGGATTTTAATGTTTTGTTTGTTGCCTCATCCTGTCCATTGGCTTGGGGGTAATAAAGAGAGGTCATGTGATGGTTTATCTTGAATTTTCTACATAACTCACGGACCTCATCATTCTTGAAGGATGTGTCATTGTTTGAGATAATGACTTGCGAGACACCGTACCTATAAATGATTTGATTCAGAATGAACTTAGCGATTACAAAACCTAGTATGGTGGTGAGAGGCATGGCCTCTACCCATTTAGTAAAATATTTTGTGGCCATGATTATAAAGTTATGGCCATCTATTGATGAGGGAGATAATTTCCCTATCAAATCTAGGCCCCATGTGGAAAAGGGCCATGGGGTTACGATTGGTTGCAGATCCTGTGCTTTGGCATGTGAATCTTGTGGGAGTACTCTTGGCATTTATGACACTTGTGCACAGACTCTACTACGTCATGTTCCAAAGTGGGCTAGAAATAGCCCATCCGATGTATTTTGCAAGTAGTGGCATGGCCACCGAAGTGGCCTTCACATATCCCACTATGGGATTCGTAAAAAAACTTTTTGGAGATGCCTCTTGCTAAACTCCTTACTATTGATTTTCTTCTTGGCTAGATACTTATGACACACCAATGGTTTGCACCATCAAGGCCTGATTTAGTGCACCATTAAAGCACATTGATTGGTTATGAGGCTGATTTCATGGGAAACACCAATCATATTCTTGGTCCATATTGTTTTGTGCTAGAACCAATGCCTTTGACGTTGAAGATGTGTTTGGATCATATGACCTAAAAGGCCTAGTAGCTTGAGGTTTTCCATGGTTTTGATTCTAATTTGCAGCCTAAACTGGTGGCCTATTTTGCTGATATGTGGGTCTATCTTGGTATTGAGATTAAGGCTGATATGGCCTAGAACTCTGAGCTTGTTGCCTCTTGATAGTTACTAACTCATTCCCTAGGTTATAAATTTGTTTCATAAATTCTTGAAGCTCTTTTGAGGTACTAGAGGATGAGGTGGAGGCTTCATCTAAACTTTGATTCCTATGAGTAGGTATAGGAGCCAATGTGGGTGTCTGGCTAGTGCTTGGGTTTCCTAATTCTGGATATATATGCATGAGAGGGCTAGGAGAAAGCTTGCCATCCTGAATTAGAAAATTTTCAGCTCTTATAGATATGTTATAGGCTACAGGTAAGGCTATGCCTCCCATTGATTGAACCATTAAAGCAATATCATAATTTAGAGCTTTAAGAAAGTATAAGAAGGCACCTTCCTCTATGGGCTTTACAGACACTGGAATCCTATCAAATGTCCTTTGAAATCTAAGGTTGAAATCTGTCAACTGCTCATTTGGATCTCTCTTGATTGTTGTTAGTTGCTCCAACAAGGATAGGTTATCTCCTTTTTCTCTAAACTAGTCATGAAGAGCTCTGCACAGATGGTCCTAGGTTTGAATCGAGCCTACTGCTAGACTCTTGAACCATTGTGAAGCTTTACCCTTGAGTGAAGAGGCTAGCAACTTGACTACAATTTCCATCTTATGATCTCATGGATTACACAAACATTTGCAATGTCTTGAACATGGTCACCAAGAGAAGTCTGGTTCTCCCCAATGAAATATGGGATGCTCTTTAAAGCTGCCACTGGGACTAGATTTTGTGCATTAAAAGCAAGTGGGATGCTACCAATGAAATTGACATAAGGATTTGGTTGTGCCATCTTGATCATTTGAGAACCTTTCTTGATTAAAAGAATAGCCTACTAGGAGGAGGTGTTGACAAGGTTCTGTTTGGTGGAGATGGAGATCTCTAGGCTCTTCTCCCCCTTTTTCTTTTGTCTGGGGACAAGTGCAGATAGAAAAATAGTCCTTCTTCTCTAGTTCTTGACCATGTTTATATTCTTCTCATGAACTTGGTAAGCTTGGACCACTAAAACCAATGGATGTTGTCCCTTTTTGAGTCACCAGATGTGCAGTTTCAAAGCTTCTTAAAAGCTAGAACTTGTAACAAGTGCACATCAATCTTTCTCGCAATATAAAATGAAGACTTTTTGTCCCACCGGCATGCCAAAACTGTTAGTGCGTAAAATCACAAGTACTCTCAATGTCTGTAACTGAGATGGGTTGAGACTCTCGGTGTGATTACACAACATGGAGAATCTCTCAAGGTGTGGGACCTTACGAGTTGAGAGAGCTCTCTAGATTGATTCCAGCATATTCCTCTATTCAGTGCATACAAATAGATCATAGCAGAGGATCTATTCTAAATCTACTCTATCTTTCCAAGGGGACATGGTTAAAGAGATGCAGGAAATAAACCTAAGCCGACGGGGTGATGCACCAAAGGAATGTTTGATAGTCATTTTACAGTTTAACATAGACCATGAAATGCAATACAAATACTATGCACATATGACCAAATTACAATAAGAGATTAGAGAGACGATAATGAACATGAGAGGGATTTGAATATACAATTGGGATTTGAAATTACAACTAGTGCCTTCTATAGTTCACCGGTGTGTTAAATTCCTACATGAGGGATTTGAATATACAATTGTAATTTATTGTAACCCATTTTAATATTACCACCTTGATCCAATCATTGTGTTACATATTCCCACTACCGCTATTATGCATCATGTTGTTGATCCGCAACCTGCGGACTATCCGGACAACTTGCCTCCATTCAAAGGAACTTCTTGTGCATTAGACACCATCCCATTCACATCATACTCACCCCCTCCTACTACTAATATTACTATGGTATTCTATCGAGGGTTTGTCCATACATCTTACTTCATTCCATCTTCCTCATCTTCTCATGAGAACCCTACATTTGTGCTTCCTCTTTTTATATAAACTTTATTCATTAATAATGCTTATTGGCCACACATTATGTTCAAACCAACTAGTTTTGATATAGTTTGCACACATGATGGCTTTAATCATCTTGAATTCACACTCGATGATCTCCTACCTCCACCTAATTTGCCTCATCTCTATCATGGCTATGTTTGTATCATTTTTGTTTATCATCTTCGTGTTTTCCATCTATTAGTATTTTTTGCACGCACTTCTCACAATTCTTCATTCACACTTGGGCATTCTTGGCTTGGCTACATTAGGGGCACTCGGATCATAATCACATCAATATATCATTCCCCATTCCTTTCATCCATGTTTTTGTTTATAATGATTCATTTCTTGGCTATTCACAAAATCTTACTCGTTGGTATGCACATGGTTTTCCATTGATCACGTGATCATGGAGCCCATTGGAAATAGGGAAAAGGATGGGAGACCAAGCACATGGGTGAAATTTTGGGGGAAAATCGGGATCTAGGTGTCTCGAGAATATGGAACTAGATAAAGAAAAGGTAATCTATCCCTCAAAATTCCTGTCTCTTTTTTGGCTAGAACAAAAGTTTCCATGGAAGGGGCACTCTTTGCAAAATGTATGGGCTCTAGACCAAATATAGATTATTTTAGAGGTTGGGAAAAGAGATGTTGGGTGGCTAATGGCACCATTGAGGTCTCAACTTACGCTAATGGGTACTTCTTAGCTATTCTGCCTAGTAAGGATCATGTGGCAAAAATTTTGGCAGAAGGACCATGGTTCATTGGAAAATCTCATATAACTGTTCAGAAATGGGAGCCGATTTCAATCCTTATGGGAATCCTGTTACAGAGTTTCCAATATGGGTCAACCTTTCGCCAGGCTTACCATTGGAATTCTAGGGAACCAGAGGTCCTTTTTGGTATTGTGAAAAGTCTGGGCAAACCTATTGCTCTGGATCCAGTAACTAAAGCAAAAACTAGACTCACTCATGCCAGATTCTATGTGAATATGCATCAAGAGTCATGTTTGGAAAGTAATATTAAGCTTATGACCCCTGAGGGTGATTGGGTGTAGCATTTTGATTATGATCCTACCCCCTTTACTTGTAAAAATTGCAAGTTGGTGGGTCATGAACAACGCTCTTGTCCAGATCTCAAAAAGAAGAAGTTTGAAGTAAAAGTCATGCCTCAAAAGATGGCGACTAAAAAGAGGTGAAGGAATGGAAAAGGATTGGGAAGAATGGAAGGGTTGTTGAAATCAAGGAACAAGAGGTTCTCTCAGAAAACCCCTGAAGTAGAGCCCTTGAATCTACTTATCAAAACCAGAGAGGAAGGAGTGGGGACTAGTACTCAACAACAAAGAAGTACCAATAAAGAAACTAAAGAAAAGGATGATGAGCCTATTTGTCAGGTGTTGGAAGAAGAAATCCAAGATTCTGAGGATAGGGAAAGCAAAGACATGGAAGGCAACAAACTTGCTCTGCAAGTTGCTGATGGATTATCACTGGATGAAGTATCATCTATAGGATAGAGCTCCTTTGGACAAAGAAAAGAAGAAGATTTAACAATGTCAAATGGGTTTGGGATCCTAATAGATTTTGTAGCTGACACCTATGAGGTGATAGGATCACCAAAGACACCTGTGAGTAAATCCAAACCTATCACTCATAGTAGCTCAAGAGCTGACTTTGGTAAAGATTCCAGCCAAAAGGGCAGAAAAGTAATAAGGAAGTAAGGGAGACAAGTTCAAGAAAGGAAGTGGATGCAGTATTCAGAAAACTCTAGGGAATTTGTTCCCCGTAATAAGAAATGTTAAATGATTCTTCTCTCCTAGAACATTAGGGGGTTGAATAACCCCAACGAAACACAAAATAGCGAAGGATCTTAGATTGAAAAATAAACCGATATATTTCATGATTCAAGAAACTAAAATGAGTATGGAAAGATTTAAAGAAGTGGGAAGGTCTATTTGGAAAGATAGCTATTGGGAAGGGTGCAGTTCATTGGGAGCCTCTGGAGGAGTAGTCACGCTTTGGGATCCCAACATTGTGCAAGGTATTCCTATACTTGTTGTTTCTGGGGCATGTGGCAATGTGCTTTACGAATCTGACCTCAAAGAAATCTTGGTATGTCTCCAACATATATGCTCCTAATCTAGTAAGTGAGAGAAGAAAATTGTGGCAAGATCTCTCTAATTTCAGGAATTTATTCAAAGATAAAGACTGGATTATTGAGGAGATTTCAACACCCCCTTTCTCCGGGGAAAAAAAGGGGGCATCACTTCCTTTACTGAGAGTATGGAGGACCTTGCTGATTTCCTTAACAATAATGGTTTGGTGGATTTGGATTTGGAAGGTTCTAAGTTCACCTGGGCTAATAGGAGAGTTGGGACGGAGCTTATCCAAATCAGACTTGATAGGTTTGTTGTAAGTCATCTCTATATGATCAATCAACTTTACTCTCTAAAGACTCTCCCTAGAATTGGCTCTGATCATAATCCTATCCTCCTTAATCTAGGTTTAAATCCGGTCAAGAAAGCTAGACTTTTGATTTGAAAAGATTTGGTTAGACCACCCTGACCTCTTCAATAGAATACAAGAGTGGTGGAATATCAGGGTCTTTGGGGTGGCCAGTTACCGACTCAGTTACAAATTAAAGCATCTCAAAGGTTGTCTCAAAAAGTGGAACAAAGAGGTCTTTGGTAATATTTTCCAGGAAAAAAGTAGAGTGGCTAAAGATTTAAGGAATATTGAGGAACTTATCGATCTTGATGGTCTTAATCCGATTCTAAAGGAGCAGGAACAAAATATTTTGGTTGAGTATCATGACATCTTGCTAAGGAAGAAGTCTATTGGAAGCAGAAGTCGAGGGTGAAATGGCTTAGGAGGGGGACAGGAATACCAATTTCTTCCACTTCTCAACCACCTCCCGAAAAACCTCCTCAAGATAAATGAAATTAAGAATGAGAATGGTGAGATCCTTTTGGAGAGAAAGGAAATAAATCAAGTCATCATAAACTATTTCAAGGATCTTTTTCAGCAAGGTCAAGGGATTGAGGAGTAGAATCAAAACAATATCCTGAACCTATTCTAGAAATTCATCTCCCCTAAAGAAAATCACGAGCTCTTAAGGATCCCTTCTGAGGAGGAAATCAGATTTGTGGTCTTTGATATGGAACCTGACAAGTCACCTGGGCCTGATGGTTTTTAGGCTTTCTTTTACCAGAAATTTTGGGAGCTGATTAAGAAAGAAGTCATTGAAATGGTCCAAGATTTCTTCAATAATGGGAAGCTTCTCAACCAGCTTAATAATACTTTCTTGGTCCTTATTCCAAAAATTGTAGGGGCCAATGAAGTCAAAGATTTTAGACCGATCAGTCTTTGTAACACGAGTTATAAAATCTTGACTAAAATCTTAGCTGGAAGAATCAGATTGGTTCTCTCCCATTTTATCTCTAAAATCAAGGTGCTTTTGTCCTGGGTAGGTAGATTACTGATATTATTGTGGTGATTCAGGAAGCCATCCACTCCATTGTTAATTCTGATAGATCAGCTATGTTCCTTAAGTTAGATATGCACAAGGCCTATGACATGATTACTTGGTCTTTCCTTGGTGCCATCCTAATAAAGTGGGCTTTGATAATACTCTGGTTAGAATGATTATGACCTACATATCTACTACTAGTTATTTGGTCTTGGTTAATGGCAGCCCGAGGGCTTCTTCAAAGCTGGTAGAGGCTTGAGACAAGGTGACCCCCTATCTCCTTTCCTCTATGTTATAATGGTTGAATCTTTGTGTAGAATTTGTAAGTAGGCTTTGCTTTCTAGGAGTATTCAGGGAATCAAGATTTCTAATGGTCTCCCCCCGATCTACCTCAACCAATTTTTTGATGATAACTTCCTGATGGGAAAGGCCTCTGCCAAGAAGCCACCAACTTCAAACTTGCTCTCAAGGACTATGAGTCGGTCTCGGGGTAGATGGTTAATTTTCTCAAAAGTGTTGTTTACTTTATTAATGTGGATAAACAAGTCCAATTAAGGCTAGCTCACATTCTGGTTTAAAAAATCAAGTGTTTTCCAGACTCTTACTTAGGAATGCCTCTTATCTACAAAAGGCCTGACATCTCTATTTGGAATGCCCTGTTGGAAAGAGTTAACAAGAAACTTTCCTCCTGGAAAGGTCTCCTTCTCTCACAAGTGGGAAAGATTCAACTCCTTATGAGCTCTCTTCAAGGTGTCCCCATTTACATTATGTCTCTCTTTAAACTCCCAACCAAAATTATTGACGCTCTGGAAAAAATTCAGAAGAGATTTCTCTGGGTTGGGGCCTCGAAAAGTTTAAATTCCCTCTGGTGGCCTGGGAGAAGGTCACTAGGCCAAAGATGTGTGGCGGTCTAGGTTTGAAAAGTATACCTATCATGAACAAATATTTGGTTGCTAAAGTGGCTGGAGAATTGCTAGAGAGGAAGGACTATGGATTGATATAATAAAAAAGAAATATCTACAGAATTTAGGCAGAATTGACTCATTCTTTCTTTCATGAAAATCTCCTAGAGGATCCTTCTTCTAGGAATTCTCTGTTGGAATCAAATATATCCTCTCAAAGGGATCCTTATGGGAGATTGGAAAGGGGAACATGATCAGATTTTGGTGGGATAGTTGGATTGAAGATTCCCCTTTAGCAGATCAGGATATATGGAAGGAGGTGGCTCAATTCTATGAGGAGAATGGTAAAATCTGGATAAGAGATTTCTAGAGTCATGATGATAAGGTCCAATGGGAAACCATAGTCCCTCCTCCTGATTATGATGGTGATATCAAACCTTTTCAAGATCTCAATAAGAAACTCAGGGAATTCCACATCCCCATCTTCCAAACTAAGGAGGATTCCATCATTTGGAAAGAGGAAGACTCTGAAACTATTCTGTTAAAACTACCTATAGCTTACACTTCAAGAAATATTTTCAAAAAGAGTATTGGGGTAAGTTATGGATCAAGGACTTGATCCCTAAGATCAATATTTTTTATTGGTTGGCTAGTTCAAAATAGAATCTCTCGGTTGAAAATCTTATAAAAAGAGGAATGCAGATCCCTAATAGGTGCACTCTTTTCGAGGAGAGGGGAAGAGAATGTGAATCATCTTTTTTTACATTTCCCTTTCTCTAAAGGTGTCTTCTCACTGATTTTGGAACTTTTCAACATGCAATGGATTATGCCTTTGAATATGGAGGATTGTTGTACTCAATGGGAGAGCCCTTTTAGGTTCCCTTATCTAGCCTGGGCCTGAAGATTACTCTACCTCATCTCTTATGGGGTTTGTGGAAAATAAGGAATGATAGTGTTTTTAGAGATCAAAACCTCTGATTGTGGTGGCTAAAAGGAAAATCCTAGCTGCCATAAAGGAAAATCTCAAACTTGTTTAAAGGTAAAACAAAAATCCTTGCCCAAAATGGGAGCAGAAGTGTTGATAAGTTCACCTATAGTCCGGTCAAGATCAAAAGCCCTGGTAAGAATGTTTACTGGATTAGACCTATGGGAAATACAATCAAGATCAATTTTGATGGGGCTTCAAAGGGGAATCCTGGTCAAGCTGGGGGAGGGGGTATCTTAAGGAATAGTGAGGGTGATTGGTTGTTCATCTATGCGGGTCCCTTGGGAAAGCAAGACTAATAACATGGCTGAAGCTAGAGCCCTCCTATGGGGTATTTTGGTTGCTAAGGAAAAAGGCCTTAAGGACATCCAGATTGAAGGTGACTCCTTAATTGTTATAAATGCTCTCCTCAATAGGAGTAAGATCAATTGGTCATTAAAAACATCATTCAAGATATCAAGGAATTGCTAAAGTATTTTGATAAGATATCTATCAATCATACCTTGAGGTAGGGAAATAAATGTGTGGACAAGATGGCCAATGTGGGAGTCCTTAGTAATGAGTACAAAATTTGGTGCAAAGGAGAGAGATTACCTCTAATAATATTAATGATGAAATCATTAAGGATAGAAGGCTAGGATAAATGATGCCGCACGAGTGGGGGAAAGTATTCCAAGTACCATGCTAGCTTTTACAAAAATCATTGTTTTTGTTCGACCTTTGATAGGGAAAACAACTTGTTGGTTGTGGAAATATTTTTTTGGGATGAAAACTTTGGCAAATGTGTAGATGGGTGGAGATAGGATTCGAGTGGAACCCACCAGTCAGAACATGGAGGAGAGTAACCAGGATCTTTGGAACAAGCTTAAAGTTGGAGGATTTAGCAATTATATTGCTAAATTACATGGTCACGACCCATCTCTCAAAAGGACTTCAGAAAGCCTGGAAAGAGGGGGTTTTTACTATCCATGGTGTGGAGGTTGAGGTCTCGAGTCCAATATTGCCAGGGTGACTGATATGAAGATGGAAGGGTTAAATATCTACAAGGAAAGAACCCATAGAGACCTCGAGATTGATCGATTTTTCATTGGCAAGGAGACATGTTACTTCTTCACGGATGGCATTGCGCGTTCATGCATTCCTGGGTCTGGAAGGATGTTTTCCTTCAAGTTATGAAATATATTACATTGGAGGGTAAGTATAGAAAAATCTATACCCATCACATGACCTTCCTCAACATGTTCCATCACAAGTTTATGGTTAGTATTCCCTTTTTTCTTGCCACCTCTCTTTTGAATTCATTGATGGCTTTCCAGAATGAGAAAGCTGAGCTACCCCTCCATGAGGGCCTTGATTCTTCTTCTGGTTGAGAATGGCAAGCCGGTTCTGATTATCCTTTGACAACAACGCCCTGGAGGAGCAAGCCGAGGAAGATGATATTACTCTTGTGGAGTGTCTAACTAAAATGAAAGTGGGTAAGGGTATCCTCCAGGGGAATGAGAAAGATAAAGACAAAAATGAGGGTGGTGTTGGGGAAGCCAGTGCTTCGAGGAAGAATGAATGTGTGGGAGACCCCATTGTATTTGAAGAATGGAGCAGGAAGATGTTGTATTTAGAAGGGGTCCTAAAATCCATGGAGGACACGAATGAGGGGAAAAGGGAGTCCATTCTAACATCATCAACATTTCAAGAAGATGGTCATGGATCAGGTCCAGATAAAACACAGAATGAAGGAGCTGGAGATTCAAGTTAAAGTTCTACTTGACAGAGTGGAGGGGATCAAGGGGAAAAGAAAAGGAGGAGATTCAACCTTCACATAAGTAGCTCGGAGGAGGAGTAGGTGGTACTGGTTTCTAGGAATCCAGGATGGCTGGCATTGGCTTTGGGGCCTCTAGTGGTTTTTTTGCTTGTTGCGAGGTTTTTTTGTTCTCTCGAATCTGTGTGCGGACTACTAGTGAACCGTGGTGTCCTTGCTTTTTTGGTCTTTTTGTCCTCTCTCTGGGTCCAGATCATGCATGTAAGAGTTAATCCTATTTAACTCCTCATTTTTTCTAGTTGAGTGCCTTCAAGATGCTCATGATGTGGTTATTTTTCCCTAAGTTGAAATAAAATCCAAGTTCCCCCATTTGTGCCCTAACTTTTCACTTATACAGGTTGTGTCATTTTTTCCATTTTCCAAATCATGAAAAACTTGAAGTGGATCAAATCCAAGTAATTTGAGGTTAAAATCATGCTCCCCAGGTCATAAACAATGTAAAATCATGCTTCACTTGATTTAAAGTCGAGAAATCTGCCCTCCTTGTGAATTTTTTTGATTTCTAGGGCATCTCCTGCATTTTTTATGTTTTGATGGGCATACGGGTGTCATTTGCCCATCAAATTCATCCTTGCATCCTTTTGATGATGTGGCAGGTTTCTATTGGCGGGGGTGGTCGGGAAAATGTTATAAGTTGTTACTTTTTGAAAAATTGACAAAGGAAAATTTTCTCTGCGGCCCCGCATTTGCTACAGTGATGTGCCTACGTGGCATGATTTGATTGGTTGGAGGATCGGTGGGTGGTGGGGATCACTTAGAAAATTTTCTTCCATTTTGGAAAATTTCTCGAAGTCAAATTTTGACCCGAGGGCCCACATCCAATGAAAAGAGGACACGTGTCTAGGAGGGTCAAACGAAGAGGCGAAGAGTTGGAAAAATTTGAAGTTTTTGGCTTCAAAATGCCAAAGGAAAAATTTGGCCCGAGAGCCCGCGACCAATTGGAGGAAGACACGTGTCCAGGAGGCAAGATGGAAGAAGGGGCCGAAGGAAAATTTTATGAAATTTTGCCTTTGTGTTTGCAAGGTAAAAAATGAAAAATGGGCCCGCCTCCAATGAAAAGTGGACACGTGTCCAGGAAGGTCAAATGGAGCGGTGGGGATTTCGAAAAATTTTGTTGTTTTTGGGCTTAAAGTTACAAAAAGAAATTTTTTTCTGAAGGCCCGTGTCCAATTAGAGGAGGACACGTGTCCAAAATGTGGTGAAGGTTTGGAGCGCGGAGAAAAAGTGGAAAACTTTGCAAAATTTTGGCGAAAAATCTCAAGTAAAAAATGGACCCGCAGAAGATTTGGAGGTGTCCCCCACAGCCAATTAGGGGGCGACACATGGCCTATTCCAAAAGGAAAAAAGGGGAGCACGGGCCCGCAGGAGTATTTTTGCTCACGGAGGAATGAAGGAAAAATAGGAAGGTCGGTTGTACAGCAATTAGGAGACCGCCACGTGGCAGAAGAAGCAGCGGGTGTTCGGGTCCGCGGGGTTTTTGAGGAAATTTTCCTTTTCTTGAAAAAGGAGAAAATTTCATTATTTTTGCCCGCGGCTTTCAATGGGGCCTACCTAAGGACACATGGCGGGTCCAGTGTGGCAGCGAGGAAAATTTTCAAAATTTTCCCGAAGTTCAAAAGGGTTGAAAATGTGTTTTTTAAGAAGGGGACTGTAGACACCAAATTTGTGTCTTACGACCCCTTGTGACCCACATCTCATCTCGCAACTTAACCTCATCACCTAAACCTTACACAATTATTTATTAATTACCTTGTAATTGATAAATCCACATCACCTTACCTGCCACCTCATTTTGCCACCTCATCATGACCTAGCCCTAACCCTAAACTAACCTAATTAAGACCTATGACTTGGTCTAGACTCACATCCATAACTAATGCCTCCTTACTCGCACCCAAAACCGACCTTCTAGCCACTTGACCAAGCCCGCAACTGATCTCTCGGGAGAAAAGCAGGGAAGGTGGGCTATTTTACTAAAAATAGCCTACTTTTTCCTTACCGATGCCGGTTCCTACTCGACCGCCGTCGGTTACGTAACCGCCATCGGCTCCCTGTAAATGGGCTCCCCGAACCAAAATCAAGGGTCGAATGATTTTTGAATCAACAGAGATCATTGGGAGCGAAAAACAGAGTCCAGATCTTCACTTGACCGAGCAGAGACGAGTGAAGAAACCAGAAGCGTTTGCAGCAAAGGAGATCAACTTGCATCTTTGTCAAAACCAGTAAGTCACATCTTGCATGTCCTCTGTTATAACATTTCTTATGCTCTTTGAATCACAGTCCTCCTAAATCCATTCTTGGATCCACTACCCAACGTGTCATTGCATCTAACTATCATTCATCTACCTCTCATCACCTTATTTCCTAATACCACCTATATACAAATTTCTACAAATAACACAACTACCAAATAACACCACCACCCCACAAAGCAACTAACCTTCAGATCCTAGACTCTACCGATATCGGTCATCAGTAACCGCCATCGGTTATCAGTAACCGCCATCGGTTATACTGACTATAACCAATAACCAGCCTTTCCCCTACCCAGTTCAACAAAGCAATTTAATTGATATCTTATAGTCTTTTGTGTTAATTCATATTAGCAAGGGAACTGACCACCTTCGAAAGGAAGTTTTATATTTCCTGGGCCCAAGGTAGTTTCCTCATTTATTGTCTAATTAAAATCTTGTGGTCTTGTGTTCTTATTTGCAGGTAGTCCTTCCAAGACAAAAAGGAGTTCTTCGCAGTCAGCCTGATCTTTCTCTATGGTACGCGCACATCATCTCGACATTCTACAGGTATTCCTCCTAGCCCCAACCTTATCTCTGCTTTCTAAAAGGAATGAAACATTCCGAGTGAAACATTTTGGCACGACTTATGGGACCCATCTTGGGTTTCTTTTCTCTTGCTTATTTTCATTTTAGGAAGCATACTTGCTAAAGATATTCTAAGCTTTTGTTATATATTTTGGTAAAGAATTTGTCTTGCTTTCCTAGTTTCGCATTAGTGAAAGTCATCTCTCTTGCTTCATCGAACATAATTTTCGATTTGGGTTTAAAACACGTGCATTGCATTCCTGCTTGTTGTTTTTCAATTCTAGTGAACGTAGATTAAGTAACAGGTCGTACACGTGGGGGTGATATCCACGGTATTGATAGGAAATTAATCTTACATTCACTGCACAACACATACCGAATCACTTCACAATTAACACAACAGCTCAAACATCCCCCTTTTTTCCGCGGTATTCCTCCGCCCGATTGAGGTAACCTTATAAGCCAAAACAACTTGACATTTCCCCTAAGTCTCTTGTTTAGGATTCTGACATCATTCTACGTCTAAAGGCATAAGCCCACGATAATTAAAATTAACCCTAGGGTTAATCTCTGGATTTGTGTGTGCATCTTGCTTGTTTTTAGTTCTGCTTTCTTTCTCATACTCTGTCTTCTGTGATCAATAATTGGACACGTATACTAAACGTTGTTAAAAATCAAATTAGCAGCCTTTTTATATCTTGTTAGCCTAGACTTCTTACACCGACATCGGTTACCTGACCGACGTCGGCTATAGTGTAACCGACATCGGTTACTAGACCGATATCGGTTACTCTTTTCCAATTCCTGACAAACCAGCAACCTACCAATTTTACCAGTCTGAGTTTGTTTCTATTCCTGATAGATTGAAACCCTACTGTGAACTCCTGTCCATGGTTTTTATCACTCGAAAGCAAGCCGCCACCATGGTTTCACATGCTTGCTCTGCTTTTCTTTGCTTGAATCACCCCTTCACATTCGTGGGGAATCCTACGGATACCAGCGAGGTTCCTAAAATTCCTGTGGGAGATAAGGACTTTGCCAAATTTCTGGATGCTAATCCTAGCGCTGTACAATACTATTTGTCTCATGCCCCTGACCGTACGCCTGATGGTCAGCTCTTTGTTGGCATGCCTATTAGTATAGCTGCTCATTTAGCCCCCACTCCGCCTGATAACACCGCCTTGCTTCCGGCACCTTTAGCCCCATCTCCCAATCCGACAGCTTTAGAGGTTCATACGACTCAGATTGGCTTTTCTTTGGCTAATCTTGGACCCCACATATCATTACCACCGACTGCCCCTACCTCATCTCTCTTGCAGACTACTCCATTCATGACTTGCTCTCTGCCACCTATCCACACGAGCTTTCCTTCTCAAGCTCCGCCTACCTTTTCATTCCCATACACGTATCCAGTAACCTCAACACCTTATATGGGACATCCCTATTCTGTCGCCTCAACATATTCATCCTCCATACCTTATCAACACTTAACCCCACCATTGTCCAGTGGAGGCCCTTGGCCCAATTTGCCTCCGTTTGCCACAACCGCACCATCATCTCATCCAACCACAGATTTCATCAAACAAATGATGGACAAAATGCAAAATCTAGAGGCTTCTGTGTCGGGAAGTCGTAGCGCCTTGACATACGAGCAAGTTTGTCGGAGCCCATTCACCCTTCTCCGTTCCCCTTCACTCATATCCTCCTCAATGGGAACTACCAAAATTTACTCGCTTTAATAGTAAAGAGGATCCTCAACAAAGACTTGCGATCATTTAGACATGCTTGTTATTTGATTGCCCATGATGATGCCTTCTACTCCGCACCTTTCCCATGTCCTTATCAGACCTCGCTTGAGTGGTACAAAGCTTTAACCCAAAGACTCAATCTTCTCTTTTAACCAACTAGCCCAATCTTTCTTGGATCACTTCTCCATTAACATTGCTAAGAAAGTATCCATCACCGACCTTTATGCCATTCGACAATTCAAGACGAATCTATCGCAGATTTCGCTTGACGATGGCGCGGCCTTATCAACCAACTTACATATGCCTTTCCTCGATCAACTTATCGAATCTTTTACGCGGGCTGCGCTAAGCACATCTCCCTACCCTCCAAATTCAAACTTTCCGTACATTCGATGAAGCCTTTACCATGGCTCTAAACTAGAAATTCGAGCCTTAGAAGAAGAGAAATTATGCGGTTACGCAACAAAACCCCAATTTCCGAACTCCCGATTCTACCAATAAACCAAATACCACCACTCCTCACGCGTCCACTTCTTCTAAATCAAAAGGAGCTGTCCACGCGGTGATGGTTAAATCTCAAACACCGTCTAATGCCCCACCAAAACCACCTATAAGTACAAAGCCGAGCCCATCAACTACACTCCTTGGGAGAAACATATGGTGTGATATTGGAAAAATTGCTCAAAGCAGAGCCATTACATTACTTCCCGTTAAACCTCATTCCGGGTTTGATTCCACTCGCGCTATACCTTCCCTCGTACAAAGAAAATGACTTCAGAATCTCCACCGCGTGAAGGGACACAATCATGAGAACTGCAAGATGTTGAAAAACATAGTGCAGAAATGGTCGACGCAGGGATATAACCTCGATAATCCTAATGCCCCGCCAACCGAAATTTGAAAATCTTCAACAAACCATTCCCGAATCACTCTCCCAACAAGAATACAAACCAGATATCTTAGCCGAGGAGAGTGTTCATGAGATCCATGCAGCTTTTTGATACCCGGCCCAAAGCCTCTATCGAGAAAATTTTGAATCAAGCCTCTTCACTAACACAGGAGCCCGAACCTCCTTTACCACCATCGAACCAAAGCGAAATCATTCCTTTACCCATAAGGGAGTTAACTGCCCAGACTTCTCTTCCCATCGATGAGTCTTCTTATACCACATCCCTACAAGATTGCGAACGGATGTTATCTAACCTATCTATTTCCCAGATTTCCCCTTCTACCCCTCTTGCTGCACAAGAGGGAGATACGCCACTCCTTTTGACATCCTTAGACGAGGAATCTCTTGCACCGACATCACCAAATTCTTTAACCATGACGGATCCTCTCGAACATGCCCTCTTACCTATTAGTTCTTCATCGCCTAAATCTTTTCAACGACCGGTTGACCTCTTGACATCTATTGATACAGTGCCTCGTTTACCCCCTGTATCACACCCACAGTGGACCGGAATCACAACCCACCTTTCTTCCGTACAAAAGTTCACATTCACACGTGAGGACTGTCATTCCACAGAAGATAGACAGGCCCTATGGGAACGTTTGAGTACGCCATATTCTACTCAAATGCAAATGACCGATCCTGAGACCTCCACCATATACCCGAAATGTTTACGTGCTTAAAATGCCCATGTTCTCACCTTCACCCCCTCACCTCTACCAAATGCCTCGTCCACTTCTATTAACTTAGCCAAATCTTCCCCTACGCTGGGACCTTACCCATACCTGGGCCTAACACACCCGCCTAAGCGACTAGATTTGTCCAAGAATAAAGCCGCCCCGCCACTTAGGAGATACACTCAACCCGTGCCTCTATCACAATCAAAACCATCATCGTCATACCTACCTTCCATATTGGGACCTCATCCTTCCACCTTGCACCAATATATCATACCTCCTGCGTTTTCTTCAAAACGATCTACGCCTTCTGCACCCATACAGGGATCAAAGGGTATATCAACATTATCACTCCGCGTATCCTGTCCACCTATCAACCCTAAACAAATTCCATCATCAAAAGATTTGTTTTCGGTCACTCCTATTTCCCCGTGGTTGTTTTCTGATACCACACCATCTGTGGCCTCATCATCCAATATAGCTTCTGCGCCAAAGAAACCACGTTTAGTGAAAAACACGTATCAACACCCCTCGGTTAAACCACCACCCATACGAACTAACCACGCCCAAACATTACCAAAACCCGCGCAATCAATACCCTCATCCTCTTCTGATTTTGACCCACTCAAAGGATCTTACGCCAAAATCCTTGCTATGTTAGTAGAGAATGCGACCATTTCCCTACCCCCACTTAGACCTTATGACCCGTCTAAACCTCGACCTATAGGTTATGATGAGTCTAAGATCTGCGCTTATCACCGCACACCAGGACATGATGTGGAGGGATGCAAAGCTTTAAAAACCATCCTTCACGACCACCTCTCCCGATAGAAAGGTTAAGAAAGACAACTTA
This sequence comes from Taxus wallichiana var. yunnanensis, assembly GCA_018340775.1. Classification (NCBI taxonomy): domain Eukaryota; kingdom Viridiplantae; phylum Streptophyta; class Pinopsida; order Cupressales; family Taxaceae; genus Taxus; species Taxus wallichiana. Next base: position 512,864,866 of record CM031244.1, read on the forward strand.
CGAAGGGGGAGACCTTTAGTTTCTTCCTCTCCTATACCATCTTGTCCCCGCCTCACCAAGATCTATCATTATTACAACCCCACCTCTTGAAGACCATGATTTATCCCAATCATCTTCTTCATCTCCGGTCTACGAGATTAATATGATTAGTGTTGCTACTCGAGCGCAGAAAAACAATGAGAAAGCGAAAGAAGGCACATCTGCGTCCTCTCCTTCTCCGTCCAACATCCCGATTGCACCACCACCTAAAGTGGTTATTCGTGGACCTGCTTACCCCGTCTCTAATGGAGCTGCCCATCGAGCCATGATTAAACAACTTCACCAATCACCCGTAAAAATGACACTATATGATCTCATTCAGACTTCTGAATCTCATCGACAAGCTCTCGTTGAAATTCTTCAGGGGATCGAGGTCTTACCTAATGAAACCCTGCCCGTTGCCTCCATTCTAACACCCAATCACGTTGCCTCTCTCACCAAACAACCCACCGCCCCAACCACTTCGCCTCTCGTACTACAAGCCGCCGCAATTCGCTCAAGATGAAATTGTCGATTTTGGTACGTAAGATCCCGACTCTCGCCTGCTTCATCTCAAACCTACGCCCGGGACATTCGTGTACGTCGTGTTATGATTGACGGGGGTGCTAGCCTAAACATCATCTCTTCAAAAGCTTTTCAACAAATGAATATCCCTTCTAGCTACATGTGTGCCAACCCCATCATGTTGCGGTCATTCAATGACGCTATTACCTCTACCTTAGGCACCGTGATCCTCAACATTCGGGTAGGACCACGTACTTTACCCGAACTCTTCTATGTCCTTGAGGGAGAGTTCCAATATAATATATTGCTGGGTCGTCCTTGGATCCGGGCCATGGGATGCGTTCCCTCAACATTACATAGATGCATAAAATTTGAGTACGAGGGGAAGTCCTACACCGTAAAAGCTGATCCTCCCCCCTTTAAAACCTGCAATATGTTATACCGCCCTAACGATGTGCTTATACCAATCAAGACACCCATACATTCAACCCAACCATCCTCTTCAAATGTACCTCAACCATCCACCTCAACCGCGCCTACGCCTTCAACTGATGAAACCACCGTCGCAAAAACCACTTCCCTTCCCGCAGCTAACATCCCAACCTCCGACCCCTTAGTAGATGTTTTTCAACGCCTTACGCTGGGGGAGTACCACCTATATAACGTTAGTTCTTTCCCTACCCCACAGGAGTACGGACAATTACATGCACATCCCACCTACGACCGTCGCGTGGGGGAGGTAATCTCTTACGGACCACCCCATTGCCGCACCAACCTAACATATGGGGGTGTTGACGCATCCTCCATTACCCCTGAACCTCCTCTTGGTGTGGTTCCTTCCAATCCATTTTCAATACTTGACAAATCGCTGCTTTCGCCTCACCTTCTTGACTCATTTGTTTGGAAAGGCTTTGGTTTTGGTCTTTACGAACAAGGCCGACATACACTCATTCCCGTGACTACCCGCAAACACAATGATCGCAGTGGTCTCGGTTTTCCTGAAACACCTACACAGGAGACACCTCGTGTCACCGTATTCGAAGAAGACGACGCTACCCCTACCAAACCATCATCACCCACTTTGCCATCATCACCCACGTAATCTATAGACCCTGAATCTATCCCTCCTAACTTTTTTTTTTTTTTTCATAAATGCTATCTTCATAGGTCCTCTCACTTATCAACATGATAATGAGGACCCATCTTCTCTTCCCCTTCTGTATCCAGACATGATCGAAGAGGATTCACCTTTGATTAATGTTGTTGAGTGTCAGGATGACGACTCCATCCTCACTTACCTTGGCGCGGATGATTCTTATATTCAACGAGCCTTACCATCTGAAACCCAAACCATGCTGAATGAATCTACTATAGAAATCAACATCCACACGGAGGAGGATCCTCACATTGTGAAGATCGGACAATCCCTTAACGCATCAGAACAAGTCACCTTTACTACTTTCCTCCGTGCTCGCAACCAAGCTTTCGCTTGGTCCTACGCTGACATGCCAGGAATTGATCCTACCATTGCTGTCCATAACATCACTCTAAACCCCGATTCCAAACTAGTCAAACAAAAACTGAGAAAAATGCATCCACGCATTGCCCTCTTGGTCAAAGAAGAGCTTCAACGACTTCTTTCTGTTTCCTTCATCTTGCCTATTGACTATCCTCAATGGATTTCTAACATCGCACTGCTACTAAAGCGACGGGGGACTTCGATATGCACGGATTTCCAAGATCTTAACCTCGCTTGCCCTAAGGATGACTTCCCCTCCAAGTATTGATCAACTTGTTGATCTCACTCAAGGGACATGAAATGCTTTCTCTCATGGATGGCTTTTCAGATACAACCAAATTTTGGTTGCCCTCGCCGATCAACACAAAACTACGCTTCATAACTCCTCGGGAACCTTCATTACTGTAATGCCATTTGGCCTTAAGAATGCCGTGCGACCTATCAACGGGCTATGACCTACATTTTTCATGACATTATGCACACTATCCTCAAGATTACGTCGACGATCTTCTTCTTCGGCAAGTCTAAACATCGCAAAGAACATCTCGATGTTTTAACCATTATTTTTGATCGCCTGCTACAATATTCTCATCCATCTTCAACCAAAGAAATGTGTCTTTGGTGTCCTTTCGGGAAAGCTTCTTGGTTTTATCGTCTCTTTGCGTGGCATCGAGGTCGATCCATCTAAAGTCAAAGCTATCATAGAAATGCCCCCACCTACCAATCTCAAACAATTGCGTAGTTTACAAGGTAAGCTCCAATCTATCCGACGTTTCATCTCCCAACTCTCGGATCGATGTCAACCTTTCCATCACCTCCTTAAGAAGGACATTGATTTTCAATGGAGCCAAGAGTGCCACCAAGCCTTTGAGGCTCTTAAAACTTATCTCTTACAGCCACCCGTGCTTATCCCACCTCAAGACGACCGCCCTTTCTACCTTTACCTTTCCGCCACTGACCACGTAGGGGGCCATGCTTGCACATCGTGACTCTGAGAATCGAGAACAAGCCGTTTATTATATAAGTCATACTTTGGTGGACTATGAGACTAGGTATACACATGTAGAAAAGTTGTGCCTAGCCCTATCATTCGTGGCTACCAAACTCCGACACTACCTTCTGAATCACAAAACTTTCATCATCACCAACACGGACCCCATCCATTACATGTATGCCAAACCTCATCTAAACCAACGCATCGCCCGATGGCTCATGCTCCTCGCCGACCTCGACCTTGAGTTCGTCCACCAGAAATCAATCAAAGGACAAACCATCGCAGACCAACTTGCAGAAGCCCCTTTACCTGGAGAACAATTTACCAATTTTACATTCCCCGACGAACTCATCGCCACTCTTTCACTCAAGGAGGAGTCGTATCCAATGACTCTCTTCTTCGATGGATCCAAATGCCAACGCGGTGGAGGAGCTGGCGTTGTTCTCGTTCCTCTTGACGCCGAGCCTATGCCTCTTTCATTCCGACTCGATTTCCCTTGCACTAATAATACAGCGGAATACGAGGCCCTTGTTCTGGGTCTCCAGGTTGCGCTGCACTTAGGTATCAAATCTATCAATATTTTTGGCGACTCTCAATTGGTAGTCAATCAAGTTATGGGCATCTACCAATGCAAAAATGAGGAACTTCAAAAATACAAACACTACGTGGATTCGCTTCTAGCCTTATTTACTCACTATTCTATCCAAACCATTCCACGCTCTACTAACAAATTTGCGGATACTATGGCTTGCTTAGCCTCGCAAATTCCAGCCTCATCAACTGACTCTGACATTTTTGTCTTGGTCCAACAACTCTTTGCCCCATCTTATTCAGCCCCGGTTGTTTGTACGATAAATACTGTGTCTGCTAACTCGCAGGATACTTGGTATCACCAATTCCATGACTACCTTACAACCTCTGTTCTCCCTTCTGACCTTACTAGTACTGGTAAACGTGCTTTTCTTAAACGCGTTTCTCGTTATGTAGTTATGGGGGGACTCCTTTATAAACGTGGCTTTGATGGCATCCTCCTTCGATGTCTCACCGGTGCGGAGATCACCCATACCATCCAACAAGTCCATGACGGTATTTGTGGTGGACATTTTAGTGGCCTTGCCGTGGCTAAACGAATCCTTCGCCTTGGTTATTATTGGCCTACTCTCAATAACGACTGCTACGAATATGTTAAGCGTTGTGTTATGTGTCAACAACATGCCAACCTTCAACATACTCCTAGCCACCCGCTCCAGGTCGCTCGAGATCTTTGGCCCTTCTCACAATGGGGTTTAGACCTTATTGGTGAGATTCACCCGTCCTCTTCACAACGTCACCGATGGATTATCACAGCAACCGAATATTACACAAAATGGGTGGAGGCTATTCCACTCATTTCAACTAAAAAAGAAAAAATTGTAGAGTTCATTAACCACCACATTATCTGTCGTTTTGGTGTTCCTCATCGCCTGATTACAGATAATGGAAAATCTTTCAAAAATAGGTTGTTGCAAGACCTTTGTGACAACTTTGGTATCAAACTCAGCTTCTCATCACCCTACTATCCACAAGCCAATGGTCAGGCTGAATCTTCTAATAAAACCCTAACCAAAATCCTCATGAAAGTTGTCAATGAATCCGGAAGAAATTGGCACGATCACATTCCCTTTGCCCTTTGGGCTTATCGTACTAGCATTCGTACCTCTACTAATGCCACACCTTTTTCTTTGGTATACGGTACCGAGGCTGTTTTGCCTCTCGAAATACAAATACCCTCCCTTAGAATATCTCTTCAGGATATTCTCACCAACGATGATTTCCGCCAAGAGCGGTTAGCCCAATTGGAGCTTCTTGACGAACGCCGTCTTACAGCTCTTGATCACCTTCAAATCTATCAAAAACGCATCAAACGTGCTTATGATAAGCGACTTCATGAGCGTACTTTTAAGGTTGGTGATCTTGTCCTCAAAGAGAATCAACATGTCACTAAACTAGAAAAGAGCAAACGTGGAAAATTTGCTCCCAATTGGATTGGGCCTTACATAATCACTCACACCTATGGATCGTGCACTTATCGCTTTAGCTTCGCTTAATGGTAAGCTCTGAGCCAACCCCTTAATGCCTTGCATCTTCGACCATTCTACTCATTTGAATTTAGTGTTATATCACTTCTTATCTACCTCGCCGCTCGTCCCGAGCTCACATACCACCACATGCACTTCGCTTCCCTACACCTCATAATAAAAATCAAGCTCATATAGTTTGATTCTCACCTCACCTAAACGATGCCTTCCCCTTTTTAGTCTAGTCCATGACTTCAAAGTATTAAAATAAGCCGTATTCTTATGGGATTTTCTTGAGTCAAACTTCCTACCAAACTAGATGCTTCACGCCAAAAGAACATCTAGCTATCTAAATTATATATAGACTGCTCCTCGAAGGACAGCTATTCTATATAGATGCCAAATTATGCATTAAAATCATATTCTATAAATAGATCGCTCCTCGAAGGACAAATATACACAATCAGCCTTTATCGAAGCTTCTCATTGATCAGCCTTTGTGAAGACCTCAAGAATAGCACAATCAATATCCTCTTGTAGACTTCCCGCATCGATCGGTCCATATATTCAAGAAAATAAAGGCCTCATTCAAAAGAACTTTTTGGGTCATGGACTTGTCTATTTAGGGTAGGTTCTCTTTCATCGTAACACTCACTTTATAATAAATTCTCTCGTACTCAGCTATATCATCCACCTCACCTCACCATTTGTTTCAACTCAAGGGACGTAACGCTCACCCGATATATTGTGATCATACAACTCTTTTCACCTATGGACTTCTCGCTCATCTATGCACGGTACCTAGGGCTTCAAGCTCGTTCTACGTTTGGTGGTTTGTTTAGCTCTTTTCACCTACGAGCACTCTTTCCGCTTTGCCTCGCATCTAGGATTGTGTGTTGATCTTAATCAGGACATGGTTCCCTACCACTTGGGTAGGCTAACTTTCGCTTCCCTTATACCTTTTACAACATCACCAATTCATTTCCAACACCAACAACCTTACCTTACCAATATTAATATCAATATTCTTACCAATCAACCAATTGCCTAAACCGTACCAAATTGCCTGAATTCGCCTCTCCCTGATCCTAAGGGAGAACTACATCGGTCTGAGGCCCCTCCTTGCTTTGTGCAAAGGGCTATGTAGGCAAGACTTTGGAGACATGGGGTCTCCCAAGGTTAGCTCGACCATCCCCTACCATAACCTATCATGTGTGGTAAATATAAATATTTTTGTGTATTTCTATTTAATCACATTCCTCTTTATCCTTTTTCAAAACACCGAAAGTCAAAACGAAAACATTCTTATTATTATAACTCAAATCAACATACATATCTCGTTTTATTTAGATGTTAAACAAATACATCTTCTCTATCATCGACACACAGGTCGGTACTCTTATTTATTCTTATACCTTGCTAACATTTATTTAGACCTCACGCCTCATCCCGAACTAGGCGATGATCGTGATCGTCGACCCTCTCGCCAGCCTCTCTGTCCTCAATGGTACCACGGCTATTGGTACCGCCCACTGATCTGCCAATCTCTCCTGTAACATATGAATACGCCCTCTCGCATGGAGGACTCCAGCCTCTAGTCTCTCCGCCCGTGACTCCGCAACCACTAACAATCCTCTTGTCTCATTCACCTGCGTTTGGAGCTGCTGAACCAAACGCTGCAGATGATCCCTCTCTGCTGTAATCACCGCTATGTCAGGACGATCACGTACACCTCGCAGTTCTGCTACCCACCATAATCTATAGGCCTCTGTCGTTCCTGCATCCATTACCCTGCGATCGGCTGCTACCTCTTCAGGCCCTTCTGGAGGTGTTGGCTGGGGAGGTGAGAATACTGCCTCTGCATCGATCCTCATATAGGGTCTATAAGCCTGGGGTATATCCTGCACAAATCCAAATTGTCGCCGCACGCGATCTAGAGGAATCCTCTCATACTCACCTGGCCTGTGCCCTGCGATCCACCTCAATCGCTCTACACCCCTCAACTCCTCAGCTATATTCTCTGTTACCATATAGTTCCCGTAAGGCCGCCAACAGATATCCGCAATCGTCACCCTCTCCCATACCTGCCTATAATACTCAATGTCACCCGTCACGGCCTGGGATCTTGCCTCTTGTTCTGTTTGGACCCATCGTCTGAATCCCAACCTCTCGTCCGGTCTCTCTCGATTGATGGGTCGGCCTATTGGTCGCACACAAACAATGTGCTCATAGGCCCAACAATGTAATAAGTATGAACAATCCAGTGTCGTTCTGTGATTTCGCCTACAAGCCCATAAACCCCTGTATAGCTCCGCCAAATATGCAGGTGCCCATGCAAACGTCACGTTCCTTTCTATCATCTCCCAAATAACACACATCAATGCCTTTGGAAATCTTCCCCCTTCTGCCCTCGGTAATGCATAATACCCTACCGCTATCATTAATATTACTGCTAACCTTGTCTCCTCAGGATGTGCTGCATACATTATCCCATACGTAAATGACAAACCTCGCTGTGTTAAGTCTCGTGCGTATGGACCAAATACTGTTGTTATCGCTCCCCGTGCCACGCTAGGTAATGCCTGATATACTGGTTTTCCTGTAATTGGGAGTCTCAAAATACGGAACACATCTTCCAATGTTACTGTCATTTCCCCTGTTGGCAGATAGAAGGTATTTTCTCAGGATTCCATCTCTCAATCAACGCCTGTAACATAGCATGGTTCCGTGTAATTCGTGAATAATAGCGGATCCCACTTAACCCCAAACGATTTATCAACATCCATTCAGCTGGTGTTACATCCGCTCGGATTCGTGACAACAACGCTGGTACACTATCATTCATCCTTAGCCCTGCCTCTGCCTGCATATGTCACAAAAACCAATAACTGTTCAATAAATCAAATCCCCACGGGTTTTTTTTTCTCACATTCTGGAAATTCCTACAGCAACCGGTATCATTTATAGTAAACCGGTACCGGTTTAGTAACCGATACCGGTTATTCCTAACCGATATCGGTCACTGTCACCTTCATACCGCCTGCCTAAACCTACTGCCTACGACAATAATTTGAGCGTTTATTCCTTTCTATACCTACAAACATACCTGAAACCCCTGATTACCTACCCCGTAACACTTATAACCCTTGCTATCATGTTTTCTTTTTCATATCTACCCACTTAATCTCTTATTCATAACACATGCAAAAATCAAATCACAACCAAAACGTTTACCTCTTGGGTTGCAGCAGCTTGCGGTGGCACTTGTCTTCCCTCTCGTCCCTACCTGCTGGATGCTTCTCCTCGTTCTGCCATGATCACCACTCTTTTCAAATTCACCTTTCTACTTTTTGAATCTCAGATCGCATTCACTTTCCTGTCTCTTTTCTCCTTATCACTCAAATCTCTCATGCAATTACATGTCTCAGTCGTCAAAAAGCGTCGCGTTCGCGTATTTAACTTCTTGCATGGCTCTCAAAATTAGAACTTAAGTTGCCACCCTAGCTTTTTTATTTTTAGAAAAGCTCATACCTAAATAACCGGTATCGGTTATGTAACCGATATCGGTCTACTATCTACCGACGTCGGTTACCTAACCGATATCGGTTATACACCTGCCTTTTTGAAACATGGTTCTTTTCTTCATTTTTTACCTAATTTTTGTCGCGCCCGCCTCTTTTCCTGCATCTCATCACCATTATCCATATTTGTCCATCCACCACACATATCATTACAATTTCATTAACATCATCTATTTTACAAAAACAAACAAGTCATCAACTAAGGATACCAAAACAAAACAAAAAACTATCTATCTATACATCATTTGGATCCAACTCATCAGATACATATATAACAATGTCATAAAACCAGCCCAAAACATGCAACATTTCATCATATAACACATCATCCATATATCAACATGTCAATTAAACTCATCATATATTCTATACCACAAACCATTGACGAAATACTTAAAAACATTTTCAACACTGCATATGGATCAAAACATCATCTATATATATATATATACAAGTTTTCAAATATACACTGTGCCCTACATCGGGGCCTCTGTGATCTCATAATCCAACAAAGCCGGCACGCAGGCCGCAATAACTATCAATAATCTCGACTCGCTCGCAGCCGGTCCTCATATCAAAAATATACTCGGCTCAGCAGCCCATACCAATCTGTACAACCCGTACTCGGCTCGCAGGCCGGTATACAATAAATGAATGAATGAATAAATGAGTAATATGTAGGCACGCAGGCCTCTATAAACATAACCGGTTCGCAGACCGGTGCCCATATCCAATATACAAATACAAAAACAATGCAGGGATCCCTCAGCTCTCCCCACCGCCCTCGGCACCTCTCCCTGCTGGTCCCTGTGGCGCCTCTCGCCTCCTGCCTGTAACAGACACGCCGGCTGTGGCTGCACCTCCCTGCGATCTCTGACTACGCGAGGTCTCCGCTCGGTGTGCCGCATATGGCTGATACTCAGCTCCGGTACTATCAAGAACATCCTGATAGTACCGGGCCTCCGCTCTCGCCTCCATGTATCTATCCCGTGCCACCGCTTGCAGACGGGCTGGTCCCCTCGACTCCTACCGCCAGCACTTCGTGCTCGTGCTGCTGGTGGTGCACTGTGGCGTCTTCTGCTGCTTCTTGCTGCCCTGCACTACTGCACTGCACTGTGGCCGTCTTTGCCGGGTGGTGGTGCTGCCTTGTGCTCGTGCACTGAGCTCGGCTACCGCCTCGTAAGACCCTATCTCGTGCTGCAGCAAAGCAAAGCAGTTCCCCGTAAGAGCCGCACTCACCCCCCGAGCTGATCTCTCTCTCGCGCACAATGTGCTAAGTCTCGGCTGCATGTGGGCTGTGCTACCTCGCCGCTCTCTGACCAGCCCACCACACCATGTATGCTCCTGTACAACCAGCATCATCTACTGTGTCATCTGCTGGCCTCTCAGCAACCCAATCTGGATCCAAGGGCTGTGGTGCAGGCAGTGGGGCCTCTACATCATCCCTCCTGTACTGAGGGAAGGGAGGTGGCTCATCCTGTCGCAGCCCCATCTGCCTGCATACCCTCTCTAGGGGTATCCTCTCGTACTCTCCTGGCCTCCGTCCTGCTATCCAGAAAGTGTACTGGATCCAGCGTAACTGTACTCGGCCTCCTCTGTGCGGGTGATGACCTCTGTAAGGTCTCCATACGATATCTACCGCTGTCAGGCCCTCTAACAAATGCCTGTAGTAGGCAACGTCTCTCCCAGCAAGCACTGCTCGTGGCTGCCCCACGACTCCCAACCACCTCTGAAAGCCGTATCTATATATAACTCAGGCCCCTGCCGGGGGCAGCCCTATCGGTTCGATGCATATGATGTGCTCATATGCCCAACAATGCAGCAAAAATGTCGAACAGATACCGAATCGCCTCATCCGGCGATAACCCCAGAGCTCTCTGTATAGCTGCACCAGATACACTGGTGCCCACGCATAGCAAGTATGCTCCTCAATCATCTCAAGCAACACCCCCATCAACGCCCGTGGAAAGCGGCCTCCCTCTGAGTCCGGGAGGGCGAAGCAGGTGATCCCAATCATCATCAGCACAGCCAGCCGTGTCTCGTGTCGATGCGCATGGTACATGTCACCATACCCAATGCTCATGCCTGTGATAGGTAAGTAGCGCGGCTGCATCTCCAAAAACCTGTAATATGCTGTCCATGGCAGTCTCTGAATCTACCTGGAAGACTGCCTCTCCCTCGATAGGTAGTCGAAGGATGCGATACACATCCTCCAACGTGATAGTCATCTCCCCAGTCGGGAGATGGAACACATTGGTCGCCGGATCCCATCTCTCGATGAGGGCGACCATCAGGCTGTGATCTCTCTCTATCGCTCTGTACCTCTGGACTCCACCGAGTCCCACCTCGCGCATGATCACCCAGTGAGCTGCGGACACATGTGGTCTCATCCGCACCAACAGCGGGGGCATCCTATCCCGCATCGTCAACTGCTGACGTGCCTGCAAAACCAACCCACATCCTTAGACCTACTTTTTATCACAACATCTACTTTATCCTCTAAACCCCCTTTTATCCCCCCGACCACACCCCGACTCTCTACCACCCCACCCAAAACCCAAACTCACCCCACCTACAAAACCAAACTCACCCCACCCAAAACCCAAACCCACTCCACCTAAAAACCAAACCCACCCCACCCAAACCCCTACCCGACCCAAAGCCCAAAATCTACCCAAATCCAAACCCACCCAACCCCAAAACAAAACAAACCCAACCCAACCCACCCCAACCAAACCCCACCCCACCCAACACCCCACCCCACCCAACACCCAAACCCACCCAACCCAAAACACAAAACACGCCCAACCCAACCCAACCCACACTCACCCAAAACCCAACCCAACCCACACTCACCCAAAACCCAACCCAACCCATACCCATACAAACCCAAACCGACGCCGGCCGACATACGACCGACGCCGGTCCAGCCCAACACACCCTGTCCACACAATTTGTGACTGATGCCGATGCTTGCGCTTAGCAACCGACATCGGTCGTTGTAATTGCCGGAGCCGAACCCCCGCGCGGCCCCCCGCCCATATTTTTGCATTTTTATACTTATCTACCCACCCAAACACCATAAAAACCTACCCACCCAGCCGACTTGCCCTATTTTACCCATCTATCCTCTTCGTTTTTCAAATTACGTCAATTTATTCATTATTTCCTAAAACATGTAAATTCCTACCCAAACCCCCAATTTAGCTTAACACCATTCAAATGCACACAATAAAGAGTTCCGAACATACCCGAACGACGACACGTCGTCGTGGTGGGATGGGTGGTGGTGGTCCAGCTGGTCCAGCCCCTCCTGCTCCTCCTGCCTGTGCCATAGCTCCAATTCTGATCTGCTGGGTCCCCGGCCAATCAACTGCTGCCTCCTCCTCACTCGGGCCCGCAAACAACTCACTCCTCCAACAAAATAGCTCCACCTCACTCAATAAACCTCCAATCTCAACTCTCCACGTCAGACAAGTCAATTTGGTTTTCAAAATAACAAAGTGACAATGACAAGCCGTATTTTTCTTTTTATAGGTTTTTCGCCCTTAACCGATATCGGTTTCATGTTGCCCTAATGAACCGGTATCGGTCCCTTAACCGATATCGGTCACGTAGAATCGACATCAGTTTTTTCTTCCAACTTTCCCCCAATTTTTTGCCCTTATTTACCATTTGCCCCTTTTTAACCACATATCGCCTATATCCACCTTTGTTGAACACCATTTGTTTACAAACCGGCCCGACCCAAGGCCTCGCCCTACAAACCAAGGCTCGACCTACCCGAAGGCCTGCCTACCCTACCTATTCGGCCCGACCCAAGGCCTCGCCCTAACAAACCGGCCCGACCCAAGGCCTCGCCCTACCCTACTGGCCCGACCCAAGGCCTCGCCTACCCATTTGGCCCGACCCAAGGCAGAACCCAACAACTCGGCCCGACCCACGGCCGTATCACCGTCCAATACCTTACCCAAAATCAAAACCATCCACTTTTATCCACCCATCCTGTAGTTTTTTGTTCAATCGAGCTCACCTGTTTGTGTTTTAGCATGATTAGGGTCCTTGACTTGATCTGTCGACCAACTTTGCTCAGACCTAGACCGTGACGTTTATCTCAACCAAACCAACCATTTGCATCACTGGGACATGCCTAAACGTTCCTGTACCTTACCTGTTATATACCCTGGAGCTACTTCCTATGCCTTGGATACCAGGATTATATCACCCTTGTTTGGATAAACTATCGACCTTTGCCTATGCACTGCTGGTTTGCTCGTCAAATCATGTACCCTAGTCGTACTATTGCATTTTACCATGCGTCTGCTTCCTTGGACCTACCCCACCATCTTACCATCCCCTCTACCCCATTTACCCTTTATCAACCCTATCCCTGATTTCCCGTTCACTCAATCTGTGATAGATTTGAGGGGGATTACCTATACCCTTAACAGGGGAAACCACTTCATATTATTGTCCGTGCAGCTTTACAAAACAAGCTACACGACAATAAGGGGCTAATGTAGACACCAAATTTGTGTCTTACGACCCCTTGTGACCCACATCTCATCTCGCAACTTAACCTCATCACCTAAACCTTACACAATTATTTATTAATTACCTTGTAATTGATAAATCCACATCACCTTACCTGCCACCTCATTTTGCCACCTCATCATGACCTAGCCCTAACCCTAAACTAACCTAATTAAGACCTATGACTTGGTCTAGACTCACATCCATAACTAATGCCTCCTTACTCGCACCCAAAACCGACCTTCTAGCCACTTGACCAAGCCCGCAACCGATCTCTCTGGGAGAAAAGCGGGAAGGTGGGCTATTTTACTAAAAATAGCCTACTTTTTCCTTACCGATGCTCGGTTCTACTCGACCGCCGTCGGTTACATAACCACCATCGGCTCCTCAAATGGGCTCCCAAACCAAAATCAAGGGTCGAATGATTTTTGAATCAACAGAGATCATTGGGAGCGAAAAACAGAGTCCAGATCTTCACTTGACCGAAAGCAGACGAGTGAAGAAACCGAAGCATTTGCAGAAAGGAGATCAACTTGCATCTTTGTCAAAACCAGTAAGTCACATCTTGCATGTCCTCTGTTATAACATTTCTTATGCTCTTTGAATCACAGTCCTCCTAAATCCATTCTTGGATCCACTACCCAACGTGTCATTGCATCTAACTGTCATTCATCTAGATCTCATCACCTTATTTCCTAATATTACCTATATACACCCTACAAATAACACAACTACCAAATAACACCACCACCCCACAAAGCAACTAACCTTCGAGATCCTAGACTCTACCGATATCGGTCATCGAGAATCGCCATCGGTTATCGAACCACCATCGGTTATACCGACTATAACCAATAACCAGCCTTTCCCCTACCCAGTTCAACAAAGCAATTTAATTGATATCTTATAGTCTTTTGTGTTAATTCATATTAGCAGGGAACTCGACCACCTTCGAAAGGAAGTTTTATATTTCCCGGGCCCAAGGCGTTTCTCATTTATTGTCTAATTAAAATCTTGTGGTCTTGTGTTCTTATTTGCAGTAGTCCTTCCAAGACAAAAGGAGTTCTTCGCAATCCTGATCTTTCTCTACGAGCGCGCACATCATCTCGACATTCTACAGGTATTCCTCCTAGCCCCACACCTTATCTCTGCTTTCTAAAAGGAACGAAACATTCCGAGTGAAACAGACTCCACCCAATCATGTTTGGACACGTGTCCACCTAGTCCAAAGGGGAAAAAGGGGAATATCTTTGACACGTGGAGGGATAACATTAAAAGTTGATTTTTAAATCAATGATTGCTGTGTAATTTCATTTTTGGGCACCATGGGAACTCCAAGAAACTTGGAAATTGAATTTCTTCATCAAAATTCATCGAACCTTATATGATTTTGAGTCCCCTTAGCCTTCTAAGAACAATGGCATCATTTTTATGAGCTAATTTGATGGCTTATGATGTTTTTTGATGAAATTTTTCCCTTGACCCGTGAAAAAACATGAAAAGTGAAAATGAAAGGTTGCAGAGGTGAAAAATGATGAAGTAAAAGGTGGAAAATGATTGCAAATGCATGTTGGCATGTCTGAATGCCAAAAACGTGACCCTGGGATGGATAAGTATCTGAGCCCATGTAATATTTTATTGTTTTTGTGCATCCCTAGCATTCTGCGAGCTATTTCATAGTTTAATATCATTTTTCATCAAATGGATAGGGTTTTGTAACAAATTTGATCCTTGGAGCATATTCTTTGCTTGGGATGCAAGGATCCAAGTTGGCATAGGGTATAAGTTGTAATTTTGAAGCATTTTGTAAGGCCTGTTGAGATTTTTGGAGAGAGAAAGAAGAATTTTTAGGAGGAAAACTGGAAGTAATCCATTTCTTTTGGAGAAACTGCCTGAGAGCCATTTTTAATTCCTTCTTGTATCAAATTTTCATCATGTTGAGTTGGTTTCAACTGTAAATCCAACAACAAGCTTTGAGATTGTCTTAATAACATTCCCTTGCTGGTGTATTTGATCAAATTTATGGATTGACTGGTTTTATCTCTTGGCAAAACTTGCATACACTTGTATTTCAGTATGTTTTCAATTTGTGTTTTATGCTCATGTTGCAATCTTGTGTTTGGAATCTCTTTTGATCATACATGGCCTCATTTCTTGTAGAGGGTTTAAAGGCATCTGCAATCCTTCATTTAGAAGAGCATTCATTTGAGTAAAGATAAATAGATTTAAATTCATCTTACTTTCCTTGAATATTGAGGGTGTTTGTAAACCTTTGGGTGTACCTCAGGTCATGATCAAATGAGGGTTTCTAGATGCTTCATTGATATTTTTCTTCAAGATGTTGTGGCAGGTTATCAAAGTTTGTGTGGAATAGTGCAGATTTGGGCCTCCATTTGTGTACACATCTTGGTTGAAAGAGCACTTCAAACTCATTGAAACATATCTATTGTTTAGGTGTTGTAATTCTTTTGCAAATGTTCCCAAAGAAGTTGGTAATTTCTTATCTTGTCTTGTCTAAACTTCTCCCATCAATTTCATTCGACTAACTCATCCTACCTGTACTACCCCTACATTGCATTGTGTGTCAACAAAAGAATACAATCCTTCCACCAAAATGCACAAAGTATATCAAGGTTTCATTATGTCTTTAGCAGCCCTAGCTTTGTTTTGAAAGCATATCCATCATTTAGTAGTGACAACTCCTTTGAGTTTGGATAATGGATACTTGATCATGTTTTCACAAGGCCTCTTGCATATCACATGTAAAACACAAGGATATCTCTACCTCCTTAACCATACAAGGGCTTCAATATAGGTTCTCTTGCCTTGGTTGATAGGCACAACCTCAAATAGTGAGGGTTAGATCAAAACCCTTATGAAGGTGCTATCCACTTCCTCAAATATTGAATGCAAACAAGTAGATAGGTGTGATTCCTAGCTACAAATGACACACAAACCATCTATCTACTCTTGAAGTGTCTTGTGCTAGTTCATGATGTTGTTCAAGTTGTGAAGGAGACTAAAATTGGATACCAACACCCGAGTGGCGCCGTTTCTAGGGACTTCTTGGAATTTCTTGATTGTTTTGTTGTGTTTGAAATGCTTGAGTATTTGTGTGATCAAGTATTTGAGTTGTTTCATTCTTGAGATATCATTTCATACTTCAGATATGCATGTTTTGGGTAAAAGTTTCAAAGCTCAAAGATGCTCTTCTCATTTACCAGTAGTTTATATGATTTGGATGCATTGTTTTTGGATTAATCAAGAAGAAGAAGATCTGATTTGTAAATCCTTGAAAAAATTTCAGTCATAGCATACATTTGACAAAATATTTTAGTGCTTTCTTTCCTAACTAAGGTGGAATTCCTTAGTGGCGACTCCATGCTATTGGGATCTTGAAATACCAGTTGTCTCTTACACTTCTGTCATTTGAAACTTGTTGTTTAAATTTGTCAAGCTGGAGGGAAGGAGATCCCTCTTCATCAAGGACTCTTCTAAGAAGTTGCTCACCGATTCAAGAAGCTCAGAACTAGAAGGAAGAAGAGTGTGAAAGTGGTTGGTGATTTGGTTGCAAGGAAAGAGATCCCCATAGTTGAATTTGAAGGAGAGAAACCTGTTATTGAAAATTATAATTCCTCTTCAAGTATATTTGATTCAGGCAATCTTCTTGTTGATTTTCATTCTCCATCAGGTGAGGGACCTTCTTGTGTATTTAAAAAACTTTCTCCTAAATCTACTCCTGCGGTTTCTAAGTTTGCTAAAGTTTATCAAGAGAGAGAGCCTTTGGGGGTTTTCATTTTAAAGATCACACATCTATTCCAATCAGACCCATTACTACTCCCAACCATCTTGTTTCACCTCCAAGATCACCCCCACCAAACAATATGGCTCAACCTAGACCTCCATTTTTTGTTAACACCTTTGGTCCTATAAATTTTGGAGGAATGGATGGTTATCCAAATGTTGTCCCACAAGATGTGAGAAATATGTTACAAAAATTCCAAGGTAACAATGCCATTACCATGATCAGCATCTCAAACTGTTTGATAATATGATGGAAGATTTTGAGATAGAATTTGAGGATGTGTATATCAAGTTGTTTATCCATACACTTGAGGAAGATGCTAGGGATTGGTACAAGGCTCTACCTGATAACTCTATTGATTCATGGATCGAGATGAAAAATGCATTTAGATTGCAGTACGGTGACAGGACTAATCCTAGATTTATTTTTTCTGAATTTGAAAATATCAAGAAGAACCCGAATGAGATGTTCAATGACTTTAATACAAGATTCAATAAAACATTGAGAAGGATACCTGTCATTTTGAGGCCTTGTGATGAATCTTGCTTGATCAAATATGCAAATGCATTTGATAAAAAGGCAACCTATTACTTGAGAGACAAAAATCCTACAAACTTGAGGCAAGCTTTCACCATGGCACTCCAAATTGAAAATAATATTAAAGTTATTAGTAAACCACTTAAGAGGGATGGTGTGAAGCTGATAAACCCTAAGAAGCCTCAAGATAGCAAGGGTGCTGATTTAGAAGATGTTGTCAAGACTTTGGTAGGGGCTGTTAAAGAAATCTCTTACAAAGCTAGCCCGGGTTGAGAAAGATATTGGGCAAAGTTCACAAGGATAGCAAAGAACTCAAAACCATGATAGATTTGGCAATCATCCTAGGGGTGATCAAAGACAATATGATAGAGGTAAAGGATCTGTTGGATCTGCAAGTAGACAACCCCAGGCACGTGAAAATAGAGTGGTGCCTGACCCTTTGACTGCAAGGGTTGTTGCTGTTCAAGAAATTGCTGATATGGATTGGTGTGATAGAATTTTTCTTCCTCATCCTCCATGTGAAATGGACCAGCAAGATATTGATGATGATAATGAGAATGAAATGGATGATGACATTTGTATGATGGGCAACTCTTTAGGCTCACAACAAGCAGCAACATCAACATATGTGATAAGTGCAAGCACTCGCTGCAACCTTTTGGGATTGCATAAAGAGGGTACCATTTATTTCTCTTCCTCAAGCTCATGATGTAGATGTAGTTCAGGCCTTTGAAATTCCTAATAATGACTTTGAATATCTAAGGGATTTAATGATCAATAAGTATGATGGTGGTATTCCTTCTGAGGAAGATAGAAAATTGTTAATGAATGTTGTGGTTGGTCAAGAGAAAGAGTACAATACTAGGAGTAAATTTGTTAGGGGAGCTGGTCCTTAAGCCAAACCAAAGACACCCTTGCTCACAAGCATTCCCAAAGACAATCCTAGAAACGAAACAATTACCAAGAACCCTACTGTCCCATACAAAAATATCAGTCCTCTTCATGCCCAGGCTGCCAAGAATACTTCTCCATCTGATGAACCTTCTTGTCTCCCTTCTAATGTTGTCTTACTAAAGAATTTTCCATATGATATAGCCTAGGTTTTGAGCCAAATTAAAGTGAGTGTTCCAATTATTGAATTGCTTAGAATTATTGAGCATAATAAGAGAGCATTCAAGTACTTGGGATTGAAAGAAGAAAAGATTACCCCAAGTAGAAATGTAAATGTTGTTGAGAATCCTCTTCAAAGCATTACTGGCCTTGAAACACCACCACCAATGGAATATTTTGGAGAGGCACCTGAAGTATATTTGGGGACATCCTTGGTTGATTCCCAATTGAATGTTGATCCATTCTTCACAACTTTGCTCATAAAAGATAGGTTGCTTCACAATTGCATGTTTGATTCTGGTGCATCATGTAATGTCATGCCTCTAGAGTCATGAATAAGTTGGATATCAAGGTGACAACAGCATATGGGAAGTGTTTAGCCATGGATTCAAGGGAAGTTCTGATTGTTGGTTGTGTGAAGGGTTTAGTAGTGTAACTTGCAGCCTATTCGGGTAAGAATTTAAAACTTGATGTTGTAATTGTTGATTGCCTTGCCAAATGGGGTATGCTTTTGTTAAGAAAGTGGGCTGTGAGTTTTAGTGGTAGTGTTCAAATGGACATGTCTTTCGCCACCAATTCCATTGAGGGCAGCCTTG
This sequence comes from Taxus wallichiana var. yunnanensis, assembly GCA_018340775.1. Classification (NCBI taxonomy): domain Eukaryota; kingdom Viridiplantae; phylum Streptophyta; class Pinopsida; order Cupressales; family Taxaceae; genus Taxus; species Taxus wallichiana. Next base: position 512,884,141 of record CM031244.1, read on the forward strand.
TCAAACTCTATGGTGAAAAGAAGATGTTACACTTGATTGAAGATCCCAACAATGCTTCTTATGAAGTGTTGTTTGCTGATGTAGATGTTGACAACTTCATTGGTTTTGCTGATGGAAAAGAGAATAAGATGGACAAATCAGAGGGCCTTGGTATGGTAGGTTCTCCATGGACATTACTATTTGATGGAGCTTGCTCCAAATTTATCAATGGTGTTGGTATAGTGCTGGTTTCTCCTAGTTTGGAAGAGTTTCCTTTCTCCTTCAAGCTCAATTTTGAATGCACTAACAACATTGCTGAGTATGAGGCATTATTATTGGGATTAAGGATTGCATGGAAATATGGAGTGAAGGATATTGTTTCCAAGGGGGATTCAGAGCTGGTTGTCAAGCAAGTAAGAAAGTTATATGCCACAAAAAATCAGCGTATGAAACAATATAAGTATGTTGTTTGGGACTTGATTGAAATGTTTGATTCCCTTAACATTGTTTACCATGATAGAAGTATTAATGCTGCTGTTAATAAGCTGGCTGTCCTTGGTTCTAGATTTGAAAATTACACCGTTTCACCTTTTTGTGAATATGACATTGAAGTGCTAATAAGGCCAGTTGTCTCGGATAATGTGAAACATTGGCAAAGTTTTTGATAATGATGCCCAATTGTTGAGATTCTTACAATGCCAAGGTGATTTTTCTGGTCAGAATATTGATTGGGAACCAATGGTATGCATGAATGAAGGTAGAGAAACTTTGTTTGACAAGGATATTATACAATTGAAGACAAACACCATTCCCAAAGGTCTTGTTGCACTTGAATCCAATTTTAACAATGTTGATTGCATCATAAATAGAAAGATGTCTACTTCAAGGGATGTGGAAGAGCACAACTTGGGAACCAAGGATAAACCAAGGAAGATCTGGTTGGGTAGCCATCTTAGCAAAGAGGAAAAACAATCCTATGCCCAACTTTTAAAGAAGTATCAAGACTACCTTGCCTAGTCTTATTCAGAGTTGAAGGCATATAGAGAAGATTTATTTCAGCATGAGATTCCTCTTGAGGCCAAAACCAAGCCATTTAGACAAAAACAAAGGCCTATTAATCCATTTCTTTCCATGAAAATGCAAGAAGAATTGAATAAATTGAGAGATGGTGGCATCATTCAACCTACTAGATACTCATCTTGGGTGGCAAACCTTGTGCCAATTAGAAAGAAGAATGGAGATATCAGACTTTGTGTGGATTTTAGGAATCTAAACAAAGCATCTATGAAGGAAAATTACCCCTTTCCAAACATGGAGAATATGTTGTAGCTTGTAATAGGGTCAGAGATGCTTTCTACTTTGGATGGTTTCTCCGGATACAATCAAGTAGTTATCAAAGAATTAGAAAGACTTAAGACAACCTTCACTACTCCTTGGGGGACTTATGTTTTTGTAAGGATGTCTTTTCGATTAATGAAAGCTGGTACTACTTTTCAAATGGAAATGGATGTTGCCTTTGCTGGTTATATCAATGAATTTATTGTAGTTTACCAAGATGATGTGACTATTTTTTCAAGGCAACGAGTAGACCATTTGCAACACCTAGAGAAGATGCTAATCAGATGTAGAGAGTATGGAATTTCACTTAATCCAAAGAAGTGTCATTTTGGCATGTAAAAGGCCAAGCTGTTGGGGCATATTGTGTCCAAAGAAGGTGTTATGATAGACCCTGAGAGAGTGGAAGCAATCAACAAAGTGCCCATTCCAAGAACCAAGAAAGGTATCCAATATTTCTTTGGCCAAATAAATTTCATTAGAAGGTTTGTTTCCAATTTTTCTGAGCTAACTCTTCCAATCACAAGCATGCTAAGAAAGGATCAAGTTATCAAGTGGGAGGAGGCTGCCATTCAAGCTTTTGAAGGAATAAAGGATGCACTTAAGCATGCACCTGTTTTAGCAGCCCCAAACTACAAGAGACCTTTCCAAATCTTTTCTTTTTGCCTTTGAATTCACTATTGCTTCAGTTTTGTTACAAAAGGATGAGAATGGAGCTAAGAGGCCTATTTCCTTCTTTAGAAAGGCTTTAAAAGCAACTGAATTGAAGTATACAATCATGGAAAAATAGGCATTTGCATTGGTAAAAGCAACAAAGATTTTTAGGCCCTATATACTGAGTTCAAAAGTTGTTGCTTATGTTCCCCACACCATGGTTAAAGACATCTTATCAGACATGGAGATATCAAGCAAGAGATGTAGATGGGTCAACAAATTACAAGAATATGATATAGATATCCAAACAAAAAAATGGTAAGAGGTTTGGGTCTTGCCAAGCTCATGGCTGAGAGTAATTTACAAAATGTAGAAGTAAATCAGCTAGAGGAAGAAAGGGCAGATCTTCTTGACAAATTGATGAGGTCTGAGTGGTACAAAGATGTGATTTTCTACCTTAGACACCTATGTTGTCCTAGTCACTTGAATAAAAATCAGAAAAGAGCCCTCAAGCTAGCTTCTCATAAATATATCATAACAGACCTTGGGCTGGCTTGGAAGAACCCTGAAGGTGTCCTCTTGAAATGCATAACTGAAGATGAAGCTCCCAAGTTGATTGTTGATTTCCATGGGGGAGTTTTTGAGGACATTTTGTTGGAAGAGTGACAGCACATAAGATTTTAAGAGTTGGTTATTGGTGGCCTACTCTTTTTAAATATGCAACCTAATGGTTAGAAAGTGTGATAGTTGCCAATGTTTTTCAGAAGATTGAAAGCTTCAGTCCCTTCCTTTGCAGCTTGTATCAATCAAGCTCCTTTCAAACAATGGGGAATGGATTTCATTGGTGAGATTTTAGATCCTTCTAGTTCCTGGTCATAAATGGATCCTTGTGGCGATTATTTTACAAAATGGGTTGAGGCAATTCCATCTAGCAAATCAACACACCAAGTGGTAATGGATTTCTTATTGAATCATATCATATGCATATTTGGAGTTCCAGTTAATATTGTATCTAATAATGCCATGTGTTTTATAGCTAAGCCTTTGATGGCAATGTGCAATGAATATGGGATAAATCTGACTTATTCTTCAAACTACAATCCACAAGGGAATGGACAAGCTGAGTCAAGTAACAAGAACTTTCTCAATATCATCAAAAGGACCTTGGAAATCAACAAGAAGAAGTGGGAGAGAAATTGAAATTTGTAGTTTGGGCTGATAGAATAACTCCTAAAAGAGCAACTGGTAAAAGCCCATTTGAATTGGTATATGGAACTTAGGCTTTGCTGCCATTACACCTACAATTATCCACTTTTCAGTTTTCCCAACAGTTGGAAGATCATGAACATGGCCCATATGAATCAAGGATCAATCAAATCATTGAGTTGGATGAAGAGAGAAGAGCTTCTCACCAAAGGCATGTCAGATTTAGAGAGAAATTGAAGAAGTTGTTTGATAAGAAGGTCACCCCTAGAGCTTTCAGTGTTGGAGATTTGGTTTTGTTGTGGGATAGTAGGCATGAAGACAAAGGCAAGCATGGCAAGTTTGATTCTCTATGGATGGGACCTTATGCCATTGATATCAGGATTGGAGAAAATACATTTTTTCTTAAGGATTTGGATGGGGATTTGCTGGAGCTGCCTGTTAATGGCAGACATTTAAAACATTTCTTGGATTAAATCCCCATGTGAGGTATCCACAAGTTGTACATTTTGTATAGTCCTTGTTTTTATTTTGTCTTTTGTTGTTGTTGGCTCGTGGTTTGCCCTTTTGTCCTTGGAAACCATTTTTGGTCTGGTTTTCTCAGCCTATTTTTGATGAATTTCTTGTTTTTGGGCTGCTCTGCATTTTTAAACTCCTTTCCCAATGGATTTTTGGCACTTGGTCTATGTTGTGATCTTGTGGCACTCACTGGGAGTGCCCATCCCCCAGGAGCCAATGTTGGTGCAAATTCTGAGTTTTCACACTTTGCCCTAATTTTCTATATCCATTTTTTGTCAAAATGTTTTATTTGCTCGAGTGGGTGATCTGTAACTCATTTTTTCCAGTTGAGTGCCTTCAAGATGCTCATGATGTGGTTATTTTTCCCTAAGTTGAAACAAAATCCAAGTCCCCCATTTGTGCCCTAATTTTTTCACTTATACGGGTTGTGTCATTTTTTCCATTTGCCAAATCATGAAAAACTCGAAGTGGATCGAATCCGAGTAATTTGAGGTTAAAATCCTGCTCCCCAGGTCGTAAACAATGTAAAATCATGCTTCACTTGATTTAAAGCCGAAAAATCTGCCCTCCTTGTGAATTTTTTTGATTTCTAGGGCATCTCCTACATTTTTACGTTTTGACGGGCATACGGTGTCATTTGCTCGTCAAATTCATCCTTGCATCCTTCTGATGATGTGGCAGGTTTCTATTGGCCGAGGCAACAGAAAATGTTATAAGTTGTTACTTTTTGAAAAATTGACAAAGGAAAATTTTTCTCCATGGCCCCGCATTTGCTACAGTGATGTGCCTACGTGGCATGATTTGATTGGTTGGAGGATCGGCGGGTGGCGGGATCACTTAGAAATTTTTCTTCCATTTTGGAAAATTTCTCGAAGTCAAATTTTGACCCAGGGCCCGCATCTAATGAAAAGAGGACACGTTTCACTGAGGGTCAAACGGAGAGGCAAAGAGTTGGAAAAATTTGATTTTTTTGGCTTCAAAATGCCAAAGGAAAATTTGGCCCGAGAGCCGGTGCGCAGGGATAATTTTAGCGGCGAATATTCGTAATATGGCGAAAATTTCATTTTATGAAAATTTGAAAAGGTGAATTATTCAGAGTGGGTCGGTGTCCTGTTCACCTAAAATATATAGTATATTTTTTTTGGGGGGTCGGCTTCGCCTTCATTTGAAAACATCTCCTATAAAAACCTAGCTGATTCGCTGGGTAGTATACCTCAAGTAGCTTAACAAATTACCAATACTGTGAAATTTTAACTCGCATACCCTTAAGCACCGAGATTGATTCGTTAGCTTTGTGATTGTTGATGCGTGTGACAACAATCGTAATGACGTGTGACAGAGGAAGTGTTGACGCGTGACTTGGCGCAAAGTTTGACACGCGTGCGGGAAGTGTTAACGCGCGACAGAGGAAGTGTTGACGTGCGACAGAGGAAGTGGTGACGCGCGACATGGGCAGTGGTGACGCGCGACATGGGCAGTGGTGATGCGCGACATGGGCAGTGGTGACGCGCGACATGGGTAGTGGTGACGCGTGACATGTCCAGTGGTGACGCGCGACATGTCCAGTGGTGACGCGCGACATGGGCAGTGGTGACGCGCGACATGGGCAGTGGTGACGCGTGACAGAGGAGGTGTTGACGCGCGACAAGGGCAGTGTTGACGCGCGACAGTATATTCAGACAGTGGATGCGTGACAGGAAATGGGTTGTTGACGCGAGACAAGTGCAGAGTTGACACGTGACAAAGACCTCAGACACGAAGATTTTTGATGAGAAAGCAGATGTCAGAGGCTGCAGACGCGCGACAGGAGATTTTTCTGTCGCGCGTCAAGAAAATGCAGTGACGCACGTCAATAGACCTTAGTGACGCGCATCAACAACCTTGTTGACGCGCGTCACTGAGGTCTGTTGACGCGCGTCACTAAGGTCTATTGACGTGCGTCACTAATTTTCGACGCTGCGATGCTGAAAATCTCCTATCGCATCTCTGCAGCCTTCTGTCGCGCCACTTGACAATCAAAGCCAAAAATTTTCATACAACCCCCATAAATTCACCTTCCCACAAACCGATTCTGGGATATTCTCCGTATTCTCCACCTCCGATTTCCAAGAGGCCTCTTAAAATGAACCCTAATCTGTATTCACACCTTTGTCTTTGATTCACTCCCTTGGCAAAAAAAACCACATATGTACTTGTAGATAGAATTTCATAAAACTGGAAATCCCCATTTGAGGATAGTCTCAAGCTGATTTATTTGCCTAATATACGTATTTAAATCCTTGTCCAATAGAGACATATAGAAAATTTCTTGCATACCCCTCGATGACTCTTGTTCTTTCCCCAGGGGTAATTGGCATCTTACTGTGGCTTGACCATGTAAGTCCTCAATTCGATTGACCTTTGTAATAATATGATGAATGTCCTCTATATAAAGTGCCTCTTCTCTAGGCAAGGGTGATGATATGTTTTCTGTTGATTCTATCTACATCTGTAATTCATTTGGTTTGAAGGGTTTCTCTTGGTTTGCCAGTAAAACAAAGGGCAAGACATTTTTCTCAAAACCATGAATAACAATGGTAGCAGTAGCAACAATGGTGAGGAGAAATTAGAAAAGAGCAATGGCACTACAGAACTTGAAATGATGCTTTCTTGGCTCTGGGATTGTGGGAACAATTTTCCTAGGGCCTGAACTAAACTAATTTGTCTTCTTCTCTTGATGGTGGTGCAGATTGATGGTGTGTAGCTTGACCTGCTTCAAATTTTCCCCGCGCCACTTTGTCCACTTGCCACTCCTGCCGCCTTCCATGGCATGCATATCCACATTTCTGGCGCCGAGACAAATAGGTAGGGTTGGGGAAGAGTTTTTTTTTTTTTTTAACAAGAATTATGAAGATTAGTCATGGTGGACATCCACATCATATCATCTCCTTTCAACCCCCTCGCCAATGCCGCTTCAAATTTGGTGAGACACACATTGTTTATTTCAAATTTTTTTGAAGTTTTTGAAGAAAAATAGTCTTTTGGGTCCAAAATAAATTATTAGGTCTTTGATGGGATTTGTTTAGATTTTGAAATTGAGGTAAAAAATTCAAGCCTTAACCATTTTGTAAGCCAACTTTATATCCTTTAGATCTTAAGTTTAGAATGGATGAGATAAGAGGAGCCACTACCTTCCACTAATGCCTGTGTGACCAAAGCCTGTGGATTGAATATTCTGCTTATTTCTGCTATTGGTTTAATCAGGAAACAATTTCCACATATGCGGCCCAATGCTATCCTTTTAAATTCATTTTCATCTAGTTCAAAGAGCCACTTTTAGATGCCATGGACTCAATTTGTGCTCTGAAACATATCTTAATTTTTCTTTCAAATTACAAACACACTGCACAGATTTGGGGTCTTTTCTTTCCCTTTTTTTTCCACTGACTTAGTCCCAGTTGTAGGAACCTTCAGGATAGATGGGGAGAACTGGTTGTTTCGAAACCTTCCTCTTTTATGCTAGAATCATCAAAAGTTCCCTTAGAATTTCCTGTAGTGAAATGGTCTGCTATTCTTTGGTCCCAAATAAGAATACACCTTTTTTTGGGCATAGCCTTTAGCAATCTCCTACCGGTACCAGGATCCTCAGGCACAACAACATTACATTTCCCTGAATTTTGTAATGAACTTCAATTGGAAAAACAAACCTTCCCCACAAACAACTGGAGAAACAAACTTCCTCATTACCACTGAATCCACCTCAGAGAAGATAGAGGCCACAATCTCTATGATATAGAAGTAGCTCAGAAAAATACTAGCCTCGGAATAGAGGTTTTAAATGCAAAAAAATAGGGAATAGAAGCAAGAGACTCATTAAATAACATTAAGGTGGAAATGTGAACAACCTCGTCCTTGACTATAAGGAAATTTTATTCTCATGTTTTCTTTTGCAATTCATTCACACAATTTATGTTCTTTCACCTTCTTGTTTCCTTTCCGAAACCTTTTCCAAAGTATTACCCGATGTTGTTACTATACAATATTATTTGTGTATCATGTTTGTTTTGGTGGAGTAGGAGATAATCAAGTGCATCTATGTATATTTTACTTCAATTGGATTTGCCATATTAGTTACAACTTATCTAGATGTGATTGGTTTTTTTTTTTGTAACAACCTCAATACATACATATTTGTTTTCTTGATGCATTGCTATGATGCCTCATGTGGCAGAAACAAATAATTTCATTCCAAGGGGCATGTCCTTGGATACAATCTTCTCGTACTCGTACTAATTTGTTTGATTTTGTTCATCTGGTGCTATGAAAGCAAAAAATTAAAAGCTACAAGCTGCTATAATGTTCTCTTCATTGCCTCCGTTGCAGCAAAGTTTGTAAATTCCCCTACTAAATTGGATCTTTTAAAGTATTTTTTTTTTGTATTGTGTGTATGTGGGGTATTCTTGTCCCACACATTTGATCTATATCATGTATTTTTCATTGGCTGCGGTACAAGCTATAATGTTGCTTTGGTAGCTAGAGAGATTGTGGAAGAACTTTCAGGTTAGGTTACATGTAATTATGAAATTGGACAATAAAGAGTAAAGGTTATTGAGGATCCTAATTGATAAAGTAACATCTTGTCTGAATACGCAATCATCATTTACTGGTAGAGAGTCTCATAATAGTGACCCCTGATATTGGTTTCTACTATTTCAACTCAATTAAAAGATTACTTTAGTGTCTAGCATGTGTAAACTTTTAAAAAAACATACAAAGCCATGATCTACTCTGATATGCAATTGGGAGGAAGCTAAAGTGTGACTCTTCCCCTATAATTGCAAGCAAGCAAGTGATGCAAATAATATAGAAAATGATAAACTGCAATATGTTTCAATAAATTCCCACACCAGTTTTTCTTTTAACAAAAACAAATTTCCATGTAGGGACTTGTAATTTCACCATGTACACTAAAATTGACCAAGCAATCTAGCATCACAACCTTACCTAAAGGGTACATCTCAGTTATGCGATATAGTTCATATAAGGCAACTGAGCAAGTTTGTTTATCTCTAATTTCCTTGAGAATTGTTGCAAGCTCTTGCGAAAGAGAAAATGAAAAAGGTGTATATACTATGTACGTTCCTACCGGTGTAGAGGCCCGAATTTATACCTTTCTTTCTTCCTCTCCTCTTTGTATTTCTTTATCCATTCTTCCAGGTAGCGGCCCAACATATTGACTTTACAAGCTCTGACCAAGCCTTACTCAACAATATTCATGTCTATTATAAACACCGCATTCTATTTGCGTGAGCCCATGTTGCTCCTACCATAGGTGCGTTGCTCCTCGTGGATTTGACCTCCTCTGATGGGTCACCAACTGTTTGACAAAATAGCAGCAATAAATGTGGTCTCCTAGACTGCGGGCATTGCACGATATGCAGAAAATAAATTTATTTATTATTCTATTTAATATCTCCAACACATGGCATTAAAGATTTGGTTCTATTCTACGTTGCTGACCAATTCATCATGCATTATCCAACATAACCTTGCATATTAAATTCCTATTTTCCTAGAGTTAGTAAATAGAAGATTTGGTACCAGTCATTGTAATACCATCAACTGTTATTTCCTTCTGCAACATAATTCCAACTTGACAAAGACAGATTATTGCCTACTCCTACCATGGTCATCACAATCACCACTATTCAAACCTTAGCCTTGTAGTTGTAATATACTTGCATGAGAAATTTTACATGATTGTGACTCCTAACTAATAATCCTCCCTCTCTCTAAAACTCTCTCTTGGTTTTAAGATTTAAATAGGGTTTCTTCTCTCATAATATGTTTATATGTTGCTTCTGTCATAATATGTTTCAAATTTAACCATCATTGCTTATGTCATAATATGTTTACATCTTTGGCTTTAGGTGGTTTATGGAAGTAGGTTTCACAGAGAGAGTCAAGGGAATGCATAATTATACGTGTCCACCCTTATTTCCTGAAAAACACCTATATCAAAAAAAATAGTTATCAGCAACAAATATTGGATAATAAACAATACAATTAATGATACTCTATATAATTAAAGAACCCTCTTGATAAAAGACAATTGAATTGGGACAACATGTTAGCTGTTTGGCACTTCAAATAATATTTTAGCTCTGTACAATAGTTTTGTACAGATATCTATAGTTATTAGACTTTTCTATATCAAAAATTAGTTTATTTCTAAAATTTGAAACAAACCCAATTGTTAAATTCAGCTTGTTACATGGCTACCATCCACTCAAGCTCGATGACACAGAATGTATGCAACTTGAGTTTCTTGCCATTCACTACCCTCCTGCTTCACGTGCTCCACCTCCTTCAACTTGACCTGTTTGGTTTTTCCCTCTGTCGTGTCCAGTTTTCTGATACTTCCTGTAGGTGGACGATGGAAAAAGGGGTATTTACATTGTGTATGTGTCCTACAAATTTAGGGAAAGGGGGTTTTAATCTAGTCTTCAATTTGATCGATCGCAGCCTACATAAGACATGGGCATCCTCACGAAGCATTGACATTGTTTCCCCAAATGCAACCAACAGTGTCCAACCTGATTAGTTCACTTTTTCTAGCATACTCCCTATTTGTGCCGACATAGGAGCTTTGAAACAAGGTATGGACATCCACCAAAGAATAATAAAGAATGGATTTTTGTCAGATGATGTAGTTGTAGTTCCATGTAGACATGTATGCAAAATGTGGAAGCATTAACAATGTACATAAATTGTTTGAAAAAATTCCTTAAAGAGATGTGGTCTCATGGAATGCCATGATTGCAGGATATGTATATATGTTCAAAATTTTGACCAAATTTTAAAATTCTTTTAACCATCCCCTGGTTTATAAATATTGTTCAAGAGAATGTTAATGAACAAATATATTATGAGGTATTTTCAAAAACACCTTAGAAACATTAGAAGAGAAGGAAAGCTTGGTTTTGTAGTAGACCCTTCACGACGATGCTCTAGAGCTTGAGTTGCTTGTCATTGACTTGCTCCATCACCGACGTCGCATTTTAACCAGTTTTCCCTACTCTAAGCAACGCACTTCCACCTACCGCATGAACCATTGTAGGCTTTAGCACCTCCTGTACGTGTCCATGCATGTCGAGTTTGTATTTTCATTTTCTTTTATTTTCTCCACCTCTTGTTTCCTTTTTAGACATTGTTGCATCTTGCTATCTAATTTTGTGGTTGGCGTTGTTTCCTGACTACTACTGGTAAGCTTGTTTCTTTCCTTCCCATTCTTGTTGCTCATTTTCCATTGTCGACTTGGGGTTCTAAATTTGATTTAAAATAGTAAACCAGATCTCATAAATATACTTCCTTTGTAAAAAGGATATAATTTTTAAGCCCTTCATTGCTTTGGGCGCCGGAAACAAGCCCTCAAATCAATCTTACACTCTGCAATCTCCAGTTATGCATAACTTTCACCCCCAACTAATATCTACCACCACAAATCAAATTCAATGCCAAACATCCTCCAAGTTCCTCTCAATTAGCCTCGAACCATGTACGCAGTTCAATGAGCCCCCACAGACCCAAATTTTACTATCTAAAACTGGTAATTACAAGCCCAAGAAACTACTAGAACTATTTCCCAAATCCTTCAACCCCTACGCACATTTACATCACTCAAGCCATATCTCTTTCAATTTCCCTCAATTTAACCTATTTTTAGAGATCTCAGGTTCCTCCTGCTGCACGATGCTACCATTGATTGGGTTTTTTCAGAAAAAAACTAGATATAATGAAATGTGGTTAAAGAGGCCAAAGTTTCAAACAGATTCAACAGCCCTGATGTAACAACATGTGAAATATGACAAAGGGCCCCTTTATATTATATTTTAATTTGACCATTAAAGCACCACAAATGTAAAGTGTATCTATATTAAAACCCCAGCGTGGCATTGTTAACAACTTGCATAGAATAAAACCCTACCTCACCTTTTTTCTTCATTCTTCTCTGCAACATTTTTCCCTCCCTTCTCAATTTTCTTGGTTGTGTGTCCCATCTGAAATTTGGGTTGTGATGCTTCTTTGTTCTCATCTGCAAGACGCGTGGAAGGATGATGGGAGGTGGCAGGGAAAGTGGCAAAGGGCATGATGAAGCAGGTCGGCCAAGAGTGAAGCAAGTGAAGGTGGAGGTGAGGCAGCCATGTGGTGGGAATCAGGGGAAGCTCGATGGTTTGATACTATTATAGATAAATGCACCTATATCTAACTCTTTCTAGAGATTGTACAACTCCTGTTGTCCCACCTGAGATATGAGGCTATGCAATAACTACTATAAACAAGGGCATATAGTTGTAGATTGTACAAATGAGAAGGCATGCAATAACTGCCGCAAAACTAGCCATCTGGCTTGTGACTATCCTAACAATCCTATTTGTAATGTGTGCAACATTTCACGTCATGTTGTTAGACAGTGTCCAAAGGGTGGAATGCTAGATGAAAGAGGTCCTCCAAAAGGTCCACCAAGATTCAGTGACATCATTTGCAGGTCATGTAACCAGCCAGGACATATGAGCAGGGGCTACACACATTATAATCTGTCACAACTATGGTGGTCATGGACACTTGGCATATGAATGCCCCTTTGGTCGAATGATGCCACGTGAAATGCATGCAGGCGTTGATGCTGGACTTTCCCTCCCCTTTTATGAGCCATTTTCTTTGCACAATTCATCTTTGCTCATTCAAAATCGAGTTTGGTTGATAGGCAGGAGGAACCCTTATTCATGGGATTATTTGAGTATGGCTTGGGATGCCCTTTTTTTTTCTGAATTTCAAATTATGTATAAGAGCTTGTTTAAATGAAATATTTTGGATTAGACTTGAATATTATATGCTTTTGACTTTATATGTGTTAGAAAGAGTTCTACATAGTAGACAATGTTTAAGGTTGTAGGGATTTTATCTTGGATGTACTTTCTCTATACCACCCTATGTTTATTAGGAGGTAAAATTGATTGAATGATGACTTATTGGAACGACACATGTTACAGATAGTTGTCTGATGTTGTTGGATTTATGCATTGTTTTGCTTCACAGCTAGGTAGGGCTTCGAAATGGTATTGGTCATAGATAGTATATTTGTTGGTCATAGATAGTTTTTTAGCAAAAATGAGTTCGCATCGTAGAATTTTCAATTAAGCATGTTAGGAGAGTTGGTCTTGGATGTATTTTTATACTACTGTTTTGTTAAGAGCGGGATTTTTTTGTTATGCATCATCATCTCAACTGGACCTTTTGGAACAATATTGGTAGGTATTTAAGAGATATAATTGGCTGCATTAAATGATGTCCTTTTGGTATAGGAATTGTTACAAATAGTCTTATAATATAATTGGATTGGACATCTTCATTCCATCACAACTTGGTAGAAATTTGGAAGCAGTATTGGTCATAGATGGTCCACATAATCACGAGTCTAACTTTAGGATAGTTTATTATATGAGGTAGTCTATGGGTTTTTGTTTCCTGCGTATTGACATGTAATATAATTGTTATTTGTTTTAGTTTTAATTGCTTTGCTGAAGTAGTTCTTAGTCAGGAGTTTGTGTGGAAATAGAATATTAGTTTTAATGGGCCATATAACAATAACTGAAAAATATATAAACTACTTTTTTAGCACAATCAGCATACAATGTCACTACATTTACATTGCTTTACCTTTCAAGCAAAGTAATTAAGTACACATTTTCTATCTATCAAACAAAGAAAATGTTTGTCACGTTTAGATAACTTTCCCATATATTTGTTATGGGTCAACATTACATGTGCCATGTTCTTCAATTACCAAGTTATATTAAACCCTGCTAATCGTTGGCTATACAAACTTCCCTTTAATTTTGCAGAGAATAATTGATTTAGAAACAACTTGATTAATTGAGGAAGATAAAATTGAGAAAGCATTATTAAAAAGCATACTAAAAATTACAAAAAATAAATACCACAATAAAAATGAATTACTACCCACGACGTAATCTTGTGTTACGCAACCACTAGTTCAAATACAATGTGTTCTACATTCTATAAAATAAAAGTGGTTGTATTGGTCTTTCTATAGATTAAGTTAATAGGTCCATTTTTACAAGCTTATATCGAGTTTTTAATTAATTATTTTAATATTTACGTAAAGTAGATAATATGGATCAATAAATTAATTTTTTTAAATGTAAAATCAACTAATTATTTATGCAAAATAATAAGTTTAACTACTGATTTAATATTCCTATTGAAGATATTGTATTTGAATTAAATATGTCATTATAGCTATGTTCATGCTTAGTTATATTATATCTGATTGCCTTTCATAAATACATTATATTAGTAAAATATTTTATTATACAAAATAGTAATTGTCTATGTTGTGATTTAATACTCTTGATGTTTGTCTTTGAATTAAACATGTTATTATTATTATATTCTAAATTGATATTATTATATGTAATTACCTTTAATAAATATTATATTATTAAATATATTAATTATATAAAATAATATATTCCGTAATGGTTTTGAATTCTTTTATTTCATAAATTTGTAACTAAATGAACTTTGCAACACAATACATATGAGTCAATTTTTATCAATCCAATTAATTACATTTTATGGTTTAACATGTAAAAAGACTTAATGACAATGTGTTAGGGATATATTGGCCATAAAAATAAGAACACTATTATGTGCATATAGATAAATATATTATAACATTTTTCTATAACAAACAATTATCTCCGAAGTTTGTAAACATCTTTATAAAAAAATCATGGTAAAATATTTTTGTTTAATTGATCAATTATTCATAATTGGTACATGAGAATAATTACATTATAGTATGTTTGGGTTAGTTAATTACTATAGTATAAATTGTTAGTGTATGATTTATTTTCCTCGCTTTATTTATATTATCCGACTCGAGATATTCCACCTCACTTGGAGTTTCCTACACTTCTAGGATATGCTTGCTTAGGTGTTCATTTGAATACACTATTCTAGGTGTTGGTTACCACTTGACTACATTATTCTAGGTATTGGTTACCACTATTCTAGGTGGTGATTTCCATGATTCTAGGAGGAGGTTACACATTCACCTCCTATATGTACATCTCTTACGTTATTATATTTGATCATATTGAGTTAAAGTTAATTCTATGTTATTACAAATATCTCTCTTGTATTTTCATAATATGTAGTCTTGTATGCTTGCATTGTTTTTCTTGAACAATTCAGTCTTACATCATTCACATGTGCAATCTTCAAACTAGTAGATCCATGGTGCTTCTTTGATATGGTATAAAATTCGAGCTGGTATTGAGATTGTTTGATTATTATTCTGCAAGTTTAATTTCATTTGAGGTCATTATTTGGGTGTTTTTGGTGCATGTTTTTTCTTGGTTTGTGGGTATATAGCCTATTTGCAGGCTTCCAAGGTTTACATGCCTACATAGCGCATAAACAGCTTTGGAGATTATTTTTTGCAGGCCCTAAATCATTGTTGCAGATCCCTAGAATATTTCTCTAGATCTAGGCATTTTTAGACTTGTGAAGGGCGTTTTCACTTGTGGTAGTGCTTTGCATGCTTGTTCAGACTTGCAAAGGGTGTATTTCTATTCAAGAGGCATTTAAGACATGCATCCGAGTTTCCAACAACCCATACATGCATTGCAGATCTAGATTTAGTCACTATTTTTTGAGTCCCGTGGCGGTGGTGTTTGTTACACTTAGATTTGCAATAATTTCAGGGCCACAGTGAAGATCTTCTTGATCTTATGTGGTTGCAGCATGTGTGTACAATGAATGTGCTTAAGCTTGGGTTCATCAAACCCTCCTCCTTTTGTTAAAACCATATTTTTAGTGAAAAAGTGCATTTCAAACTTAGTGCAAATTCATTATTTACAGGAAATAATTATTATAAATGTTTTGATTGGTATTTCAATATGGAGTGCCATTTTTTTGTAAAAAGTTAAATATTTTTCATTTCGCAAAGCATTGAACCTATTTACTTTGTAAAACACACTAAGTTATAAAGTGTCAAATCATGGGGGAGCTTTTTGATATAGTTTCTAGGGGGTGTACAGTGTGTTTCCTCTCTTGTTTGGAACTTATTTCTTTCCACACATTTATTTGTTTTCTACAACAACTACCACAACTTATCTTTCTGTAGTCATGGATCTAAGTACAATTAACCCACTTACACATTTTAACTACCATGAATGGAAATTAAAAATGACCATTGCACTAAGGAGAACATGGTTATACCATATCACAACGGGTTAGAACCTCGAGCCTAAGGGAGTTGCAAACTAAGTTAAGTGGTTTAATAAGAGTGATGAAACATTTGGTATTTTGTGTCTTTCAAAGGTGTCTCCTGAAATCCTCTTTCACATAGTAGTCACCATATCTCC
Organism: Taxus wallichiana var. yunnanensis; assembly: GCA_018340775.1. Taxonomy (NCBI): domain Eukaryota; kingdom Viridiplantae; phylum Streptophyta; class Pinopsida; order Cupressales; family Taxaceae; genus Taxus; species Taxus wallichiana. Next base: position 512,900,268 of record CM031244.1, read on the forward strand.
CAATGAGGTGTGGAAAACATTAGAAACCTTATTTGGAAAAGTTGACACTATGAGGGGTCATGAGCTCTTGGAAGATTTATTTACCAAGCTTAAGTCCTTATGATTAAAATTAAAAGAATGTGGAACATAAAATAAGGATGAAGAACTAGTTCTTTCAGTCCTTTCCAAGCTAGGTCCTGACTACTCTATCTATTTCTCTACTTTCTATGCCACCAAGAGAGCCATTGGAGCCAACTGGAAAATGCCATCATTAGATGAATTTATTTCCAATTTGACTAAGGAACAAGACAAATTAATATAAATGGGTACCTTGAAGTCCACGAAATCTCAAGCTCTTATTACCGAGAAAGGAAAACAAATTGCCTCATTAGACAAAGAGTATAAATAGAGTACCAAGGATCAAGAAAGAGAGAAGGATCAACATTCTTCCACCTCTACATCAAACTCTAAAAATTCCTCTTTGTTGCCTCCTGAAAACTACTTTGCGTTTTCATAGCCAAATTCAATTTTTTTGAGCTCATGCCCTTTGTTGGTATTTGAGCCAAGTTAGAGGCTCAAGAAATTAGCAAAAGTTGTTTCCTATAGTTGTTTAAAACTCGTTTTTCTCGTTTTTGAAAATCCTCCATTTCCCGATCTCGTGAACGTAATATCCTTTTGTAACCTCCATTTTTGATCGAAATTGTTCACTTGTTATCTAGCTTGGGTCGTCAAACCATTGTTTTGCCTTCATGCCTCTGGCTCGTGAAGAAAATTCAAAAATTGGACTCAAAATGATGAAGTTCTCTTCCTCTGTGTATTTTTTCCACAGTCGGGAATGATGGGTGTTTCTTTCCCCGTCAAATTTTACCTCAAAGACCCCAAATGATACGTGGGTATCTCTCGATTGAGCAGTCCAATCATACTTCCAAGGCTCAATGATGGCTCCATGTGTCGCAATGATGCATTTCAAGGGCAGGGTCTAAGGGACAGTCTTCAATTAAGCGCGGGCTTTCCACGTGTCCTAGGTATAAAAATAAAGGTAAAATCAGCTAAGTATGGAAGGCTCAATGGATGGCTCCATGTGTCGCAATGACACAATTATAGGGGGCGTAAAGGGCCAATTACCAAATTAGCACCAGATCGCCACGTGGTCAGAAAAAATTCAAAGGCAAAGCTCGCCGTTGAAAAGTCAAATCGGACGAGCGGCTATCAAGGGGATTTGAGCTTTTGAGCCTTTTTGTGAAAAAGGCAAAAATTAAAAAGGAACCCACAGCCCCGATCAGGCTCGCAGGAAAAAGTCAAATCTTGAGCCCGCAGGGAAAAGTTCAAAGGTTAAAATGTTTAGAAAAGAGTTACGCCCCCGTTCCCAATCAGAACGTGCCACGTGGCTAAGTTGAAAAGTCAAATCGAGTAAAATGGTGGAGAAAATTGAGTTTTGAGCCTTTTTCCAAAAAGGTTAAAATGTTAAGGAAAGGGTCGCGATCCCATTTCCAATAAGAACGTGCCACGTGTGTAAGTTGAAAATTCAAAGTGGGGTTACGGGTGAATTTGTTCCAAATTTCCAAATATCATAAAAATCACAAAAGGCGAAAGGCTTCCTCAGTAATCGCTCCAATCCCTTCTTGCCACATGGACAACCCAAATTTAGAGTTAGAGGAGCAAATCAAATGGTCTAGATTTAAATTGGCAAATCGAATGTAACGGTTGCTTTGCAAGATTTGGTTTTTAACCCGCCATGAGCATTTTCTTCATGATAGAGGAATTTGAAGAGGTGTGAATGATTTGTAATGTTGTAACCATTTTGGAAAAGGATATAATGGCTCCTAAGAGCCATTCTAGGGGGCGATTAATTTTTCACAAAAGACCGAGTGCTCAGACCTAGAAAATATGGAAAATGCCACTCTTCTTCTATTCTTCTCTTCTTCCTCGAATTTCTTCCATTCTCAAGCTATGTACAAACTCTGCTCAAGCTTCAATAATAAAAGAAGGAATTTTTGCCTTTTGATTGAGGAATTAATTGGTACTTTGCGACTAATGAGTTTCATTTGGTCTTGTAGTTTCTCCCAGATTTGATTTTCTTCTAACTATAAATGCATGTAAATGAAACTTTTAATTAATGTGTGTGGGCATCTGATATTCTACTCACAACATTAATTTTCCTACCTCCATTCTCACTCCCTTTCCCTTCTCGCACAAAGTTCTTCTCTAGTGAGAAATTGCTCGCTTTTCCATAGGGTCAAGGGGTGCCCCCTGTGATCTCTCTTGTCAAAAGGTTGCTATTGAAATCCACATTTTTGCATGCACATACATAAGTTGTACTGCTCAAGTAGAGGGACTTAGATTCCCATAGAGTTGGCTTGAAACCCACCGCTTTTCCACAAGACAAATTTTCTCACCAACACTCTTCTAGCGATAATTCTAAGAAAGAAAGGATCAAATGTGGCTATTGTAGAAGGAAGACACGATGAAATATAATGTTTGAAGAAGAAAATTGACCACCTCATAAGTCTTCTTGACAAGAACAAGATAGGTTAACCTAAGTCTTCCAAACAATATTCATCAACCAATGAATCCTCTAATACAAATATCAATGGAAAAGAGACAGAGAAAGAATCAATAAAGGAGAAAAAGGGAGTGCCCTAATTGCGCTTTTACCACCACCTCTTACATTGGTTATTTATTCTAGTGCTTCACATCATACGGGTCCTTCACATGTGGATTTCACTTCATTAGATCTATGTGACATGTCTACTATACGATTGGGTGATAATAGTTTTACACAAGTTTTTGGGAGAGGTCTTGTTTAAGTGAATGGAGGAAAATTCAATAATGTCTAGTATTCCTTCACTATCAAATAATATCTTATTAGTCTACCAAATTACTCACCTTAGTCAAGGCATGTGGGTTGAGTTCACTCCAGATTTAGTCTATGTCAAAGAGCTACATAGTGAAACTATCATTGTAGTGAGTGTAGTCGATCATCAGACTCGGATATATTCCTTCTCTCACTTTGTCCCTCCTTCATATTCTTCACCAGATTCACCTGTACTTGATGACACTTTTGATCTTGAGCACATTTCTAATGAGAACTTCTCTCTGGCACAAATGACTATAGTAGTGATAGGGACCCACCTCCACCATCTCCTTATCACCTTCCATTTTTAGAGGAGTTATTTCTTGATCTAATTACTTCCGTCCACCTCATAATTTTCAAGGAGCAAGCATCTTGATCCAAGAATCATCGACATCGAAGTGCTTTCTCTACTTAATTATAGGACCTCCACATTCTTTATTCACTTCTCGATCGATACACCATTCCTTCATGGAATAGTTGGCACTTATACCATGTATGAGGAGAATAGTTCTTTGGATAGGAACAACACCTTGGTTGAAGATCCATCGGACACTTGACGCCTCACCTTCAATTTCCATGGTGATCCACTCTTCAAGACATCTATTTCTTTACATATTCACTCCAGGAGGTTTCTTTTAGGATATTTGATGGCTGCCAATAGTTGTAACTTCGAGTGGGGATTTCTAGTCCTACCTTCTCTTCTTTGTCTCTCTTTTGGGGGGAGTTTTTTTCCCATTGGGTTTTCTCCTTTCTACTTTTGAGAGAGATGTATTGTGCATGGATCCCTCATCATACCTCGTTACTGGACCCATTTTATTTTTTTCACCGCCCACCTAAGTTGTGCTTATGGGGGGTGTTATTGTAGGATTTATTTTCCTCACTTTATTTGTATTATCATACTAGGGATATTCCACCTCACTTGGAGTTTCCCTACACTTATGGGATATGTTTTCTTAGGTGTACACTTCACTACACTATTCTAGGTGTTGGTTACCACTTGACTACACTATGCTAGGTGTTAGTCACCACTTGACTACACCATTCTAGCTGTTGGCTACCACTATTCTAGGCGGAGATTTCCATGATTCTAGGAGGAGGATACACATTCAACTCCTATATGTACATCTATTGAATTATTCTATTTGATCATATTGAGTTGGAGTTATTTTTGTGTTATTGGAATTTTCTCTCTTGTATTTTCATAATTTGCGCCTTGTATAATTGCATTGTTTTGTCTTGGAACAATTCACATCTTTCATCATTCACCTTTGCAATATTCGAACGTAGATCTGGGTGCTTCTTCTCGATATAAATTTATATATGTTCTTATGTACTATAAAAATTTGACATGATAAATGATATATTTATAATAAAGATAAAATTATTGATTATGTCATATAATAAAGACAAATTTTGGTTGATATGAATGATCTAACATGTAGTAATAATCAAGATTTTTTTGTGGGAAGGATCATGCACAAATCTAAAACATAAGGATAATTTTTGTCAATTTCAAGGTGGGATGTTGCTTTAAGCTAAATAATTTATCACAAAGGAAATAATTGCTCCTTTATCACCTTGCTTTCCCTCATCTAAGAAACGAGTCTCACAATGGTCTATTCAAAATTATGAATATGCCCTCAAGTCTAAGCTCACTAAGGGAATATTATGTCATCTCATAATTTGTGATCCTCATTTTTCTCACCCTTGGTCGAAAAATCAATGAATTGAGATCCCAAGCATCATTCATGAGACAAGAAGTCATCTTGGATTTTATTGAATGAGGAAAAGGCTTCCATATCTCATAAGAGATTTCAATTTCCGGTGTTTTCACCTTTTCCATGGTACGTTGGTGGTTTTTGATGAGATATTGAACTCATGGGAAAACATGACCCAATGAAAAAGATGAAGCTTGCATCGTTGGGCTGCCCATATGAGACACTACCACAATGGATTGACTATGCAAAGGAGAAGACCTGTAAGTTCTTTATTCATGTGATAAATCGGGGCGTGACAGATCTGTGGAAAAAATGTGTCGATAGTTCATGAGTCCTCGGGTTCAATTCTTGAAGGAGAAACCACAAACTTCCTAGGCTCGACATAGATTGCACTAGGTATTTTTATTGATAGCTTCTTTCTCATAGGCTTAGGTGAAGGTTCCATAACGACATGTTTAATTTGAGAATTTTATTCTTTCCTTGGAGCTCGCATGTCTCTCACATATACTTTTCCCTCCGTCTTATCGTAATGCTTGAGAAAGAAGGTGGAGAAAAAATTATCTTGTGAACCTTTTTAAAGTAGCATTGTCTTGAACTTTATAAAATCATTGTAGTGTAGATCAAGATCCCTCGTAGGTTTCACCTCAAACCAATCTACATGAGGGAAAGGTTCGAACCATATGATTTATAGGTACTCAAGTTAGAAGATGTCACTTCCATCATATTTAAAATCAGATGTTTCCAATCCAATGAAAGTCTTTCATCTGATGCATAGTTAGACTCAAACATTCCCTCTTCCTTTCCTCTCGTCTCATCGAAACAATCCTCCCAATAGAATTCCAATGCCAGTTGATGGCACATGTTGAAAGACGTGTTATCCTTCTATATATTTCTTATTTTCTTTAAGATCTCCTAGAGGAATAAGAGAACAAGTTAAATGACCCAAGAGAAGCTTCAATATTACTTGATGTGTCATGTTCTTGCAAGAATAGATTCCTAGAGAAATTGGGAATGCTACTCCTTTCCTTTACTTTTGCGACAACGAATGTGAACATGTGAAAACTTCCTATAGAGATCAATGAACACCAACTTATTACCTAGGTACCTTTGGATGTTTAGTGGTGCCTCTTTAAATCGCTTCAACGAAAATATATGAGAAGGTCCTAGCTATGTGAAATAGCTCCCATATTTTCTTATCAATAAACAAACCTTATATGAGAACCTTCAATTGATGTCACATTCCACTTTCCTAATCGATATGCGAAAAAATACATCATTTACCCTTGTGTAATGCATATTGTATTCTATCTAGATGAAGTAAGGATATGTTTGGTATAATGGTGCATTATTTGGAATGATCCTTTCGGCTAAGCCCAAACCACCTCTATAATGCCACAAAAACATAGACCAAATATGAGGTCATTGTGAACTTCCTCATTATTTCAAGATTGACCTACCGGGAGTGAAAATAATCACTAATGATCTAGCTCTAATCAATTACCTAGGATGCCTCCATAGCTATGAAAATGAACTACAAAATCCATGGATGAAATTCCTTTGTTGATGATTCTCCCATGAGTTTATTCAGAAGCATGATGCAGTAATATATCTCTTCCTTGAACTTATACCTTGAGAGATTATTTGGAAACCGCTAGAGCTTGTGTGGTGCTTTCATCCAGTTCCCAATGGATACTCCCTGAAACTAAGACTGCTTTCTACCTTGAAAAGATGTTGTTTGAGGAGTCCTAACCCTTATTATAGTTGTATGATGCAATAAATCTGCTGAGACTCTCCCTTATTAGATTTTTTGGAATGATAAATTGTATGGTGTGACTCTTGTGGCCTAGTGCTAGAGGTTATGTTCGGGACCCTATTAGAGTCAATTAGGATTTTTGTTAATCATCTAAAACTTCCCTTTTACCTTTATTGGTTGGATGAGTTAGTTTTGGATGTGGCTTGGATGACTTATCCCCGTGTGAGTAAGTGGATAGTAGGTTTTGGTGTCGTTTTGATCCAGCTTTACGTATGTGTTCTTAGAATTGAGCTCGAGGTATAGTACCCTATAAGCAGCCATGAAGGGTTGTGGAGTGTCCGTGATGTTGAATTCTATATTTTTATATTTGTAAACTTGTGTTATTTTATCAAGGACCAACATCTTATTTTATTATTGGATTGAGAATCTTTGAGTCTCTTTTAGTTTTTTTTTTTTTTCGCAAGAAATTTCTAGACTTTGCAATGCGGCTACTTAGCCACTTTTCTTGATTGCCAATATTTCTTGGATTTTACTTTGACTGGTGACTCAGAGCTCGTTATCTGTTGGCTACTTAGCTAAATGTTACGTGATTCTCACTTGCATGTTGTTGAGCTGGTTCTACATTGTTTCCTTGTGACATTTTGTCATATGGGGGTACACCCTAGGTTCCTGGAATGTCTTCTTAGGTGTTTTAAGTTTTGCCTTGGTTTTGGAAGGAAGGAATCTTAATGTGCCTAGGATCTTGGAGTGACTCTTTCGTTACTTGACCTTTCTTGAAAGAGAGTTCGTTGTGTGGTGTGGTCTTTTTGGCAAATCTGATAGTGGTGGTGGCGTTTTTCTTACCATTTGGTAAGAGCTTGACCCTCGTCGAGATTAGGGGTGTCTATGTATGGGTTGTTGAATTTTGTTAGGATCGGATTGAATCTTGGTTAACTAGTAGATATTAGTGGAAAGATGGTTGTTTGGTAGTGACCTTTCATCAATGGCATGCTAAGTTTATCATGATTTCCTTGTTTCATTATAAAGTATTGACTTGTGGATTATAGGTATCTTGGTAATTATGATTAGATTTAAGCCCATTCGGAAATGTGTTTAATTAAGTATGGTTGTTTTTCTCACGTTGACCTATAAATAAGCCTACCCTTGCCTTAACGTTTTAAATTGCTATGAATAACACTCTATGACCTATTAATCTTTGGGTTACATGGAGACACTTATGGATGCTTTTGGGTCTTTTAGACCTTGCTATTAGAGATAGTTTGGTATATTTTGATATTTTAATCTCGGTGGTGCTTATATTATGCTTCTTCTTAAAAAAAATTTATAATTTTGGGTCAAGTCAAGTCCATGTTTGGGTAGATTAGCTGGTTTTCCTATTGCATTTGATACATTATAATGGAAATATGATGTCCTTGGAGTAAAATTTTCCTTGTCCTTTTGTTGCCTTGTTGGTGGTATCTTGTGAGAGTATGGGTGTTATGTAGACACAAAAATTGGGTCACACTCCCCTTGGTCCCTCAACAAATAACCACCTCAAACACACTCACCTAACCATGGCCCCTTTCACCCCACTCTAATATTAATTTAATTAAATTAATCCATGTCCTCACAATATTTATTATTTAAATATCCTAATTGGATAATGCCCACACCATCCACCTCACCTATACACCTCATCTAGCCACCTCACCCCAAGACCTATTCTTAGTATGTTGCCATAACTAACTAAGACCTACCTAAACCCTAAAAATCAAAGCCTACATTCCCTCTAACCACATTTTCGCTGTTAGAAAGGAAGTTTCCATTCTAATCCGTGGAAGGAAACCAACGAGATCCAAGAAAATCAAGGGGATCTGCCCATTTTAGAAAACCTAGGAAATCCCACCCTAACCGACGCCGATTACCCTAAACCATCGCCAACAGCCCGTAACCACCGTCGGCTACCATTTAATCCCCAAAAAACCTTATTTCATGGTTGGTACATTTTGGAGAGAAAGAGACAAATCCAGAGCCGCATGCAAGCGTAACCAACATTCATACAAACACCATAGCATTCACAGGTTAGCATCGTAAGCAATCACAATGCCATTTGCCTTCATGGGAGTATCCGAGGAAGCACCAACACAACACCAAGTTCCTTCCATTTGATCACCCGCCATTTCCAACTAGACATAAAGCTCGTATAATCGTAAGTGTTTTGTTAACTAGCACTTGTCCATTGTCATTTTAGTAGACTCTTTTACTTCGGTTATTAGTTCCTACTCTCATTCTCATTCCCCCACCATTTACCTCCGTGCAAACTTGACCATTCCTTCACCCACACCGTTGAACTATCCATACTTGGTTCTTAGAGATCCCTGAGTATACCTAATACCTACACATACCTTGCCATTTCCCTCTCCATTTCTATTTAGCTTTAGATCTACCCTCACACCAAGTTTTTATTGATGTCCTTGCACTCCCCAACCATACCGATGCTTTGGTTACCCATAATCGTCACCGCTAACCTAAACGACATCATTCATATCAAACCGATGTCGGTCTCTTGTGTTTACCCTCAGACCAAGAACTAAGCTTAAAACCTCCACCAAATACCCAAAACAACCTGAATCAATCACTCGACTCAAAGATTTAAGACTGAGAGACCAAGATCTTTAGATTCAATCATAGCTTAGCTTTGTTGTGAATGAATTTTCTTAGTGTAATCAGATGAGATACCTAAATTATTTTAACTACAATATGATTTCATTTATTATCAACATTGAGTTGTTTTAAATATTGGATTGAAATACATTTAGGGAGTATCACACTTCTCGAATCTAGCATACGCTAGGCAGTCCACTGCATATACTATTTAAATTTTATTTGGTGGTCTTGTTTTCTATTTCAAGTAGTTCCTCCTAGCCAAAAGGAATCTCTCACGATCAGTTGTGGATCAAGAAGTCATATGCACGCAACAACCTACAACCAACATTTTAATAGGTATTCCTCCTAGCCCTCTACCCTTATCTATTTTGTCAATATTCAAAGAAATGCTCTAGAATCAGGTGAAACATTTTGGCATGCCCGATGGGACCCATTCGGGGTTCTTTGCATTTCTTCATTTCTAGGTGAAAAGTTGCATGTTTGTTTCCTTTCTAAAAGGTTCTCACATTAAAATTCCTCCCCTAGAATCTTCTATTCTTCTATTGTCTAAAATCAATCATATTTTGGTGCTTTAAAATGAACATTTCTTTCCTTTCATTAGTATCACATTAGTGAAAGAGCATCCCTTCTCCTGTTCATCTCTTTGTGTCATCGAATTCAATATTTCGATTTGGGTTTAAAATCAACTTCATTTCATTCGATTTTCTTGCATTAGTTCACATTAATTGAGGGCAACCTATACGATGGAAGTCATGCCCAGCTGATGGTTGACAAAAGAATCATAGAAAAGAACTTCCTATCTCTTCTTCTCTCTCTGAGTCTTATCCAAACATCACAAAATTGAAAATGCACATGTTCTTAAACAATATCCTACCTAGTATCATCTCATCCATGATCAAATGATCTAGTTGCGGTACTCCTAGCTTGTTTCCTTTTTCAAGTCATTATCTCAAAGGATGGCCCACCCTCACCATAACACTCATAAAACCTCACCTTTTAGATCTCCTTTTTTTTAGGAAGCCTTCCTCACCAAAAATTATGTTCTATTATTCATACAATCAAGATTAAATAACATAAGATAAACAAACATAAGAAAAACACTTGTAGGGTTGTATTTTTCTTAGTGTTTCTTCTTGGCTTGTGTTTTGAGGTGAAAGGATACATTCTTATTCTTTTCATTTCTCCTTGCACTCTCCTCATCATATTTGGTGTATTCCACTTCATCCGAGTGTGCCTAGCCTCCATTTTCATCATTCTCAAAATTCTAGGTTTGATTCCACATCTGATTTTAACTCACAACCACCTTCTCTTCATATTTGTTTCAATTTCACAAGAACCGATGTCGGTCCAACGTCAACTGTCATCCATTACCCTGCACCATCATCGATTTTCCCAACCGGTGTCGTTTATTGTTCTTTTGGTTAACCTACCCAAAAGGACACCTACTTCACGTTCTCTATTGTTCGAGTCTTTGTGACTCTCATCATCTTCTCTATCCCGATAAAATCCATCTGTATCTTATCTACTTGGCATTATTAGCCTTTTGCCTTGATTGACAAACTTTTCCTTTTCCATAAGAATCCGATCGCGGTTACCCTTGATCGAATCAGTTTACCCTAACCGACGTTAGCTAGACTTTGTTGTTTTCCAACCGACCTATTGAGCCAATCCGCCTACTACTGCTAATTTTCCTATTTCTATTGTATTTCGTGTCATATACGTAAAGAAATCCTACCAAATCGACACTTGTTCACATGGTGCTAACCCAAAGCCAAGAAAATGCCCTCATATTCCATGCTAGTCATCAACCACTCCCACCTAGTCCTTCACCACCTTCTATTCTATCGCCCATGGATCCTACCCAACCTATCACCATCGCCACAGGTGATGAGGAGTTCACATGACTCCTTAATCGTAACCCAACAACCTTATATTTCTACCTTTCGCACTCCTCTACTCGAGACTCGTTTGGTCGGTTGATATATGGCATGCCTATGTCAATATCTCCCCGCCCTTGTCCCTACTTCTTGCTGCATCAACTCCTAATAATATGGCATTACCCTCACTGCTCCATCCCTAGTAGTTTCACACCTAGGACCTATACCTCTTATGACCGTTGCATCTACCACATCTATTGCACCCGCAACATCCACTATACCTTTGTCCACCACCCAAACCATGACACAATCCACATCCATTGTCTCACAAATACCTATTACAACACAACCACCCATGGTGTCGATAACCCATACTCCATTCCGGAATCTCTTCCTCTCCATCCCACAAACTCTACCCCCAATCACTACTAGAGTCACGACAACCATCCCACCTACATATACCTGCTTTATCAACAACCCCTTTCATTTTCTCGTCTCCCATTCTAGGTATGTGCCTCCTATGATGGTTCCTTATTCTCAACGTCCCTATCAGTTCAATATCTCGCCCCTTATACCTCGGAGGTGTCCCCCATCACAACCTACTAATGACCTCATCAAGTTATTGATAGACAAGATGCAGATGCTAGAGGCATTGCTTTATGGCACACACAACTCTCTCACCCACGATGATATTTGTAATGAGCCCATCCACCCATCCATTTCTATTCATCCATATCCTATGCATTGGGAGATGCCTAAATTTAACCACTTCAATAAGAAAGAGGACTCGCAACAACACTTGCGGTATTTTTCAAACATAGTTATTACTGATCACCCATGATGATGCTTTTTTTTTGAGGACCTTTCCCATGTCTCGACCAGGCCCGCATTAGATTGGTATAGTGGGTTACCTAGACATTCCATATTCTCATTTAATCGATAGCCCAAGCCTTCTTAGATCACTTCTGATTAACATCATTAAGAAGGTTACCATGATTGACCTTTACTCTATGTGTCAATATGATGATGAGTCTATCGTAGATTTCGTCACTTGTTGTGTAGCCTAATCAATCAACTCACATTCCAATTACCACAAACCGAGCTCATAGAGCTCTTCACTCGGGCTTGTGCTAGACATATCTCACCAACCCTGCGAGTCCAGACTTTCTCGAACCTTCGATGAGGCATTCACCATGGCATGAAAACTAGAGATTCAGGCCATTGAAGAAAAGAAAATTCAACTACGAAATAAGAATGCAACATTTAAATCAAATGATACATCCTCTTCTTTGAAACCACAAAATAATTATCCAAAAGCAAAGGGAACTTCCAACACGGTGGTACTCAAGGCTGGCCCAACTCATCCATCAAATCATGCTAAGTCCTTATCGAATATTTCTCATGTCTAGACCTTTCAATTTATACGAGAAAATGGAAATACACCCCAATCGGGGAGCCTTATTCTTCTCGTCTTAGAAAAACTCATTAAATCTAGGGCCATCACTCTTCCTCCCATAAAACCACACGCTGGTTTTGATCCTACTCACCCACACCCATGTGGTATAAAGAACATCACTTCTGAAATTATCATTAGGTAAAGGTCATAGTGACAAAGAATTGCATCACTTTCAAGAACATTGTCTAAGAAATGCTCAAGAGCAGCAAGTTAGTCCTTGATAATCCTAACACACATGCCAATAAAACCTACACATCTTCAAGAAACCATTTCCTAATCATGCCCTTCTCCTAATCAAACTAGAGAGACCTCAAATAATGATAGCCATACCTGCGAGGTACATTCTATTTTTAGTGACTCAAAAGTTGCCTCCCAATTACCTCATATTCCTTCCATAGAGGAATTTTTAGCTCGAATTCCCCACCTACACATGAACCCGCTTCACCTGCTCCTCCACCCATAGAGGATCACCCTTCATCTTCCCCTCACCTATGAAGGAACCTTCTTCATAACATTGAGACCGCTTCATCTTTGGCTTCTCCACCTAGAGAACCGTCACCAACAATACCTCTTCAACCTGTAGAATATGCTTTCTCATCTCCTCCACCTACAGAGGAGCACCTGTCATCTCCTCCACCTATCAAAGATCCAATAGAGAAATGTGTCGTTGCCTCTAGGTGACCATTCTCCAACAACCACCCAAGATCCTATAGACTTATTTTCAGCTCTCTTACCCACATAGGCTGAAGCTAGCGAATTCCCCATTTCTAAGAAACATTTTACGGGAGTCGCCATTGGATCCACATCAACCACACCGACCGTAGTTTTGTTCTCATGCCTATAAGATCACTTGTATTATGTGGATGAGCCTTACTTTAGGGCGTATTCTACTTCCCCTGTCTCAACACAAATGCATATGTCACTCGCTGACACTTCCACTATCTATCACAAAATATTTTGGCCAACTAAACCACACACAACCACAACTATCACAAATTCCCCCATGGTACCACTCATGGCTCAACTCACACCCCTACCCATAACCCAACATGCATCTACCTCAAAACTCACACCTACATCATCTTCCTTGCCTAAACCTATGACTACCTTAGGGGTCATCCCAACGGCCAACCTTACTCATCCACCCCTCAAATTAGATTTAGCCACATCCTCCAAAACTAACACCAAACCTAATCTGGCCCCCAAACAGAATAACCAATCCCCTAGATCTTGTACCCCAACCTCGTTGATCACACCTTCACCACCTTCACCCCTTCCGTCCATCTTAGGACCTTGTCCTTCTAGCCTGGTTAAGCAACCTCCACCTACCGCTGAACTAAAAACATAGTAGCCCATTCCTCTATCGCAAATCTCTAACATACCTAAATGCCCTACACGACTTTCCACCACACACCGCAACATTTTTACCACCCATACCTTCAATACCATCGATAAATTCTTCACTACCCATGACACTTCAATCTCTTTCCCTCACACCTCCTACACGGCCCGTGCCATCTACCTTCATAGCACCTCGGTTATCCCCATGGGTGACTCGCCCTCTTCCACCATCCGCTTTTCCCTCTAGATCTTGTGTGCCCGTATCACCTTTACCTAAGAAGGTGCAACCTAAAGACAAAAATTTTCTACCCTCCAATAAGGTAGTCAAACCAACCACACACTCTCTTGTCAGTTCATCTACCATATCCCTACCCAAGAAAACATGACCAACACCTAAGACCACACCAGCACCTAAAACCATAGCTCGACCCACTCCCCCTCTTGCAAAAACCCTTCCTATATAATCGGTCGTACCTGCACCCAAACCCACATTCACTTCCCATTGTGATCCACTAGTGAGATCCTATGTGAAAATTTTAACCAACCTCCTTGAAACTTCATCATTACTCTCCCACCTCTCAAACCTTATGACCCACTCAAACCCAAACCAAAAGGGTTTGATGAAACCAAAATTTACACATACGATTGTGTGTCGGGACATGATGTCGAGAACTATAAGGCGTTGAAAACCGTTCTTATCCAGTTGTGTCCTCTTGAATTAAATCTTGATGACGATGACCTCCTTGATGAGGACCCTATCCAACCTCCACCCATTTCCTCACATATTCTCCCTACACCTACACCATAACCTACTTCTCCACCTACTTCTCCACCCCAATAACCTTTCTATCCATCTCTCAAATTTGAAATTAACATGATCCACGTTGCTACCCACACTCGTAAGGACAAAGGCAAGGAAAAGGCAACTCGACCCACTTACCAACCCGATACCCAACATGCCATCTACACCCACACCTAAAGTCAGATATACGCGCCGCACCTATCCTATATATAGTGGGGTTACACATTGCGCCATGCTCAAACAATTACACCAATCCTCCTCAAGATGTCCCTTTATGACCTCATCCAAACCTCACGAATCCCATCGTCAATCTCTCATGGAGGTCCTTCAATCTATTGAGGTTTTACCCAATGATCCTACACCCGTAGCCTCCATCATCACACCTCATCATGTAGCCTCTCTTACCAAATTACCACCTTCTTCTACACCTCCACCTACTCACCGAGTGGCCACCTTAGCTTCTCGGATGAAGAGATCGCACCACACCAAACTAATGACCCACGATCCAACTTTTTTCATCTCCATCCATATTGATAATATATGGGTACGACATGTTATGATCAATGGGGGCACTATAATTAACATCATATCCTCCCATGCATTCGACCAAATGCACATACCTAACAATATAATGAATAAACATCCTGTCATGTTGTAGTCATTCAATGACGCTATCACCTCTACACTTGCACTTTGTCATCCTCCATGTTTGCATAGGCCCCAAGATTTTTCCAAAGTTATTTTATGTCTTGAGGGGAGTTTCAATATAACTTATTTCTTAGTAGACCTTGGATTCATGTCATAGGTTGTGTTCATTCCACTTTGCATTGTTGTGTAAAGTTTGAGCATAAAGGACACACCTATACCATTCTCGGCTGATCCATCACCTTTCAAAACCTACAACATGCTTTATCAACCCAATGAAGTGTTTTTACCTATTAAGGCATCTACCTCCATGACTAATTCCTCCTCATCCACATATCCACTCACCCCTACCACTTCTACCTCAACCACACCTAAATCCTCCATTCCTACCACTACCATGACCTCCACGGCCGATCTATCAGCTTCCCAATTAGTTGGCTCCACCTCCGATCCAATCTCTAACACATCGTCTATCCTAGCTACCACATATCAACCATCGATCCCTTGGAAGGAATTTTTCAACGCCTCACTTTGGGGGAGTATCACCTATATAATGTCAACACATTCCTTACTCCACAAGAGTATGGAAGCCTTCACCAACACCCTCACTATGATCACCACATAGGAGAGTGTCTCCTTTACGGTCCTCCCCACCTTCACACCAATCTCACCTATGGGGGACTTGATACTACCACTTATACACCTAAACCACCATCACAAACCCACCCATTTTCTTGCCGACCTCCAGTCACTCACCAATCACCGTTTTGCCCACACCTTCCTGCATTGATGTGCATGGAAGGGTTTTGGTTTTGGATTTTATGAGAAAGGCCGTCACACTGTTATTCCATGCACTACCTACAAACATAATGACTACGGATATAAACTTTCTTGAACCACCTACCAAGAAGGCTCACATTGAACTCATTAAGGATATTAGCCCTTCTCCACCTTCTTCACCACCTTCACTACAGATTCAATGTATCCAATCCATTCCTCCTAACATTTTTTTCATAAACACCATTTCCTTGGGGCCTCGACTTATCAATGCGAGGCAAGGCTCTCTCTTCTCTTCCCTTCCCTGTATCTGATTGATGATCACCTTCTATGTCGTTCAGTCGGATGAATCTATAGTGCTCTCTATATTCACCGGTCATTACCATCTTCCCACCTCCCTTTGACTGGACATATTATTGATGTTGATTTTAGACTTGTGACATTTGATATTATGAGTAACTCTAGTATAGAGATTCATTGGATGATGATATAGTTGCAAATTAAATTTAAATGATGATGTAGAATTCTTGATGTTGTTGTGACTTGGATTTGATATTTATATGTTGTTTATACCATTTTTGGATGTTCTGATATGGCCACGAGGCCGAAGGAGGTATTTGCATTTTGCAGGTTAAAAATCACAACAATGTCAGGGGACTGAGACTAACCATATTGAAATTCTAGATGAACTCAATGGGGTCACCATGGCAACTGTAATTGTTTGTGTGTTGTGTTGTGTTAGGATTTCCCATGGGGGATTTCCATTATATGTGACCATGGGATATGTGTGTTATTTATGTGTTCCTTTTTAATTATTGTTGTTGTATGTATTTTAATTTTATTGTGTTACCCCTTTCATTAGTTGTTAATTAATTTGGGTTTATGTATTTTAACCATGTGTTATATAAATAAATCATTATGTTGTAAGAATGTGAGAGTCACATAGTTAAACTTTATTTAAATTTAATTGGGACATGGAATGTAATTAATAAAGTTGTTGAGTTTAAATAATAATGTTGGAAGAGTGTGTAAGTTAATTTGTAAGGATGTGTAAGAAATATGTAAGAGTATGTAAGGCTGATTTTGGAAGGTCAAACACTCCATCTTTTATAAATTCGAATTTGACCTTGGAGGCCAAATTTGGAGGCTTGTGGGACAAGTTAAACTTGTCCCACACCTCTTAAAATCATCCACCAACCATACCTATGGTTTTGGAGTCAAAATTAATCTTTTTAATTGTATTTTGAAATGACTATGTGTAAGTTTTTATTGCACTTTTCTTACAAGTTTTTAATTCAGTCCTTGTTAAAGTATGGGTTAATTTTGGTGTAAGTTGATTGTCATCTCCATTTATTGTGATTAGTTGTGAAGTTGACTTTCTCTTTTGGGGTTGAGTAAGAATGATGTGGCATCCCACTTGGAATCCACATCATCCTCTCTCTCTCCCTCTCCTTTAAAAAATTGAATTCTTCTCTTGTTGAAGGTTGTTGAAACTTTGCTCTTTGCTCTTGGGTCAAATTTTATTGTTGTTGGAGTCTTGCTTGTGGAGGGAGTTTTGGAAATTGATTTGCATGCTTGGTGTTGCTGTTTTGGACTGCATATTTGAGCATTGAAGGAACTATTATTTTGGAAACAATCTCCACTATGGAGAGGTAGGATCTTGTCCTTTTATATGTTGTTTTTCCCTTTTCTTGCATGAATGAAATGGTGAATGTGTTGTGTATTCATGGCTGGTTGGGTAGATTGCTTAGGGAAAGGTGTAGGAGAAGACTATGGGGTCTTATATGGGGGGGGCATAAGGGATTGCCAATGGCACTTATTCTATTATGGAGGGAGTTTTGGATTGGCATCCACCTAGGAAAAGAAACTGCTTGCATTTCTTACTCTTGGGGGGCATAAGGGATAAACTTGGGGGGGCATAAGGAGGGGTTGGGAGATATAAGGTTTATGGGTTTGATATGTTTTTGGTGGTATGCATTTTGGTGGATGCCCAATTCCAAATTGGGAGGCATAAGGAGTTCCCCATAGTTCTTTCTCTTGATGGCTTGCTTGATCAAGCCCATGTGTTGTGTGTATGATTCTTATTGCAGTTGTGAACTGTGTCTTTTTTTTGGACTGTGTATTTTTTTGTTCTATGCATGTGAAAAGAATGTTGTTTGTTGTGAAAGAAGCCTTGTTGCCATGTGTTGATGTTCATTCTCTATTCCAATATGGTTGGGGCTCGGGGGCCAATGGGGAAGGATGGCTTCTCCTTTCCCATTGGATGTCTTGGTTGGGTGGAGAGCATTTCCTTTCCCCCTTCCTTGTTGTGATCAAATGAAAAGATGAAGAAATCAGCATGTTGTTGTTTTGGAGCTTGGAGAAAATATAGTTTGATCAGTCCCTTCCTTAGAGAAAATTTCATTGTTATCTTCCCACTTGGAGTGGATGAATTATATCATTATTTAAAAATGTGAAGTTACTTGTAATGCAAAGGAAAAGATTGAGATCCATTTGGAAATGTAAAGATTTATTATTCATTCTCTATTTTGAAAAGAATGTCATACAGTTGTAAATTACATATTGAAATTCAAAGGAAGAAATAATTTATTAAGTATTGTTGGAAATCAATAAAAGAAATACATTCCTTTCTCAAATTGTAATGTTGTATTAAATTGGAGTTACTGTTTTGAAATGATATCTCTGTGTGAAAAGAAAATGCGTATGGAAGGAAAAGACAACATTTTGTTCTTTGCATTTATTTAAAATTTGAAATATCAAATGTTTTTGTGCTCTTGAATGATCAGATAAATCAATTAATTGTTTTAGACAAGAATGGAATGTCTTAGAACAGATTTGAGAATGTTTTCCACATTTGGGAGTTGCAAATTGATTAATAAATTGATTAGTAAATGATCTCTGTTTCATCCCAAATCTGGCTTTTAAAATTATCAAATAAATGTACAGTTCAAAATTATAACTTGTAATAAGATATGAAACATTATAATTTAGATGTAATAAGTCCTAATGAACTCAATTTGACCTCAACATTTAAGAAAGACATTTTAGAACTTCATAAAAATCAATTTTAGAACTTGCTCAACCGTTTTCTGTCAAAAGATGTAAAATATATAAATTGTAACTCAATCCACAAATTGAACCTTGAAAACACTCTAAAACCTATCCAAGATCAAGTCTCCATGCTCAATTGACATGTTGAGAAGAAGAAAACCAAAAATTGAACAAAATTTTATAAGTTGGAAAATTGCCAGTTTTGAATTTTAAACCCTGTAGATCGATTTCTTAAAATTGACCTTTGAAACTTCATCAAAATCCAAAATTGATGATTTTTTGTGCAAAAGAGGACTCGAGAGATTTTTGGAAAGTCCTTGTTTTCCCAAAACTAACTTTTCTGATCAAAAGTTATGGCCATTTGAAGTTTTACTTCAAAATGGCCATCCAAAAATTAATCTAACTATATAAAAATCAAAATTTAAACTTTGGAAAAATTTCCCCAAAAAGTCCATGGCCCCACAACACTCTCAACCAATCATATGTTTCCATGTGGCACTTTGGAGGGGTGGATCTTTTTAAACTTAACTTTTGAAAATTTGACCTTGGGAAAATTTTCCCATTTTTCCCCATCCCCCAACCAATCACGTGTTGACACATGGCATGGATGGCACACGGATTAAATTTGAAAACTTAACCATTTGACTCTTTTGGAAAAATTTCACTTTTTCCTCCATGGCCCCACACCCCCATAACCAATCAGGTGCTGACACATGTCCTAACGGACACGCGGGCCCATGCAAGTCTTTTTGACTTTAAACTCTTTTGGCACAAAACCCTAAATCACTCCATCACTCCATAGACCCATGTCCAATCACAAGATGCCACATGGCCTTTTGAGTGAGGTCGGAGGTATGAAGGAAAATTTTCCTTTGGAAAATTTGGTTTTTGGACCTTGGGAAAAATTTCAATTTTTCCCCACGACCCATCGCCCCCGTCCAATCACGTGCTGACACGTGGCATGGGTTTCTCCTTGCGGAGGCGCGCGTCCATTTCCACCTTTGGGCTTTTGGCTAAAAAATCCAAAACCTAAAGTGCCCCACCACTCCACTTTTCCCCACACTAATCGGAGGCACCACGTGTCTCCCCATCGAGACCCACAAGGCAGCGCGCGGAGGAGTTTTTTGCACTTTTGCGCTCAAGAGGAAAATTTCTCAATTTTCCTCCCCTCCACCGCCCACTCAAGGGAAAAAAATTCTCCCTAAGCCCGTGGACTCTCTCAAGGGAAAATTTCACCCCAAAACTCCATCGGGCCATAACTTGAGATTTATAAGGAGTTAGAGGACTTCTTTATATGGTTGGAAAGGTGAGAGAATTTCCTATCCAATGGGCATGATTTAGGAAAGTTTTGATGACTCTAAGTGTGTGAAAAATCAAGTTGAACCCTATAAGCTCCTGTTAGGGCAGAGATGAGTGGGATTTCACTCTCCTAACCTAAGTGATGAATTTAACCTCTTGTTTTGACCTTGTGCCTTGTTGATATTAGTTTCTTGAGGTAATTATTACAAGTTAGTCTTGCTTGTTAATCCTTATCTAGGTTTGTGCTAACTATGATCTTGTAACCCTCCTTACAAACACTCTAATAAAAAAAATTATTCCATAATTTTCCTAAGCTAATCCTAGTTTGTTTCTTGGTCTCAAGTGGTAGTTTGAAGTGGGCATTACACTTGGTATCAGAGCAGTGGTTCAAAATCTTGGACCATTGGGCACACTAGAAAATTGAGACTTGAAACCTTAAAACTAGCAAACCTATTAATCTAGAAAACAAAACTGTTTGAAAATTGTTCATGATAGTAAACTTAGAAACTAAAGAAGGCTTGAAGTAATGAACTAACTCTCACTTTGGTCTATGTAGGAGGCATGAGATGGAGTGAGAGAAACATTCACAGAGACCCAGACTCACCACCACCACCACCACCACCACCGGATCAGGGTGTAGCAGCCATTCTACCTCAGATTCTATAGACCCTTCAGGATGTTAATGCCGCTCTACGCGGAGGATCAGTAGGAGGGCATTCAGGAGACATGACAGAGTTACTTCTATTGAGGGACATGCACCTCCTCCACTTAGTGAGGAGCATAGAGGAGAGAACTCCCATGCGGAGTCAGTCAGAGTGGATTCACCACCTAGGAGACAAGGTGACAGAGTTCCGGAGCATAGAGAGAGGTCTCGGAGCCCTAGGCTTAGGGATGAGCTTGCAGAGAGGCCTAGAGGCCGACAGACCATAGCATACAATGATCACATCAGGGAGATCCTAAAGCTTAGGCCCTCACATTACTCAGGTGATATAGGTGGATTTTAGGAGAGGCTGGCTAGTGAGCTTGAGCGGTTGCTTCAAGCTTTGTCCTTGTTCTAGCAACATGAAAGCTCATG
Organism: Taxus wallichiana var. yunnanensis; assembly: GCA_018340775.1. NCBI lineage: Eukaryota > Viridiplantae > Streptophyta > Pinopsida > Cupressales > Taxaceae > Taxus > Taxus wallichiana. The sequence continues at coordinate 512,921,541 of CM031244.1, forward strand.
TTGCGATCCATCTACTAGGGATGGAGTAGGAGTGTGGTGGAGGATAGAGGAGCAGAAAAGCTCCATGTTGATTCAGAGACAGTGACTTGGGAGCTATTTGAGGAGAGATTTAGGAGTAGATATCTATCACAGAGGTTCATCCAACAGAGGATTGATGAGTTCCATGACCTCCGATAGGCTACCCTTTCTATAGTAGAGTATGAGAGTAGATTTTGGATCTACTTCAGTATGTAGAGTATATGCAGGATGAGCAGGTGTGGATTCACAGGTTCATCTGGGCCTTAATTTGGACATTGGAGGTGTAGTTGGATTCACTGCCCACAAACTTTAGCAGAGGCCATAGAGAAGGCCTATATTACAGAGGAGACTCGGGGTAAAACCCAACAGGCTAGGGACCAGTCAGGAGCCACATTCAGTAGATGTAGGATGGTAGATCAAGAGGTTCAGTACCTCTTCCTCATGGTGGGTAGCATTCAACATAGTCATCCTTTAGGCCATAGTAGTAGCAGTAGTCCCCCCACCATATAGACCTCCTCAGAGAGCTGATTCACAGAGAGGTCGGAGTATGGGGCCTCCTCCTAGGGGTCCCATCAGGACACAGGGTGGACCTAGAGCTCAGTCAGCTAGAGCTCACCAAGAGGCCATAATAGACCATAGCCGATCATCAAGATCCACACCACAGCTTCTAGGGCACCTACTTGGAGGGGTGCTGCTCCTTGGAGAGGATCAGGTGGTTGCTTTGGATGTGGAGTAGCTGGACATTTTGGAGAGATTTCCCTCAAAACCCTAACAAGGGTAAGGCACCGGTTTTTGAGCCGATAGTTGGTGACATGGGACGCAGCCACATGATTTATGCAATGGTTGAGAACCACCAGTAGAGCACCAGAGCATAGTCATTGAGACCACATGTAGCATTGGTGGTATTCCTACCTCTTTGTATTGTTTGATTCTTGGTTCTTCTGATTCTTTCATTGCACCATCTTTAGTAGAGCGATGCAGGCTAGTGGTAGTTAGGTAGGGTCTTAGTTGGGATGTCGAGATGGCTTCTGGAGCCAAGATCTCTGTGGACTCCTTAGTTAAGGAGTGTGTAGTGGATTTGGGACCTTTCACCACCACCTCAGATCTCCATATTCTTCCTTTGGGCTCGTATGGAGTTATATTAGGCATGGATTGGTTATCTACACATAGGGCTAGGATGGATTGCTATCACAAGACTATATCTTGTGCAGATGATCTTGGAGTTGAGTCGGTGATTACAGGGGTCAGGAGACCCATTTCTATTTGTACCATTTCCACTATGCAGCTTAAGGTGTGTGCGATGGGGTTGTCAGATGTATGTTGTTACAATTAGTGATAGGTCAGAGGATGGGTCTAGTGGACCATCGCTAGATGATCATCCCATCTTGAGAGATTTTTCTGATGTATTTCTAGGGGAGCTACCGGGGATGCCACCCCACGTGAGATTGATTTCCATATAGACTTAGTCCCTGGAGCAGAGCCTATCTCACGGGCACCTTATCGGATGACCACCCCGAGCTCTGTGAGCTCAAGTTGCAGCTTGAGGGCCTTTTGGAGAAGGGCCTTATCCATCCTAGTGTATCCCCTTGGGGTGCACCAGTGATCTTCATGAAGAAGAAGGATGGATCATTGTGGTTGTGTATTGATTACCACTAGTTGAACAAAGTGACGATCAAGAATCATTACCCTCTTCCTCATATTGATGACTTGTTTGATCAGATGAAGGGAGCCACAGGTGTTCTCTAAGATTGATCTCAAGTCAAGCTACCATCAGTTGAGGATTTCGGAGGTGGACATTCATAAGACCACCTTCCACATGAGATATGGGCACTATGAGTTCACAGTGGTGCCTTTTGGTTTGACGAATGCCCCTGCAATGTTTATGAGTTTGATGAATGGGGTATTCAAACCTTTTAGATCACTTCATGCTCATCTTCCTAGATGACATTTTGATATACTCACGTACACATGTGAGGAGCACGAGGGGCACCTTCGACAGGTTCTCCAGTGTCTTCGTGAGCAGCTTTTACGGGAACTTGGAGAAGTGTGCTTTCTTCCAGATAGAGGTGCAATATTTGGGTCATATTATTTCTAGGGAAGGTATCACAGTTGATCCTTCCAAGATTAGAGCCATTATGGATTGGCCAACACCCACTATAGTGACCGAGGTGCACACAGCTTCATGGGTTTAGCAGGATACTACCAGATTTGTTCAGACTTCTCTCGGATTACGCACCCTATCACTTCCCTTCAGAGGAAAGGGAAGAAGTTTGTTTGGATGGATAGATGTGAGCAGGCCTTTAGGACACTGAAGGAATGCCTCACTACAACACCCATTCTTGCAGTGCCGGATCCACAGGGTGAGTTCTTTGTTTGCACAGATGCTTCTTTAGCAGGGCTTGGAGGTGTGTTGATGCAGGATGGTAGGGTTGTAGCCTTTGAGTCTCACAAACTCAAGGATCATGAGCTTAATTATCCTACCCATGATCTTGAGCTTGCATAGTAGTTGTGCATGCTTTGGTTAGATGGAGACATTTTCTTCTTGGATGGAGATTCACACTCAGGATAGATCATTTGAGTCTTCACCACCTCTTCACGTAGCCCAATCTAAATGCTCATCAACGGCATTGGATGGAGTTGCTTTGTGAGTATGACATGGAGATAGAGCATGTGAAGGGAAGGAGAATGTGGTAGTAGATGCTCTCAGAGAGATGAGACATGTGGCTATGGCCACTATAGTGAGCACAGATTTGTGGAGCAGGATTCTTCAACAGCTTCCTCTTGACAACTTCTACATTGCAGCTAGAGCAGAGATTGAGTCCCAGAGACCCCTTGAGGGGAAGTTTGATGGTTTCACCTTAGAGGTAGATGGTCTTCTTAGGCACAGAGGCAGGATATATGTTCCCAGAGATGGAGGGTTGAGGTAGGACATCTTGGTAGAGGCACATCGTGCACCCTATTCAGCCCATCCCGGGGTGAAGAAGATGCACGCCACTTTGAGATAGTTGTATCACTGAGAGAGGACTTCATCGAGACATGGCTCAGTTTGTGTCATGGTGTTTAGAGTGCCAGAGGGTTAAGGCCGAGCATCAACATCCAAAGTCTTCTTTATCCTCATGCCATACCGGAATGGAAGTGGGACACCATTTCCATGGATTTCATTGTTGGGCTACCGATGTCGAGATATCACCATGATGCCATTATGGTCACGGTTGATAAATTGACAAAAGTGGCTCACTTTTCTCTAGTGAAGACCACTTATACAACTAGAGTAGTGGCATGAGTATATTTGGATGAGATCATCAGGTTACATGGGATTCCGTGGAAGATCATTTGTGACCGTGATCCTTTGTACACTTCACATTTCTGGACTACCATGCAGTATGTCCTCGGGACAGGATTAATTTCAGCATAGCATATCATCCTGAGATAGATGGATAGACCGAGTGAGTGAATCAGATTTTAGAGGATATGCTCAGGATGTACGTGATGGATCAATAGTCTAAGTGGGAGGAGTACCTATACTTAGTGGAGTTTGCCTACAATAATAGTTTTCAGAGTTCTATAGGCATGGCTCCTTTTCAGGCATTGTATGGTAGAGAGTGTAGGACACCCCTTAGCTAGGATAGGTTGGAGGATAGAGTATCTCTTGGACCAGCTCTTTTGTAGGACATGGAGTAGCAGGTAGTGTTGATCAGGCAGAGATTGTAGGAGGCACATGATAGGCAGAAGAAGTATGTTGATCAACATAGGACCGAATGTAATTTTGATGTGGGCATGAAGGTGTTCCTTCGTGTTAGACCACATAAGAGCCCTATCCACTATGGAAAAGGTTCTAAGTTAGCTCCTTGATTCATTGTTGGTCCTTTTGAGATCTTGGAGCGTATCGCCCTTTGGCCTACCATCTAGCATTGCCACCCAGCTTGTCTCACGTACATGATGTGTTTCATGTTTCTATCCTTAGGAGGTACATTGCAGATCCTTCTCATGTGTTGGACTGACATCATTGTAGGTGCAGGATCAGGGGCAGGTGATGGTGGAGCCCATCCATATCATAGATCACAGACCTTGGGCCTTTGAGGTAGAGAGATTGATCAGGTACGGGTACAGTGGGACATATATGATGAGACTGCAGCCACTTGGGAGGATGCTACTATGTTACGAGAGTATAGTTTCCACATTTTTCCAGTGACTTCCAGGAGGAAGTCAAGTCTAAGGGGAGGGGGATGTAGTGCCCACTTCCCTTTGACACTATTTAGATACTGATCTTGACTACTGTTGATCTCATTTTGGACATTACTATGTTTTGATTTACTATGATGTGTATATGTTAGATCATGGATTATTATGGACCTTGATTCAGTTAGCATGCATGATGATTATTAGAGACATTATTATATATGGATGATGATATACTTGTTGACATGGATATATTATTGATGTTGATTTTAGACATGTGACATTTGATATTATGAGTAACTCTAGTATAGAGATTCATTGGATGATGATATAGTTGCAAATTAAATTTAAATGATGATGTTGAATTATTGATGTTGTTGTGATTTGGATTTGATATTTATATGTTGTTTATATCATTTTGGATGTTCTGATATGGCCACGAGGCCGAAGGAGGTATTTGCATTTTGCAGGTTAAAAATCACAACAATGTCGGGGGACTGGAGACTAACCATATTGAAATTCTGGATGAACTCAACGGGGTCACCATGGCAACTGTAATTGTTTGTGTGTTGTGTTATGTTAGGATTTCCCATGGGGGGGATTTCCATTATTTGTGACCATGGGATATGTGTGTTATTTATGTGTTCCTTTTAATTATTGTTGTATGTATTTTAATTTTATTGTGTTACCCCTTTCATTAGTTGTTAATTAATTTGGGTTTATGTATTTTAACCATGTGTTATATAAATAAATCATTATGTTGTAAGAATGTGAGAGTCACATAGTTAAACTTTATTTAAATTTAATTGGGACATGGAATGTAATTAATAAAGTTGTTGAGTTTAAATAATAATGTTGGAAGAGTGTGTAAGTTAATTTGTAAGGATGTGTAAGAAATATGTAAGAGTATGTAAGGCTGATTTTGGAAGGTCAAACACTCCATCTTTTATAAAATTCGAATTTGACCTTGGAGGCCAAATTTGGAGGCTTGTGGGACAAGTTAAACTTGTCCCACACCTCTTAAAATCATCCACCAACCATACCTATGGTTTTGGAGTCAAAATTAATCTTTTTAATTGTATTTTGAAATGACTATGTGTAAGTTTTTATTGCACTTTTCTTACAAGTTTTTAATTCAGTCCTTGTTAAAGTATGGGTTAATTTTGAGTGTGTAAGTTGATTGTCATCTCCATTTATTGTGATTAGTTGTGAAGTTGACTTTCTCTTTTGGGGTTGAGTAAGAATGATGTGGCATCCCACTTGGAATCCACATCATCCTCTCCTCTCCCTCTCCTTTAAAAATTTGAATTCTTCTCTTGTTGAAGGTTGTTGAAACTTTGCTCTTTGCCTCTTGGGTCAAATTTTATTGTTGTTGGAGTCTTGCTTGTGGAGGGAGTTTGGAAATTGATTTGCATGCTTGGTGTTGCTGTTTTGGACTGCATATTTGAGCATTGAAGGAACTGTTGTTTTGGAAACAATCTCCACTATGGAGAGGTAGGATCTTGTCCTTTTTATATGTTGTTTTTTTCCCTTTTCTTGCATGAATGAAATGGTGAATGTGTTGTGTATTCATGGCTGGTTGGGTAGATTTCTTAGGGAAAGGTGTAGGAGAAGACTATGGGGTCTTATATGGGGGGCATAAGGGATTTCCAATGGCACTTATTCTATTGTGGAGGGAGTTTTGGATTGGGATCCACCTTGGAAAAGAAACTACTTGCATTTCTTACTTGGGGGGCATAAGGGATAAACTTGGGGGGGGGGATAAGGAGGGGTTGGGAGATATAAGGTTTATGGGTTTGATATGTTTATTGGTGGTATGCATTTTGGTGGATGCCCAATTCCAAATTGGGAGGCATAAGGAGTTCCCCATAGTTCTTGCTCTTGATGGCTTGCTTGATCAAGCCCATGTGCTTGTGTGTGATTCTTATTGCAGTTGTGAACTGTTGTCTTTGTTTGGACTGTGTATTTTTGTTGTTCTATGCATGTGAAAAGAATGTTGTTTGTTGTGAAAGAAGCCTTGTTGCCATGTGTTGATGTTCATTCTCTATTTCAATATGGTTGGGGCTCGGGGGCCAATGGGGAAGGATGGCTTCTCCTTTCCCATTGGATGTCTTGGTTGGGTGGAGAGCATTGCCTTTCCCCCTTCCTTGTTGTGATCAAATGAAAAGATGAAGAAATCAGCATGCTTGTTGTTTTGAGCTTGGAGAAAATGTAGTTTGCTAGTCCCTTCCTTAGAGAAAATTTCATTGTTATCTTCCCACTTGGAGTGGATGAATTGTATCATTATTTAAAAATGTGAAGTTACTTGTAATGCAAAGGAAAAGATTGAGATCCATTGGGAAATGTAAAGATTTATTATTCTATTCTCTGTTTTGAAAAAGAATGTCATACAGTTTGTAAATTACATATTGAAGTCCAAGGGAAGAAATAATTTGTTAAGTATTGTTGAAATCAAATAATGAATTACATTCTTTCTCAAATTTGTAATGTTGTATTGAATTGGAGTTATTGTTTTGAAATGATATCTCTGTGTGAAAAGAAAATGCGTATGGAAGGAAAAGACAACATTTTGTTCTTTGTATTTATTTAAAATTTGAAATATCAAATGTTGTTTGTGCTCTTTGAATGATCAAGATAAATCAATTAATTGTTTTAGACAAGGATGGAATGTCTTAGAACAGATTTGAGAATGTTTTCCCACTTGGGAGTTGCAAATTGATTAATAAATTGATTAGTAAATGATCTCTATTTCATCCCAAATCTGGCTTTTAAAATTAGCTAACAAATGTACAGTTCAGATGTGTAACTTAAATTAAGAAATGAAACAATACAATTTAGATGTAATAAGCCCTAATGAACTCAATTTGACCTCAACATTTAAGAAAGACATTTTAGAACTTCATCAAAATCAATTTTAGAACTTGCTCAACCATTTTCTGTCAAAAGATGTAAAATATATAAATTGTAACTCAATCCACAAATTGAACCTTGAAAACTCTGGAAATTTAACCAAAAACAAGTCTCCATGTCCAATTGACATGTTGAGAAGAAGAAAACCAAAAATTGAACAAAATTTTATAAGTTGGAAAATTGCCAGTTTTGAATTTTAAACCCTACAGATCGATTTCTTAAAATTGACCTTTGAAACTTCATCAAAATCCAAAATTGATGATTTTTGTGCAAAGAGGACTCTGAGAGATTTCTAGAAAGTCCTTGTTTTCCCAAAACTAACTTTTCTATCAAAAGTTATGGCCATTTGAAGTTTTACTTCAAAATGGCCATCCAAAAATTAATCTAACTATATAAAAATCAAAATTTAAACTTTGGAAAAATTTCCCCAAAAATTCATGACCCCGCAACACTCTCAACCAATCATATGTTGCCACGTGGCACTTTGGAGGGGCGGATCTTTTTGAAACTTAACTTTTGAAAATTTGACCTTGGGAAAATTTTCCCATTTTTCCCCGCATCCCGCAACCAATCACATGTGCTGACACGTGGCATGGATGGCACATGGATTAAATTTGAAAACTTAACCATTTGACTCTTTTGGAAAAATTTCACTTTTTCCTCCATGGCCCCACACCCCCAGCCAATCAAGTGCTGACACATGTGTCCTAATGGATGCGCGGGCCCATGCAAGTCTTTTTGACTTTTAAACTCTTTTGGCACAAAACCCTTTAAATCACTCCATCACACTCATAGACCACCAATCACAGATGCCACATGGCCTTTTGAGTGAGGTCGAGGTATGAAGGGAAAATTTTCCTTTGGAAAAATTTGGTTTTGGACCTTGGGAAAAATTTCAATTTTTCCCCATGACCCACCGACCCCCCATCCAATCACGTGCTGACACGTGGCATGGGTTTCTCCTTGGAGAGGCACACGTCCATTTCCACCTTTGGGATTTTGGCCTAAAATCTCCAAAACCTAAAGTGCCCCTACCACTCCACTTTTCCCCACACCAATCGGAGCACCACGTGTCTTCCCAATCGGACCCGCGGGCACGCGGAGGAGTTTTGCACTTTTGCGCTCAAGAGGGAAAATTTCTCAATTTTCCCCCAACCCGCCCATGGACTCTCTCTAAGCCCATCGAGGGAAAATTTCACCCCAAAACTCCATCGGGCCATAACTTGAGATTTATAAGGAGTTAGGAGGACTTCTTTATATGGTTGGAAAGGTGAGAGAATTTCCTATCCAATGGGCATGATTTAGGAAAGTTTTGATGACTCTAAGTGTGTGAAAAATCAAGTTGAACCCTGTAAATCTTGTTAGGGCAGAGAGAGAGTGGGATTTCACTCTCCTAACCTAAGTGATGAATTTAACCTCTTGTTTGACCTTGTGCCTTGTTGATATTAGTTACTTGAGGTAATTGTTGCAAGTCAGTCTTGCTTGTTAATCCTTCAGGCCCAAGAAGTGTGTCTTCATAGTTCTCTTGGGAAAGCTCCTAGGATTTATCGTTTCCTTACGTGGTATAGAGGTTGACCCTACTAAGGTCAAATCCATTCTCAAAATTCCTCCACCCACTAATCTATGGAAAATTTTTAGCTTACAAGGTAAGTTGCGAGTCTATCTGTAATTTCATTTCATAACTTTTCGATCGGTGTTAACTATTTCACCACCTTCTCAAAAAGGATATTTCCTTTAAATGGGATGATGATTGCCATAAAGATTTTGAAGCCTTGAAACAATACCTTCTTCAACCACCCGTACTCATTCCACCTAAAGATGATCAACCCTTCTACCTATACATCTCAGCTACCGATCACTCCTTGGGGGCCATGCTCGCTCATCACGATGAACAACACAAGGAGCAGGCGGTTTATTACATAAGCCATAATCTTTTGGACTACGAGACTCGATATAACCATGATGAAAAACTCTACTTGTCCTTAGTTTTCATTTCCACAATTCTCCGCCATTACCTACTCAACCACAAAACCTATGTTGTGACCAACACCGACCCCTTGCACTTCATGTATGCCAAACCTTACCAAAATCAATGTGCCACACACTAGCTTATGCTTTTGGCTGACCTTGACCTCGAATTCATCCATCAAAAGTCCATCAAGGGCCAAGCTATCGCCGACCAATTGGCTAATGCACCTATTTCTAGGGATCAACCCTCTAACTTTGATTTTCCAAATGAGTCTATTGCTACCCTTTCCTTGGATGAACCCGCGTACCAAATGACACTCTTCTTCGATGGTTCCAAGTGTCAGTGTGGGGGTGGGGCTGGTGTTATTCTCATTCCACTTGATGGTGAACCCATGCCTTTGTCTTTCAAACTCAATTTTGATTGTACAAATAATATTGCTGAATATGAAGCACTCGTATTAAGTTAATCAACATCTTTAGTGATTCTCAATTGGTCATAAACCAAGTCAATGGTATATACCAATGTCGTAATGAGATACTTCAAAAGTATAAGCATCATGTGGACATACTTTTGACCACCTTCACCACTACACCCTTCACACCATCCCAAGGTCTACCAACAAATTTTTAGATACCATGGACCGCTTGGCTTCTCAAATACCCATGTTTCCCACCGATTCTAAAATCTTTGTCACCATACAAAGACTCCAATCACCATCTTACTTACCTCACGAAGTTTACTCCATCGGAACCACTGCTCTTGACCCGAGTGACCTTTGGTATAAACAATACTTAGAATATCTTTCCCTCTCCATCTTGCCTCCCGACCTCACTCGCAAAGTGGACAACGCACTTTTTTAAAAAGGTCTCTCATTACATCATCATAGGTGGCCTCCTCTATAAGCATGGATTTTATGGTATTCTCTTACATTGCCTTACGAGCTCTTAAATTACTTATACCATTAAGGAAGTGCATGATGGCATATGTGGAGGTTACTTCAGTGGCGTTGTTGTTGTTAAGCGTATTCTTCACCTAGGCTATTACTAGCCGACCCTTAACCATGATTGTTGCGACTACATTAAGCGTTGTGTAAAATGCCAACAACATGCCAACCTTCATCATACACCCAGTCATGCCTTATAGGTCATCCATGACCTTTGGCCCTTCTCTCAATGGGGTTTGGATCTTGTCAGCTAAATCAATCCCCATTCTTCCCAAATGACATCAATGGATCATTACCGTGTACCGAATATTACACCAAGTGGGTTGAAGCCATACCTCTCATCTCCAAAAAAGCTTAGAAAATATGTGAGTTCATCAATCATCACATTATCTGTCACTTTGGTGTTCCATATCACCTCATCACTAATAACGGAAAACAATTCAAAAATAAAACCTTGTAGAAACTTTGCAATGCCTTCGGTATTTAACTGAGTTTCTCATCACCTTATTACCCACAAACCAATGGCCAAGACAAATCCACTAATAAAACCCCAAACAAAATTCTCATGAAAGTGGTTAACAATACTAGGAAGGACTGGCATACACACATTCCTTTCACCTTGTGGGCATACTAGCACTAGTATTCACACTTCCACTGCTGCCACACCTTATTCTCTGGTCTATGGTACAGAGGCTATTCTGCCTCTCAAATTCCAAATTCCCTCAATCCACATTTCTCTCCATGACATGCTCAACGATGATGAATTTCGCCAGACCGTTTAACACAAATTGAGTTATTAGACAAACGTCATCTTAATGCTCTTGACCATCTTCAAGTTTACCAAAAATGTATCAAACATGCCTATGACAAACGTGTCCATGAACGAACCTTCCAAGTCGGTGATCTTGTCCTGAAGGAAAATCAACATGTAACTAAAGCAGAAAAAAGTAAACGGGGAAAATTTTCTCCTAATTGGCTTGGACCATACATCATGACTCATGCTTATGGATCAAGTGCTTATCATTTATCTTCACTAGACGGTAAACCAAAACCTAAGCCCCTTAATGCCTTGCATCTTTGACCATTCTATTGTTGACTTTCAGTCCTACCTCACCTTCTGCCTCTTTTCATGCTCATCCCTTGAGTGCTTTTCATTTCCCTCCTTTCATTATGCCACCCCCAATGATTAAACAAGAATCATGTGCATACTCGTCACTCTTTTATCCTCTCTTAAATATGTGTACCATGGTGTTGCACATGGCATGATTCTCATGGATACTTTTTATCTGCTTTTAGATGAGATCCCATGGTCGTTTCACCTTTCTTTACGAAAAGAATCAAATTCTTCACCTTAGTCTTGTCCATGACTCAAAATCCCTCACATGAGATCCAACTCCTTGAGTAAAACTTCTAATAAAAGATGACTCAAATCAAAGGACATCTTTCTCTCTACATTGTTGTTGTAATTATACCGCTCCTTAAAGGACAACTATATAAAGCCTTCTTTCAAAATAGAGAGAGAGAGAGAGAGAGAGAGATCTGAAGCTTCTGCATCAATCAACTTTGCAGAAGACCTCAAGGAGTTAATTTCTTCATCCCATATAGAATTCCCACATCGATCAGTCTATCTCAAATATAAGTCAAAAAAAAACTTTTTCGTCATGGACTTGCCCATTGTGATCTTGGATCTCTTACCCAAACGCATGCTACCAAATACCATATAAACTAACCACTTTTCACCCTCTCGCCATTCGCACTTTCGTTTCCTACCGCCTCAAGGGACCTACTAGAACCGAGACATTTGGTGATCATGTGACTAATTTTCACCTTTAGAATAATCAATCATGCAGTGTTTTTAGGGTCTTACGTTCATCAGCCTATCTAAGGTATGACCCATATGTTATGATCCTTACCAATCAGGTGGCTTTCTTGCCTCCTCTTATCTTTTAACCTTCTTCATTACGTATTGATTACCTTATACAGGACTAGATTCTCGACGCTTATCTTTGGGTAATACATTTTCCTCTTTTACCATAATCAACTCCAAATCACTCATACCAATGTGCCCACAATTCACCCATACCTAAAATGACCTAGACTCAATCATGCCTATAACCTACCAACTCATTCTCATACCCCTTCCAATTTTTCCCTGGCTTATGGGATAACTAAATCAACTTGAGGTTCCTTTTTTTTCGGGACTATGTAGGCAACATTCGAGGGCATGGGGCCCTTGGAGGTTAGCTCGGCCACTCTCTACCCTAACCAATTCACCTTTCATTTTCCTAAATCACATTCTACCCTAGTTAATTTCCTTTTATATCAATAATTGGAAATTAAACCAAACAAACAACAGATTACTTTATACCTTTATCATCATCAAACATACATTCATTATGTCTACCATTTCTTTACCATTATCATGCATGTTACTATAAAAATCTCAAACGTGACCCATATCATCATTAATTACACAAATTAATGAATTATAGACTCAACCCATTTCAACTCAATCCATGCCTAAACCAAAAACTTGACTCAATCCATGCCTATGACTTGACTCCATCGATACCTAAACCACAACCTGACGCAACCATGCCTATAACCTAACTCCACCATGCCAAACACACCTATCATGAATCCCTCTATGCATAATAATAGAATTCTATCAACACAGATACATCATGCCAAAATCACCATCATCTCTATAAATAAAAACATCCAAACATGTGTATCCATATACATACCTCTCAAATATCTTCGGCACATAGGCCGGTGTATATAAAAAAATCTCAAAACTCTCATATACAACCTCACCATCTTTGGCATGTAGGCTGGTATATGATAAAAACTACACAAAATATCTCGTATACATCCTCACTCTTATCGGAACACATGATGGTATATATAAAAAATGCATAAATACATCAAAATGAAGAGACATACATCAGGCATCATCCTACCGGACATCCTCCATATCAGTCTTTCCCGTATCCTCCTCCCTCTCGGCTCTCCTGTCTGGCAGCCTGATAACATCTCCCCACCCGCCATGGGTTGTGGTGGCTCCTATAGGTACATCACCTAGAGCTGGTCTCCATGAACTGGTCACCTCATCCCGATCTCTGTCTCGGGGCTCGATGGCCCCTAATGATCTCGCACACTATGGGTACGAGATCTAGTCCTCTCACTCGAGGCTGATGTGCCCTGTACTCTCCATAGGATAGAAAATCTATCCCCACCACCATCAACTATCTTGGTAATAGCTTTCCTCACCTAAGGAATCCCGTAACCTAGAAATGGGTACTATCTGTGGTGGCTCCATCGGCCTCTGCTCCTATACCTATCTTGTGGGACCCTGTCCCACCCCTTCTTGTGAACTGGGACCCTGTCCTAGTGCTTGTGTAGGCGTCATCGGCCTCACACTCTATGCAAGTACATGAGCCTATAATGCCTCAATCTGCGCCTGTGTACAGTGGCCAACTAGCCCTGCAAATCTAAACTGCGCCTGTAGGGTGGCCACCTGCTCATCATCACCATCTCCATCTCCACCTTGGGCCATCTAGGCATGTGATCGCCCTGTGCATGCAATGCAGCCACATCCGTCTATGAACCTGCCAACTGCCCTTGTACCATCCCCAATTGTGTAGTCAAGGTCACCACCTGCTCTTGTAGGGTGTCTCTCTCGCACGGTGTTGGTGGATAAATCAGCTTCCCTAGCACGGGAGGTACTACTCATAAGTGAGTCGCCCACCATTGTCTATACCTATAAGTCACTCCAACATCATCTATCCGCCGATCGGTCACCTACTCCTCTTGCCCTGTAGGTACTGTCGGCTGTGGTAGTGGCAGTGGTCTCTCCACATCATCTCTCTGGTACTATGGGAAAGGTGGTGGTATATCCTGCTTCATGCCCCAAACTCCTATCTCGATCCTGTCTACTAGGATCATCTCGTGCTCCCTTACATGATGCCCCTCAATCCATCTAAGTATCTGTAGGCCATCTATCTCGTATGAGGGATAGCCCACATATGGTCTCCAAATAATTTCCACGCTAGACAATCCCTCTAGTAACCACCTGTAATAGGCTACATCATGTGTAACCCTACCTACTCGACGCTCTCCCATCACAGAACCCATCGCCTATACCCCACCCAAACAAAACTAGGCTCAAATGCATCTTCTTGGGGCATACCAATTGGATGAACACAAACAATGTGCTCATAGGCCCAACAATGAAGAATAAACGTGCAACATAGACTGAACCTACGGAGCCGCCCATATGCCCATAGCTCTCTATATAGCTACACCAGAATGTTGGCACCCATGTAAAGCAGGTCATGTCCATCATCATATCATGTAATACCCCCATTAGTGATCATGGGAATCTCCCACCCTCTGCATCCGATAGTGTAAAATAGTAGATTGCCTCCATCAGTAATACTACTAGCCTTGTCTCCTTTGGACGGGCTAGGTACATCTCTCCATAACTCAAGCTGGCATTGTGGAAGGTCATCTCTGCTAGTCCCTCACCGAATACTATCAACATCAACTCCTCAGATGCCTCTGAGGAGATTGAATATACCTTTTTCCCAATACAGGTAACCACAGGGATCTTGTATACATCCTCCAGGGTGATTGTCATCTCCCTTGTTGGTAGGTGGAATGTTTTAGTTGTTAAATCCCATCTATCAATGAGAGCGACCATCAAGCTTGGCTTCCGGATGACATTCCAATAGCGTTAGACCCCAATATGGCCCACATCTACAAAATGCCTCCACTCCTCGCTTTGTCGCTACACCTCAAACTCTTAAGAGCAGGGGTGGCACCCTATCTCTCATCCTCAACTGATCTCTCGCCTACATCCAACAAAACATCACATTAATTTCACCTTAATCATAACCACAATCCCACTCGACACCTCACCTACACCTACCACCCTACCTCTCTTTCCCTAGACCTCATTACCTTCGTATCACATCTTCTATCTACCCACCCTAACCCTCATTCACTATCATTCACCCTTACCTATTTTTACCCCTTACCTATGTTATGATTTTCCACAAAACATCTCCTACTGACCACTACCTACCTCACCCACCCAACCTAGGAACTTTTGGCCCCTTTTTCCCCAAATTATGACCGGTACCGTTATCTCTAACCGACCCTGGTCCCCCATACACCGACATCGGTCACCTGTTTACAACCAATACCGGTTCACTATCACCGACGTTAGCTAAACCTCAACCGATGCCGATCACTCATCACTATGAAAATTGTGACGCCCAAACCCCCTTCTTAAAATCTTCCTTTCTCTCCCTTCTACCCACCCAATCCCACCCAAATCCCCCACCCTTCCCCACCCCTCCTTCACCCAATCACCACTCTCCTCATGCCTATTTAACCCGATTTTCCCTCCCAAAATTCAAAATTCATTTCCCCCAAAACCTGTTTTTTCCCCACCCAAATCTAATTCAATCTAACACACAAAACAAAGAATAAGATTGACTCTTACCTCATCATGTTGTCATCACCATGGTGGCACGTTGGGTTGCTGCATCGGTGGTCCACCCGACCCCTCTCCTACCTCTGCCATCACCAAATCAACCATCTCACCTCCACCTAACCGAATTGATCAATTTGATCTCATGGACCCGCCTATCCACTGCCAATCACCTACTACACCACTTGCCAACTCATCTCTCCATTCCACATAGATGCTTTCCACTTTTCTCTCTCTCACTTGTCATTTTCCCCAATTCGGTAAAAGATAAATGATTTGAAAAACATGGAAATTTTTATTTTATAACCTACCCGACTTGACCGGAGATAGTTTTTCCTTACCGACATCAGTCCTATGCCCTAGCTTACAGTGGTCGGTCCCTCCAATCAATCAATATCGGTTCCTTCAAACCATCATCGGTTATCCTGCTTAGCCCTTTTCCTCCCCCTACCCCTAGTTTGCTGACCTGAATCCTTTTTACCTCACCCAAACCCCACTTAGACACTTCATTTTATCTTCCTAACCTTATCATGTACCCCCTCACCTCGTCCTCATTTTGGGACTCATTATTTTACCCATACCTCGGCCCTACCCGTGCTGTGACCTAACTACTTGGATCTAGAACATTTCTAGTGACTTGTGACATCATGTGCTTGTTATACCTTGCGAATCTGTACCCATGTTGATTGGCATACTGATCTTACCTTGCCTCTTACCATGACCGTTTATCCTAACCCAACCTTTGGTGTACCAGAACATACCTAAACGTTCTACACCGACATGTGATGTTTTTCCAGCATTTCCTATACCTTAGATACCAGAATCACCTCAACCTTGTTTGGATAAACCTGTTGACCTTAGACAATGTAGAGTTTGTCTACTCTTCAACTTGATATAGTGCTGCAATTTGTATGTGTGTGTGTCATTGTTTCTACCTTTGACCCTCACCCATTTGGATTACCTGATTTGACCTTTACTTCTTTTTACCCCACTTCATACCTTCTTATTCATCACATTCACCTTTTATCAAACCACTCACCGATTCTGCCTTCTACCTCATTAGTTCCTTGTTTGAGGGGGATCACCTTCACCCACACATGGGGCAACCACATCTTATTTTTTTCAGCGTTGCTTACCAATACAAGCTATGCAATAAAAAGGGGCAAAATATAGACACCAAAATTAGGTCACACTCCCCTTGGTCCCTTGAAAAATAACCACCTCAAACACACTCACCTAACCATGGCCCCTTTCACCCCACTCTAATATTAATTTAATTAATTTAATTAAATTAATCCAGTCCTCACAATATTTATTATTTAAATATCTTAATTGGATAATTTCCACACCATCCACCTCACCCCAAGACCTATTCTTAGTATGTTGCCATAACTAACTAAGACCTACCTAAACCCTAAAAATCAAAGCCTACATTCCCTCTAACCACATTCCCACCCATTAGAAAGGAATTTTCCATTCTAATCCATGGAAGGAAACCAACGAGATCTAAGAAAATCAAGGGGATCTACCCATTTTAGAAAACCTAGGAAATCTTTCCCTAACCGATGCGGTCACCCTACACCGCTTTCTTTAGTCACCCATAACCGCCGTCGGTTACCATTTAATCCCTAAACAACCTTATTTCAAGGTTAGCACATTTTTGAGAGAAAGAGATGAAACTAGAGCTGCATGCAAGAAGAACCAACATTCATACACGCACCAAAGCATCCACAGCCAGCATCAGAAGCAATCACAATGCCATTTGCCTTCACGGGAGCATCCGGGGAAGCGCCAACACCACACCAAGTTCCTTCCATTTGATCACCTGCCATTTCCAACTAGACATCAAGCTCATACAATAGTAAGTGTTTTGTTAACCAACACTTGTCCATTGTCATTTTAGTAGACTCTTTTACTTCTGTTATTAGTTTCTACTCCCATTCCCATTCTCCCACCATTTACCTCCATGAAAACTTGACCATTCCTTCACCCACACCATTGAACTACCCATACCTAGTTCTTAGAGATCCCTGAGTATACCTAAGACCTACACAGACCTTGCCATTTCCCTTTCCATTTCCATTTAGCTTTAGATCTACCCTCACATCAAGTTTTTATTGGGTTTCCTATACCCCGACCATACCGACGCCGGTTACCCACAACCGTCACCGGTTAACCTAAACCGACATCGGCCATAAGAAATTGACGTCGATCTCTGTGTGTTTACCCTCATACCAAGAACTGATCTTAAAACCTCCACCAATTACCCAAAACAACCCAAAATCAGACCTTGACCAAAGATGTCAGTACTCTGACAGAGACCAAGACCTTCAAATTCAATCATAACTTAGCCTATTGTGAACAAATTTTCTTAGTGTAGTCGGATGAGATACTTAAATCATTTTAACTACCGTATGATTTCATTTATTGTCAACATTGAGTTGTTTTAAACAGTGGATTGACAGTCATCTAGGGAGTATCACACTTCCCGGATCTAGCATACGCTAGTGAGTCCCACTTTGCATATACTGTTTTAACTTTTATTTGGTGGTCTTGTTTTCTATTTTAGGTAGTTCCTCCTAGCCAAAAGGAAGCTCTCACGATTAGATGTAGATCAAGAAGTCATACGCGCATAACAATCTACAACCAACATTTTAACATGTATTCCTCCTAGCCCTCTACCCTTATCTGTTTCATCAATATTCAAATAAATTCTCTAGAATTAGATGAAACATGTTGACTTGAAAAATTTCCTTGTCCTATTATTTGAGAAAATGTTTGAGCTTAAACAAAAACATTTTCAACCTCTTAAATTCGTAAAAGTAAAAATATACTTCTTAAATGGGTCTTTCCTTGTAACTTCTTCTGAGACTTTTACTGAGAACCTCAAGGAATATTTAATGATGCTTGTAATTATTTGGTAAATCCTTGAAATATTGTTGTGATCCATGTTGGTTGATAGATTCCTAGTCCTCACAAAAGTAATGATGTGATTTCTATGTTGAATGTCTTTTGTTCCTATAGAATTAAAAAAATGTGATGTGTTGGTTCATCTCTTCCTCCCATAAAATTATAATTGAGGAGATTTGACCTTAAAACTTAACAAATAAAATGGAACATAGAAAAGGGAAAGGTCCTTGCTTTAACTTTGGTAGATTAATAGAAGAAATTAAAAAAAAACAATGTAGAAGAATATAAAGGAAACCTTGTCCTTCTGCCTTCCCTAGGAATAAAATGAATACTTTTTCCACATGTACAGAATGGCGAGATATCATGCCCACCTTAGTGGTGCTCCTTATAATGCAAACATGTGATATCTTAGTAAAAGGAAGATTTTAATTAAGAAAATTTGAAAGAAATGTGCTTAGCAAGTGAAACTATGATTTTTGACTTAATAAGTTGATTTATAAAATGGGTAAGAATTATGTGTATTGAGTGCAATGTATAGTTGAAACTTTAGTTCAGCTACCTACCCAAGCTAACTGAAACACCTTGTTGATAGTGATGTGTTCTAATTACAAAGTACTCCCTTGTTCATAGGTGTATGTGCTTTTCCCTTGCAGGAGTTTGGGTTTTCATACCCTTGTTGCCTCATAGCTCAACGAGTTTGAGTTGTAGCCTTTTGGGTTTGGGTTTTATCTCTGTTTTTAAGGAAAGAATCCTCCTTATGTGTTGTTTTAGTCCTTGATAACCTAGATCATTGTAATTTTAAGGAAACATATGTGAAGGATATGACATAACTTTGGGAAGTCTTCTTTTCTTCTTGTTCTTCTTGAGACACATTGTTGTTGCCTCTCTTGTCATTGGGAAGGAAAGTACAAGATGTTTTTGTAAGTTGTTACTCACTTTTGATATGATGCACCCTTGGATTGTAGTTGGACCCCGTGTTACTTGTTCTTCTCCCTAGAGACCTTGAGTTCTCTTTGGTGTTACGATTTATGCTTGTGCTCTCTTTGTGATTATTCCGAGCTTGATCGGAAATAAGATAAATGAATCCCATTGTGTTATTGTGAATGGTACTTCTTGTATTGATATGTTAGTTGCTAGGGGAGATATATATATTTTTCTTTTGCTAAATGGTTGATGTCTCTAGATTTGGTTGGTGTGGTGTGTTCGATTCTTAAAAAAAAAGTGTAAAAATCAGACTATAGGAAACCTTGTGGTCATGAATTTGCTTAGTATTACCATGAAAATTTGACTGTACCCTCTCAAGTTATATAAGTGCTTTCCATAAATAGTTTCCTCGATTGTAAATGTTTTTCTGATTTAGGTGTCCTTCCTTATTGATTAACCTCATCTTGTGTGATCTCAAATTGTGGGACCTTGAGTAGACATGTCTCTCATACAAAATTTTGGCCATGGTTGATTCTGCTAGCCTTGTCTAAACAACAAACTATGAAAGCATAATTTAACCTTAGTGGAAACCTTAAATTTTGTTACTATAGTATGTTGTATTCCTTGGGAAACTATGTGGTCATTCTCAAACTCACGAGATTCTCCCTATTATTCCTCTACTTGGTGGATATTCTTGAGACTCCTTTGACCTCTTCAATTTATAATGTTATGTGTTGTATCTTGGTTGATCGTGTAAAGTTAGTCCTTAGAATTAAATGTTCTTAATCTTGCAATCGAAGAAAGTTTAGAACTCCTCCCTTACAATCTCCCTTCTTGTTGTTGAAATGCATTGGACCTAGCTTGGGTTCTATAGACCCACACTTGTTGAAGCAAAAAATTAAATAAAGAGTGTTTTTTTATTTATTGATTTTTTTTTCATTGCATTGTTTCCTACCTTTTTCTCTCGTGACTTCCAGGAGGAAGTTGAGTTTAAAGGGGAGGGGATGTATGTAGTGCCCACTTCCTTTTGACACATTTTGATATTGATTATGACACTGTTGACTATATTATGGACATTATTGTGACTTTTGATTTAGCATGGACTATTATTGACTTTGATTCATATATGATGCATGTGGATTATTAGAGACATTTATATGGATATTGACATGTTGTTGACATGGTTATATTTATGGATGTTGTTCGGACATGTGATATTTTGATATGTTGAGTAGACCTAGAAAATTGAATTAAATTTGATGATCATATAGTTGTTGATGAGATTGCAAATGATATTGTTGTTTGCCTTGATGATGTTGTGATTTATATGTATGGATGATTTTGGAATTTTAATGTATATTTATTTTGGATGATTTAATGCAGCCATGAGGCCGAAGGAGGTATTTGTGTTTTATAGGTAAAACATATCACAACAGACATCGGGGGATTAGAGACCAACCACATTGGAATTCTAGATGAATTCAACAAAGGTCACCATGGCAACATGTATTGTTTTGTGTATGTTTTATTGTTGTTAGGGATTCCCATGGGGGGATCACCTTCAAATGTGACCATGGGACTTTGTGTATTTCTTTTATTTGGTTCCTTTGTTTAAGTTAGTATGTATTTTATAAGTGATGTGTCCCCCTTTTTATTTAAATAAATTATGGTAATTAATGTGAGAAAACATATTTTCAAAAATTAATAAATCAATTGGGACGTAAGAAATTAATTATTGTATTTGTTGGCTCTTTTATTAATGTTGTAAGATATGTGTAAGTCTTTTGTAAGTAAACATTTGAGTGTGAAACACTCCACCTTCTTTGAAATTCAAATTTGTCATTGGAGGCTGATTTTAGAGGCTTGTGGGACAAGTTAAAATTGTCCCACACCTCTTAAATTTAGATACCAACCTCACCTATGGTTGGGAGATATAATTGGAATTTCTTTATGCTTTTTGGGAAGATAAATTGTAAGTTTTAATTGCACTTTATTACATGTTTTTAATTTCAGTCCTTATGGGGTGTGCAATTGATTTGAGTGTGTAAGTAAATTGTTATTTTATCCACCCACTTATTTATTATGCCTTGGATTTTTAAGTTGACTTATGAGTTGGATTTAAGGATGTGTGATATGACATCCTACATGGATCCACCTCATCCTCCTTTTTCCCTCTTCTATATATTCGAATTCCTTAGCTTGTTTTTGGGGTTTTTTTGCTTCACTTTTGGATACTTCATTTTGGGTGACTTCTTTTGCTTGTTTGAGCTCTTGCTTTTGGAGAAGATTGGAGATTATTGCATGTTTGTAGATTGTTGATCTCTTGGACTATTTTTCATTGGAAAGCTTGTTGTTTTGCAACCTTGGAAAAAATCCATTATGGAGAGGTAGGAGCTTGGCTCTTGAAATGCTCTTCTTTCATTTTTATGCTTATATGAATGGTTGAATGTTTGAATGTGTTGTTTTATTTGTTGGTTGGTTGGGTAGATGGCCTAGGAATGGTGTAGGAGAAGACTATGGGGATTCTTGTGGGGAGGCATAAGTGTTATGGGGAGGTATAAGTGTGGAGGGAGTTGGGATTTGGGTTCCACCTTGTAAAAAGAAATAGTTTGCATTTCTTCTTTACTCATTATTGGGTGCCATAAGAGGTTAGGGAGGCATAAGGAAATGGGAGGGATAAGGGGAACTTGGGGAGGCATAAGGGCATGTCAGGGTTTTGAAATGATATATTTTGGTGGTTTTTTCTCAGGTGGTGATACCCATTTCCCCTTGGGAAGCATAAGTAGCATCCCCATAGTTTCTTGCTCCTTTGGCTTGCATGATGAAGCCTGAGTGTTGTTTTTGTCTTTATTCTATGGTTGTAAACTGTAGTTTTGCTTTGGACTATGTTTTAAATGTGAAATTTGTTTGTGTGTTGTGGAAGCCTGTTGTTGCCATGTGTTGAAAAATATCTTCTATTGCAATGTGGTTGGGGCTCGGGGGCCAATGAAGAGGATGAATTCTCCTTTTCATTGGATGTCTTGGTTGGGTGGAGAATGTTTCCTTTCCCCTACTTTTGTTGTGCTCAAACTGGAAAATGGAGGAACTTCATGTTGTTGTTCTGGAACTAAGAAAGAAGAAAAAGTTTGGCAAGTCCTTTGTGAGACTTCTTTTTGTAAACCTTTTCCCACTTCAAGTGGATGACTTGTAATATTATTTGTATTGGATAGTTATTCTGTTTTGGAAATGAAATCCTATGTTTAAATGAGAAAGAGATATGCACTGAAATTTGTACTGTAAAGAAATGTGAAAGTGCATTTGAATGAAAGGAAAAGAGGAAGCTGTAACTTGTAAATTTGTATTTAATCTATATAAATGGAATTTTATTCTTTTCCACAAATGGAGTTACTACTATTTAAAATCTGTGTTGAAATATGTTGAGGAATTTCTGTTTAAAAGAAAGAAATACATATGAAGAAAATACATCACTCTGTTTTGTTGAAATGCATGATTTAAAAAATAAAGGAGGCTACATTCTTGTTGCTAAAATTTGATTAAAGGAAAGATAACTATTTAAAACTAGCATGGAATTAATTCAATGTTTTTATAGTATGGCAAAAGAAATAGATTAATCTCTGTTTTTGAAATGTATAAACTTCATTTTTATTTCACTGTAAACTTTGTGAATTTTTTTCAAAAGATACAGAACAACCCTGTAAAACTATGAAAAACATTTGAAACATTGATACAATCTTTTCTCAAATGGCATTATTAGGTATTGAAATCTGATTGTTGAATGTATTTTGAAATTCTGATTGGAAAGATGAAAAAGTGAATACATATGGAGAAATGTCATAATGCTCTGTTATTTAGAAATGAATGTTTTAGAAATCAAAATTGTAATTTGGAATTTGAATACTTTGCTTGAATCAACTTAATAGGTTAGAATTGGTTTTGGAATGAATTTTAAAACTTAGAAGATGATAAATGGAAAATAGATCTTTTCAAATTTGATCTCTGTTAGATGTTTTCAAAACTGCAAAATATTAATCAGAAAATGTACAAAATGACTATGCAAACTATAGAAGACAAATGAAATGTCAAATTGAACCTAATATGATCAAAACAATCTCAATTAGACCTTAACACTTAAGAAATTATTATAGAATCTTTCAAATTGGGCAAAGACAAAATTACAGACATCTTCTTTGTATAAAATTGGTAATTTGGAATTGCAAATCAATAAAAAAATTAACCCTCACAATCCAACCTAAATTCCTCCAAGTGCAATCCTCCATGTCTATTTGACATGTTGAGAAAGAAAGAATGTTGAAATTGAAAACAAATTTAAAAGTTAAAAATACCGGTTCACATTTAAGAAGCCCGCATAACGTTTTCTCAAAATTGACCCTTTAAAATTTATCAAAATTAAATTTTTATGATTCTTGTGCAAAGAGGATGTCGATACCTTTCTAAAAAGTCCTCGTTTTCCAAAACTGAGTTCCCAATCGAAAGTTATGGCCCTCTGAAGTTTTCACTTCATTTTGGCTTCAAAAAAAAAAAAATCTAACTGTCAAAATTAATTAATAAAATATTCTCAAAGCGGACCATAATGGGCTAAATATTTCTGTTTAGCACTTTTTTCCAAAAACTCCAAAGTCATGAAGTTTCCCACCGCTCCACTAACCCACAAGCCTTCATTTTGTCTAAAAATAATCTAAGTTCGAAAAAGAAATTTTGGAAAAAATTCCCCACGGCCCCGACAACCCTTAACTTAACTTTTAAAAAATAAAAAAGAATAAAAATAAAAATAAAAAAAAATTGGTGCAATTTCCTAATTTTCTCCGTGGCCCGCCCGGCCCGGCTAATCAGTGCTCGCCACTTTGCTTCCTGGTGTCGGCAGAGGAGCGGATCTTTTTAAGCCTTAACGCTTGAAATTTTTTGGGAAAAATATCCTTGCCGTTCGCCGAACCACATCCAATGAGATCCCCGACACGTGGCATCATTAGGTGTTGGCGGAGGCATAGGATTTTTTTGTTCCTTAACCCTTTTTAAAAAAGTTAATTTTTTCCAAATGTCCCTCACACCGGCCGATTGACACACATCTAATAAGGAGCTGCCACTGCAGCCCTCCTTAGGCATCGGCGGAGGTGCAGTATAAAATTCACTTTTTTCCCAAAGGGAGAAAAGTGCTAAAGGCTTCCCCAAGCCCGCTTTGGGAAAAATTCTCCCTTGGGCCCGTGGGCCCGCCCTTCGGAAAATTTTCCTCCCAAGGCCCGCCGGGCCATAACTTGAGAATTACAAGGAGTTAAGAGGACTTCTTTATATCAATGGAAAGGGGAAGAAATTTCCTATCTAATGGGAATGTTTCCAAGAGGTTTTGAGTGCATTAATAATGAGAAAAATCAAGTTGAATCTTGTAAGTCAATAACAAAGTGGGTAAATGGAAAATTAACCTGGGAATTTATTTGGTCTTGGCCTTGACCTTCTAAACTTAACTAAGATACTTTTAGCTTGTGTTAACCTAAGATTTTTATTAAATATCATCTAGGGGATTTAAAATTTGCTTGGACTAACTTTGCTAGGTGATTTTGTAATAGGGTGATAATAATTGTTAGAGCAGGATATCTTTTGCTTAAACCTAACTGGTCTTGAGACCTTGTTGTGGCCACACTTTTAAACCAAAAAAAAAAATCCATATTTCTTTTCTAACTAAACCTAGGTTGTTCTTTGGTCTCGAGTGGTTATTTTAGTGGGCATTACACTTGGTATCAGAGCCATGGGTTCAAAATCTTGGACCCTTGGGCACACTAGAAAATTTGAGACATGAACTCTAAACCTAACACACTTTTAATCTAGAAAACAACTTTGTTTGAAAATTACATATTTTAGTAAACATGGAAAGCTAAATAAAACCAGTTAACAGAAGTTAAACCTCCATGTTTTAAAAAATTTAAAAAATTAATAATTAATAAAATAATAAATTTGTTTGAATTATTGTATTCACTTAGTGGCGTTTTTTAAAACACAAGTAATCTGAAAATGTTAAATTAAATTGATATTTTTGTGAACTTCTAGTGTAGTGGAACTTGTTTCTACCTTGAAAAGATGTTGTTTGAGGAGTCCTAACCCTTATTATAGTTGTATGATGCAATAAATCTACTGAGACTCCCCCTGATTGGATTTGTTGGAATGATAAATTATATGGTGTGACTCTTGTGGCCTAGTGCTAGAGGTTATGTTTGGGAGCCTATCAGAGTCAATTAGGAGTTGTTAATCATCTAAAGCTTCCCTTTTTCCTTCAGTGGTTGGACGAGTTAGTTTTGGATGCCACTTGGATGACTTATCCCCGTGTGAGTAAGTGGATAGTAGGTTTTGGTGTTGTTTTGATCTAGCTTTACGTATGTGTTCTTAGAATCGAGCTCGAGGTATACTACCCCTATTAGCGGCCATAAAGGGTTGCGAGTGGTGACTGTGATGTTGAATTCTATATTTTATATTTATAAACTTGTGTTATTTTATCAAGAACCAACATCTTATTTTATTATTGGATTGAGAAGCTCTGAGGCTCTTTTAGTTTTTTTTTTTCTACGAAATTTCTAGACTTTGCAATGTGGATACTTAGCCACTTTTCTTTATTGTCGATATTTCTTGGATTTTACTTTGACTGGTGACTCAGAGCTCATTATATGTTGGCTACTTAGCTAAATGTTACGTGATTCTCAATTGCATGTTTTTGAGCTGGTTCTACGTTGTTGCCTTGTGACATTTTGTCGTATGGGGTACACCCTAGGTGCCTGGAATGTCTTCATAAGTATTTTATGTTTTGACTTGGTTTTGGAAGAAAGGAATCTTAATCTTCCTAGGATCATGAAGTGACTCTTTCGTTACTTGACCTTGCTTGAAAGAGAGTTTGTTATGTGGTGCGGTCTTTTTGGCAATCTGATAGCGGTGGTGGTGGTTTTCTTACCATTTGGTAAGAGATTGACCCTCGTTGGAGTAGGGGTGTCTATGTATGGGCAAGAAAAATGAACAAACATGACCTTACATGCGTAGAATAAATGAAGAGGTTGATTCAAATCATGGAGCTCCCATTTTGATTTTGGAAATTAGGTTGCATGCGGGCTCGAAAATGGAAATGTAAGGTCGAAAAAGAATGAACAAGGGATAACTTGGCCAAGGGAACATCAAAGGAGATTAAAGCTTGAGCAAGAAAGGATCGAGATCAACTTGACCGAGCTTAGAAGGAATTTCAGCTAGGTGTAGACAAGTAACTTTGCTTAGCGAGTTGGAAAAAGAATGGAGGCCTAGGCCCGAAATTTTCGAGTTTGGGCATTCGACATTTTGGAGACTAGGCGGGGGAAAAAGAAAACGTGACCCAAAAATCCTAAAAGTCTGAAATGCCAAAGTCCAAAAGGGTTTGACATTTTCGAGTCAAACTCCCCTTTCAGGGTCAATGACACTGGAAATTTTGAGAATAACAGAACTCAAGTTCGAATTTAAGATTTTAGAGGTTCGGGTTTCAAACTTCGTAGAGATTTGGAGTATTCACCGAGAAAAATGGAAAAATCAAGCAAAAGTCCTAAAATCCCAAAAGTCTAAAGTCCAAAAGGGTTCAGATTTCGAGGTTAAACTTGGTTTCAAGGTCAACGTGGCAGGAATTTTCAAACTTTTAGAGGTTCCAAGTTCAAACTTTCGAGCTTCGGAGTTTCAGAGGTTTGGAGTTTCAGAGGTCTCGGTGGGATCAAGCGGATGAACAATGTCAAAGGTCCGAAAGGCACAAGGTCTGAAGTCTGAAATCCAAATTTTGGACTTTGGGGTTTTGGAGGTTTGGGTTTCAGAGTTTTGTAACTCTCAAGTCAATTAGCAGATGAATAGTAACTCAACCTCTAAAGTCAAGATGCCTGAAATTCTAAATTTTGGATTTCAAAGGTTGTGAGGCATTTCGAGTTTGAAGAAATAGAGCCAACCACCCACAATTAATGTAGTATGGCACCCCAATCTTCAGATGGCCATAACTTTTGACTAAGCTCGGATTTGTACAAGAAAGGAAATTTTGGAAATCTCTTAGCATCCTCTACATAAGTAAGACTAGTTATATTAATTTAAGTGAGACTAAGTTATTCAAAATGAAGAAATATAGTCCCCTATTTTAGAGGGTTTTCTATGTTTCTCATCTACCCAAATGATGGGGCATGGTCTTCCTTTCTTCTCCAACAAGGAAAAGTACAAGGAGGCATGGGTTTTGTAGTGGCACCCATCATTTTTGTAGGATATTTTAATGTATTTTAGGGTGGTTGAAGCAAGATTTCAAATTATTCTCTCCCCTTTTTCTCATTCTTCCTATATATTGTAAGGAGGGGCATTGTTCTAATGTTGGATAATTTTTCTTTGCACCCTCCCTTCTTCTCTTGTTTGTAAGTGAATTTGTGGATTTAAAACCTCCCATTCAAGTTGTAATGCAAGTTTGTGCCTCTTGGCCATTGTAATGCACTGTATCAAATTTGTGGAGTAATAAAAATAAGTCTGTGGATGATTTCAACCCTCTCTTGTGTTCATTGCTTTCTCCTGATCTCTCATTACAATATTGGTTATCTGTGCATGGTGGTTGTATTACATGTTTAATGTTTTGTATTTAATGGTTAGTGGATTCTCATCATTAGATTGATTTGTGGTGTATTTTCACCCTTCTTAATCTGATTGTGGTTTCCATCTCCATGCAAAGTAGGTGTTCAACATTCCTTTTGGTGCATCACCTCTGTTAGTTTAGGTTTAATTTCTTGTAATCTTCTTAACCCTGTCTCCTTGGAAAGTTAGAGTAGATTTTAGGATAGATCCTCTATAATTTTAATGTGTGTATCAGAATAGAGGAATAGGAACCGAACTTCATTCGAAATATTTCTCGATATAAAGTCCCACACTTTGGGAAAAGCTCCATGTTATGTAATTAAATTGATAGTTTCAATCTAACAAGTTGCGAACAATCAAGGGTGTTATGATTACACATCAACAATTTTTAAAGGCATGGGGTTTTGCAAGGATTTTGGAGCTAGAAAATATTTTTCCTTATAAA
The DNA here is from genome assembly GCA_018340775.1 of Taxus wallichiana var. yunnanensis. Classification (NCBI taxonomy): domain Eukaryota; kingdom Viridiplantae; phylum Streptophyta; class Pinopsida; order Cupressales; family Taxaceae; genus Taxus; species Taxus wallichiana. Next base: position 512,949,946 of record CM031244.1, read on the forward strand.
TTTTAATTTTATTTACTTGAGATCATGAATTATGATTGAAAATAAGGTATATTATGATGGTAATGGATTCTCCAGTCTCGTATGATTCCTTCATAGGGTTTGGGAGAAATATAGCTTGTAAATCTTGATTTTTAGAGTGTGAAGGTCAATTTTGTCTAAAAATATAGTCCTCAATAAATTTTTATTGTCGTTTTCATATTCTATGATTATTAGATCTTATGGAACTTCTAGTTCTCTTTTTGTAGCAAACAGAGAAAAGGGTCTGCGATATGGAGAAAAAGGAATGAGATAACTAGGGCATCAAATGGAAGTTTCTTGTTGTTGGGAAGAATAAACCAGCTTCAAAGGGATATAATGGATGCCACTCTTCAATTTTTAGTTTTTTTAAGTTTTTGTGTTGTGGGAGCAAGGTGGATGCACTTATATGGTGGAATTTGAATTGGAGGTAAGCACATAGGAAATTGAAAGATGGAGGAAGTGCAAAGTGGAGAATGGGAGCTCCATTGAACTTGGGTGCACTTTTTGAGTGCAATTGCACCGAAAAGTATGCCTCATGTGCAAGGTGGAAGGAAAAGTGTGCCACGGAGATGGGGATGGGAGAGTTGAGGGCATGTGCATGCTAAAGGTGAGATTTTTCCTATTTTTTCTTGACGGAAAGTTATGTATGCATGATAAGCTTGAACCAATGGTAGCATGGTTCACTTTTAGGTATAATTTCACGTCAAAAGTTATCCCAAGGTTCAAATAAAGTTTGAAAGTACACCTAGGAGGGAAAAGTGGGACTTGTATGAAGGGCCAAAATGTGTCTCAATATCTTACATGATTAATCATTTGTTTCTTTAGGATATGAGGAAACGAATAGGAGACACACATGAACCAACACACAATGGGAATATTTTAAAGGGGCTACAATGAACACTATGGTAACATATCTAGAGGGAAATAATCCCTACACTAGGTCAACGTAGGGTTTTCAAGGTCCTCAGTCAAGATAGAGGAGAGTACCCTACTAAGATATCGGTAAATGGGTGAGGAGAGGTATAGATCAATGATGGTTAAGAAAAAATGCACAATCCGGCTAAAATGTAAGTAATGGAAAGTTAAGGAGTTTTTCAAATAAGAGTACTATGCTAACTAGTATCAATGTTCATGTAGCACCAAGCTAACATAAAGAACTAGGGAATGGAAATGGGCTAATCTATGAAAATGACAAAGAGGGTTATAAAACTCACCTATACTTAAATATGGTGGTCATTGATGAATCTATCTATCTAAAGAAGTAGCACACCGAGAGATAATATCTATTAGGTGGATAAGAAGAACATCGTTCCTATCCTAGACTCACTATATATATGACCAAGTAGTGCAACAAACCCAACTAAGAAGAAGAGTGTCCAATCGAATCCAAGCCAAGTGCAAGATGAACCAAGGGTTATGCAAGAAAATACAAAGTGACACAAAAGAGTAGAGAAGATGACAGTTCCTATGATATGGGATTCCTTCCTTCATGAATTTCAAAGTGTGGTGACCATATATACTAGACATAATTTCCCATGCACAATTGTGTCGTCGAAGGAAAAATATAACGATGAAAAAATCACCCATGGGAAATTATGTCATTTAGAAATACTTAAGTCTAAGGTGAGGTGAAAAACAATTGTCATGGATCAAACAAGTGGATGAACAAGTTTCCAAATGGTGAGATGTAAACAAGGTGTCAGATGTGTAATGTGCATGAGACCTAGAGGGATAAAAATAAATAATGCAAGGACAACTAAGGTTGGGACCACATAGTGATACTCTATACGTACCACATCTAACCCATAATGATTACGTAAATATTTATTACCCATTCCTAATAGAACCCTTAAGGCACTGTGCACGGATGAAAATGAACACGTGATCTTCAACCGCACTTTCGACCCCCCGAGGTCGTACAGAGCACCGATGTTAAACATGTGTGTGGCTAACTATAGGAGGATCGGTGACTAATGATATGGTAGTGTGATCTCCGGTAGTTTGTATTGAAAAAGGGAAGATTTAGAGGCTATGAACAGGGTAGCGTAAATTCCCTTTGGTTTGTTTACCTAACCCGAATGAAAGTGCTAAACTAGTTTGAAGTGTCCAAATTAACTAAGCTGAATTTAACAATCTATGCTACTACTGATTGGAAACTAATCTAAACAAATAACAAAACTGAAATATTACAATCACAAACAACAATTTGCTTCTATTCTAAATAATCAAATCTACTTCTACACTAAAACTAAACAAGTGAGATAACCTGGTATGGTTATTCACCTATGTTGAGTTTGTTGAATCTAAACTAACTTAAAACAAGAGATTTTCCAAATGATTTATGATATGTAGACAACCTCCTACAGATATTATCTCCTTCAAATCCACAGGGATGGGAAGAAGAGGATCCATCACCGGGGATTGCTATGAAAGGTTTAAACCCTCATGGAAAATAACTAATTACTTGCGAATGAAAGAAATTGATTTCTACTCTATTTGATATGATATAACAAGCATGAAGGAAATCAAATAAAAAATCCAACCTAGAATTCACATAAACATAGGTAAATCTAGTTGTTTAGTAATTGTCCCCTCGGTTTGTCTCTTTATTTCTTTGAGTTTTCATGCGAGTCCAAGGGTTTGGGAAGGCAAGAACAACGGTAGGAGGATGGCGCTTGAGAAATGAAAAATTGATGGAAGTCGGGATGAAATGCGGTAGAAGAGAGATAATGCAAGAGAACAGGCTTAGCTATGTAATTCCTAGAAAGATCGTAGCATGATACAATGCAAGATACAAAACATTCTCGGGCCTTTTGCTTGAATACAAGAATGGAATATATAGGAATGAAGGATAGAAGGTTACTTCATGCAAAAGGTAATGAAGAGGTAGTTCCACTCATTAAATCTATTTAAAAATAGAAGAGGGAAGGAATACCATGCAAACAAGACTATTTTTAGGAAATTTGGTTCACAAACGCACCCTAAAAGTTGAGTTAAGTGAAGCGTCGTGTGTCAAAAACATGCATGAAGAGTTATGGAAAAAGCATTCAAGACTGCCGCCCTACGTAGGGAGGTGGTCCTAAGACCACCGCCCAAGCCTAGGAGGCGGTCCTAGAACCACCACCCAAGCTTGGGAGGTGGTCCTAGAACCGCCGCCCAAGCTTGGGAGGCGGTCCTGTCACTAAAGCCGATACCAGAACTGGGTTATGGGGTCCAACCCCTGGAAACAAGGTCGCTATTGATTTATATTAGGAAACGAGATCAAAAAAATGCACAGAAATGAGAGGGAAGCTAGAAGAAAGTGTGGAAAGGATAAGTAAGGATGTCTAGGCTACAAATATACACTGCAAATGGGTTTTGGAGCTCGAACACCTTTTGAAAGGACATGAATCATCATTGGGGACCTTTGTAACCATTTTTGAAAATGTAGCACATGTAATTTTGGGTGTGTACATATTTCCCCCTCGAGAGAAGCATCTTAGCCATGAAGAGGCATAAAAAGTAGAGTCCGAGTATGACGTTCCCGAAATGGGGAGTTAGAATCTATACCGACATTCCGTGTGTCGAAATATCGTTGTCCAATCTCTCACTACCTGCAAGAGAAAAAGAAGACTCAAGTGCAGATAGATAAAACATTGAAAAATAAACACTAAATCAAAATGACAAGAGGACTTACCATCCAATGGGGATATAAAAATATACCTATACATCGCTCACCACTTTGGAACACTAACACTCAAAACAAAGTTATAACAACATATATATATCTAAGCAAACTCATTTTCAAATTCATTTGCACATACTGACTTGGTGATTTTTGAGCTCTGAGCCCACGGTGACCATTTTTCATTTTTGAGTATGGTTGAATTGGAATGGATTTGGGGATGGTTTTTGCATTAGCTTTGGCCCTTTTCTATTTTAATACTTTTGAGAAGGACTCTAAGAAACACTGTAACTAGAGTGGTCATAAGGGGCCTCAAAGAGATAGATAGGTAGAGTGCCTTTATAGTTTAGTCTCCATTTTTGAGGCATATATAATTTTCTGATATTTCGTGCTCATTATGAGTGTTTTGACCACACCTAGTGTGCGATGGAATTGTACAAAACTATGACACACCATGATATGTACATATATATATTTGTGGCTCGGTTATTCCTTGCATAGAGTTGACTCTCTTTGGCTTATCTCTCATGTGTACTCTAGATGTTTAGAATTTCTGATTTTCTATTCTTTTCAAATGTATGTAATGGATGTGAAATGATAACAAAATGATTTCTTTTTGTATTTCATAATGTTGATATATGATGATGCGAGCACAATGTGATGTTTGAATTTTAGTTTCTTTTGCAATTTTCGGTACTTCATATTGTCTTGGAAAAATGTGTGACATCGTGATATGATAAGAAGATGTACTTGCCCCCACTCCTAACCCCACACAACCAAGTAGGATGTGAGGGCTCAACACCAAGAGCCGAGAAAGGGTGCAAGGTATGAATTTTTTTGAATGGTAATGATGAGAGAAAGACAATGGTTTGACAGGACCAAATTGAGACACTACAACCTCACCCTACTCATGCTACCTCATAGTTTAGAATGTGAATTGCTTTGCAATTTATCTAGACTTGGATTCATAGATGGCCACTTGGTTGACAAAATCTAGTTTTTAGGGTTTTGAATTCTCTTGGAATTTTGAACATCTAATTCACTTAGTTTTGACTTAGGATTGAACACGAATTGATTTAATTATTTATGACTTTCAGATTTTTCAAAGAGACCCCCTAAACCTTGCCCCATGCTACTAGTAGGAAGCACGTGCTTATCACCATGGACAAGGCATAGGTGAGTAAGGGCATTTCCTTCCTTTCCCAACCCTACGTCACTAGTAAGAGACACAAGCTCAACATCGAAGGTTGGTAGGGAAAATACGTGTAAAATAAAACTTTCTATTGATTTGCATTTGAATTACTTATTTGGGAAAAATGTTTAGAATGTTATTATTTCGTAGAAGATGTATGTGGGATAGATGTGACACCATGAAGTTTCTAGAATAGACCATGACCAAAAGACACCTATCCTAAGAAGAAACCAAAAGTAGAACCAAGTATGTAGGCCTTGGTATGGTTACTGTCAAAACTTTGTCTTATCTTGCTTGGATTGATAAGTGATATAGAAACAATTGATGATACAACAAATATTTGAAGATACATGATTTGAATGTTTTGCCAATGTTTTAAGAAGTTTTTAGGAGTTCTTTATAAGAATAAATCCCTTGATCACAAATTTTACAAAATGAACCGGTGAAATGAAAATGCAATGCGAGATGCGTAATGTACATATGAAAACGCAAGTGAAACTACATGCCATGATGCCTAAGGTGAATAAAGTTGATGAATATCAAATTCTTCACCCCTAAAAGTACACAACAGAGAACCATGATCCTCAAAATTTTCATTCATTTGACAAGGGCCTAACATTCGATTCTAAACTTACAACCCTTTCCTGAAGTGTATATGTCCAATCAATAAAATCATTTATCTCGAGAGAGGAATTCATGTACCTCCTTGTCATGTTCTTGAGAAATGGTGTGTAGGTGAGCATGACTATGATGCTTAGCTTTGTTTCCTATGTTGAGTTTTGTGTTTATGTGTGATACTTTCTCGAATGATGAGGCCTTGCCCCATGGATATGGAAAGCCTAGTTTCAAACACATGTGGTTTGAAACCGGGGTTTAGAATAAAAAATCCCTCGAGATGGTTTTTATGGGAATAATTTCAATCTCAAATTTCCCTTATTCATTTTTAATTCTATCATGTTCACACCTAGATCTAGGTTGTTGGAGGAAGATATGCTAAACCAAGAAGACTACCCATACCCTGTGGTTCAAATGGGAGGAAGATCGGATCGTCACTCTCTAAGAGGTTCATAATTCCTGTGGTGGTCTTAGTGGACACTTGTTTCCACATATATTTATTTACCCTTATCTATTTTTACCACCTCAAATGTTTTTGGGTCAAAGAATTCAACCTTTGGAATGTCTCGATTGACCAAATCTTTTTGTTGGAAGTTTTGTTCATATTCACGTTCATGGACTCCTTGGACTCCTCTTCTTCTTGAGGTTTTATAAGTGTATATCGAAGGGCTTAGGATCCCTTGAGTAATGAAGACCTTCCTCAAATGGAGAAATCTAATCTCCTAGAACAGGGTAAAAGGGATAGCCTTCATTTGATGAATCCAAGGTCTCCCGAGGATCATGTTATAACTTGTTTCCCTATCGATAATGTAAAACTCCATCAAGATGGTTTTTGGACCAAGCATGACTAGAAGAACTATGGTTCCAATCGAGGTTGCTTTAAGGATATCGTACCCACATAACGTGTTTCGTGTGGAGGAACAATTTGTTTCTCCATATCCCAACTTCCTGTAAGAAATAAAAAGGAACCACATTTACAACAGCCCCATCGTCAATCATGACTCACTTAATGCAATTTTTATAAACCCAAACTTGTAAGAATAAGGTAGGATCACCTCTTCAGAAATTTCAGCGTTAAATGGCATCTTGTCTATATCAAAAAAAACCTAGTATCCACATCATTCTATCCCTGGAGGATGTATGTCAAAGTCAATATTATTTATTTGAGCACTAGGATGTGGCGTAAAATGCATTAGATAACCAAGACCTAGTGCATTGAGAAATGTAGAGTGATGCGTGGGTGAATTCTCAGAGCAAATCTAGGAAAGAAATGTGAGAAAAGGTCTTGTTCAAATACGATATCAAATCATAGGCTCCTATTGATTTTGTGATTGTATGAACGCTCATCCTCGTCGGGAAGGAAAGATCAGGTAGGGGCTATGAAACATAATCCTTCATCTGGTTTTACATTAATTTCATGCTCAAGATCTAGCTCAACTAATCCCAAGATTTTTGTGTTATCGTTTGAACCAACGTTAGGAGCGACTCAAGAGTTATTGTAAGTTGAGGCTTCGTGGTCATTGTTTCCTATAAGAATTCCTATTTTGTGTTTTGAGGATTCACTTTGAAATTTTTAGGATGTGTAGGGATCGGATCTCAAAATATGCTTACACTAGCATTTTGAGGAGCTCCAAGACTGTATAGTCGGATTACAAGTTTGTTTCAGGATTTGCTAGGAACATGTCTACGAAGAGTTGCCTTTGGTTTTCGAGAAGTCTTTGCAAAAACTTGTTGCAATCACGGTAGGTCCCATCATCATGATGTCGAACCTTATGGAAACCACAATATAGGTTAGGGTCATAATCTCTTGGCCTTTGATAAGTGTCTTGCTATTGTTGATTATAACCTTGGTTGTAGTTTTGAAATTGATTGTTATAACCATGATTCATTGCCCCTTGGCCAAATTTTGATACTAGTTTGGGCCTTGGGTTTGATTTTTATTTTGTGGTGGATGGTTTACATCAATTGTGTTGACAAATGACATAATGTTAGGGCCTCTTTGATTGCCCAATTTTTTTCTATTGTTAGTGTTGCCATTGTTTGGAAGACTACGGTTATTGACTCGATCACTATTTGTGGTAGCACCATGATTGTGATTCACACCTTTAGGTCCTTGGTTGTTGGCACCATTGTTTTGATAATTTAAATTATTTTGACTCGGGATACCAATTTCCCATTGGGACCATATATCTTACGCCCACTTGTCTATAGATGATTGATTAATATAAGCGCTCCTTCCAATACTTCCTCATAACTACAATAAGGAAACTTTTAGACCTCTTCCTTAGTCTCTCAATTGAGTGAGTGAATGAAAATATCACAAATTTCCCTTCGGTCCATGTTCGGTGCACTCCCGTGAGGAATAGAGAACTTGGTGCCATCTCTGGATGAAATGGGCAATAGATTCATTTTGCTCCTGCCTAATATGCAGAACTCCCTAATCCTTGTATGCAATAACTTGTTCATGTCAAATGCTTTGATGAACTCGAAACAAGTTGTTTAAAGGAATGTATAGAAGCTTCCGAATATGGTAATACCAATCCAATGTGATTCCTTCAAGAGTCTTTGAAAATATCTTAGCCACTACAACATCCCAAGGAAGAAATTCCTTGATAGCAGTAGCGTAGGCCTTAATATGAGAATTCGGGTCTCCTTCTCCCTTAAATTTTGGAAGATTTGACAATGGGTGTGGAAGCATGACACCACGTATGGTGAAGTCAAGAGGCTCCTTCAAGTACACAACATATGTACCCATTGCGTAAGATTCCACCATTGAAGATCCTTGATGAGGAGGTGGAGGAGGAGGAGTTGGATAAGATGCATTATAAGCATTGAAGAGAGAACATATGGGGTCCCTTGATATGGCATGTAGGGAGTAGTAATGGTGTATGGGTCCATCTAGGGAGTTTTTGAATACATATGCATGTAAGGTGGGATAGTACCAGGATATGGACTAGTGGGTGTAAAACTAGGGAACGTCACATTGCTTGTTGTGGTGGCATTCGAGAATGAATTTTGGCTAGCCCTTGCGTAGGATAAGCTTGAGAAGGATGAGGACCCATCCCTAGTGTGTCTAACCTTGTGAGAAGATCACTTGGATTTGAATGAACCAGATAACCTTGTTGTATAGGATATTACATTGGTTGCTCATTAGAAGGGATGTATCCTTTGTTGTCAACTAGATACCCTGTGTTCTACCCTACTGCATGTGTTAGTTGTGAAGTATGGGCACTTTCTAGCTCTCTAATCCTCCATACTAAAGTAGAAATGAGATCGTTGGGAGAGGATTGAGTCCTTTATTGGAGTGCCTCTTGTGTAGGGTTTGATTTAGTAGGTTCATGATACCACATTATGAATTTTTCAAAGTGTTATAATTCTTGTCTTCCTCAAAAGTAAGTATCTTAGGATACACACTTGAATTCTCAAAGGCGAAGTCCTCATTCTATCTAAATACTCATCTATTTGATGAAGAGGATTATCTATTCGTGCAAACAGATCATCCTCTATTGATTGCATGGCAATGTGAGGTCTTGACAAGAATCTATGGTAAGAACTTGTTACATTTGTGATAACCACGTGGTTCGCATTGGGTTGACCATATTTCATGTCTAAACGGTTGATCAACCTCCTCCATCCTTACATTGCTAATGGGGTTTGAAGTGTAACTAGGGGAGGTTTAAACGTTGCTTGTGTAATTGTCGCCCCATCTCAAAAGAGAAGGGGATTGTTGTGGTTGCACGTTGGTGTAATATCTATCAGAGCCAAATGGCCCACCAAAATCTCTTCTAGACATATTTTAGAAAGTATAAAATACCTACCAAAATAGGGGAAGAAATGGAAATATGAGGTAATAGCAATGAAATAAAGGAAACAAGAAGGAATTAATCTTTCACGTCGGGTTCACCAATTTTTACGGATGAAAATGAACACGTGATCTTCAACCACACTCCACCCCCAAGGTCGTGCGGAGAAGACAATGTTGAATGTGTGTATGGCTAACTATAGGAGGATTAGTGAATAATGATCTAGTAGTGTGATCTCCTAGTAGCCATGTTAATGACAAAGGTAATATTTAGAGGCTATGAAAAGGTTGGTTTTTACCTAACTCAATCTGAGTGCTAAACTAGTTTGAAGTGTCCAAATTAACTAAGCTGAAATTAACAATCTATGCTACTGCTGAAAGGAAACTAATCTAAACAAATGAAAAACTGAAATATTACAATGACAAACAATAATTTAATTCTATTCTAAATAATCAAATCTACTTCTACATTAAAACTAAACAAGTGAGATAACTTGGTATGGTTATTCACCTGTGCTGATTTGTTGAATCTAAACTAACTTAAAACAAGATATTTTCCAAATGATTTATGATATGTAGACAACCTCCTATAGATATTCTCTCCTTTAGATCCACAGGGATGGGAAGAAGAGGACCCATCACCGGGATTTCTATGAAAGGTTTAAACCCTTGTGGAAAATAACTAATTACTTGTGAATGAAAGAAATTGATTTCTACTCTATTTGATATGATATAACAATGATGAACTAAAAGCATGAAGGAAATCAAATAAAAAATCCAACCCGGAATTCATGAATATAGGTAAATCCAGTTGCAAGAGTAATTTTCCCCTCGCTTGTCTCTTTCTTTAGCCGAGTTTTCATGTGAGTCCAAGGGATTGGGAATCCAAGAACAATAGTAGGAGGATGGCGCTTGAGCAATGAAAACTTGATGGAAGTTCAGATGCAATGTAGGTAGAAGAGAGATAGCACAAGAGAACAGAGCTTGGTTATGCAATTCCTAGCAAGATCGTAAGAATAATACAATTCAAGATACACAAAATTCTCAAGCCTTTTACTTGAATACAAGCATGGAATATATAGGAATGGAGGATAGAAGGTTACTTCATGCACAAGGAAATGAAGAGGTAGTTCCACTCATTAAATCTATTTATAAATAGAAGAAGGAAGGAATACCACAAAAAAATACCAATTTTAGGCAATTTGGTTCACATACACACCCTAAAAGTCGAGTTAAGTGAAGCGTCATGTGTCAAAAACACACATGAAGAGTTCTGGAAAAGTGTTCAGACCATTGCCCTACGCAGGAAGTGTTCCTAGGACCACCGTCCAAGCTTGGGAGGTGGTCTTGGACCACCACCTGCCTCGGGAGGCGGTCCTAGAACCGCCGCCCAAGCCTGGGAGGTGGTCCTGTCACTAAAGCCAAAAAATGCACAAAAATGAGAGGGAAGCTGGAAGAAAGTGTGGAAAGGATAAGTAAGGATGTCTAGGCTACAAATATACACTACAAATGAGTTTTGGAGCTCGAACAGCTTCTCGAACGGACATGAATCATCATTGGGGACCTTTGTAACTATTTTCTGACAATGTAACACATGTAATTTTGGGTGCGTACAACACATGCTCAAGAAATAGATGCTTCAATGACCCTTATCTGCACAAATAAATTGTTATTAATAAGTATGAAAGATGAAAATTTAAAAATTAGGTGTATACATATGCCCTTCGATTGTTGATCACAACATGTCATAATAGCACAATGTGAGGTGGTCAACGAATGAAATAGTCAGTAACACCATTATCAAAAGTAGATACTAAAAGTAAGAACATAAAGGACTAGATAAAATGAAATATACCCACTAATACGTGCCTAATAGTGTCACTCATCCTGTCATGTATAGGCAAAATCGATACTACAAGAACCTTGAAGAAACAAAATGAAAGGAAATAATGGAGAGTAATTAGTAAAAGAAGACATAAATCACCTATCTAGGGGCTCATGGGACATATGTCATGGTACAATTTTGAGATGTGGAAATGTGATATGGTGTCATGAAGATCATAACCAAGCAGCGGGTAACAACATCAAGAGCATAAAAATCGTATGATAGAAGCTACAAAGAGAAACTATCATAAACTCGAAGGTATAAATCAAAATAATGGATGATTATCCCAAAGGGACTATAACAACACTATAAAACACAAAAAAATGAGGTAGATGCTATAAAAAGAGACTTGTCATTATTAATGAGAAAAGGTTGATGAAGTAGTGAAATTGAGAAGAAAGGATGAGAGATGGTAGATAACAACCGAAACTCCCAAGCTCTTTCATGCATGAAATTTTTTGAGGAATTGAGTATTTGTTGGTTTTTTTAAGATGTGGCCTTCATTTGTTTGAAGATGATATTTTTTAGGACCTATAATATCTTTGATGAAGTAGGGACCCACCATTTGTGGGGCATATTTTGCTTTCTTTTTCATGTGTATAGTCAAGTTTAAGAACGAGGTCACCCACATTGAAACTACATGGAAGAACAAGTTTGTTATGTTGGTTGGACATGCATTTCTTAAGGTTTTAATTACGAGTGTATGTCAAGTCACGTCGCTCCTCTAATAGGTCAAAACCATAGAGATTTGCTTCATAGAATTCCTCGTCTGGAATGATATAATGAAGGGAGATGAATAGCGAAGGGAGTTCCACCTCGGTGGAAGGATTGCCTCAGTCCTTAGGTAAGTGAGAATATAGTTCCTCTAGTGGTCATGTGGACACTAGTGTAGTATGCCCATAATGTAGGGTATAGCTTCGTGTCTCAATTTGTGTGTGATTCATGAACAATATACTCTAAGATTTTATTGAGAATTTTATTGTAAACCTTAGCTTTTCCATTACATTGAGTATGATATGGTGTTGAGAATTGATGTTTTATTTTGAGATTAGCACAAATTTTCTTCATTTATTTGCATTTGAATCTCCCACCATTGTCAGATATGATGGTGTGGGGATTCCAAAGTAGAAAATGATTTGACTAAGGAAGAATTTATATGTAATGAGTCCAAACATTTTAGTGAGCTTTAACCCACTTAGTAAAGTATTTTGTGGTTGTAATGATGAAAATATGACCATCCCGAGAGTGAGGTGATTTATTGATTTAATACATTCCCCATATACATAAGGTTTAGGAGTTGCGATAGATTGCAGTCATCTAGACTGGATTGAATTAAATCATCTTGAAATTTGCAAGGTCTATATTTTTTGACAAAGGCATAAGCGTTAGTCTCAAGTAACCCATATGTAATAACTTGTGTGTGGTAGCATGACTGCTACAATTCCCACCTTAAGTTCCCCATGTGCTTCTTCCAAGACAAGGGGAACATCGTATTTATTAACACATCGAGACTAGGGTACCTTTAAAATTGCAATAAAATAATGTCTTATTTAAGAACGTATTTGAATTCATTTTTACGTATACGTAATCATGTTTGGGGTCGATATCTTTAGGTAGGTCTGCATATTATATGAATTCATGAATATTCACATGCCAAGGATCACACATTGAGATTATTATCCCAAAATCACCCCTTGAGGTAATTTCGATAAATTGCATAATTTCTTTAGGCTTGAGCAAGTAGAATTGGTTAAAGGCCCAAAAATAAGGATTTCGGGTCCCTTTGGCTCTTCTCTAACTTCTCCATCCAAGGAAAAAATTCAAAGAGTTGGAGAAATTTGAAAAAATCTGAAAAATGGCTTCTTTTAGTGTATTGGAAAAATAGGAAAATTTTGTCCTGCGGTCCTTGGGGCAATGTGGGGACAGTTGGGACTCGAAAAGGTAAAAACCCGATTCACAATGGAATCGAGTGTATTGTGGGTTTTTTGGAAAAATTTGTCCCAGGTGGTCCGCAGGACAGTGGGATAGTTGGGATGTGTAAAGCCAAAATCATCGCACAACAAAGGAATCGACAAATGCAGAATTTTTTTTTCCTAGGTGGTCTACATGGGACGGTGGGACGTTGGGATGCACGCGACACACAAAGCCAAAATCACTGCACAAAGAGACAATAAAATTAGGATGCATGTAAAGTGGAGGTGAATGGCCCCGATGACCTAGTTAACACCAGGATAGTTGGGATAGGAAATCCTGAATCGGGCGAAGCGGAGAAAAGAGGCCGAAACATCTGAGTACACGTGGGAAACGAGTTCCTGTAAAGCTGAAATGTTCATAGTGAGGAGACTTGTGGGGGCGTGGATAAATTGTTCCGAGACATCCAGGACATGTGAACTTGAAATCACTAAAATTTCCACAATATAAATGAAAAGTTGATGACCGACCTCTGAACTTCAAACGACCACAACTTTTGACCCCGAGCTCCATTTTTCATGAAATTTGAATTTTTAGAATGAGCACGACATCATCCATTTTTAATTATTTTTAATAAGGGTAGGTATTAAAAATAAAGTAAACATCTTTATCTCTAGTAAATTAAATGCATAATCCCGTTAAATGACATAAATGCATGGTAGACCTAGAATGACTATCTACACTCGTAATGCCATATATTTTTCATTTCTCAACGAAAATGCACAAAATTGGTACCGTTGTAATTGTGGTTCCAAGGCCGATGCAAAAATCAAGAAATATAGAATTTGAAGAGGAATCAATGGATATTTTTCAAAATGATCTCGAGTTTAGAACAATGTTTTATTTGGTAGTTGGGATGTATTCAATGAAGCATTGGTAGACATTTCTCATTGTTGTAAGTTATGTTATAGTATCAAGTAACATAACATCATTTCACTTCATTTATTACCTCTTGCAAGTGGTGGGAAGATAGATTTTAGGATTTTCATTTCTCTCTCTCTCCTCTCAGAATTCTATAAATTGGAGTGTTGGGCTCATTGTAAAGGGAGATAGTTTTGGAGTAGAAAAACTTTGTCAAATTTATTTTGTGAAGCCAATGTATTACAGATCCTTTTATTGGACTCCTTGCATGGTGATCCAGGCCCTTACTTTGTAATAGATTGAACTGTGCATATCCATGAAGCAATAAATATGAGTTTGTGGATGTATATTCCCCTGCTGTGTTTTTCTTGCATTCTTCTTTCCTCTTTAACCTCATTAACAATATATTGTGTCTATTTTATGCTACTACAGGATTCATTATCATTGTGTGTGTATGAAATATTGTTGTAAATGCAGTTGCTAGACTTTGGAGAACTGTTATCACCCTTCTAGTATGCACTTTGCTTCTATTTTCACACATTGGAAAGTTATCCTCATTCCCTCCTTTTATGGTGTATCACCGCTTTAGTGTAGGATTTGTTTTCATGCACTCTCTCTCTCCCTGGTCCCTTGGAAAGTTAGATTAGGACAAGATATTTTTTCCTGCATTAGAGTAGATTGTGGCAGGTATTTTAGGAGAAAGAACCAACTTTCTCTAGAGGTCTATCTCAAGTAGCAAGTCCCACAACTTAGAGATAGTACCCATGTTATCCAATCACATTGTGAGCTCAAGCAAACACACTTGTGCAAACCATAGGGTGATGTGATTCAGTGATAACAAGGATGTGTGGTTTGATCTGAAAGACATCCTAAATGTCTCAAGGAGGTGAGATGGATGGGTTTTTGTGGGTTTGTATTGTAAGTGTGTCATCATTAGAGCCAAAATGTGACTAAAAGCGAGTGACAGATGATGAGACAAAACTAGGTCTCATATATTGAACAAAATAATATTATTATTTCTCTTATCAAGTGGATTTATATGTAGTATTAAGAAATGTATAACTTATTTAAGGTAAAATGTAGAATATTTGATCTATTTTTGAAAAGTCCATTCTTGAATCTAAATTTTTTTCATTTCCTAATATTACTTCTTTTAGAGTGTTGTTGTGTATGAATAGGTCATTTGAAAATATTTGAAAGCTAAATAACTTTAGAAAACTTTAGAATATTATCTATTATGTATTACATCAATTGCATGACTCATATGATTAAGCACATGATTCACGTAGCGAAAGTGTAAGACTCACATAGATAAGAGCGCATGACTCACAAAGCCAAAAGCACAAGACTCACAAATCCAAAAGCACAAGAATCATAAGTTAAGATCATAGGAATCACACATCCTAGAGTGAAAGAATCATAGAGTGAAGGAATCACACATTATAGGGTAGAGGACTCAGTTCACGAGCGTAGGACTCGCAAAATCAAAACTGAAATAACTCTAACTAAATTTGTATACCTTCAAATAATAACTGCGAGAGGTTTTTTGTTCATCTTATTGCTAGAAGGAAAAAACTCCCTCTAGTTTTACCCAACAATAATGGTTATGAAGATATCAACATTTTAAGAATAAGGTTTTCAAGCACAAGACTCACAAAAGCAATACTAGATTCGCTCTAACTAAAATTACAGACCTCCAAATGAGAAAATGAAAGACTTTTTTCTTTCTCTTATATCTAGGAGGAAAACATCTCCATTTTTACAGAACAAAATAATTGAGGAGATATCTTCATTTTAAGTTTCAACATAATAAGGTTAAAGGAAAGTAAATAAGAAAAAAAAACATAGGTTCAGTAAAATTTTGATATATCTCTCATTTCTCAATGAAAATAATACTTTCAATTTTTTTTAGAAATCTTATAACAAGGAGCAAAAAAATCAAAAAAAGGTTTGAAAATATTCTTCAAATTGAATTCACAGTAACGATTAAAAAATCATGGATGAGAATATGGCAGGACAATTTTTGAATTGAAAGATTAGTCATGTAAGAGAAAACTTGGAAAATGTAAAGAAGTAGTTAAGTGCATGTGGAAGATGTAGTTCAATCTAGAGATGTAATATTTGATTAAATCTCTTCCACATTTGTCTCTTTGGAAAGTGAAAGAAGTAGTTAAGTGCATGTGGAAGAGGTAGTTCAATCTAGAGTTGTAGTGTTTGATTAAATCTCTTCCACATTTGTCTCCTTGTTAAGTGGAAGAAGTAGTTAAATGCAAGTGAAAGAAGTAGTTAAATCTAGAGTTATAGTGTTTGAATAAATTCCTTCCACATTTATCTCATTGTAAAGTGGAATATGTAGTCAATTATTTCCCAAGATTATAGGTAGGTAGTTCTATAATATTGGAGTATTGGCCAAGGGATGAGTTATAAATATCTCTCCAAAGCACTCAATGCAATAGTGGTAGAAGATGGATGATTTTTGTAACATCATTTCTAATTAATAAAATCCACAGTTCAAGTATCTTGGCAACAACTTGTTTTTAGTTTTGTTAACCCAACTTTGAGGGAAGAGCAAGGGCCCACTCTTACCCAAGGAGGAGGATGGTTTATTTTTTTTAGAATAAAATCATTATTGTTTTACTTAGATTATTTAAATCAGCATTGTGTGTTTTATTTTGTTTTGTTTGTGAAGCTTCAATTTTATTTATTTATTGTCATTTATTTGTTTTTAGTTATTTATTTTAGTTTGTTAGATTATATATCCTCACATTATTTATTAATTTAATTACTTTAATTAGGTTAATTTACACCTCACCTCAGCCACATCACCTAGACACCTCACCATGGACTTATTCTTAGCCTATTAATTAACTAAGACTTAGTCTCTACTTATCTTAACCAACTGGGACTTAGTCTAACCCTAACATTAAATTCCTATTCCTTCTCCAACAACACTCCCACTTATCTAAGCACTAACCATCACTTGAGACCCAGACTGACAAGAAGAGCACACCAAAAATAGCCAAGATCTACTATTTTTGGTAAACCTAGGATTTCCCCCTAACCGATGCGGTTAACCCATAACCGATGCCGGTCACCTTGACCATCATCAGTTACCATATATATAGTTTTGTAACCTTTTTCCCAGGTTGGTCACTTTGAGTTTTGAGAGAGCTATCTACATTCAAGCACAAACCAGAGTTTTCTCAACATCAAAGATGACATAATACATTCAACCACAGGCCCAAAAAAGTACTTAGACTTGATCCAAAGGCATTGGCATTCACAGGAGCACTCTCAGAAGTACTTCCATGTGTCGACCACCACCACCAAGTTCTTCATGGATCAACCATCACCTTCCTTCACCCACCAAGCTTGCAAATACAAGTAAGTGTGTTTGATTTTGCATCATTTATGTACTTACTTAATAGGTTCTTTATCTTTTTGTTATTAGATCTTGTTCTTCCTTGTATTCCTCCATCCCCACCTTCCTTGCCCATCTACCTATCCAACCACCCCCAACCTTCTGGCTCTCCCTACCTAACCTTTATACTTTCCTGAGTTTTCCTCACCTTATTACAAACCCAACCATCCCCTTCACTCTCTGTGCAATCACAGAGAAGCCCAAAATCACCTTTTATCAACTTTCACCAAATTTCCCCTACCACGCTAGTTATCTTAACCATCATCGGTTTCCCTTCACCGACATCACACTAACCGACGTCGGTTATTTATGTCTCTCCTCTCATCAAATTTCACTAAAAATGACCTTAACACCCCAAAAACCTCACAAAACCTCACCTAAAACCTTGATACCCCACCTATAACCTCACCACAGACCTTCCCATCTCTTTGTGTAGACACAGAGAGAGCTTGACACCATTTTTGACATTCTTCCATTACCCACATAAACCGATATCGGTCATCTTAAACCAGCATCATCATACCTAAACAAACCATCATCATCGGTCATACCTACCGATCGGTCTCTGTATCTGTAAAACTTCCTTAGACCAACAAGAAGATCCCCACTCATTTCCCAAAACCAATCCCAAACTTTCCAAACTTACCTGACCCTACTCTGTGACCCTCAGACCACCTACCTACCACCTAACCTAACTCCGAGACCTTCATCAGTTTAATTATTAAAGCATTTAATTGATTAACATTGATAGTAATATGAGATACCTAAATCAAAACACTAGCATTAGATTCTTTTATTTGCATGTTCATTTATTTTATATTGAATTATATATATATATATATATGGATTGATAATTGACCATCAATGAAAGTATCACACTTCTTGGATCTAGCTCACGCTAGGGAAATCCACTAACCTTTTTTATTAACTATGTTTTGTGGTCTTGCTTTGTATTTCAGGTAGTTCCTCCTAGCCAAAAGGAAGCTCACACAATCAACTTGGATCGAAATCAAATTCATGCACACACAACCTTCAACCAACATTACAACATGTATTCCTCCTTGGCCTATTTACCCTTATCTATTTCATTAATCTACTAAGAATCCGGTGAAACATTTTGGCATGCCTGGTGGGACCCATCAGGGGTTCTTTTGCATTTGTTCATTCCTAGGTAAAAATTGTGTGTTTATTTCCCTTTGAAAAGTATTCACATTAATTTTCTTCTCTGGAATCTTCTCCTTCTTTCTATTGTCTAAAATAAATCATGCTTTTGTGCTTTAAAAAGAACACATCTTTCTTTCTACTACATTGCATTAGTGAAAGAGCATTCCTCTTCCTGTTCTCCATTTTCTACATCAAACATAATTGTGGATTTGGGCTTAAAACATTTGCATTTCATTTTGGTTTGTTGCATTGTAGCTCACATTAATTGAGGGAAACCTATACGCTGAAGTCATGCCCAACTGATGGTTGACTAATCCAATCATAGTTCACTTTTCACACTCTCTATACCAAACCACTTAAATAATTTACACATCTTCTTAAACATCATCCTACCTGAAGAAGTTGTCAATGATCACACATCGATAGGATTGATAGTGGGCACCCAACTTGGTTTCTCTGTCCAGTCATTATCTCAGAGAAAGGACCACCCCCACCAAAAATTTACCTAAAACCATCCTTAGTTCTTGGATTTTCATAGGGTACCTTCTATCAAACCAAAAACTTTGTTCTATTCACAAGTCAGTCCTAAATAGCATAAGCTAAAACATAAAATTCACCAATAGGATTTCATGTTTCTTAGTTTTTTCTTGATTTGTGTTTTGAGTTGAGAGGTCATTTTCTCCATTTTCTTTCTTCCTTTCACACTCCACAATCATAGTTGGTGTATTCCAATGTTTTTGAGTGTGTCAGGTTCATCATTACCATACTCAGGTTTTTGGGTTGGTATTTATCTGATCTAAGTCACTAAATCCCATTTTTCCTCATCTTTTTGCAATTTCACAATGACTGGCATCGGTCAGTCCATGACCATCACCGTTTACATCATCTTTCATCATCGGTTTACCTAACCATTGTCGGTTTCTTAATTTTTTGGGTTATTTCACCAAAACAACACTCATCACATTTTTATTCTTTTCTAGGTTTCTCAGATACATCATCATACCTCTGGATCTTTGAAATCACTATCAAATCTAGGTTTTACTTCATTTTCATCAGTTATTACCTCATTTATCAAAAAAATTTTGATTTTCCATAATAATCGGTATCGATCACCTTAACCATCATCATCACCCTCTATCACCATCATCGGTTAACCCAACCACCATCATCGGTTCCTGTGTTTTAAATTTTTAATTAAAACAACATCAGTTTTCACCTTCTAGAACTATTTTTCTCATTTCTTCTATTTTTTTTGTCATTTACAGAGAGCATATTTCCAAGCCTATGCTAACTCACATGGTTTTGACTCATAGTCAAGCCAACACCCTTGTATTCCATGTAAGCCTTCAACCCTCCCCTAGCCCATCACCACCTTTCCATCCTCTTCCATCACTATGGATCCTACTCAACCCATTATCATCAGTATCAGTGATGAGGAGTTCACAAGACTCCTTGACCAAAACCCCATTTCCTTACAATATTATCTCACCCATTCATCCACTCGAGATTCATCAGGACAAACTGGTATACGACATGCCTATGTCCATTCCATTCCCTCCCTCACCCCACTTCTACTCATCACTAGTACTAGTACTAGCTCGGCCTTACCTTCTTCCACTTTACCACCCAGTATCCCAACTTGACCCCACATCATCAATATATATGTGCACCTATGACATCGGTCACACTTTTGATGTCATTTTCTCCCATGGTGTCAACCATTCCTTCATCAGCCACCTTGAGCATAGCCCCATCTTACCCGCCCACCTCATATATACCTATTACATCACATCACCACCCATGGTGTCGAAACCCATACTCCATTCCAAAACATCATCCTCTCCATCCCATAGTCTTTACCTCCAATCACTACAAGAATCATCTACATCCACCCCACCTACTTACACATATCACCAACAACCCCTCTCTCTATCACCTATTCAGATATTTTCCACTGCATCTATTCCCCCCTCACAATTCATACTTGGCACCACCATATACTTGGGATGTCATCCTCATCATACATTCACCATCTACCCCCTTATACTACAGGGGGTGCCCAGTCATCACAACCTACCAACGACCTTATTAAAATGATGATGGAAAAGATGCAAACATTGGAAGCATCATTTTTGGCTCTCTCAAACTCTTTGACATATGAAAAAATATGTAATGAGCCCATTCATCCATCTATTCCCATTCATCCATACCCTACGCATTGGGAAATGCCCAAATTCAACCAATTTAACAACAAAGAGGACCCACAACAACACTTGTGTCTTTCAAACATGGGTGTTATTAATCACTCATGATGACACTCTACTCTTACGGACATTCCCAATGTCCTTAACAGACCTACATTGGATTGGTATAGTGGTTTACCTCGACATTCCATTTACTCATTTAACCAAGTGGCTCAAGCCTTCTTGACCATTTTTCAATCAATATCATCAAGAAGGTCACCATGACCAACTTGTACTCAACATGACAATACAAAGATGAATCTATCATATATTTTTCACTCATTGGTGAAGCCTCATCAACCAACTTACATTCCAACTACCTCAAACCAGCTTATAGAGTTGTTCACTAGGGCTTGTGCCAGGCACATCTCACCAACTCTCCAAGTCCAAACCTTCCACATTTGATGAAGCATTCACCATGGCTAGAAAAATTGAAATTTGTGCCATAGAAGAGAAGAAAATTCAATTGCATAAAAAAAATGTTGCATTCAAGTCAAATGATGCCTCTTCCTCTTCCAAACCCCAAAAAATTATTCCAAAGCCAAAGGATCTACCAACATGGTAGTTTTAAAAGTTGGCCCATCTCACCCATCCAATCAATCAAAACCTTCTTCCAACCTTTCTCTTATTCAAGCTTTCCAGTTCAGGTGAGAGAAATGAAAAAGTACACTCCCATAGGAGAGCCCTATTCATTGGTTTTAGAAAAACTTCTAAAATCTGGAGCAATTTCTCTTCCACCCATCAAACCACATACTAGGTTTTGACCCCACTCATCCTATGCCATGGTGGTACAAGGAACATGATTACTACAACTATCATCATGTTAAAGGTCATAGCGATGGTAATTGTATAACCTTCAAAAACATTGTCCAGAAATGTTAGACAATGGAGATCTCATCTTGGACAACCCAAATGCACACTAATAATCAAAACTTGCATATCTTCAAGAAGCCATTTCCTAATCACACCCCATCATCTAACCAAACTAGAAAACCTTCACTAATGACAATAATGTCCATGAAGTTCATGTTGTTTTCAAAGTCATACCATCCCTTCCTCAATTTCCTCCTATCCCCTCTATCGAGGAGATTCTTGCATGAGCACCTTTACCCATGGAGGAACCTATTTCATCTACTCCTTCACCCACAGAGGAGTCCCCTTCATCTCCCCCTTCACCCACGGAGGAGTCCACAATATCTATCGATGTCATTTCACCACTCACCTCACAACCTAATGAACAACCTATGGTGTTAACTCTCTTACCCATGGGAGAGTCATGCTCACCTTCCTCTCCACCAAAAGAGGAACCTACCTCATCCTACCCATCATCTCCCCTACCCATAGGGGATCCTTTAGAAGTGCCACTTCTTGTTGGTGACCATTCCCCATTAGCCTTCCAGACCTTGTTGATTTTCTCTCTGGCTCTCTTACCCACAGAGTCCAAAGCCAACCAGTTCCTATCTCACAGACATTTTTTATAGGGATTACCACTAAGTCAACATCATCTCCTCCTACAACAATGTTCATTTTCACACCTGGCTGACCACTTGGATTATGTTGATAATTCCATGCTTTGGGGACACCTTCGACTACCTTTTTCAACCCAAATGCAATGTCATCTCTGTTGATACCTCTATGATTTATCCAAAGGTATTTTAGAAACCAAACCAACCATGCCCAAACCTATTTATAATGACCTCTTCTTCATCACCCTCACCTACACCTAAACCCTTACCAACAATCAAACCTATTCCTATGCCTAAGAACCTACCTACACCTACACCTTCCCCCACATCCAGAACCATCACCACATTGGGAGTCATGCCAACATCAAGCCTAGTCCATCCTCCTATCAAATTGGATTTAGCCACATCCTCACAAACCCACACAAAAACCATACCTCCACCTAAAAGGAAGACCCAACCTTCTAGGCCACATACACCAGTTTTCCTACTACCCCTTTGTCACCTTCACCACTTCCATCTATCCTAGGACCTCACCCATCCACCTTGGCCAAGCAAACCTCCTACCCAAGGTAAACTAAAAACACAACAACCCATCCCCTCATCACGAGCCTCTATTACACCTAACTTACTTACACACAATGTATACACCTTTTCCATCACCTAACCTTTTTTTACCTATACCTACCACACCACTTCTAGTAGCCTCATCCCTACCTATGGTATTCCCCACTCTTCAACCAATACCCTCCACCTCACCTCTTCCAAAAACCTTCACCACACCTCCATTATCACCTTGGCTAACCCATCCCCTTCCACCATCTACCTTCCTTCTACATCATACATCACACATCTTCACCTCACCTTTACCCAGGAAGGTGCAACCAAAGTTGAAAAACCAACTACCCTCCAAAGAGGTAGTCAAACCTACAACACCTTCTATCACTAGCTCATCTACTACACCTTTACCCAAGAAGGTGCAACCCAAACCTAAAATAATACAACCTACCAAACCAGTGGTCAAACCTATTCCACCTCTGATTCCACCTCCCATGGTGCCTCTCCCACCAAAATCACTCACACCTCCATCTCGACCCACACTTACTTCACATTGTGATCCATTGGCAGGATCTTACGCCAACATCTTAGCAAAAACCTTTTAGAGACCTCTGTCATCACATTTCCACCACTTAGACCTTACGACCCACTCAAACCTAAACCAAGGGGTTTGATGATACAAAAATTTGTGCCTACCATCATGTGTCAGGGCATGATGTAGAAAAATATAAGGCTCTAAAACCATTCTTCTCCAATTATGTCCTCTGAAGAAAAATTTGATGATGATGATCTTTTAGATGAGGACCTATTCCACCTTCACCTATCACCACACACCCTCATCCCTTACCTATTAATGACCTTCATCTCCACCTCCACAACCTTTTTATCCACCTCCAACATTCAAGATCAATATGGTCCACATAAGAGAGCTAGCCAAACCTCCACCCAAATGTCAATGTGCTTCCTTCTTTGCACAACACCAATATATGCCCTCATCATTCAATTTCCCATCTTATTACTACACTTATCATGAATCATTTCTCCTCACCCCATATTAATATGGTTAACATTGCCACTCATGCCCAAAAAGAAAAAGGAAAGGAGAAAACAACTAGCCCATCCACCAATCCTTGTGCCCAATATACCATCTACACCCACACCAAGAATTACCATTCGGGGACCCACATACCCTATTTCTGATGGGGTCACCCATCATATAATGATCAAATAGTTACACCAATCTCCTCTCAAAATGTCATTATATGACCTTTTCCAAACCTCTGAGTCTCACCAGGCCCTCATGGAGGTTCTGTAATCTATTGAGGTTTTACCTAATGACCCAACTCCTGTGGCATCCATGATCACTCCTCACCATGTGGCATCTCTCACCACTTCATCACCTTCCTCTGCACCCACTACCACTCATCAAGTAGCCACTCTCAGTTTCTCTGATGATGAGATTGTACCTCTCTAATCAATAGATGATCCTTGATCCCACCCTATTCATCTCCATCTACATTGATAATATATGTTTTGATGCATTATGATCGATGATGGTGGTGCAACATCAACATTATTATCTCTCCCATGTATACAACCAAATGTGCATCCCCACCAATTACATGCATAATAACCCAGTTATGTTGCATTCATTCAATGATGCCATAACTTTGACCCTTGGCACCATCATTCTCCACATTCATGTGGGCCCCCATACCATTCCATAATTATTCTACATCTTAGAGGGGGAATTCTAGTACAACTTGTTGCTTGGCTGACCTTGGATCCATGTCATCATGGGTTGTGTTCCTTCAACCTTACATCATTGTGTAAAATTTGAACATGAAGGACATAACTATACCATTCCAGTTGACCCTTCACCATTCAAAACTTGTAACATGTTGTATAGACCTAATGATGTCCTTATACCAGTTAAGGCATCTTCCACCACCACCACCTCTCCTTCACCCACAACCCCTTCCACCAACATTTTGCTACCTCTCCCACACCTAACTCCTCTATTCCCACTTCTTCCCACCATCATCCTCCTCTAGCCTAACCCAACCCATCCACTAACCATCTACTTCTCAACCAACCAACCAATGCTTCTTCTTCTTCACCACCCAGTAATTCATCCATTTCCTACTACCCACATACCGACTACTCGATCCCTTAGAAGGTGTTTTTCAATGTCTCACTCTGGGGAGTACCATGTATAACATCGACACATTCCTTACTCCTCAAGAGTATGGTAACCTTCACCAACATCCCTCTATGATCACCACATAGGTGAGGTTTTTTCCTTATGGTCCTCCCCACCTTCACACCAACTTAACATATGGGGGACTTGATACTTCTACCTACTCACCCAGCCACCTTCCCAAACATGACCATTTTCATCTAGACCTTCAATCTCTCACCAACCACCACTTCACCCACACCTTCCTCCATCATTGTGCATGGAAGGGTTTTGGCTTTGGTTTCTATGAACAAGGCCACCATACTATCATCCCATGCACCACACATAAACATAAAGACCAAAGTGGTATTGGCTTTTCCAAACCATCTTCCAAGAAATCCCATGTCAAACTCATTGAGGAGATGAAAACCTTCTTTCACCCCATTTACAACTTCACCACCTTCACCTACGGAGTCTATGGATCCAGAATCCATTCCTCCTAACTTTTTTTTTTTTTGAACACCATTTCCTTAGGACCTCTAACTTATCAACAAGATGGCGAGGCTCCCTCTTCTCTTCCCTTCCTATCTCTGACATGATCGATGATGATACACCTTATTATTAATGTCATTCAATGTCAATGATGATGATATTCTCACCTACCTTGGTGTGGAAGATTCTTATATTCACCGGTTCATTTACCTTCTAAGACACAAACCATGTTAAATGAATCAACCATCAAAATCAATATTAACACTCAGGATGACCCACACATTTCTAAAGATAGGCCAATCTTTAGATGTTGTTGAACAAGAAGATTTTACTTCTTTCCTCCGGGATCATAGCAAAATGATTTTTCTTGGTCCTACATGCTGATATGCCTGATATATTGACCCAAACATTGTGGTCCACAATATCATAACTATTCCTGAAGCCAAACCCATAAAAAAAAGCTGTGGAAAATGCATCCTCACATTTCCCTTCTTGTCAAAGAAGAACTCCAATGCCTTCTTTTGGTTTCCTTCATCCTACCCATTGATTATCCCCAATGGATCTCTAACATCATTCTATCACAAAAAGTGATAGGGGGACTCCACATTTGCATGGATTTCATGACCTTAACTTAACTTAGCTTTCCCTAAAGATGACTTTCCTCTACCTAGTATTGACCAACTAGTTGATCTCACCACCAGCCATGAGATGTTATCCCTCATGGATGGTTTCTCGGGTTATAACCAAATATTACTTTCCCTAGAAGATCAACACAAAACCACCTTCATCACTCCTTGGGGGACCTTCTACTATCATGTCATGCCTTTTGGCCTTAAAAATGTTGGTGCCACATATCATGGGCTATGACTTATATATTTCATGACATTATGCATCACATATTGGAAGATTACGTTGATGATCTTCTTTTTTTCCAAACATCAAACATTACGAACACCTTACCATCCTTAAGGTCATCTTGACCATCTCATCAAATATTGTGTTTCACCTTCAACCTAAGAAGTGTGTCTTCATTGTTCTCTCTGGAAAGCTCCTTGGTTTTATTGTTTCTTTGTGTGGCATAGAAGTTGATCCCTACTAAAATCAAGGCTATTCTCAAAATGCCTCCACCTACTAACCTTCATCAACTTCATAGTTTTGCAAGGCAAGTTTGCAATCTATTCATCATTTTATTTTTCACATTTTCCACCACTTGCCACCCATTTCATCATCTCCTCAAAAAGGATGTCTCCTTCAAATGGGATGATGAATGCCACAAAAAATCCTTTGAGGCCTTAAAAAATACCTCCTCCAACCACCTATGCTCATTCCCCCTAAGGATGACCAACCATTTTACCTTTACATTTCTTTCTACTGATCATTCCTTGGGTGCCATGCTCACTCATCATGATGAGAAACATAGGGAGCAAAGGTTTATTATATAAGTCTATACCCTTTTGGACTACAAAACTAGATATACACTCATGCCAAAAAAAACTCTTCTTAGCCTTAGTTTTTGTCACCACTAAACTTTGACATTACCTACTCAACCACAAAACCTTTTTGTCACCAATACTGACCCCTTACATTACATGTATGCACTAAGCCCTACCAACATCAACATGTGTTGCATGTTGGCTCATGCTTCTTGCAGACCTAGACCTTGAATTCATTCATCAAAAATATGTCAAAGGAAAACCATCATTGACCAACTTGAAGATGCACCCTCTCTCTGGAATCAATCCTCTAACTTTGATTTCCCAGATGATGAATCCATCACTACCCTCTCTTTGGATGATACCATTTACCAGATGACCTTATTCTTTGATGGTTCCAAATGTCAATGGGGGTGGTGTAGGTGTTATCCTCATTCCTCTTGATGGTGAGCCTATGCCATTATCTTTCAAACTAGATTTTGATTGTACTAACAATATCATCAAATATGAAGCACTCATATTAGGTCTTCAAGCCACCATCACCTTACATTAAATCAATTAATATCTTTGGTGATTCCCAACTGGTTGTAAACCAAGTGAATGGTATATACCAATGTTGTCATAATGAAATACTTCAAAAGTATAAGCATCATGTGACATACTTTTGACTACCTTTGACCATTTTGAACTTCAAACCACCCCATGTTCCACTAATAAATTTGTGGATACCATGGCCTGTCTTGCTTCTCAAATCCCCACTTCACCCTCCGACTCAAAAATATTTGTCACAATACAAAGGTTTGCAATCACCTTCTTATCTATTTTGAGACATCAACCTTGTTGGAACCATTGAAACCAAACCCACGTGACCTTTGGTATAAATAGTTTTTGACTACCTTTCCCTTTCCATTTTCTACCTCCAGATCTTACTCATAATGGACAATGAGCCTTTCTCAAAAGTGTCTCTCACTATGTCATCATGGGTGGTCTTCTTTATAAACATGGCTTTGATGGTATCCTCTTACGATGCCTTACAAGTTCTAAAATTCCCTACACCATCAAGGAAGTTCACGATGGAATTTGTGGAGGTCACTTCAGTGGTTTAGCTATCACTAAACACATTCTCCACTTGGGCTATTATTGGCCAACCTTAAACCATGATTGTTGTGATTATGTCAAACATTGTGTGAAGTGTTACAACATGCAATAATTCATCATCACACACCACCTAGTCATGCTTACAAGTCACACAAGACCTTTGGCCTTTCTCTCAATGGGGTTTGGATCTTGTCGGAGAGATCAATCCTCATTCTTCCCAACATCATCAATGGATTATTACCACTACTAAATACTACACTAAATGGGTAGAATCCATACCTCTTATTTCTACAAAAGTCAAGAAAATATGTGAATTCATCAACCATCACATCATTTGTCACTTTGGTGTTCCTCACCATCTCATCATCGATAATGGAAAAATAGTTCAAAAACAAAACCCTACGGAAAACTCTTGTGATGCCTTTGACATTCAACTCAATTTTTTTTTTTCACCTTACTACCCTCAAAAAATGGCCAAGAAGAATCAACCAACAAAACCTTAAACAAAATTCTTATGAAAGTAGTTGATGATACTGGAAAGGATTGGCATACACACATTCCTTTTTCCTTATGGGCTTATCACACTAGTATTCATACCTCAACTATTGCCACACCTTTCTCTCTGGTCTATGGTACAGAGGTTTTTCTACCTCTTGAAGTCCAGATTCCATCTCTTCGTATCTCACTCAAAGAGATGCTCAATGATGATGATTTTCACCAAGACCATTTGGCACAACTCGAGTTATTAGATGAACGTCATCTCAATGCTCTTGATCACCTCCAAATCTACCAAAAATGTATCAAATGTGCCTATGATAAATGTGTCCATGAATGAACCTTCCAGGTCGGTGACCTCATCTGAAGGAAAATCAACATGTAACAAAAAAAAGGAAAAAGTAAATGGGGAAAATTTTCTCCTAATTGGCTTGGACCCTATATCGTTACTCATACTTATGGATCAGGTGCTTATCATTTGTCTTCACTCAAGGTAAACCTAACCTGAGCCCCTCAATGCCTTGCATCTTCACCATTTATTTGTTGAATCAAGTCCTATATCACATTTTATGTCTAGTTAAAATGCTCATCCTTGAGCACCATTCACCTTCCATTTTACCTATTTTAAGGATCAATGACTAAACAAGAATCATGTGATTACCCATCACTTTTCAGCCTTATCTTCAATATGAGTACCATGGCTCTACTCATGGCATGATTCTCATGGATACTTTTCATCTTTTTCAAGATGGAATCCCATGGTCATTCATCACTTAAACCCTCTCTTTCATAGTTAACCTCTGTGTGCTATGGTTTTGTCTTCAACTCAAGAGCCTATCATTCTCTATAGTCTTGTCCATGACCTAAAAGTCCAAAAAAAAAAATTTTCAAAAGTAAAATGGGATTCAACTCCTTGAGTCAAACTTCTAGCAAAAAGATGACTCCCTCAAAAAGGACATCTACTCTTTCTATCTCTTGCTATAAATAGACTTCTCCCTCGAAGGAAAACTATACAAAGCTAGCCATATTATACATAGTCTATCATCAAAAAAAGACTATTCTTGCAAAAAAAAAAAATAAAATATTTTTAAGCTTCCCACATCGATCAACTTCACAAAGACCTCAAGGAGATAATCTACTCATCCCATATAGACTTCCCACATCGATCAGTCTATAAAAAAAAAAAAAAAAAAAAAAAAAAGATATAACTTTTTCATCATGGACTTGCCTATTTTGATCTTGAGTCTCTTGCCAAATAGGCATGTTGTCTCACACTAGGTTACACTAAAAACCAAATTATTTTCACCTCATCACCTTTTCACCCTAATTTCCTTCCTACTCAAGGGACATGCCACAAATGTGACATTTCATGATCATGTGACTTTCTTCACCCTTAGAATAGTCAATTATGCAACGCCTTTAGGGTCTTACGTTCATAAGCCAATCTTTGGTATGATAGACTCATTATAGATTCTTATCAATTAGGTGGCTCTTTTTTTCACCTCTTACCATACACATTCTTCATTACTTTATTGATTCTCTATATACAGACTAGACCATCACACCTACATTTTAAGGATTCCCCTTTCACCAAAATCACCCATGCCTAAATCCTACCTAAACCATGCCTAAAAATGACCTAAAACCATGCCTAAATGACCTAAACTCAACCATGCCTAAATGACCTAAACTCAACCATGCCTAAATGACCTAACCACCTAAAATGACCTAAACTCAACCATGCCTAAATGACCTAGACTCAATCATGCCTAAAACCTACCAACCCATCCCTCTACCTCATCATATTCTTCCCTAGCTTATGGGAGAACTACATCGGCCTGAGGCCCCTTTTCATGGGGCTATGTAGGTAGCACTCCGAGGGCATGGGGCCCTTGGAGGTTAGCTCGACCACTCTTTACCCTAACCCATTTTCCCCTTTTTCTATTCACATTCTACCTTACCTTAGTTTCATTTTACACAAAACTTGGAAATTAAACACTCAAAAAACATACATACCTACCATTTTATCACATCATCAAAACATCCAATCAATCATTTCATATTTCCATGACATCAAATATTTGGAAATTTACACCATAACATACATATACATCATCATTTATTTTCCATACTACCAATAACTTGGAAATTAAATCAAACCCAAAAACATGACCAAACCATGCCTATACCCACTACCTACAATCCAATGCCTAACTCCTAAAACTCCTAACTCCTCATGCCTAACTCACCTAACTCCACCTATGCTCACCATCACTCACCTAGACTCCACCATGCCTAACTCACCTTGACTCCATCATGCCTACATGACCTCGACTCAATCATGCCTAATTCACCTAGTTTCCATCAATACACAATAACAATGGAAATTAAAACATAAGTACATCATTAATACATAAATATCATCATCTATATATAATGAGAAGTTTATGTATATCAATACATATATACATAGATACAAATAAATACAAGTATCTCAAATCACTCAGATACAACCTCACTATCTTCGACACACAGCATATATAAAAAACTCAAAAATCACAAAAAAACTCTCATATACAATCCTCACTATCTTTGGCATGCATGCAGGCTATATATAATATCAAAAATCAAAACATTGATCATCTCAAGTGACTAAACATCACCCCACTTGATATCCTCCAGGCCAGTCTCACTCTGTCTCCTCCTCCCCTCCTATTTTCACCTACTCCCTACCATCTCTCCACCCTCCATGGGTCTCGGTCTAATCTCCCCTTGGCCCTCACCTAGGGCTGGCCTCCATGAACTAGTAGCCTCACCCTGACCCTATCTCTCGGGCTCTCATCCCCCCCTGTGCTCTCGAGACTATGAGTGTGGGATCTAGTCCTCTCACACTCTTTACTTCTGTTGGGCTCTATACTCAACATATGAAGGGACATCTATACTGACAGTCATCAGTGATCCTGATAATAATGAGCCTCATTCAGGGCATCCTCGAACCTCATCATCATCATCATCCATCGAGGTGGTGGTGCCATAGGTCTCACTGCAACCTTGTGAGCCCTTTTACTAATACTAGCCTCAGCCTCCTATATCTCTATGATCCTCTCCTCCTCCTCCTATCCATGGGACCTATGTCCCCATGCTAGCTTTGCCTATAGTATGGGACCCTATCCCTAGGGCTGTGGGAGGTACTGTCCTGTGTTGCAAGTTGGGCCTGTAAGGCCACAACATGTGCTGTGTATGTGGTAGCTGATGCCTAGCTAAAACCTACTACCTGTGCACTACAAAGGTGGCCACCAATGTGCCCATCACCATCACTATCACTCCTACCATGCACACTTTCCTCCTATGTGCATGCAACTGGGCCTATAAAGCCATCACACTAAGCCTATAAAATGGCCACCTATGTGCCTCTGTGCCCCCTCAGCTGACCCCCTGTAAACCTATGATTTTGTTTGCAAGGGGTGGCCACCTTACCCCTGTAATGTATCTCTCTACACTATGATGGTAGCTAAGATCTTGGCTTCCTAGCCTCGGTGGTGTCCCCATCATTTTGTGCCCCACCACTACTATATATCCATCGTGACTCCTCATCATCATCATCCTATCTACCTACCTACCTCCTCCTCCTCCTTTCGTTGACACACTCTTCGGATGTGGTGGAGACATGGGTCTCTCCACATCATCATCAATGGTATATGTGGAAAAGGTGGGGGTACATCCTGTGGCAGCCCAAACTACCATCTAACTCTATCTACATAGGTATCATCTCGTGCTCACCAACACGATGCCCCTATATCCACCTCAATAGCTAGAGCTCCTCTAACTCCTCCGCCATGCCTCTATAAGATGGAAAGTCAACATAAGGCCTCCAAACAATATCAACTCCTAAAATCCCCTCCAACAACTTCACTTATAGTATATAACATCATATGTGGCCCTAGCCACCCTATGCTGCCCACCAACTGGTACCCAACATCCCAACATCTATATCCAACTCTAAGCAAGCCACCCTAAACCAATCATGTCATGGAAAACCAACTAGCCACACACATATGATGTGCTATATGCCCAACAATAGTGTAGTAAAAAAGTACAACACATCCCAAACCTCCCACAATCTCCCATAAGCCCATAACTCCCTATATAATTGAACTAGGAAATTTGGTGCCCAAGTGAAGTGTATCCACTCCTCCATCATATCCTGGAGAGTACTCCCATCAGTGCTCATGGGAAATCTCCCCCCTCGAAAATCAGTAGGAAAAAAAACCTACCACCTCCATCATCATCATATGACAAATAACCTCGTCTCTCTGGGTGGGTAGGTTATACATGTCTCCATAAGTGAGACTCACATTGTGATACCTCAGCTCACCCATCACCTCACCAAAAAAAACCACTATCGGCTCCACCGATGCCTCAAAGTAATAGAATAAACTAGCTCCCCAATAATAGGAAGCCACAGATCTTGTATACATCCTCTCTAGGGTGATGGTCATCTCACCCATCGGTAGATGAAAAGTGTTGGTCATTGAATCCCATCTATCGATGAGAGCGACCATCAAACTATGATCTCAAGCTATACACCTATAGCATCGATCCCAATAAGTCCAACCTCGTCATATGTCCCACTCCTCTGTGGTCACATTGGACCACATCCATACCAAAAGAGGTGGTACTTTGTCCCGCATCCTCAATTGGTCTCTAGCTTGCATCCACCAAAACACAACATTGTTAAGACCTGACTACCTCCAATTACCTATTACCCCCAAACCATACCCAATAACATCTATCATGCCCACCCCCTTTCCCCTTCTCACCTACAAACCTACTAACCCTTATCATCCTTACCCATTATGTTAGTTCATTTCACCTACTTACCTATCCCATATCACCAAAATCATACATTTACCCTCATCCCTCTCCATACACTCTTCACCTATCCCTTTTTACCTATTTTCATTTCCTTCCTAGCCCTTCTTACCCCTATTCTTCCTTAACCTTAACTTAACACTTAGTTGCTTGACCATCATCCTTGACCATCACTAGTTTTCCTTGACCATCATCGGTTCCATTTAACCGGTGTCGGTCACCTAAGACCTAACCGATGCTGGCCCAAAAAGCCAATGACATCATCGTCCAAAACCTTGACCAACGTCGGTCTCTCTGTCACATAAAACCCAAAAAATGAAAACCCATCCCCCATTATTAAAAATTCACAAAACCACCTAAAACCTACTCCCACCCACCCACCCAAACCTACCCTCATGCCCCAACCTATTTCACCTACTTATGCTCTTCCCTCCCTTCATTTTATTCCATTTTACCCACAAATTTCAAAATTTAAAATCCCCCCCAAAATTTTTTTTTAAAAAAACGATTTTAAAAAAAATTTTCAAACAAATGAGGATTCATATGCACTCCTACCTCATCTCATCTGATCTCTCATGGTGGTGTGCACTCTCTGGTCTCTTGTTGCCAGTGGACCTCCCACACCTTCTCTCCCTCCTCTGCCATGACCAAATCCACCTCAATCTCTCTCCAAACCAATCAATCAAATCTAATCGATCTCATGGACCCACCAATCGAAACCACTCATCACTCTATATACTCAGCTCAAACTCAACTCAACACTTCATCAATGTCTATCACTTTTTCACTCCTCACTTTCTCTTCTGTCATTTTCTAAAAATGGAAAAGTCAAAATGAATTCATAAAACATGGATTTTTATTTTTTAGACCCAAATCGACATGACCGATGTCGGTCATGTTGTGCCCTACCAAACCGATGTCGGTTACCCCATAACCGACATCGGTCACCTTCATTACCTTTTAAACCCACCCTATGCCCATTTTTCCTAAAAACATTATTGACCCAATACCTTTTGACCTTACCAACACCTACTACACCCTACCCCACAAGCCTAAATTACCTATACATTTCCTTAATTACATTTAGGGACATGTTATTTACCTATACCTCAGCCTTACCCATGTGCCATGACCTATATACCTTGACCTGAACCACCTTTTGTGACATTGAATTTGTGTACTCATTATACCTTGTGATGTTGTTACCCATGTTGTTTAGCCTAATGACCTTACCTTGCCTATTGTCATGTTGTTTATCCCGACCAAACCTTTGGTGTACCGGATCATACCTAAACATTCCTACACCTAACCTAAGTTGTGTTTCTAGACCATATCTTGTACCTTGGATACCTAAATCACTTCAACCTTGTTTGGATAAACCTATCGACCTTGACACTGTAGAGTTTGCAAGCTCTTCCACCTGGTACCATGTCACAATCTATACATGTGTGTGTTTGATTTCCATTACCCATTACCCAATATGACCCTTACCCCAATATACCCTTACCCATTACCCAAAGTGCCCATACCCTTCCCTACAACCCACCTCCCATCACTTTCATCACTTACCCATTTATCAAACCACTCACCGACTCTGTCTAACACCTCATCAACTCTCTGGTTTGAGGGGGATCACCTCCACCCACACTTGGGGCAACCTCACCTTCAACCCTACTTGGGGAAACCCCACTCTCACCTATATTTGGGAAACCACTTCCTATTTTTTCAACATCACTTACCAATACAAGCTACATGACAAAAAAAGGGCAAATGTAGACACCAAATTTGGGTCACACTCCCCTTAGTCCCCTTTCAATCAAGTTAACATAACATGTTCACCTAACCATGACCCCTTTACCCCACATTCATATTAATTTAATTACTTACAATTGAATTAATGCCCATCCTCACATTATTTATTAATTTAATTACTTTAATTAGGTTAATTTACACCTCACCTAGCCACATCACCTAGACACCTCACCATGGACTTATTCTTAGCCTATTAATTAACTAAGACTCGAGTCTCTACTTATCTTAACCAACTGGGACTTAGTCTAACCCTAACATTAAATTCCTATTCCTTCTCCAACAACACTCCCACTTATCTAAGTGCTAACCATCACTTGAGACCTAGACTGACAAGAAGAGCACACCAAAAATAGCCAAGATCTACTATTTTTGGTAAACCTAGGATTTCCCTAATAACGATGCGGTTAACCCAACCCAAACCAATTTCACCACCTTGACCATCATCGGTTACCATATATATAGTTTTGTAAACATTTTTTTTCCCAGGTTGGTCACTTCAAGTTTTGAGAGAGCTATCTACATTCAAGCACAAACCAGAGTTTTCTCAAGCATCAAGATGACATAATACATTCATCCAGAGGCCCAAGAAAGTACCTGAGACTATCCAAAGGCATTGGCATTCACGGAGAGCACTCTGGAAGTACTTCCATGGCACTGACCACCAAGTTCTTCATGGATCGACCATCACCTTCCTTCACCAACCAAGCTTGCAAATACAAGTAAGTGCATTTGATTTTGCATCATTTTATGTACTTACTTAATAGGTTCTTTATCTTTTTTATTAGATCTTGTTCTTCCCTGCATTCCTCCATCCCCACCTTCCTGCCCATCTACCTATCCAGCCACCCACAACCTTCTTGGCTCTCCATACCTAACCTTTATACTTTCCTGAGTTTTCCTCACCTTATTACAACCCAACTAGTCCCCCTTCACTCTCTTGTGTAATCACAGAGAAGCCCAAAATCACCTTTTATCAACTTTCACCAAATTTCCCTACCGATGCCTTGGTTATCTTAACCATCATCAGTTTCCTCTTCACCAACATCGGTCACCCGACCAACGACGTCGATTATTGTGTCTCCTATGTCATAATTCACTAAATTGACCTTAACACCCCAAAAGCCTCACAAAAACCTCACCCAAGCCTAATACCCTATCTGCAACCTCATCACAGACCTTCCCATCTCTTTGTGCAGACATAGAGAGAGAGCTGAGATGGACACCTACTTTTTTGACATTTTCCATTACCCACAGTAACTAAGATCGGTCATCCTAAACCATCATCGGTCATACCTTAATCATTGTCATCATACCTTGACCGACATCGGTCTCTGTGTCTGGTAAACTGCCTCAGACCAACAAGATCCCCACTCACCCCAAAACCAATCAAAACTCAAACCTTACCCAGACCCTACCTGTGACCCTCAGACCACCTACCCAGCCTACCTGACCTAGGACCTTCACTAGTTTAATTATTAAAGCATTTAATTGGATTGACATTGATAGTAATCTGAGATACCTAAATCAGAACACTAGCATTAGATTCTTTTATTTGCATGTTCATTTATTTTATATTGAATTATATATATATATATGGATTGACAACCGATCATCGAGGAAGTATCACACTTCCTGGATCTAGCTCATGCTAGGCAATCCACTAACCTTTTTTATTAACTATGTTTTGTGGTCTTGCTTTGTATTTTAGGTAGTTCCTCCTAGCCAAAAGGAAGCTCACACAATACGTCATTTTGGAGACATGTGTTAATAGGGGTAAGTTGCTAAGTTAATATTAGTAAGAAGAATCTTGTAAGTTTCCATTTAGAAAACAAATTTCCTTACTTCTTCATAAGATATAAAAGAGTTTTTTGTGAAAGAAAATTACTTTTCATGCCATTAGAGTAAGTGGA
The DNA here is from genome assembly GCA_018340775.1 of Taxus wallichiana var. yunnanensis. Lineage (NCBI taxonomy): Eukaryota > Viridiplantae > Streptophyta > Pinopsida > Cupressales > Taxaceae > Taxus > Taxus wallichiana. The sequence goes on from CM031244.1 coordinate 512,987,094, forward strand.
ACAAGAATTTCTTACGAAATCTTAACTTAGGGGAGATATTGGTTTACCAGTCCTTTTAAATAGTAGTATTTTTTTTTGTTTTCTTAGTTAAATGCTTGGGCTTAGTGAGATAAATTCTATAATTTTTCATTCCTTCAGATGATATAAAAGTATTTGTAGTGAAAAAGGTAACGTTTGAGCTATTTAAGTGAATGGACCATGGATCTCTCACAAATCCTTAGTTTAGATTAGACGATTATTTAAATTTGTAGGATTAGAGATTCAAAAAAGATTTACCAAAAAACCCCCAAAACAAACTTTATGCGAGAATAAACAATAAACATTATAGGGGAAGATCTTCTCATGCATGGAAATACAAGGTTGAAAAAGCATGAAGATCTAGTTGATGTATACCAAGATATAGATACCCTTAGATCCACGATTGAAGATCTATAAAGAGGAAGAATGATGCCTACAACATTTTTTGATACATAAACAAAAAGAAGTCATCATGTTGAATGATTTTCCTAAAATAAAGTGGATCGCATCCATTGATTTTAGTAACTCATGTAATTAATTTTTCAACATGCAACTACCACTTTTCTTTGGACTCTATCTACTCAAGGAAGAAAATATTTTATGTAAGAATTTTTTTTTTTGAGAACAAATAGATATCAAACACGAGTTCTAACCATCATTAAAGAAGCTAGTGATGCGATAAAAATAACTACATACTTGATCAAGGAGTGCACAAGAAAGAGGAAAGATTTGAAAACTAACAAATGACAGCTATTTTCCAAAAAAAAAAAGAGTTGAAAAAAATAAATGGCGAATCTTTTCTAAAAAAGAAAGGAATAAAAGAAAAAAAAAAAATGGAAAAAAAAAAGAAAGTTGAAAACCAACAAATGGTGGCTCTTTTCCAAAAAAAGAAAAACCAATAAATGATGCCTCTTTTCCAAAAAAGGGAAAGTAGAAAACCAACAAATGGCTACTTTTCCCAGCTACAATAAAATATATTTGATACAATTTGCTATTTATTTCAAATTTGTAGGGTTGGAGTCCTTTGAAGCTAAAAATATTGGTGTTGCAAGTAAAAGATCTGACTTTCTTTATTGTTCTCTCTAGCATTTACAGAAATCAAGGTTGTGCAACAATAAGAAAGCATGGATAACTTCAAAATATGGTCTAGGTATATTCTATCATTTTATTCTTAGATAAATTTATTAGTTGTTTTGATTACGATAAGTCCACTTCCAAGAACCTATCCAAAAGAGAAATATTTTTTTTCAATAAGGCTTGTAGTAGCAAATGAGAGAAATTAGATGTTGAAAAAAGTAGAAAAGAAGTAAATAACTTCTTTTGGAAAAAAACATATGAGAATCCAAGTGTGGAGGAGAAGAAGATACAAGCCTACAAGATATTTGAAAAATACATAAGAAAAGAGTTGATAATAACAAGAGATATGTTGATTTTGAAAGAAAGAAAAATCATACTTGATTTTGTGAATTAAAAAGAAAAGAGTTGATAATAACAAGACATATGTTGATTTTGAAAAGAAAAGAAAAATCATACGATTTTGTGAAGAAAAAATCACCAGTCTTGTACAAAAAGAGAAGAAGAAAAAAAGAATCAAAATCAAAATCTGCATTGAAATCAACAATATGCATGAGGACATGCATGAAGTTAAGTGTGGGGGAGTGATGAGACCAAACTAAGTCTCATCTATTGCACAAAATAATATTATTTCTTCTCTTATAAAGTGGATTTAGATGTAGTCTTAAGAACTAGATAGCTTATTTAAGATAAAATGTAGAATATATTTGATCTATTTTTGAAAATTCCATTGCAATATGAATGTTTTCATTTCCTAATATTTCTTGTAAATTAGAGTGCAATATTGTGTATGAGCAGGTCATTTGAAAATATTTGAAAAATAAATCACTTTAGAACACTTTGGACTATTTTCTAGAATGTATTACAACAAGCGCAAGACTCACATGGTCAAGCACATGACTCACATAGCCAAAGCGCAAGAATCACATAGCTAAGAGCAGGAGTCACAAAGCCAATAGTGCAAGAATAAAAAATCCAAGAGTGCATGACTCACACATCCTAGAGCAAAGGAATCATAGAGTGCATGTATCACACATTGTAGATCGTAGGGCTTTCATGTCACAAAGCGCAAGACTTGCAGGTCACAGAGCACAGGGACTTGCGAATCAACAACTCAAATAGATCTAACTAAAGTTACAAACCTCTAAATGAGAAACTTGGAGAGGTTTTTTTCAAATTATTTTCTAGGAGGAAAAACATCTCTCTATTTTTACATAGAAATAATGGTTACAAAGATATAAACATTTGAAGAAGAAGGTTTTCAAGGACATGACTTACACAAGCAACACCAAATTCTCTCTAACTGAAATTACAGACCTCCAAATGAAAAAGTGAAAGAGGTTTTTTTCTTCTTATTTCTAGGAGGAAAAAACTCCCTCCATTTTTACACAAAAATTATTGAGGAGATGTTTTCATTTGACATTTCAACATAATAAGGGTAAAGGAAAGTAAATAAGATAAAAAACAGAGGTTTAGTAAAATTACAATAACTCTCTCATCTCTCAATGAAAAATAATAATTTAAAAATGTTTTATAAAGCTTAGAACAAGGAGCACAAAACCCATAAAAGGTTGGAAAATTCTCTTAAAATTGAATTCACTATAACGATAAGAAAATCGGGGATGAGAATATGGTGGGATAATTCTCATATAGTAATATTCAAATGTTCAAAAATATTCCTACTCTTTCAACTTGAATTAATAACGAAAGAAAATAGAAATATACCAACCTAAGAATATGCAAGGTTTAGCAATACCTATAGATGTTGATTGATGATGTTGGATGTTGCACTCAATGAAATATGTGTGCAACCCCCTTTCTCGCAAAGAAACATGTGATCAAATACATTGCACAAGATATGATTACTAATATGGATAAGTGAGCTACTCGAAAAGGTTGATTCCAGGAATCCAAAGGGATTCCTTGAAGGATTTCAGCTCGCTATTTGAACAATTAAGTGGATTGAGATAAGTAAGCGATAGATGATAATTGATATATGATAAGATGATACAAAATGAGTAGAAGGTAGATAAGAAAGAGATGAGTGATGAATTATGGCTTGAACTCAAGCTCGAAAGGCAAGTATTATTCTTGTTCTACCTTGAATGCATCCCAAACAAGCTCACTTTGATGAGTATGTATTCAAATTACGTGCACCAATAGTTTTCTCTTTGCTTGGCGAGTTTTTGAATGAACTCAAAGATGTTTTCTTATTATTCAAAAGGGCACAATGGATGGCGCACAAAGTTAGATTTTGAAAGATATCATACTACTCCCAGTAAAAGGGGTGTTAGATTATTAGAAAGGAATGAATGTTGTTAATTTCATGAAAAGGGCCACCAATTGCCATCTAACAGTGATCCATGTTTAGTAAAATGTCAGTAACAAAAGGCATGATATGATAGATAAGAGATATTTAGTGAAAAGTAATGAAAATTGCATAAAGGTAAAAATGACAGGAATCACTGGTGATTCTTGGTGATTTGTAACAGATTTGATAAATTAGAATGTTTAGGATTTAAATTGATGTTTTCATAACTACATAAGCTTGAAATGATTTAAAATTTATGAATAAATAAATAAGAAATACCTGGATGTTGATATGGAATTGAATGAGGTGTCTAACCTTGATGAAATATGATGTAGGTAGATGGTGCAATCAGTAGGTTGAGTGATGAAATGCTAATCCAAAGCTACTCTCCAAAATGCTCAATGGAGGAAAATGACAATTCCTAGTATTGAATGATGATGTATAGGAGGTGATGAACCAAATTGAAAGAAAAAACTCATGGAATGAAGTTGAGGATCTGTCTAAGAGGGTGGAAAACTTTCTTAAATGATCATCGATGATTACCTAAATCACCGGAGATTTCGGGTTGTTTGAGCTTTGTGAGGAAAAATGGTTGAAATAGATTCCAAATCAAGGCTATTTGGTTTGGATTTCGAGGTGTAATTTGTTAAGTTTTTTGGGGGACGTGTTGTGTTTTTTTTGGAGGGTGAAAAATAGGTCGGATATGATGACACAATAAGCTAGATATTTCCTAGTTGGTGAGTAGGATTTATCAATTGTACGAACGGATAATCATGAGGTAAGTGTGATAATGATAGGATATTGATTTTAATTAATTGAATAAGGATGGGTTTTTGATATGGGATGTTGATAAAATAATGAATAATAATGGGAGGGATGTTTAATGTATTTAATTAATGGGACAAAGGTGAGGTGGTGTAGTGTACAACTTAGGGTATGAAATATTAATGTATTTAAGTAATTGATTGAATAAATATGAGGGGTGTAGATTTTTGGTGTCTACATTTGTCCCTTTTTGTCTAGTGGTTTGATGAAAAAGCGTTAGACAAAAAAATGATGAGTTGTTTGCATGGGTGATCCCCATTAAAATGGGGTTTCTATAACACAAGATAAGGAACACTAGTTTGATGGTTGTGATTAGGTAGGTTTATTGTATGTTTCACTCAAAAAGTTTCCCTAGTCCAAGGGGTACCGAAACAAGATATGTTACTAAGGAATCAAATGATAGGGGAACCAAAGGGCTCGATACCTATAGACATATGATCCATGAAGGTAGGATAAATAGACAGGGAGGTCAAGTGATGGGGGCCAAAGGGCATGCGTCCCATAGTCATATGATGAATCCCAATGTTGATTCCTTTTATCGATATTTAATGTTTCAAGGAATAGGGTCCTTTGAAAGGAACACTTTTGTGGAAAAAAGTGATGATTTGATAAAAATGGGCATTGATGCAAAAATGGGATGAATCGCTAGTGATTTTGGAGGAATCGCTAGTGATTTTGAAGAAATCATCGATGATTGTAGAATAAATCGCGACGATTGCGTAGAGGTAAAATTAGGGCTATAAATATACTATTTCAATGTGTTAATCTCATTTTTAACCAAGTGAAAAATGAATTTGCAAAGTGAATTTGGGTGAAAACATGATTTTGAGTGGAAAAGTTGATATTTGGACATAATGGCTTCATCAAGCAGGCATCGAAAACCCACTATGGTAGAGGTAGGTCATTTTAACCTACTTTGTATTTGTTTTTTTTGTTGATTTTAGTAGTTTTTAGAATTTTTTGTCATTTTTGGGGGCCGTACGGATGCCCTAATTTAAAATGCAGGAATCACTAGTAATTGAAGTGAATTGCTAGCAATTCACCAAAGGATGACATAGGAAGTTTTTATTTTATATTTATAAAGTATGGTTTTTAGGGAATAATTTTAATGTTTTATGTGTTTTTGGTGTTTTTAGGTGATGATGTTGATGTTGATGTTTTAATGTAAAGATGTTTTGATATGTTGTGGATGATATTTTTGATATTTTTTTGCAACAATATTAATTTTTAATTATGTGTTTTTATTCACAATTAGATGTAAAGATGACTATCTCGTGATCATATTCCATTGATTTTGGATGAGGTGAGAGATGATATGACAAATGATGACTGGGAGCATATTGAGGCTATTGGTTTCAGTGGTATGAGGGATTACATGTGGATTCACATATGTAGAGTTTGATACTAGCATCATTAGAGTAGTGGAATCCTTCCACCTATACTTTTGGCTACCCATTGGGGAGATTACTATTACTTTAGAGGATGTTCATCGCATCATGCAATTACCTATCCATGGAGAGGGAATTTATATTATCAGTGAGGTAGAGAGGCCAGATGTGATGATGAGATTATATGGTGATGAGGCACAACACGTGAGATATGTGTCAGGGGCATTTGAGTACCAAGAATTGTATGAGTCTGGGAGGGATGGTTGTACCCGGATGACCATGATGATGATGGCCATCTCATGCTTTTCTCTTCCAGATTTAGGAGGTGGTACATTTCCTTGGATGAAGATAGGTGTAGCTACGAAGATGATGGAACATCATGTAGTGTTTGAGTGGGGCCCACGTTACTTACACATACATTCAAAGAGTTGTGGGTTTGGAAGGCCCCCAAGCAATATGGGATTGGCGTTGGATTTATATTACAATATTGGACATACGATCATATTTATATTTCTTGTCCATTGGGCCTACCATGGGGTATTTATGAGAGTCATGATGATTTTAGGAGGTGGCGGTGGGACAAGGGACATGGGAAGAAGAAGAAGAGGGATAGTTTTTATAGAAATTTGTTAGCAAGATTACGGTGGGGATGTAGTGTGGAGGCTGTATTTAGATTTTCATGATTGACCTGATTATCTCCATGAATTGATTGGATTACAATAGGACATGTGGGTCCAGGGGTCATATAGTAGGGGAGGATGAGCTATTGTGTTTTGATCAGGTGAGGAGACAGTTCGGACTTATATAGGTGTACTCAAGGATCCTGTATAGTATAGATGAGAGGATCGAGATACGGAGACTCCAAGGAAGTGGTGATGAGGCCTATGATTATTGGTGAGGAGTAAGGGGCTATGGTCCCTAATGATGAGGGTGAGATAGTTCCCATTGATGATGTGGGGGTGACTCCAAATTATACAACATGGTGGACTAATGCCTTGAGGGATTTTGATAGGACCCGAGTAGTACAACGGGTGAGATGGGTTCAAGCTCAGGTAGAGGGAGGAGCACAAATATAGGATGTGATTTGGGTATCTAATGATAAGGATGATGATGATTTAGTGGCAACTATTAGAAAGGTGATGACCAAGAAGGCCATGGTGGAGGGAGAGAGGGATACAATTTGGAGAGAGAGAGATGACCTTCTTGGAATTAGGGATGCTTTGATTGTTGAGCGAGACAATGTAGTGGATAAGTGATATGGGCTCAAGATTCAGGTGGCTCAGGAAGTTCCAGATCGATGTCAGTACTAGCATTACAAATATATGATAAAGAAGTCCTATGGGATTATAGGGTCTTCTATTTATGATGTGGAGTTAGCGTGCGATGATGCGGGATAGGGAACACAAAGCGCATGCTAGTGGACATGAGGGTGGAACCTACGGTCTTTAGTATGATTTTTATGGCCCATTATCGGACACTACATGTAGAACTTTAGTATTATGTTGATATGGTGATTAGTGGTTACCCATATGCTACATTATATGTTGATCATTTGGCCACAAAAGTGGTAGGCCCTAGTACGAGCACGGGAAGTGTGGGTCATGCACCTCATAAATTAGAGAGAGGAGGAGGCAATGAGGGAGGAGACAATGGTGATGCTTTGGAGTTGTCGGTGGTGCAGTACCCAAGGAGGAGAGGGAAACACTATCCCTACCAACGAGTTTCTTGGAGAATTCCATTTCTTGATTCATGATATGTATTGTTTATAGATTTTATGTATTGCTTATGGTGTATACACTAAAATTAGGTCACACTCTCCTTTTGTCCCTCAACATATAAGCACCCTTTATTACATTTACCTAGCCATGACCCCCTTCACCCCACTAATATTAATTTAATTAAATTAATGCTTTATCCTCACTATATTTATTATTTAAATAATATCTTCATATATAGTTCACTTAGACACCTCACCAAGCCAACTCACCTAAGACCTACTCTTAGAAAGTTACCATAAATAAGACTTACCCAAACCCTAAAAATCAATGCCTACATTCCCTCTAACCACATTCCCGCATGCTCACAAGAAACTCCCAGTCTAATCCGTGAGATAATGACATGAGATCCAAGAAAATCAGGAGGATCTCCCTAAGTTTAGTAAACCTAGGAAATCCCACCTTGACCGACATTGGTTACCCCTAACCGCCACCGATTAAGTTGGACCACCATCGATTACCCCTTTTAACCCCTAAACTACCTTATTCTCAAGGTTGGAAAAAATCGGGAGAAAATTTGATGAGAAAGAACACATATCGGAGAGATAACACATCTTCCGAGAGAAAAATTCCACGAAAACTCACATCAAAGGAAGGAGATTGAGTATCTTCTCCTACACAGACCATCCTAGCCACGATCCGATCTATCCAAGCAAAGAGAAGTGTGCATGCAACCCAAGCGAAGCTTTTCTTTAGTTGGTGATCACTTGCAGCCTTCAAACCCATCATCAAAACCTCCATCATTCACACACAGAACTTCGGAATGAAATCCAAGTAAGTATAACATCATACTTCTCTAGTTTATTTCATTTCATCATTATTGTATCACCCATTATTTATCTTTCTCCCTATTGACCTTCTCCAACATTTTCACCTTCATATACCCATTAAAATCTCACAAAATCCTACTCCAACCACCCAATACCTTGTCCCAACCAACCGAAATCCTTTTTGTGCAATCACAAAGGACACCAAAACTCATGTTACGTGAAATTTCCAGGATCTCACGATAATTGGCGCTTTGATTATACCTAACCGTCATCGATCACCCCGACCGACACCGCTTTTGTGTTTTCCCACACATAGCTTTAAATAAAGACCTACCCACCTAATTTTACCTCACCCTCACTCACCTGTGACCTACCCGAGACCTTTATCAGACCTGCAGAACCCAGAACCAATCATTTGACCTTTGGATTCTATTCTAGCTTAGCTTTGTTAGACTAGATATATTTTCTTATTGTGTTTTTAAGTGAGATACCTAAATAATTTTAAAATAACAATAGGATTTAATTTATTTACAACGTTAATTTGTTTAAATCAACTTGGAATGGAAGCCATCTAGGAAGTATCATACTTCCCGGATCTAGCTCATGCTAGGTAGTTCACTGCCCATATTGTCTAATTCCTTTTGGTGGTCTTGTTTTCATTACAAGTAGTTCCTCCTAGCGAAAAGGAAGCTCTCTCACAATTAGATGTGGATTCAAAATTCATACACACATAACAACCCATCAACTGAAATTTGAACAGGTATTCCTCCTACGCCCGTTACCCTATCTGTTTTGTCAACACTCCTAAGAAATAATCTAAGAAAAAGGTGAAACATTTTGGCATGCCTGATGGGACCCATCCAGGGTTCCTTGCATTTCATTCATTCCTAGGAAAAAATTGTGTGTTTTTTTCCCTTCTAAAAAGCGTACACACTAATTTTCTTCCTGGTAATCCACATCTCCTTTCTATTTGCTCTAAAGGAAATTTTTCTTTTGGTGTAATTAAAAAGAATCATTTCTTCATGTTTTTGCATTCTAGTGAAAGAGCATCCCTCTTCCTATTCATCTTATTGTGTCATCCAATTTCACATTTTCAATTTGGGTTTTAAAATCATTGCATTTCATTCTAATTTTCTGCATTAGCTCACATTAATTGAGGGCAACCTATATCGTTGGAAGTCATTACCATCTGATGGTTGAAAAATGAATCATAGAAAAGCACTTCTATCCTTTTCTCTTTCTCTGAGTCTTACCAAACCACACAAAAATTCAAAATACATACATTCTTAAACAACATCTTACCTGGAAGAAGTCTGTAGGTGATCACATGATCATGACACAGTGGGCACCCAGCTTGCTGCTCTGTCGAGTCATACTTTAGAGTGAAGCCCACCCCCACCATAACATACCTAAAACCTCACCTTTTAGATCTCCTTATTTGTAGGAAGCCATCCTCACCAAAAACTCTATTTCACAATTCATGTGTCAGTCCCTAAATAACATAAGCTAAACAAACATGATAAAAAGGGAAGTCCTAGGATTGCATTTTCTTAGTGTTTCTACTTGGCTTGTGTTTTGAGGTGAAAGATCACATTCATCACTTATTTTTGTTCATCCTTGCACACTCCTCATCATAGCTGGTGTATTCCAGCTTCACCTGAGTGTTCCTGGGCCATATCATCATCATTTCCAATTCGTGGTCTGCGATTCTACATCAAATTTTAATTCACAACTACTTTCTTTCATCATTGTTTCAATTTCACGAAGAATCATCGATTACCTATGACCGCCATCAGATTATACCCAACGACATTGGTTCCAGGTCCTTTTGCTAACCTACTCAAAAGGACATTTTTTACTTCACTTTCTTCCACTTTCCACAGTCTCTGTCACTGTCATTTTTTTTCCCATTGATGTTTTACACATCCCTAGATTTGGCATACTTATCATATTTTGCCTTCTACCTCATTGTTTACTCACTATCTATTTTATATAATAAATGGAAGCGGTTACCTTGGACCGACATTGGTTTTACCTAATTAGCATTAGTTAGCCTATTTCACATTCCACCCACCATTTGGTCTTTTATCCACTTTTTATCACCAGATTCACCTATTCCTACTATTCTCTGTATTATTTATAGAAAGGTAGCCCTACCAAGTCAATACTGGTTCACATGGTGCTGACCCAAGATAAGCAAATACCCTTGTATTCCATGCCAGTTGCCAACCACTCCCACCTAGTCCTTCACCACCTTCTATTTTATCACCAGCCATGGATCCCATCCAGCCTACTACTATTGCTATCGGAGATGAGGAGTTTGCACAAATCCTTGACCGAGTAACCTGCTACCTTGCGGTTTTACCTTTCCCACTAATCCACCCGAGATGCATTGGGTTAGTTGATATACGACATGCCCATGTCTATCCCCCTGAACCTCACACCCACTTCCATATCGGCCCCATCTGGCTCCATGCTACTTGCATCCACTTTACCCCAGGTTATTTTGCGGTTAAGTTATGTACCCGTTATGACTACCACATCTACTACCTATGTGGCACCCATTACATCCATTGTACCCTTGATGACTACCCCAAAAATGACCTCATCTACCCATAATGTCTCATACATACCCGTATATACATTACCACCTCCGAGTTTCATGACCCCTACCCCATTTTAGAACGTGGTTCTTTCTATTCCACAATCATTAGCCCCTATTACCACTAGGGTTACCACAACCCTTCCACCCACATATACATACTATCAACAACCTCCCATTTCATCTATTATACATTCCAGTCATACCCCTATTTCATTACCTTCTTCTCCACCACCTTACATGGTAGCCCCATACACTGGAATGCCACCCCCATTATATGCCCAAAACCAACCTCCTCACGCTACAGGAGGCATCCAATCATCACAAACCACCAATGAGCTAATTAAATTGATGTTGGACAAGATGCAGACACTTTGGAGGCATCGGTTTCCATCTCCTGCAACACTCTCACCTACGACAAGATTTGCAACGAGCCTATTCACCCATCCATTCCTATCCATTCATACCCTATGCATTGGGAAATTCCTAATTTCAACCACTTCAATAGCAAGGAAGACCCACAATAACATTTACACTTGTTCAAACACAGGTGTTATCTAATTGCTCATGATGATGTTCTCGCTTTTGAGAACCTTTCCCATGTCCCTCACTGGACATGCATTAGATTGGTATAGCGGGTTACCTAAACACTCTATTTTTTCATTCAATTAGGTAGCCCAAGCTTTCTTGGACCATTTCTCTATCAATATTGCCAAGAAGGTTACCATGACCGATCTATATTCCACATGTCAGTACGAGGATGAATCTATCATATATTTTGTCACTTTCATTAGCGCAACCATTTGATTAATCAACTTACCTTCCAACTACCACAAACTAAACTCATCGAGCTCTTCACATGAGCTTGCACTAGACATATCTCCCCGACCTTGTAGGTCCAAAATTTCTGAACATTCGATGAGGCATTCACTATGGCATGAAAGTTAGAGATTTGGGCCATCGAAGAGAAGAAAATCCAATTATGAAATAAGAATTCAGCATTCAAGTCGAATGAAACCTCTTCTTCTTCCAAACCACCAACCAATTATTCAAAGGCTAAGGGTACCACTAATGCAGTGGTACTCAAGGCCGGCCCAGACTCATCCATCCAATCAGCTACACCCTCATCTAATCTATCACCTATCTAGGCTTTTTGATTCAGATAAGAGCAACGAAAATATACCCCAATTGGGGAACCTTACTCTTATGTTTTAGAAAATCTTATCAAAGTGAGAGCCATCACCCTTCCGCCCATAAAACCAAACACCGGTTTTGACCACCTTGCCCCATACCCGCGTGGTATAAAGAGCATGATTTCTATAACTATCATCGAGTGAAGGGTCATAGTGATGGCAACTACATCACTTTCAAGAATATTGTCCAAGAAATGCTTGAGAAAGGTGAGTTAACTGTGGATAATCCCAACTCCACCCCAACCAAAATCTACAAATCTTCAAAAAACCATTTCCCAATCATGACCCTTCATCCAATCAAATTGGTGAGACATCCACTCAAGATACCCATACTTGTGAGGTTCATGTTATCTTTAATGAGGTACCTGTAGCCTCTTAGTTACCTCATAACCCTTCCATAGAGGAAATCCTAGCCCGAAATCCTCCTTCCACATCTGAACCAACCTCCACCATTCCTTCACCAATAGAGGAACACCTTTCATCTCCTACATCACCTACGGAGGGGTCTTCTACTAACATCGAGTCCCTCTCACCCCTAGCTTCTCCACTTAGAGATCCTTTACCTACCGTACCTCCTCCACCCATAGAGGAGCTCCCATTACCTCCTCCACCCATAGAGGAGCACCCATCACCTCCTCCACCTACAGAGGAGCACCTATCCATTCCTCCACTTATAGGGGAGCTCTCATAATCTCCTCCACCCATCATAGACCCAGTTGAGATACCTTTGCCTCTCGGTGAGCACTCTCTATTGGCTACCCAAAACCAATGCAGACCTATTTTCAGCTCTCTTACCCATGGAAGTGAAAGTGGCCAATTCCGTCTCTGAGATGCATTTTATGGGAATTATCATTAATTCCTCACCAAATCCACCCACGAGATGTTTCATTCTCACGTTTTTCGATCACTTAGATTATGTGGATAGGGCTTTACTATGGGGGCACCTCTTACTCCCTATCTCGACACAGATGCAGAGATCCCTTGATGACACCTCCACTATCTACCCAAACACATTTCCACCCATCAAACCACATACAACTACTATTGCAACCCCTTCCACGATACCCATTAGCACTCACACCACACCCTTACCCATAACCTGACCTATACCTAAACCCAAACCCATACCCACAACATTTACCTCCACTAAACCTATTACCACTTTAGGGGTTACCCCAACCACCAGCCTTACTCATCCACCTATTAAACTGGATTTAGCTACATCCTCCAATGTCAAAACCACACCTACTCTGACACCCAAACCAAAGAAACAAACTCCTCGACCTCATACCCCGACCACACCAATCACACCCACATTTGTCCCGTCTCGCCTTAACCACTCGGTTGTCCAACATAGTCAAGCACCCTTGACCCATCCATAAACTAATAAAACAACAACCCATTCCTTCCTCACAAACCTCTAACCTACCTAGGCACACAACATGAGTTATATCCACACTTGCAAAGTATCCTTACCACCAATACCTCCAATACCTTCACTATCGCCACTACCCACTACACTTTAGTCATTTTCCCTCACACCCCAAGTGCGACCCGCATCATCTACCTTCACAACACCCTCATTATCCCCGTGGGTAACTCGCCCTCTTCCTCTATTTGATTTACCTTCTAGACCTTGTACACCCCACATCACCTTTACCCAAGAAGGTGCGACCCAAAACAAAACCTCACTACCCCACAACAAGGTAGTCAAAACAACCCCGCACCCTCATACCTGTCCATCTACCGTACTCCTACCCAAACAAACCCGATCGATACCTCAAACCACACAGGCATCTAAAACCATAGCTCAAGCCATTCCTACTCTTCCAAATAAATTTCCCTAACAATCAACCATACCTACACCCAAACCCACATTCACTTCCCATTGTGATCCACTAACATGGTCCTATGCTAAAATTTTAACCAACCTCCTCGAGACTTCATTTATCACATTACCACCACTCGACCTTACAACCCCTCAAACCCAAGCCCAAAGGGTTTGATGATACTAAATTTTAGGCATACCATTATGTGTCAGGGCACAATGTGGAGAGGCTGGAAGGCCTTGAAAAGCCATCCTTATCCAATTATGTCCACTAGAAACCAACTTTGATGACAATGACCTTATTGATGAGGGTCCTACTTCATCGACACCCATTCCCACACTTCCCACTCAACAACCACAACCTCTACCCTCACATCTCCTAGAGCCACACACAAAATTTGAAATTAACATGGTTTAGATTAGAGAACTTGTCATGCCAACACCCAAATGTCATTGTGCCTAGCTAACATGACAGGGTTTTTCTCCTCTGGTAGGTTTTTTCCCTTCATGTCGTTATACCACTCACCCTACACCTTCCCCATTTTCCAACTTCCCTCAAATCAACATGATACATGTCACTACACGTGCGCAGAAGGGAAAAGACAAGGCAACTGACCCACCAACCAATCCTATACCCCACATACCATCAGCACCCATACCTAAAATAACTATCCACGGTCCCGCATACCCCATTTCTAATGGCGTCACACATCACACCATGCTCAAACAACTACACCAATATCCCCTCAAAATCTCCTTATACGACCTCATCCAAGCCTCGTAATCCCATTGTCAAGCTCTCATGGAGGTTCTTCAATCTATTGAGGTTTTACCCAATGACCCTTCACCCGTAGTCTCCATTATTACACCTCATCATGTAGCCTTTCTCACCAAATTATCACCTTCATCCTCACCTCACCTTGTCCACCAAGTTGCCTCCCTTAGCTTCTTAGAGGAAGAAATCACGCCATACCAAAATGATGACCCCGACTCCACCCTCTTCATTTATGTCCACATTGATGACATACGGGTATGCCGTGTGATGATTGATGGAGTCGCTAGCATTAACATCATTTCATCCAATACATTTTCTCAAATGCACATACCTAACAATTGCATGCATAAACATCCAGGTCATGTTACGTTCGATGAACGACGCTATCACCTCCACACTAGGAACTGTCATTCTTCACATTTGTGTGGGCCCCCACACTATTCTAGAATTGTTTTATGTTTTAGAGGGGGAATTCTAATATAACTTGTTGCTTAGTAGACCACGGATCCATGTCAAGGGGTTGTGTTCCTTCCACTTTTCTTCGTTGTGTAAAGTTTGAACACAAAGGACATACTTATACCATTCCAGCTGACCCATCACCTTTCAAAACATGCAACATGATTTACTAACCAAATGATGTGCTCATACCTGTCAAGCCATCTACCTCTGCAACCACTACCACTTCAACTACACCTCCACCTACTAGTATAGCTGCTACTTTCACCGCATACCACCTCTATTCCTACCGCTGCTATAACCTCCATGGCTGACCCATTAGCTTCCCAATCTATTAACTCCACCTCCGCATCGACCCTGGCACATCATCCATACCAGCTACCTACATACCAACCACTGATCCCTTGGAAGGTGTTTTTCAATACCTCACTCTGGGGAGTAACTCCTATATAGTGTCAACACATTCCTTACTCCGCATGAGTATGGAAGCCTTCACCAACACCCTTGTTATGATCACCGTATAGGAGAACGCCTCCTTTATGGTCCTCCTCATCTTCATACTAGTCTCACCTATGGGGGAATTGATACTACCACTTACATACCTGAACCACCATCATAACCCCACTCATTTTCCACCAATTCCAATCACTTACCAATCACCATTTCACCCACACCTTCCTGCACCACTGTGCGTGGAAGGGTTTTGGTTTTGGCTTTTACGAGCAAGGCTGCCATACCATTATTCCATGTACCACCCACAAACATAATGACCATAGTGGTATCATCTTCCCTGAACCTCCTACCAAACAAGCCTACATTGAACTCATTGAAGACCCTAGCCCTTCTCCACCTTCATCTTCACCATTACCTTCACCTGCTCCACCTTCATCACCACCCTCACCAACGAAGTCGATGGATCTTGAATTTATGCCTCCTAACTTTTTTTTTCATAAACACCATTTCCTTGGGGCCTTTGACTTATCAATGTGAAGGAGAGGCCCTTCCACTCTCTCGTTCTGTATCCTAAGATGATCGACGATGACACACCTACCATTAATTTCATTCAATGTCGAATGATGAATCCATACTCACCTACCTTGGTGCAAAGACTCATATATTGATTGGTTGCTATCCTCTCGAGATGCAAACCATGTTGAATGAATCGACTATTGAGATCAACATTCATACTCGGGACGATCTGCACATCCTAAAGATTGGGAAATCTTTAGATGCTGCTGAAAATGAAGCCATCACTTCTTTTCTCTGAGATCATAACCACACTTTCACTTGGTCTTATGCAGACATGCCCAGTATTGACTCCACCATAGTGGTCCACAATATTGTAATTGTTCCTGATGCCAAACCTATCAAACAAAAGTTGAGAAAAATACACCCTCACATTGCTCTTCTCATCAAAGAAGAACTTCAACACCTTCTTTCTGTTTCCTTCATCTTACCCATTGATTATCCTCATTGGATTTATAACATTATCCCTACTACTAAAGAAAATAGGGGACTCCGTATTTACACGGACTTTCATGACCTCAACCTCGCCTATCCGAAAGATGACTTTCCCTTTCTGGTATTGATCAACTGGTTGACCTTACCACTTTGGTCACAAGATGATCTCACTTATGGATGGATTCTTGGGTTATAACCAAATTTTGCTTGTCTCGGAAGATCAGCACAAGACCGCATTCATTACCCCACGGGAACCTTTTTACTATCAAGTCATGCCTTTTGGCTTTAAAAATTATGGTGCTACATATCGGTGTCTTTATGACTTACATCTTCCATGATATCATGCATTGCATATTGGAAGATGACATGGATGATCTCTTGGCTAAATCTAAACATTGCGCTAAGAACCTCACCGTCTTGAGAAACCATCTTTGACCACCTCATAAATATTGTGCCCACCTTCAACCTAAAAGTGCATCTTCATGGTTCTCTCGGAAAGATCCTGGGATTTATTGTTTCCTATGTGGTATAGAATTTGACCTTGCCAAAGTCAAGGCCATTCTCGGAAATGCCTCCACACACTAACCTTAAACAACTTCATAGCTTAGAAGGTAAATTGCAGTCCATTTGCCGTTTCATCTCACAATTATCTGATCGGTGTCAACCATTTCATCATCTACTTCAAAAGGATGTCTCCTTTACATGGTATGATGACTATCACAAATCTTTTGAGGCCCTAAAATAATACCTTCTCCAACCACCCGTACTCATTCCACCTAAAGACGATCAACCTTTTTACCTATACATATCAGCTACCGATCATTCCTTGGGAGCCATGCTCACTCATTGCGATTAATAACACATGGAGCAGGAGGTTTATTACATAATCCGTACTCTCTTGGACTATGAAACCTGATACAACCATCCCGAAAAACTTTTCTTAGCATTAGTTTTCATTGCCACCAAACTCTACCATTACCTACTCAACCACAAAACCTATGTTGTGACCAACACCGATCCCTTACACTTCATGTACGCCAAACCTTATCAAAATCAGCACATCGTGTGATGGCTTATGCTTTTAGCTGACCTTGACCTCAAATTCATTCACCAAAAGTCCATCAAGGGCCAAGCTATAGCTGACCAACTAGCTGACGCACCTATTATCGGGGACTAACCCTCTAATTTTGACTTTCCCGATGAATCCATTGCTACCCTTTCCCGGGATGAACACCCTTACCAAATGACACTTTGTTATTTGATGGTTCCAAGTGTCAATGTGGGGCTGAGGCTGGTGTTATCATCATTCCTCTAGATGGAGAACCCATGCCTTTGTCTTTCAAACTAGACTTTGACTACACCAACAATATTGCCGAGTACGAAGCACTCGTACTAGGTCTTCAGCCGCCTATGCCCTAGATGTCAAATCCATTCACATCTTTGGTGATTCACAATTGGTCATAAATCAAGTTAATGGTATGTACCAATGTCATAATGAGATACTTCAAAATTATAAACATCATGTAGACATACTTTTGACCACCTTTGATCGTTACACCCTTCAAACCATCCCACGTTCAACCAACAAATTTGCAAATACCATGGCCTTCTTAGCTTCCCAAATACCCACTTCCCCTGCCGATTCCAAAATATTTGTCACCATATAATGCCTCCATTCACCTTCTTATTTACCTCATGATGTTTACTCAATCAGAAATGACACCCCTGACCCGAGTGACCTTTGGTATAAACAATACTCCGACTACCTTTCCCTCTCCATCTTACCTCCTGATCTCACTCGTAACGGACAACGTGCCTTCCTTAAAAAGGTATCCCATTTCATCATTTTAGGGGGACTCCTCTATAACTGTGGCTTTGATGGTATTCTTGTATGATGCCTCACAAGTTTTGAAATTCCTTATACCATTAAGGAGGTTCATGATGGTATATGTGGGGGTCACTTTAGTGGCCTTGCTATTGCTAAGCATATTCTTCACCTAGGCTATTACTTGGTGACCCTTAGCCATGATTATTGTGACTATGTCAAACATTGTGAAAATGCCAACAAAATTCCAACCTTCATCATACACCCAAGTAATGCCTTACAGGTCACTCATGACCTTTGGCCCTTCTCTCAATGGGGTTTGGATCTTGTTGGAGAAATCAATCCTCATTCTTCCCAACACCATCAATGGATTATAACTACTACCGAATACTACAAAAATGGGTATAAGCCCTATAAATCATCTCCACAAAAGCTAAGAAAATATTTGAGTTCGTTAACCATCACGTAATTTTCCACTTTGGTGTCCCTCATCGCCTCATCACTGATGAATGGAAAACAATTTGAAAACAAAACACTTTGCCAAAAATTGCGATGCCTTCGGCATTCAACTTAGTTTCTCATCACCTTATTACCCACAAACAAACGACCAAGCCAAATCCTCTAATAAAACCCTCCACAAAATTCTCATGAAATTGGTTGATGATACTGGGAAGGATTGACATATGCACATTCCTTTTGCCCTATGGGCATACCACACTAGTATTCACACTTCCACTCATGCAGCCACACACTTTTCACTAGTCTAAGGTATAGAGGTTGTTCGCTCTCAAAGTCTAGATCCCCTCACTCTATATTTCTCTCCAGACATGCTTATTGTGTAACATTCCCATTTTAAGACACTAGAACAAGGGAAATTTTTTTATATAACATTCTCTGCTCTAGATTATGTAATTCAGAACACATGTTCAAGTTTTAATAATTGTTCTCTATTCCAAATGACATAATTTTAGAACACACAAGGATTTTAAAACCAATGTTCTCTATTCACATATTCATAATATGGAACACACATTCCATGCCATTCAATCATATAACAAATAACCATATGTTGTTGTAATGACTCAAAGAACTACCGATCTCCCATTTCATGGCTCGAGTTTCATCAATCACTCATTTCATGACTCGGCTACTTACCGATCCTTCATGTTAATCCATGCATCGTATACTATGTATACTTGGTTCCCTATACCTTCTTGGTTATTGAAGTGTTCCATTTAAGAGGCCTATCTGAATATCTGTTACTGATATTCATTTGAAATCCTACTTCTTAAACTAGGCGATTTAGGACAACGCAACCAACAGCTTGTGATACTTTGGCCAAAGATTTTCACATGCTTAGCATGATCATATTCCTAGACGTCATACTCGTCAATGGAATACGTCCTTCACCCCACTTCATCTGTTATCTAGAATGGTCTTTTTTGACTTTTGTCAGTCCTCTTGTCCAAGGTTGAACTTTAACCCAAGATAGCAATATGAAAGAGTATAGAGAGGCACTCGAGGTGACTAAGGGTATGCAGACATACCTCATCAACCCTAGTCGACTACGTGTGTCTAGTTACTTTTAGTCTACTCGAGTCACTCCGTATACAAGGTCACATTCCTAGCTTGGTCCAAAGTAAAACTGAGGCCAAGTCCAAGCTTATGTAAACCTTGATGATTTGATTTGGAAGGGTGTTGTAACATGTTAGCTGTAACATTGTGTCATCATGAAGGCCTAGCCTTCATGAAGACACCTTATTGTAGCTGGTGTGTGCCAACATCCTACAGAATCCTCCCATCAAGGGTTACACATCCAACTAAAAGTTTGATTAGATTCTTATCTTAAATATTTAAGAATAAGTTTCAGCAACCTTGCTGATCCTCTAACCTCATAGTTCATTACAGTTGCATAACTCGAAATGACTTGAATTGTCTCATAATTTAATATACTTTCACTTCTCCATACCGAAGGATTGTATATTCCTTTCTTGGTTCATTAATTAAAGCTTCGGACTTACAGTCCACTACAAAAGTAAGATTAATTTACTAAGCTTAATCAAGTTTATCCGCAACTGATTTTAAATTCAAGTTTCCATTTTATTAGAAGTCATTTGAATGAGGTCTATTCCTCATATAGATGTTTTCATTTATTTACAATTACCTTACTTCAGTCTAAGGTTTGTTAAGAGGTGATATGATTCCTCCTTCCGAATATCCTTTGGGTAAGACATCCCAAGGAGTTTTATCGAAATCTGAATACAAAATTTCATTTGTCCTTTCCTTTACATTCATTATTTATAATCTAATTTCGTCTTTCATTTATATAAGAGTTCATATGCATCTTACTCTTTTACTAATGTCAATTTAAAATCCATATTGACCTAAGTACTAAGCATTTTCACATCCCAACTTAAAAGTTGTATTCAAGTGAAGAATAGACGTTATGTCCTTTTAAATCTAACAACCATCATTTGAATGAATACAATTTCAACGAGTAAGAATATATTCTCAATCATATTTCAATAGTTCAACAATGGTACAACAATTAAAATAACACACCATTCCCTTCTTTCATTCCTCTAGATAAAATTTATACATTTCGCTAATCCGAACAACAGAACTTCATTCATGCCAATCAACATTGATAACTCAAAAGGAAGAAGAATACAACTTTTCCTTTTTCCATTTCCTTCGGGAAGAATGATAAAATCTCAGAAAAGATCCATCCTTTAGATAATCAGAAGAAACATCATAAAACAACATGTCTTCATTATTACTCATGGAATCCATCTGCAAAAGTTACTAGCACGGGTCAGTTCATTGAACTGAGCATGTTAAGCACTTATCAATAAAATGAAGTGCTCTTGACTAACTGTCTCAATAAAAGAACTCTACTTTTATGAAACGCCCCATAATTGAGATGGACATCACGTAAAAGTTAAGTACCGATAAGGTTGAACAATTTAACAACCCAATCCCAATAATTAACATCACAATCAGACAATAATATTAACTAACAACTTTTCCCCAATAATTACAGTAAACACACAACAATTTATTCTCATTTCCTTACTGTTTCTTCCAATAACGCAAAGAGTTCATTCCAGATTTAGACAATTACTACCGAGAATATTTTCTCTAAATAGTCCCAGATTAAAAGCATCTGTAAGAACTGATACATATATATATATATATATATATATATATATATATATATATATATATATTGTTGTTCTAATGCAATCACTATCAATTCCATTCCATCATTATAAATGGGATTCAAAAGAAAAGAATTGACTAAAATTTTAAATAGAACTCCTTCACCTTTATACTACTCATTTAATTTCAACCAATTCAAATGCAGAAGAGAAAGGTAGTCATACACCATGACAACACTTGTGTTACTTTCCAGAATTCAACAAACAACATAGTACTCTTTCAATTCAGAAAGGGGAAAAACAGCAGATAAAATGCAATTGCTTACGCTAAAGGCACATGAAATAAATATATTCAATATCCGATAACAGAAATTTAAATAGGATAAGAAAAGAAAAGAAGTATTACTTCTAGTTACCCACTCAATAATCTCTTTCATTTAATCACAACCGAACTGGATGATTTAAACAAGAAGAGATAACAATTAGAGGTAACAGTCAAGGAGAGAGAACAATTAAAGTCAATAATCGAATGAAAGGAAGAAGATTTGTATTACCTCTTCTCAATACTTAGCCGAGTATCAACTATGAAGTGCAGACCTGTTTCCAATAGGGTAATTCCTTCTATACTAGACTATTACAGTCTTCATAACTTACTAACTACCATTCAAGGAAGTATTCCAGAATTCATTTTGCATCTGACCCGCAAGTATCAATAACAATGGAACTTCCAATTAAAATCATTTCCATTAATTATTCACTGAAAATAGACATATCCATCTAGGTATGAAACAAGTAAGAGTGTACAACAAGACAACATGATCACGATTTCACCGTAATAATTAAAGAAATCATTTTTCAACCACAAGAGTAAGAAATCTACTCAGAGTTCGTTTCAATGAAAACAATGAAGAAGTTTAAATCCACAGATTATATATATATTATATATATATATATATATATATACATCATTGAGTTCAATGAAGAAATAAAATAAAAATTGTACGCTCTACCCAGTCCATTCAATAGACAGACTACTCTGTTCCCAATTCGATAAGAATTTCTTTCCAAACAGTCATGCATGGGTACCAAGAACAAACAGGTAGAACATCATATCGATCTAGAACAAACAAAT
The DNA here is from genome assembly GCA_018340775.1 of Taxus wallichiana var. yunnanensis. Lineage (NCBI taxonomy): Eukaryota > Viridiplantae > Streptophyta > Pinopsida > Cupressales > Taxaceae > Taxus > Taxus wallichiana. Next base: position 513,009,688 of record CM031244.1, read on the forward strand.
GTAAAGATGCTACTATGATCTTACTGTCCCTGGGAGGATTCACACCACCAAACACTTTGTAATATGACAAGAAAAATAGTTCACACAAACAGTCTTGTCAAGCATTCTTACGGTTTTCATAACCATTTGCACACACAAAACTTAGAAAACAGTTTGCACATCATTGTCGCCTTCAGCAAGATCAACCCATAATGGACAATAAAACCCAATTACCCATTACTTTCAAAATTCAAAACAACAGAGATGAAACTCGTTTCATTTACCATTTCAACAAGAAAACACCCATTTTCTCCAGTATGCATCCAAAAATTACCCAAATCGCATTTGATTTCAAATGACAACTCAAGTAAAAGATCACATCTAACATATCAACATCTTATTTTTACAAAAACACCCAGTTATAAGAGCAGAGTTCTTTTAATGAAGACGCTTAATAAAGAGCAAAACTATTTAAAGAAAAGAGCCTAACATGCCTGTATAACTTCTTGTTAGCTCGTGGAAGGTCACAGCCGAGCTTATCTAGAGTTTCTTCCTTCCAACAACATTATTCACTAGTTCCTTCAACTGCTTCCACGTTTCCACAGGCCCAGAAACCACTCGGAGGTGGTCGAAACGACAATGGCCACAAATCAAACTTGCAGGCTCGAAAGAGCAACAAAAATGCAGAGAAAGAAAACCCGAAACCAAAATGAACAACAATAGCTAAAAAAATCCTCTTTCCTCTTTCCTAGGTGGGTGGTTGCCAAAACCAAGACCAATAAATGCATTGAATGCATTACTTTTTCCTCTTTCTCCACGCCACCGCCGACTCAGATTTGGTGAGCTTTTTCTCACAAGTTTGCTTGTAATTCGAATTTAGTAGTATGGTTTAATTAGGAGCCTCCAACTTCTCTGCTCCACCAAACTTGGCATTTAAAACTTCAAGGACAGCATTTAATGTCCTTCATTAAGTTTAAACCTTCCCTCCTTATCCTTTCATTGACATGTATCCATAGGCCCCTCTTAGGGCTAACAATAGTTTAGGTTACATTGTCCATAGTTAGATTTCCATCTAGGTCATAAATCATTAGGATTTGTAATAATTTACATCCTTTTAATTTAGAAAATCCTCATAGGATAATTTTTAGGTCATAGGTTAAAATATAACCCATAGTATTTTAATTAATAGGTTCCAAGTAGGTTTTACCGACTTATGTTCAAAACCAGTATAGTGCAGGACGTTCCATCCAATGCTTAACATATACCTTGCTAACTTTATATCAAACCCCTTTCTATCTTATGCTTTCCAACGTCACAACTCATATGTATTCAGGAAATCAAACCTTACCATTGGCAACATGGTGCCGAGTAAGTATACTTGTAACTCGGTTCTTTTAAAATTTGCAACAATTTCCTGCTCGGTTCCAGACTTCATTTTATCTAGGAAGTCAATCGATAAGACGATATTAAAGAAGGCTGAAGCATACCTGTTATGGAAATAAGAGATAAAATATGTGGAATAATCCATTATAGAATCACAACAGAGAAAACTAATACTCGAGAAAATATTACGATCTCAAATAAAAGTGCGAATAAATAACACAACACGAGAGAGACAATATTTAACATGGTTCACCCAATATGGGCTACATCCACCAAGAATCACTTGCTCAGATTTTATTACAAGCCTCCACTCTCTCAATACAATACCCAGATCCGTTTGGAGCTATGCTCAACAAACTCTACATAATTCACACCCAAATTCAAAGCACATCTACAATACATTTGCTTGTCTATCTATCATATGCATAAGACCATATAAATAGACAATTGCTTAAGTAGTTTGATACAAAACCGTGGGTATCAAAACCATGGGAAAAAACCGTGGGTATCAAAACAATGGGCAAAAAACCGTATGGGTATCAAAACAATGGGTACCGAAAAACCATGGGCCCAAAAATAGCCCATAATAGTTACCCATTACCCATGGGTTAATAAACCACCCATGAAAATTTGATTCGGGGCTTCGCCCCTAACCCCTTCCGATCCGCTCACCGGTGAGCGGGACTGCCATAAAATACTTGAGTGTAACACATAGAAGGTGTACCACACTCTAACATGAAAACAGGCTCCACAAACATAACAATCTCCCACTTGGAGATTGATTTCCACTGAGAAAGATTCTTAACCCTTCACTGTCATCCGCGAAGGCTAACCAAAGTTGAACATAGCTTTAGCTTATCCCTTGTGACCACCTTGGTCATCATGTCTGCAGGATTTTGATTGATATGAATCTTCTCCAACTTCAACTTATCTTCTTCCAAAGTCATCCCGATGAAGTGATATCTCAACTGTATATGCTTTGTCCTGGAGTGGAAAGTAGAGTTCTTAGCTAGGTGTATAGCACTCTGACTATCACTATACAGCTTATATTCCTTCTGCTTATGCCCCAACTCCTCAAGAAATTTGTGTAACCAAATCATCTCTTTGCTTTCCTCTGTGGCAACAACATACTCAGCCTCCGTGGTTGATAAAGCCACCAACTTCTGTAGTCGTGAAATCCAGCTCACTGCTATCCCACCCACAAGTGTAAATATAACTTGTCGTGCTCCTCTTGTTGTCAACATCTCTAGCCATTTCTGAATCTACATAACCACGTAAAGTGGTGTTTGATCCACTGTAGCACAAAACTGTCCCCATGGTCCCTCTCAAATACCAAAGGATCCACTTTACTACTTGTCAATGCTCTTTACCTGGATCACTCATAAATATACTCAAAGATCCCACTGCATGGGCAATATCAGGCCTAGTGCACACCATAGTATACATCAAACTCGATAACTGCTGATGAGTAAGGTACCATGGACATCTGGTTTCTTTCCTACTCTGTCTTGGGACACTGCTCCTTTGGTAACTTAAAATGGCCTGCCAAAGGAGTCCCAACCGCTTTAGCAACCTGCATGTTAAACCTATCCAATACCTTCTTAATGTACTCTTCCTGAGATAAAGTCAGCTTCCGTTCCTTCCTATCTCGAGTTATCCTCATACCAAGGATTTGTCTGGCTACCCCCAAATCCTTCATATTAAAGGATTCACTTAGTTGTTTCTTGAGTACTTTTATTTCCTGCATGTTTTTACCTGCAACCAACATGTCATCAACATACAAACATAGGATAATATAACTTCCATCCTCAAATTTCTTTGTATACATGCAATGGTCAGAATGACATCTAATATAACCTTGCTCCATCATGAAGCTATCAAACTTCTTATACCATTGACATGGAGCTTGTTTCAAGCCATACAAGCTCTTCTTTAGTTTGCACACCATCTCCTCTTTACCTTTGACTTCATATCCTTCTGGCTGCTGCATATATAGCTCCTCCTCCAAATCACCATGGAGAAATGCAGTCTTTACATCTAACTATTCTAAGTGCAAGTCTTCTGCTGCCACTATTCCAAGAACAGATTTGATAGAAGTCATTTTTACTACAGAGAAAAATCTCATCAAAATCTATACCTTGTTTCTCAGACAAAACCCTTTACCACCAACCGGCCTTATATCTTATCTTTCCTCCTTCTTCATCTTTAACTCTGTACATCCACTTATTTTTCAATGCTCTTTTTGCCTTTGGTAGCTTCACCAAATCCCAAGTCTGGTTCTCCATGAGAGACTTATGCTCCTCATCCATGGCTTGCTCCCACTTCTTCCTAACATCTACTTGCATTGCTTCATCAAAGCTCTCTGGCTCTCCACTATCAGTGAGTAATAAATAATAAAGAGAAGGAGAAAATTTTCAGGTTCTCTTCTTACCCTAGAAGACCTCCTCAATATAGGAGTTTGGGGTTCCTGTTGAGGGTTCCTGAACTGATTCATGTGTCACTTTCCCATCCGGAAGATCCTCTACCGCTGCATATTCTTTCTTGGATTCTTCCCTGTTTTCCTGTAACTACTGCTTATACATGACTTTCTCATTAAAGACCACATCCCTAGATCGAATGATTTTCTTGTCCTTAATACTCCAACATTTATATCCAAAGTCATCACCACCATAACCAATGAAAGTACATTTTTTTGATTTAGCCTCTAGCTTGGTCTTATCATCCTTGTCTATATGAACAAACACCTCACATCCAAAGACTCTAATAAATGAATAATCAACTTTCTTACCATACCAAGCCTCCTCAAGTATGCCTCCATCCAAGGCACTTGAGGGTCCTCTATTTATCAAGTACACAATTGTGCTCACCGCTTCGTCCAAAAAGAAAGAGGCAGTCCTGCATGTATCCTCATGCTCCTAGTATGTTCCATTATTGTTCTGTTCATCCTTTCTGATACCCCATTCTACTGTGGAGTTCCTAGAACCATCTTTTTCCTATGGATTCCATTCTTAGAACAATAATCATCAAAATCATTGCTGCAATACTCCCCTCCATTATCTGACTTGAGACATTTTAACTTAAGACCTGTTTCATTCTCTACCAAGGCTTTCCATTTAACAAAAGTATAAAATACATCAGATTTGTTTCTAATGCAATAAATCCAAACTTTCCTTGTTGCATCATCAATAAAAGTAACATAATAACTTGAACCCCCAAGAGATGATACCTAAGCCGGCCCCCACACATCGAATTTACCAGCTCTAACTTACTCTCTTTCTTCATAGGTCCAACCTTGAGAAACCTTACTCATTTCTGTTTCCCATATATGCAGCTTCACATAAATCCAAACATGTTTTTGTATATCCGTAAAAATTCTTCTTTATGATGTCCATGCCCTTATGGCACATATGACCAAGCCTATAGTGCCATAATGTTGTATCTACATCTGAAGCCACAAGATTACAATCATTAGTACTATCAGTGGATAAATACAAGGTTCCAACCTTCTTACCTCTTGCCACCACAAGAGCACCCTTGTAACCTTCCAAGAGTCAGCTATAAATATCACAAGACAACCATCACTTCCCAATTACCCCACCGCTATATCAAATTTCTCCTTAATGTAGGCACATGTCCGACATCCTTCAGGGAGCCATGTATTCCCATTCTACATCTTAACTCCTAACAAAACCTTTTCCAACTATACTGCAAAGCTCATCATCACTAAGAAAAACATGCCCAAAATCACCTTGAACATAATCAAAAAATAATGCCTATGTGGAGTAGCATGAAAAGAAGCCCTTGAATCTAAAACCCAAGATTCAGTAATATTATGCAAAGAAAGAATCAAAGCATCCTGACATACATTACCCGATGCCACATTTGCCTCCTTTTTTTCTTCTTGTTGTTTCTTCTTGTCTCAAGCTCCCAACAGTCCTTCTTTACATGCCTAGACTTTCCACAGTTCCAACATACAATCTTGCTCTTGGATTTTGACCTTGCCTCGATCTTTCGATTTTCCACAATTTCCTCTATTCTTCTATCTCCCTCTAGTTTCCACTGTCAAAGCATTCCCTAAAGTAGAAGATTCCCCGAAGATTTTTCTTCGCATTTCCTCACTTAGAATCACCCCTACAACATCCTCAAACTTCAACTTCGAGTTAGCTAGAACCGAGTTGCTTACCGCCATTACCAAGCTATTCCAACTTTCAGGTAAAGAGCACAAAATTAATAAAGCCCTAACTTCTTCATCAAATTCTATTGTAACCGAAGCTAGCATATTCACAACCATATTGAAATCATTTAAATGATCTGCTACTGAACTATTCTCAGACATCTTCATATTAAACAACTTTTTCATTAAAAATATCTTGTTAGAGGCAGAGGGTTTTTCATACAACTTCCCTAATGAATCCATTAGATCTTTTTTCGTCTTTTCCTTTGAAACATTAAATAATATCGAAGATGCAAGACACAGCTGGATCGTTCCAAGTGCCTTCCAATCTAACAAATCCCATTCTCGCATCTATCATACTCAAGGGTTTGTTCACCTTCTTAGACAACAAAGTATAAAGATCCTTCGATAAAGCTAATCTTCCATCTACATCTTCCAAAGACTAAAATTCTACCTGTTGAATTTATCAACCCTAGATCTTCCATCATCTCGCCATAGCTCCCACTCAAGCTAAAAACTTTCCTCGCGATTCAACACTTCAACAAAATAAACCAGGTGTTGATACCAATTGTTAGGGAAATAAGAGATAAAATATGTGGAATAATCCTCTTACGAATCGCAATAAAGAGAAACTAATATGCAAAAAAATTACATATCTTAAATAAAATGAAGAATGAATAACACAACACGTAGAGATAATATTTAACATGGTTCACCCAATATGGGCTACGTCCACCAAGAATCACTTGCTCATATTTTATTACAAGCCTCCACTCTCTCAATACAATACTAGATCTGTTTGGATCTATGCTCAACAAACTCTACAAAATTCACACCCGAATTCAAAGCACATCTCGCATACATTTTCTTGTCTATCTATCATATGCATACATATAAATAGACAATTGCTTAAGTAGTTTGATACAAAACCGTGGGTATTAAAACAATGGGCAAAAAACCGTGGTATCAAAACAATGGGTACCAAAAACCATGGGCCCAAAAAAAGCCCATAACGGTTACCCATTACCCATGGGTTAATAAACCACCCATGAAAAATTTCTTCAGGGCTTCGCCCCAAACCCCTCGACCCACTCATCATGGCGAGCGGGACCGCTGTAAAAATACCTAAGTGTAACACATAGAAGGTGTACCACACTCTAACATGAAAACAGTAATCCACAAACATAACAATACATTGAATCAATGGAATTGATTCAAGGTGTGCTATCTCATGATTATGAGTTCATCAAGTTCAAAAGTAATTATGCTAGTTCACACTTTACAAACAAGTTATAATGACCTCGGTCTCAATTAAACAAAGTTACAGATAAGGGTTCATATTAGTGACACATGATTTTTAAGATTAAAACATATATCTTAACATAATAATCCTCATTTCCACAATTGTAACATCACGAAAAGAAGTTATCTTAGTAGCCGCCATAAATCAAGATGTTACATACAGATCATGACTTTCTACTAGGACCGTTTAACATAACTAGATTTTTAGACGAACGTCATCTTAACGCTCTGGATCACCTTCAAGTTTACCAACAACGTATTAAACACACTTATGACAAACATGTCCATGAACAAACCTTCTAAATAGGTGACCTTGTCTTGAAAGAAAATCAACATGTAACCAAATTAGAAAAAAAGTAAACAAGAAAAATTCACTCCTAATTGGCTTGGACCATACATCATAACTCATACCTATGGATTGGGTGCCTATCATTTATCCTCACTTGATGGTAAACCCGAACCTGATCCCCTTAACACCTTGTATCTTCAACCATTCTATTGTTGACTCGTTGTCCTATCTCACCCTTTGTCTCTTTACAAGCTTGTCCCTTGAGCGCTACCCACTCCATACAGCTCCTTAACGATTACACAAGAATCATGTGAGTACTCATCACTTGTTCTCTTCTCTTGAATATGTGTACCACTAGTAGTGCACATAACATGATTCTCATAGATACTTTTCATCTACCTTTAGATGAGATCCCATGGTCGTTCCACCTTGACTTTTGAACAAGAGCCCTATCCTTCACCTTGGCCTTGTCCATGATTTCAAAGACCTCACATGGGACCAAACTCCTTGAATCAAACTTCTAATAAAAAGATGACTCCCTCAAAAGGACATCTTCCTCTTGACCAATTTTTTCTATAAATAGACTGCTCCCACAAAAGGACAACTATGTAAAGCTCTTCAAAAAAGAAGAGAGAAAAAACGAATCTTTCCGCGTCGATCAGCTTCACGAAGACCTCAAGGAGTACCATATTATTTATCCCATATAGAATTCCCACATCGATCAGTCTATCAAAACAAAGAACTTTTTTAGTCATGGACTTGCCCATTGTGACCTTGGACCTCTTGCCCAAAAAGCCTGTCACTCAAAACAGATAAAATTAACTACCTTTCACCCACCTTACCATTTCCACTCTCATTTCCTACACCTCAAGGGACATCTTGGAATTCCAACATTCGGTGATCTTGTGACTACCTTCATCATAGAATAGTTAATCATGTAATGCCTTTTGGGTCTTGTGTTCATCACCCCCTTCAAGGTATGATCTACTCGGTATGATCCTACCCAATCAGGTGGCTCTATTGCCCTCCTCTCATCTTTTAACCATCTTTGTTGACATTTTGATTACCTTATACAGGACTTGGTACTCAATGCTTACCTTTGGGGTAATCCTCTTCTTTCACCATAATCACCTTCACCTACATCATTTTACCTATAATCTACCCACACCTAACAAACCAAAACCCACAACATGCCCAAGCACCTATCGACTCATTTTCACACCTTCTCATTTTCTTCCCTAGCTTATGGGAGAACTACATTGGCTTGAGGTCCCTTTTCACTGGGACTATGTAGGCAGCACTCCGAGGGCATGGGGCCCTTGGAGGTTAGCTCGGCCATTCTCTACCCTAAACAATTCATCTTCCATGTTCCCCACCATTACATCACACCTTACTCAGTTTCCCTTTTATATACAAAATTGGAAATTAAGCCACATACATAACAAGTTGTTTACCATAGCATACATTTATTACACCTACCATTTCTCTATCATCACTATGCATAAATTATACAACATTTCACAAATGACCCATAGTATCATTTATTGCCAAACATAATGATCATGCCTATAACCTGACTCGATCCATGCCTATAACCTGACTCGATCCATGCCTATAACCTAACTCGATCCATGCCTAAACCAACCTAACTCCATCATGCCTAACTCACCTAATTTCCATAATCAAAACAACAAATCCATATCTCATCTAATACAAGCCATACATCCAATATCTCATAAACATATTAACACATCACCAAATACCATGAATCTCATCGTATAAATCAATAAATGTGTGTCTCAAAATACATGCCTATCTCATCATGGCCATCATCTCAAAAATGTTGGCACGTAGGTTGATATACAATACAAAATGTCATCGGCACACAAGTTGGTCTCATATATATAAAAGAATGAATCCATACAAAAAAATCTTTGACACGCAGCTCGTATATGCTCAAAATATAGAAAAAATCACTCACACATCCTCACCATCTACGACATGTAGGCCGGTATATATATCACCAATAAACACTAGTATACATAAAAATAAGGAGGCGCATATCGGACATCTCGCGATGTCCTCCATCTCCATGTCACTGCACCTTGGCCTCATGTGCCCCTACTAGCACATCACCTCACTCTGGTCACCATGCACTGGTGGCCTCTCCCTGATCAGGCCTCGAAGCTCACTGTCCTCTTGTTCTCTCCACACTATGTGTGTGGGATGTCGTCCTCTCACTAGACACCTACTATGCCCTGTACTCTCTGTAAGAGTGGAAGTGTATCCAAGCTGCCATGAGCTAGTCCTGATAGTATCACGCCTCACCTAGGGCATCTTGTAGCCTAGATATAGGCACATTCTGTGGTGGTCCTATAGGTCTTAGCCCTTGTACCTTCCCTACTCCAGCCTATGAATTGGGATCAGCTCCCTGCGCCTGTGGTGGTGCCCCCTACCCCTGTGCTCGTGGTGGCGCCCCCTGTCCCATATGCTTGTATTTGGGCTGTAAGACCCCCGGCTCTGTGCACAAGGCTATGGCCAAATGATCTGTAATCTTACCACCTCGAGCCTCGTAAGGCTGCCACCTGACCATCTCTGTCTCCATCTCCTCCATCTCCTCCACCCTCTCCCTCTACCATCTAGGCCTACTGGACTAGCCACCACCACTCGTAGCTCTACAAAATATTGCCTCGACCCTCCGGATGTGTCCGTAGAATACCTATCTTTGTGATCAGCATCACTACCTACCCCTGTAGGGTGTCTCTCTCACTGTCATGGTAGCTAAGTCTAGCTACCTGGGTCTCGGTGGTATGGCTCAGAATCGAGCCGCTTACCACTTTGCCTATACTTATCTGTGCATCTAACATCATCAATCCACCCATCCATTGGCTACTCCTCCTCTCCTATCGGCACTGTAGGTTATGGTAGAGGGAGAGGCCTCTCCACATCATCTCTCGATACTAGGGAAGGGCGGGGAATATCTTGTACAAGCCCAAATGCATTGTCGACCGTGTCAACCAGATCATCTCATCCTCCCGGCATGGTGACCCCCATATCCACCTCTCTAGCTAGAGCTCAGCTAGCTCCTCATGCATACTCCTATATGAGGGGAAGCCCACATACATTCTCCGGATAATGTCCACTCCGATAACCCTCCAACAACTACAAAAAATGAGCCACAAGATATGTCACCTATTTGACCTCCACTCTCCTAAAATCGACACCCATATCCTCGTATCCCAACCACACACATCTTGGTGGGAATTCATCTACTCAAGGCATCCCTATCGATTGAACACAAACTATGTTCTCGTAGGCCTAAGCGGCAAAGATAAATGTACACCACAAAGCTAAACCTGCATAGCCGCCCATACGCCCACAACTCCCTATAAAGCTGCACCAAGAATGTTGGTGCCCAGTGAAGAGTGTCTCATGTACCATCATATCATGGAGCACCCCATCAATGATCGGGGAAATCATCCACCCTTTGCATCAGGCAGTGCATAACAACACACTGCCTCCATCAATAAAACTACTAGCCTCGTCTCATCCGTAGAAAGGCTAGGTACATATCACCATAGCTCAAATTAATGCTATGGAAACTCAACTCCACTACCCCCTTGCCAAATATAGTCCTAATCAGCTCTTGTGAGGCCTCACAGAGATATAATACACTTGCGCCCTAATATGGGTAACCTCGGAATATGGAACACGTCCTCTAGGGTGATAGTCATCTCACCCGTCGAAAGGTGGAACGTGTTGGTTGCATGTCAAAGTCCCATCTATCGATGAGTGTGACCATAAAATATGGTGCTGAAAACATGTCGGTAGCACCAATACCACTCAAGCCCACTACCTCATGTACTACAGCTCCACAGGGGTCGCTAGGCCACGCAATGTCACCAAATGAGCGGCAGAACCTTGTCTCGCATGTGTAACTGCGATCGACCCTGCATCCAATCCAAGCACAACATTAATCTACCTTTACCATGACCTTCTTCCTCACTTATCTTTACCCACCACCCTATTTTTTACCTTACCCATCTCAACCACCTAACTTACATCATTTTTTTGGACCCTTGAGCCTAAAATCCTCGACTAGTCTTTGTTCAAATTTAATCGACTCGGTCACCCTTAAACCGGCATCAGTCACCTATTTGGTGACTGATACCAGTTCAACTTGACTGACCATGGTTACCACGTAATCGGCGCATCGGTAACTTGATAGGTGATCGATCCTGGTTGTACCCGATCGACGCCGACCAAGATTGATCGACGTTGGTCACCGTCACGGAAAAATTCCCGACTTCCCAAACCCCCTTTTTCTAAAACCCTCCCACCTATCCCTTTTACCCCACCTACACTGACCTACATTACCCCACAACCCCTCCCCACCCCACCTATCCAATATCTTATCCCTCCCCCTCTTTTTTTCCATTTTTCCCCATACCCAATTTACCTTTTTCCGCCCACAAATAAAAAACACCCACAAAACTCTACTCAAACCAATTAACATTAAAGATTAAGGTGCTTACCTCGTCGCGATGCCACCGTCTCGGAGCACATTTGGCTCCCTACCTACCGCCATCACCAAATATTTACCCACACCCTTCGACCACTCGAATTCCTTGATACGATCTTGTGGATGCGCTACTCAAAGAACCCAACCACCGTCAACCCACACTTCCACTCACTGTCCCATTTCCTCCATATGCTTTTCTCACTTTTCTCTCTTTTTTGTCCTTTCTTCACTTCACAATTCACAAATGAATAATAAAAATGTACATTTTTTTTTATACTAAACCTGACCTAACCGATGTTGGTTACCCTTGACCGACATCGGTCTTGTACCTACCTAACCGTCACCAATTATCCTATACCGACGCGCGCTTATCCATGACTACCATCGGTCACCCTTACCTACACATTGCCCTTACTTTGCCATTTTACCCCACCCTTTACCTTTATTTTTCCCCATGCCTTTACCCAACCCATTACCTTACCTTTCCCGACCTCATCATTTACTACCTCCATTTGTCTTCCTTTGGGGACTCATTATTTTACCCTTACCTCTACCTTACCCATGCTTGTGATCTTGATATTTAGACTGACCATTTCTAGTGACCTTTACCTCATGTGTTCACTATACTTTACGGCACCTCAAGTACCTATGTTGATTGACCTAATGACCTTACCTAGCCTCTTACCGTGATCTGTTTATCCTAACCCTACCTTTGGTGTATCGAAACATACCTAAACATTCCCGCACCTAGCCTACATTGTGCTTCCTAACCTTATCCTATACCCTATATACCAGATTCACTTCAACCTTGTTTGGATAAACCTATCGACCTTAGACAATGTAGAGTTTGCTTGCTCTTCAACCCGGTAGTGTGCTGTAGTTTATATGTGTGCGTGCATTTGATTGTTGCTACCTTTGACCCTAACCCATTACCTAGATTTCCCAAGTAGACCTTTCACTCCTTTTTCCCTGTACCCACTTGCCTTTTCTTCATATTTACCTTTTATCAAACCACTCACCGCTTTAGCCTACTACCTCGTTAGTTCCTGGTTTGATGGGGATCATCTTCACCCTCACATGGGGCAAGCACATCTTATTTTTGTTAGCGTTTCTTACCAATACAAGCTACATAACAAAAAGGGCAAAATGTAGACACTAAAATTAGGTCACACTCCCTTTTGTCCTCGATGTATAAACACCCTTTATTACATTTACCTAGCCATGAACCCCTTCACCCCATTAATATTAATTTAATTAAATTAATGCTTTATCCTCACTATATTTATTATTTAAATATCTTATTTAAATAATATCTTCATATATTGCTCACTTAGACACCTCACCAAGCCAACTCAACCTAAGACCTACTCTTAGCAAGTTACCATAACTAACTAAGACTTACCCAAACCCTAAAAATCAATGCCTACATTCCCGCATGCTCACAAGAAGCTCCTAGCCTAATCCATGGGATAACAACATGAGATCCAAGAAAATCAAGAGGATCTCCTAATTTTAGTAAACCTATGAAATCCCACCTTGACCGACATCGGTTACCCCTTTTAACCACCAAACTACCTTATTCTCAAGGTTGGCAAACATTGGGGAGAAAAATTGATGAGAAATAAAGCACATCTCGTAGAGATAACGCATCTCCAGAGAGAAAATTCTAGTGAAAAATCACATCCAAGGAAGGAGATTGAGTATCTTCTCTTGCACAACCATCCCAGCCACGATCTAATCTATCCAAGCAAAGAGGAGTGTGCATGCAACCCATACAAAAGATTTTCTTCAGTTGGTGATCACTTGTAGCCTTCAAACCCATCATCAACACCTCCATCCTTCACACATAGACCTTCAAGAATGAAATCCAAGTAAGTATAACATCATACTTCTCTGGTTTATTTCATTTCATCATTATTGTATCACCCATTGTTTATCTTGCTCCCTATTGACCTTCTCCAACATTTTCACCTCTGTATACCCATTGAAACCTCACAAAATCCTACTCCATCCACCCAATACCTCATCCCAACCAACCAAAATCCTTTTTGCAATCACAAAGGAGACCAAAACCCTGTTCTGTGACATTTCCGAGATCTCACAATAACCGCGCCAAGTATACCTAATCATCGTCAACACCCCCGACCGACACTCGGTCTCTCGTGTTTTCCCACACATCCTTAAAAAAATACCTACCCACCTAATTTTACCTCACCCTCACTCACTTGTGACCTACCCGAGACCTTTATCGACTGTAGAACCCAAAACCAATTGTTTGACCTTTGAATTCTATTCTAGCTTAGCTCATTAGACTAGATCTATTTTCTTATTATGTTTTTAAGTGAGATACCTAAATCATTTTTAAATAACAATAGGATTTACTTTGTTTACAACATTAATTTTTTTAAAATAGTGGACTGACAACCATCTAGGAAGTATCATACTTCCTGGATCTAGCTCACGCTAGGTAGTTCACTGCCCATATTGTCTAATTCCTTTTGGTGGTCTTGTTTTCATTACAGGTAGTTCCTCCTAGCCAAAGGAATCTCTCACAATCATCTATGGATTTGAAATTCATACGTACGCAACAACCCATCAACTAACATTTGAATAGGTATTCCTCCTACGCTTGTTGCCCTATCTATTTCAAGCAACACTCCTAAGAAACAATCTAAGAAAAAGGTGAAACACATGGAAGCCCTTATTTGTATGACATTGATGTATTTTTGTTGTGGTTTTAGTATTGGACTTGATTTATATATGATTATGATGATGATAAGGTTTATGGCCTATCTTCTTTGATTTACATGTGTTGATGGTTTTAATGTATATGGTGATGTATGTTTTTAATTTGAATGTGTTAGTGTTTGGTGGATGTATTAGATTTAATGTCAAGAAATATGGTTTGTAAATATGTTTGATAGAAATGTGGTTAAATGTGGTTGAATTTTTAATTAATCAAATGACTTAAAATGTGATCTCAAAATGGATTGTATCAAAAATGTGACTAAGTAAAATAGGGTAAAAATGAAATGATTTCCCTACATGTGACTTGAAACATACGTGATGGATTTTGAAAGATCATGCACTTGTAGATTTAAATTTTTTTAATGAGATTATCAATAAGTAGTTACACAAGATATTAGTGACAAAAGGGGGTAAAATAAATTTATCTTCCTATAACACGAAAGGGGTTTGTATGTGTGTAGATTAATACGAGAAAAGGGGTCTTCTTTTCAACGGGTTCATAGAGAAATACCCCAGCTTTACATATTGATTTTGAAGTGAACTGATCAATGCGGAAAGTCTACTATAATGGGAAAGTTAATCGATGGTGGGAATATTTCCTAGATGCTTTTGATATTGATATTTTTTTAAGGTTGATTAATGTGAGAATCCTTTTACATGGGTAGCCATCCTTCGAGGGTACGGTCTAATGGTTTTTATTTTTGGTTTTTACAAGATAGCCTTCCTTCGAGGGATCGACCTATGATTTTGATTGGTATATTTCCTTCAAGGATCAACCTATTTCTTATTTTTTTAATAATAATTCTATATTTTACATAGCTATCGTTCAAGGGATCATTCTATTGTAATTTTTATTTTTGGGAAAAATAATCCAATGACTTTACATACATTTTTGAGCTGAGGGAAAGACCTTAATAGACCATTTTGAGGAGGGGAGAAGATGTGTATATTAACCACACACATGTGCCCCATGTCATGTATATAGTTGATACAGGGTAGGTGGGTGTAATGATTAAGGGGTTCCTAAAAAGTAGGAACTTGTTCATAGTGAAAGAAGAAATTAACAGAGCCGTGGTGCTCATCTTTAAGGTACATTTAGGATAATGATGGATAACCACATGCTTTCAAATCATTACTGTGATAAGATGGATGGTTTTAGAGAGTGATAAGATCTTAGATGTATCTATTATCATAACGATCAATCATTTCACAAGAGAAAGGATGAAAGTGCAAAGAATTCAGAGGTTCCTTTTTTAGGTTCACCATCAAGGGAAGTGAGATGATACACTCCCGACCCATACTTGTGAGTGATAACGTATGGACCAATCCAATTAGGGGTAAACTTTCCATGTTTACTCTGTTCTAATTGAGTGACATTTTGATTTTATTTAATCACAAGATCACTAATTTTAAAGTCATGTTCTTCGATATGTTTGTTATAAGATCTTTTAATGTGTTTTTATAGACTTGATGATTTTGAGGGTCATTAGACATTTTTCATCCGATACCAAGTTGTGGTAAGTGGTCTTGGCGATATTCTTCATATGGAATGAAGTATTTAAGGGACACACAAAGTGATGGAATTCAAACTTAAAGAGGTAGGATAAATTTAGATCTGTAGATGAGTGAATAGGGCATAGCTCGTGTAAGAGTACATATGCTAGTTCAATAGGCCCAGAGGGAAAACGAGATTTGGAGATGTCAATCCTGCTCGCCGCATCGTCTACTATTTTCATAAGGATTTTATCAAGCATTTTATTAGAGGCTTTATCCCATCCATTTGCTTGTGGATAATAAGGTGATGAATAGCTGATTTTAATGTTGAAGGTTTCATAGAGATTCTTGAGTTATTTTTCTTAAAAGAGTTTCCATTGTCTGTGACAAGTTTATGAAGAACACCAAAACAACATATGATGTATTGAGATATGAAATTTGTGATAGATCCTTATTTAGTTGAGTTTAAAGGGATAACTTCAACCCATTTAGTGAAATACACAATAACTGTGATAATGGAGTGATGTTGTTGAGATGATTTAGGATTGATAACACCAATGAGGTATAACCCCCATTGAGAGAAAGGTCATAAGTCCTGAGCGCGTTGTAACTGCTTGACTAGGGACATGGATGAGATCATAATGAAGTTGGAATTTCATGCATTTTTTAACAAATGCACAACAATCTTTAGTGATAGTAGGCCAAGAATACCCTAGTCATTTGTATGACACATTTAACAATAGAATTTCCACTAAAATTTCCTCCGCAAATACCATCATGAACTTCGCCGATCGCTTTGGTTGATTCATGTGATCTAAGGCACCTTAACACAATATCATCACAAATATATTTGTAAATTACATTTTCTATGATGAAAAAGTGAGTGGCTCATTGAAGGAATGATTGTTTAGCGTTACATGACAAGTCGGATAGGATTTTAGATTTTGCTAAGTAGTTGTAAATTTTAGTATACCATGAATCAATTGGATTATTTTCAACAATGTTGATAGGAGGTAGTTCATTTTGATGTGAGGTTTAATCCAACCATTGAAAAACCACAAATAATTTAGTGTTGTCTATTGATTCTTTAATTTCTATTGGAACGAGGGCTCCTAAAGAGGCCATTGTGTCTCGCAAATTTGTTAGAGGGTCGTGGGATGATTTGATGGTGTAATGATCAAAGGATATGAGGAGAAAGTCAACGTTGGATTTATATGTTTGCAAGATTTCATTTTACATATATATTCTCCTTTAGCTTGACTAATTAAATTTTTGAATCTCCATATATTTCTAAAATGTGAACACCTAAGAGAATAGCAGTTGTGAGTCCCATGATTAAAGCTTCGTACTCTTCCATGTTATTGGTACATTCGAAGTTGAGTTTGAATGATAACATAATGGGAATTTACCAAGAAGGTATGAGGACTACACCATCCCCTCCTTGCTTTGGCACTTAAAACCATAAAAAAGAGGGTAATGTTGACAAGAATAAATTCATATTCATTGACATTGCTGATGTATTTTATCGAATTTTTTTGAGGAAGTTGCTTATCGGGAAGGGAGCGCCAACCGATGATCTATAATATCCTAGTCCTTAATAGAATTTTGTGATATAAACTCGAGGTCAAATTCAATCATAAGCATAATCCATCGAGTTATACGGTCACTATGATATGGTTTAGAGTACATGGTTTTGAGTGGATTGAAGCTAGTGATGACATAATTTTTGTGATTGAGAAGATAATGATGTAATTTAGAAGTGGTGAAGTATAAGGCACAACATAGCTTTTCAAATTTGGTGTAATGAGTTTCATATTCATGGAGTGTACGACTAATATAATATATGGCTTGTTCATGACCTTGGCTATCATGATGAGAAAGCATGGCTCCTAGAGCATGTTATGAAGCAGATATGTATAGATAAAATGGTTCTCCTTCATGAGGTGGAGTAAACATAGGTGGTGATAGGAGATATTGTTTAATTTCATCAAAGGCTTTCTGACAATCATAATCCCAATGAAATTCTATGTCCTTGTGGAGAAGATGATGAAATGGTTGACAATGATAAGAAAGTTGTGATATAAAGCATCGTATGGACTGCAGTTTACCTTGAAGGTTGCATAGTTTTTTAAGATTGGGTGGAGGAGGAATTTCAATAATGTCTTTAACCTTTTTGGGTCAAATTCAATACCTCAAATAGATATGATGAATCCTAAAAATTTTCTAGTGAGAACACCAAAACACACTTTACAGGATTGAGAGACGAAGGCAATCTTGAATGAGACGAGTAAAGATAGATTCAAGGATAACAAGGTGATATTTGCATTGTTTTTATTTTCCTAATAGATCATCAACATAGTCTTCTACTATTTTGTGTATGAGGTCATGAAAAATGTATGTCATGGCATGTTGATAAGTAGCTCTTGCATTTTTAAGACCAAATGGCATGACATGGTAGCAGCAGGTTCCCCAAGGAGTGATAAAATAATTTTTTGTTGATCATTGGTGGTGATAAAATTTGATTACAACCCATAAAACCATCCATAAGGGAGATCATTTCATGGTATACTTGTTAGGTCAACAAGATGATCTATGTTTGGAAGAGGGAAATCATCTTTAGGAAAAACAATATTGATATCCCTAAAGTCTATACAAATGTGTAATCTTCTCTAAGGATTTGGTTACAAGAATGATATTAGAGACCCATTGTTGATAATCAACGGGTATGATGAAGTTATTAGATAAAATAAATTTTAACTCTTCTTTAATAAGGAGAGTTATACGGGGATGCATGCTACAAAGTTTCTTCTTAACAGCTTAACATCTAGATATGTTACAATGTTGTGTAGGAAGATATTAGAATCGATACCAGTAATATAATTATATGACCAAGAAAAAGATTGGCTATATTTTGATAAGAAGGTGGTAAAATATTCAAGTTCATGTGGATTAAGATATTGAATGACCTTAAGTATGCGACGATCTGTAGGGGTTCCTAAGTTAACGTCGATAGTGGATTCGTTAAGAAGGGTTGATGTGTCTAATGAAAGATATTTCTAAAGGAAATGATCCTCAACTCCCATATGGGAAAGGATGTCTTGATCGTCATGAAAATGAAGGATATTAAATGTGGGTGAATCTTATTCAATCATTTCTATCTAGATAAGAGGAAGTTGTTTAGTGACATGATTGGATTGACAATTTCAAAGGACCTAAGGGAATAATATTGACTCAAAATTTATTAGGTGGGATGGATACAACGTCATCCATGTCCGTAATATCATCAAGGGTCAGGTGATGACGGTTCTAGTTTAGTGATATGCATGGATGTAGTGGGTTTGGATGGGTAAGAGCCGGTTTCTCATAACCTAAGCCATGTATCTCATACGTTTTAAGGGAGCGTTGACAATCAAGTCATGTATTCCCTATTCATAATGGCCAAGGCCAAAACCTTTCCATGCACAATGGTGAAGGTACATATAAGCAAAATTTGGATTATCTAAGGATTTGAAGTCTAATGTGAAAGGCATGGCATGGTGTGGATTGATAGAATGAGATGAAGGATGATCAAGTCCCCCACAGAAAATGTTTTTTTAGGTGAGTAGGACCGTAAGGGATAACATCTCCTACGTTAGGCTCGTACATGGGTTGCTTATCAGGATGACCATAAGTCTTAGGTGAGGGATGAAGTTGAGCATGAGAAGGTGGTACTCCCCCAATGTGATGTATTTTACAATGTCACTAAGGGAGGAATCATCTATACGTGTTAGTAGATGCTTCGTCAGATGATTCTGATGTGGATTTAGGTATGATCATTTCATTTAGAAGATATTTCATGTAACATTTGGTGAAGGGATTTGGATCTATAGGGGCTGTGAATTTTTGACCCTCATGTTCATATTCGAGACATCAATGAAGCGTAAAGGGAATACACTTTGCATAGTACATATCCATGGGCATCTTAACAACATGTTATCTTGAGCTCTCCTTCTATAATGTAGAAGAGTTCATGTAATGTCTTAACACCAAATTTAATTGGTAGGATAACAATACCTAATGTGGGTGCAATAGTGTCATTGAAGGATCGTAATAAAACTAGAGTTTGACCAATGATGGAAGGGGATAGTTTAAGTTGATTGAAAGTAATGGATGATATAATGTTGATAGCTACGCCCCATCAATCATGACCCTTATAATGAGGACATCATTGATTTGAGTAGTGATAAAAAGTGGTAAGTCATGCTCTTCAGGCCTAAGTGAGGGAATCTTAGATGACTCAAATGATATGGATGTGGATGCATTTAGGCCCCCACAAAAGTTTTTAAAAGATGAAGGGTCATCTGTTGTACTATTATTGATTATAGGGCTTCAATCATGGATTTTTATGAGAACATGATGTCCGCACTAGTTTGTAAAGTGACATTTGATGGGATATTGGTGTAATTATTTAATAACAACCTTCTGTATTGAGGTGGATGATGAAGGTGGTGCGAGGAGTATTGAAACGTTGGATTTGGGTGACATTTTTTTAGTAGACGTTTTGGGATCTATGGAGAAGGATACTTTAGGATTTTTAGATGAAGAGAATAAATTTGAAGGTGGATGTATGGCCATAAATTTTTGGTTTTCTTAGGTTTGGAAGGATCCATGTCATAGTTTTGTGAGCGAGTGGTTATGTGTACAATGTCAACTTGATGGGTAGAGATTTTGACATGGGTTATTTAGATTTAGATGAAGATGATGATGTTATATTTAGTTCGAATGAAGGAAAGATAGATTATTGAGTTTTTGAGTGTTTAAGTGGAAGGCCTTACAATCATCTATGGAATGACCTCATGTCCTCGATAATCGCAAGAGATGAAGTCATACCATGCGGAGTTTCCATCCTCATGGGTTTGATGGTTTAGGAGTTGGTAATGTTATAAGTGATTCTTTGAAGGATGTCATCTAAAATAGTCACATAACGCCCCTAGGTGCAAATGTGGATGATAGTGAAGTTTTATGTATCTTATTCTCATGAGGAAGTAACATTTTAACTATGGGATGTTAAGTTCTCTATCACTAAGGAGTCTTGGATGGTGTGACAGATGAAGGGTGAGGGCCTAGTGTGGAGGCTTGGTAAGTGGGATTCAGACCTGAAATAATAGGGTGATTACTAAGAATAAGGGATCGAGGGCCACACAAGCAATGCTGATCTAGGGGACATAGTAAGGGTTATTAAAAACCCAAACAACACCTGTTTATGAGGTCCCTTTGTGGTTTTGGATGAGCTATGTGTGGTTGTTGAAGTAGGTGTTGATGAAGGAAGAGGAGTTTGAATGATGTGGTTGATGAGATCTAAATGAGTTGTAGATTTTATAGGTTTCATATTGATTGGTGTAAAGATAATTGGTTTTGTAGATGGGGTATGAATATGGTTCACGGTTTCCTTATGTGGAGGTGTTTGTGTCATAATTTTTTCAAGAGGTATCATGGTTATATTTTCAAATTGAGGCATAGGCGTAGGTATGGTTATGCTAGAATATGTGATTGGTGTGGAAATGAATTCAGAATAACATCCGATAAGGATGGGAGAATGGTTTCAATATTATTCCTAACGAATGAGGACTTGGTCGATGTTGATAGGTTCGGTAGATGTTGATGGTTGTTCAATAGGTATTGATGTGGACTCGGGAATGGGTAATGTTGTAGTGATGGTATTGATAGTATGGTGAGGGAGAATGGGATTTTTTTGTGGTTGATTAGTAGATGGGGATGATTTGGAAAGGGTTGTGTTATCACCAAATCACAACACCCCCTTAATGGCCAAATGTGGATGGGGCATTTGGTGTTATTGGGTAACATGGGATTACCTTTCAAGATGTGGGACTTGAAAACTTGAGATAATATTTTGGAGAAGGTTGGTTCCTTTTCCTAATCCTACCATCACAAATACTACTCTTTATGAAAAAATACTTATTACTATTCTAACCTTCCAAGGAGAGAGAGAGAGAGAGAGAGAGAGAGAGAGAGAGAGAGAGAGATTCATGAAAATAAACCTACACTAAGAGGAGTGATACACTACGAAAAGGAGGTTGTTAGACAAAATACCATTGCACGAAATGGAGAGGGTGAATAAGATGCACCACAGAACAAATACGGATTTACATAGAACAAAAAAATTTTCCCATTAAACATAGATCCAAAAACTTGGAATAAACATAAGAAATATGCACATGATACCAAGTAATGAGGAGAGGCAAGTAGAGACAACAAAATCATGTAGAGGATGGACAAAATGCATCACAGAACACAAATCTATTGCTCCATTAAAGTATGCACAATACATAATTGGTGGGAAAGAGGCAAGAAAATTCCATTACAATTCTTGGAGAGGAGGCTTAAAAATCCACATTCATCCCCAGAAGAAGAAGAGAGGGGAAGAGAGAAAAAATGTCTAACTCTTTGCAAATGAACCCCTCATCACAACTTATAGAAAAGAGAGAAGACAAAGAAGAGAACAATCTTGAATTTCACTTTCTAGCTGCTTGTAAGTGGTAGTAAATGAGAGAAAAATTTGATACTTTATTTTAAAAATATTCCCCATGTTGTCCCATAACTTGCGAGAGAAAGAATGTTTGTCCATGTCTATTTAATTCTCTCTCAACTACCCGAAGGTATCTGTTTAGAACCGGGCTCATTTTCTACAAAATTCACCATAAAATATTCATCAATTTTTTAATTTATTTATCTCTGTGCATATATCTTGGAGTCATGATTCCAATGAGACCAATTTTGTGTGATTTCATTGAGAAATTCTCAAGTTAAGAGCTTCTAAGAGAGGGAGTTGTATTGAGATTTTGTCGGACTTAACTTGATATCCACGGGGATGAGCAATTAAAATCTTGGCTGGAAAATGCATTTAAATTATTTATCCATCCTTAAAAATGATAAATTTACAATATATTAAAGATCTCAACCACTTCTTCAACCAACCGTGACCAACCGGCATTGAAGTTTGTAGACCCAACATGGGCATCATTAAACTTTGCAAAGCATGTACCAAGAAAGCGACCCTTGAGTCTATTTTTGAAATTTCACACCATTAAATCACTTTAATATGTAAATTAAATGAAATAATCATGTATTAATCTTTGTTACCTTTATGATAATATACATTTTCCCTTATTTCAATACCTAGATAAAAATTTATGATCTTTTGAAGTTTGCACATTAAAAACTATGAACGTGCAAAACAGTTCCTTAGGTTTGAAATTTGCACTATTGGAAAAGGTTTTGGAGTCCAAAATTTGAGATTTTTGAAATTTTTTTGGGGTTTGAGCACTTGGTAAAAACTTTCTTGGGTTTGATCACTTTGGAAAAAAGTTCCCAACCCTAAAATTTGAACACTTTGGCAAACATTTCCCAAGCCCAAAATTTTCTACAAGGTAACTTGTGAAGGCCATATCTTGAGCTCCCAAATGAATTTTGGGGTGAAATTTTATATGATTTTACATGGAAAAACCAACTCGATTCCAATGGTGATGGTCTTACGGTCTAATTTTTACTTTAATAGATCTAAATTACCCCAAAATAAATTCAACTATTCTAAAACATATAAATTGAAATAGGGATATGCAATAACCGATATCAAAAACAATGCACCATGATGAAGTTACACTTTGATGGTAACGCATAGCTCCAACACACTAAAAAAGATTCAAATAATGGAAAGAATATGCAAATAAGAAAACATGTTTGTTCATCCTCATAGATCGAAAAAGGAAGTACAAATAGGGGTATCATGTAACCCCCATGCCTAATAAAGGAAAGAATCCTTATGATGCCACCGATGCATATGACGCTTGATAAAGGAGGAGTTAAAAATATAAATAAGGAATGTAAGTCCTATGACGTAATGACATAAATGACAATGACAGATTCTATGACAGAATTGGACGCGTGTCATTTGACTCCCTAAGACCTATGACTCTTGCGAAGGCAAGATGACTCACCATGTGATGTGGACGATGACTAGGAAGGTCACACACACCAACACCCCCTTCATTGAAGCTAAGGTAGAGGTCATGGTAAGACAAAATAGAAAAAAGAATCCCCTAAACAACTAATCATGGTGAATCACCTATGTGGAGGAATCCCATGTACTTAAAATATATGCATGGTAAATATCCTACACCAACACCCCCTGAAGCATAGCTTAGGTGGACACATAGATGAAAACAAGGAGAAGTGGGTCCAAAAACAAGCCTGGTGAGGTACCCATGTACAAGAAAATCTCAAAAAGTGGAGTAAAAGGAGAAAACCCAGTGGGAAAAACTCCCCCCAAAAGAGAGACAAGTACACTCTCTAATCTAAGAAAGATGCCAAGGATGGGTCCCAACCATAGATGAGCCTGTAAAGGTACCCATGTATAAAGAGGAAATCTCTCATAAAGAAGAATATGAGAGAAGAAGAGGGAGATGAGAGGGATGCGAGAAGATGCCATGGATGGATCTCGAACTCAGTAACTCTAAGAATTCTCCCGCAATAATGTTGATCACGAGATCTCTACCTATAAACTGAAGAATATCCTCCCACACCGAACTATGTGCCTTCCCTTAGGAAGTAAAAATGATGTCTTTGAAGTCTGCCCACTCTACGAAGGTAGTAGCATGAAGAACTCTGAGTCTGGTCCATGAAAGTGTGACATAGGTCTAGCAAGTGAGTGCGAAGGAACCGAAGGTAATGTCATGAGTGCGAAGCTGCCGAGTATGAAGGGTGAAAACCTATAGAAATGATGTCCAACCGATGTGAAGGTAACAAAAATCCCCATGATAGAAAATGGATCCACAAGCAAGGGTGGATCAATGAAGGTATCTAGAAAAGTGGAAGTGGTAAGAGTCCCAGAAGGGGAACTCCCGACAACGAAGATGATGAACTCCTCTGAAATACCTATGGATGGATGAAGAACCTATAGTACATCACTAGTGTACTCTACAAAAAGATGACTAAGGTCAGGAATATACTCATCCCAATGAGGGGGCTCAAGCCACGTAATAGCGATGTCAAATAGGTATGAGTCATCCAATGAAGGTAGAGGAGTGAAAGGGGCCTCACACACTGAAGGTGGAAAAGAGGCGGGTGTGATGATTGTATGAGACTGTATAGGAGACTCGCTCTCAATATTTTATGAGATGTGGGATGTGTCAACACTCTCTGGAATAGTGAGAGAAGGAGGTAAAGAGTCCTCTATAGTACTCTTGACATCCAAACTGGGTACACAATCCTTGCCATCGAAATAGAACCAATCAAGTCTCATGCCGTGGAACTCTCATCACACGAAGAAATAAAGGAGAAAATGAATCAACAACAACAACAATGATAGAAGTATGTGAAGGGTCTCCATAGAGGGACTGAAGAATGCTCCAAACATGTTGGGGTGGATTTGAGTGTGCCATGTGAAACCAGAGAGATGGGGAGACATGCATCATCAAGTGACCAAAAACATGGTCGCAAGTGTTGATAAATTCCTCAAGATGACGATGATTAGTGGGTGTAGGAACTAGCCCAAGAAAGAAGTGTGAAATACCCTCATAGGTGAAGTAACATTCCATAGAAGCACGCCAAACTGAATAGTTCCCTCTCCCAAGAAGAAGTGGGGAGGCTGTAAGGAAATCCTACAATGCTTAAGTCTAGAAAGAGCATCCTCCATGATGCGAAGCAAGAAGTGTAAGATGCACAAATGCAAGACGCGTCGACTTCGGCGATAATGCATCTGCGTGTAATACAAGGCCCAAGAGTACTAGTGACCCACCCTGAATGTGACACTTTATAAATTAGTGCGTTTACAAAATTGACAATGTCATCACGTAATGTGCAAAAATCATACAACTTTGACTAAAGAAGCGCTCAAAACCAAGCAACAAGTCAAACATTATAGCAAGAAAATGATTCCCGCAATTGATGGAAAATGCCAATAAGCCCCAAAACAAATAAAAAAGTTCACTGAAATGGGTGCAAAGGGTGTCATGTGTGTACTCATTGGAAATGCCATCTAATTTTAGGTTAGGTTTATTTTTCTTACGAGGGGATTAGCCTCCTGCCAAACCCAAACCTCGCCCTCTGTCTTCGACACATGAATGAAGGACATTAAATACAAGTAAAATAGGTCCCAAAAATATTACAATGCCAAACATGAATGTTTTTATCCTTAAAAATCAAAAACCGGATTGTTTTAACCGCTAAATAAGTCTACAAGGAATGGTTGAGCATGAACCGAGATGATGGGTGTTGCACGAGAGTTGACACCGAGTTCTTGAGAGGACTCGGCCGGGCTAAGAGGCCAATGCACCGAGTTGCTGGAGTTGAGTTGAGCCCAGTGTTCTTGAGTTGCGGGAAGGATATCATAAAATTTGTTAGGTTATGGAGCCATTTTTCATGTGTGAAAGTGTTGAAGATTGTACACTAAGAGTATTGTACACTTTTCATGTATCCTCACCGGGTTTTGGGGACGCAATTGACCTGAAAAAAAAAAATTGGGCCTTAAAACGTGCCCGATATATCGAAACGTGATTTTCTCATATGGGCGGGATTTTGACCCATAGGTTTATGGGACGGTTTTTCCCATGGTTTTGTAAAACTACTTAAGTAGTTGTCTATTTATATGGTTTTATGCATATGATAGAATTATGAAAAACATTACAGATGTGCTTTGAATTTGGGTGTGAATTTTGTAGAGTTTGTTGAGCATAGCTCCAAACAGATCTAGGTATTGTATTGAGAGAGTGGTGGCTTGTAATAAAATTTGAGCAAGTGATTCTTGGTGGACGTAGCCCAAATTGGGTGAACCACATTAAATACTTGTCTCTTTGTGTTGTGTTATTTTAATCTACACTTTTATTTGAGATCTTTAATATTTTCTACATATTAGTCTCTATTGTTGCAATTCTGTGAGGGATTATTCCACATATTTTATCCCTTATTTCCTAATAATTGGTATCAAAGTCTAGTTTGGTTTGCTAAAGTGTTGAATCATAGAGACAGTTTTATCTTGAGTGGGAGCTATGATAGATGATGGAAGATCTAGGGTTGATAAATTCAATGGGCATAATTTTAGTCTTTAGAAGATGCAGATGGAAGATTACCTTTATCAGAAGGATCTTTATACTCCGTTGTTTGAGAAGGTGAACAAACCCTCAAGCATGACAGATGCGGAATGGGATTTGCTAGATAGGAAGGCACTTGGGACAATCTAGATGTGTCTTGTATCTTCGGTATTATTTAATGTTTCAAAGGAAAAGACTACAAAAGAACTGATGGATGCATTAGGGAAGTTGTATGAAAAACCCTCTGCCTCTAATAAGATATTTTTAATGAAAATTTTGTAAAATATGAAGATGTCTAAGAATGGTTCTGTAGCATATAATCTAAATGATTTTAATATGGTTGTAAATACGGTAGCTTTGGTTATAATAGAATTTGATGAAGAAGTTAGGGCTTTATTAGTTCTGTGCTCTTTACCTGAGAGTTGGAATAGCTTGGTAATGGCGGTAAGCAAATCGGTTCCTGCTAACTCAAAGTTGAAGTTTGAGGATGTTGTAGGGGTGATTCTAAGCGAGGAAATGTGAAGAAAAATCTATGGTGAATCTTCTACTTCGGGAATGCTTTGACAAAGGAAACTAGAAGGAGACAAAAGAATAGAAGAAACCGTGGAAAATCAAAGGATCGGGAAAGGTTAAAATCCAAAAGCAAGATAGTATGTTGGCATTGTGGAAAGTCTGGCATGCAAAGAAGGAATGCTTTGGGAGCTTCGGGATAAGAAGAAACAATAGAAGAAAACAAGGAGGCAAATGTGGCAACAGGTAATGTATGTCAGGATGCTTTGATTCTTTCTTTGCACAATATTACTGAATCTTGGGTTTTAGATTCGGGGGCTTCTTTCCATGCTTCTCCACATAGGAATTGTTTTGTTGATTATGTTCAAGGAGATTTTGGGCATGTTTTTCTTAGTGATGATGAGCCTTGCAGCATAGTTGGAAAAGGTTACTGTTTAGGTTAAGATGTAGAATGGGAATACTTGGCTATTAAAGGATGTTAGACATGTTCCTACATTAAGATGAAATTTGATATCGGCAGGGTAGTTGGGAAGTGATGGTTGTACTGTGATATTTACATGGATGCTTGGAAGGTTACCAAGGGTGCTCTTGTGGTGGCAAGAGGTAAGAAGGTTGGAACCTTGTATTTAACCACTTATAACACTAATGTTTGTAATCTTGTGGCTTCAAAAGTAGATACAACATTGTGGCACTATAGGCTCGGTCATATGAGCCATAAGGGCATGGAGATCATAAAGAAGGATTCGCTGGATATACAAAAACAAGTTTAGAGTTTTGTGAGGACTGCATATCCTGGGACACAAAAGCGAGCAAGGTTTATCAAGGTTAGACCTACAAAGAAAGAGAGTAAGTTAGAGCTGGTGCATTATGATGTGCGAGGGCCAGCTCGTATATCATTTCTTGGGGTTCAAGTTATTTTTACTTTTGTTGATGATGCAACAAGGAAAGTTTGGGTTTATTGTATTAGAAACAAATTTTATGTATTTGACACTTTTGTTAAATGGAAAGCCTTAGTAGAGAATGAAATAGGTCTTAAGCTAAAATGTCTCAGGTCAGATAATGGAGGGGAGTATTGCAGCAATGAATTTGATGATTACTATTCTAAGAATGGAATCCAGGAAAAAGACAGTTCCAGGAACTCTGCAGTAGAATGGGGTATTAGAAAGGATGAATAGAACAATAATGGAATGTGCTAGGAGCATGAGGTTACATGCAGGACTACCACTTTCTTTTTGGGTAGAAACGGTGAGCACAAATGTGTACTTGATAAATAGAGGACCCTCAAGTGCCTTGGATGGAGGCATACCTGAGGAGGCTTGGTATGGTAAGAAAGTTGATTATTCATTTCTTAGAGTCTTTAGATGTGAGGTGTTTATTCATATAGACAAGGATGATAGGACCAAGCTAGAGGCTAAGTCAAAAAAATGTACTTTCATTGGTTATGGTGGTGACGACTTTGGATATAAATGTTGGAGTATTAAGGACAAGAAAATCATTCGATCTAGGGATGTGGTCTTTAATAAGAAAGTCATGTATAAGAAATAGTTGCGGAAATTTGGGAAGAACCTAAGAAAGAATATGCAATGGTAGAGGATCTTTCGGATGGAAAAGTGACACATGAATCGGTTCGGAACCCAAAACTCCTATATTGAGGAGGTCTTCTAGGGTAAGAAGAGAACCTAAACATTTTTATCCTTCTCTTTATTATTTATTACTCACTGATAGTGGAGAGCTAGAGAGCTTTGATGAAGCAATGCAAGTAGATGTCAAGAAGAAGTGGGAGCAAGCCATGGATGAGGAGCATCCGGCTCTCATGGAGAGCCGACATGAGATTTGGTGAAGCTACTTGAAGGAAAAAAGAGCATTACATAACAAGTGGGTGTTCGAGTCAAAGAGAAGGAGGAGGCAAGAAAAGATACAAGGCCCGGTTGGTGGTCAAGGGGTTTGCACGAAAAAGGGTATAGATTTTGATGAGATTTTTCTCCAATAGTAAAAATGACTTCATTTAGAACTATTCTAGGAATAGTTATAGCAAAAATACTTGCACTTAGAATAGCTTGATTTAAAGACTGTATTTCTCCATGGTGATTTGGAGGAGGAACTATATATGCGAAACCAAAGGACTATGAGGTCAAAGGTAAAGAGGAGATGGTGTGTAAACTGAAGAAAAAGCTTGTTTAGCTTGAAACAAGCTCCACGTCAATGGTATAAGAAATTTGATAGCTTCGTGATGGAGCAAGGTTATATTAGATGTCATTCGACCATTACGTGTATACAAAGAAACTTAAGGATGGCGCTTATATTATCCACGTGTGCGTATGTAGATGACATGTTGGTTACGAGTAAAAACATGCAGAAATAAAAGTACTCAAGAAACAGCTAAGTGAATCCTTTGCTATGAAGGATTTGGGGGCAGCCAAACAAATCCGTGGTATGAGGATATCTTGGGATAGGAAGGAACAAAATATAACTTTATCTTAGGAAGAGTACATTAAGAAAGTCTTGGAGAGGTTTAATATGCAAGATGCTAAACTAGTTAGGACTTCTTTGTGCGAGCCATTTCAAGTTATCAAAGGAGCAATGTGTCCCAAGATAGAAAGCGAGAGAAACCAAATGTCCAAGGTACCTTACTCATCAGTAGTTGGTAGTTTGATGTATGCCATGGTGTGTACCAAGCCTGATATTGCCCATACAGTGGGAGTGGTGAGTAGATTTATGAGTGATCTAGGCAGAGATCACTAGCAGGCATAAACTAGATCCTTTGTTATTTGAGAGGGACCATGGGGATATTTTTTTGATATAGTGGATCAGACACCACTTTGTGTGGTTATGTAGATTCAGATATGGCTGGAGATGTAGACAATAGGAGGAGCACAACATGTTATGTTTACACTATAGGTGGGACAACAATGAGTTGGATTTCACGACTACAGAAGTTGGTGGCTTTGTCAACCATAGAGGTTGAGTATGTTGTTGCCACAAAGGCAAGCAAAGAAATTATTTGGTTACAACAATTGCTTGAGGAGTTGGGGCATAAGTAGGAGGAAGGAAAGCTATATAGTGATAGTCAGAGTGTTATACACCTAGCTAAGAACTCTGATTTCCACTCTAGGATGAAGCATATATAGTTAAGGTACCATTTCATCAGGACAAATTTGGAGGAAGAGAAGTTGAAGTTGGAGAAGATCCATACCAATTAGAATCCTGTAGACATGATGACCAAGGTGTTCAAAAGGGAAAAAATAAATTTGTGTTCACTTTGGTTAGTCTTCACGGAACTGGTGAATGGTTGAGAAGCTTGCTCGAGAGGAAAACTAGTCTCCAAGTGGGAGATTGTTAGGTTGTGGAGCCTGTTTTCATGTGTGAAAATGTTGAAGACTGTACACTAAGAGTATTGTACACTTTTATGTAAATTTTTTGGGCCTTAAAACATGCCCGATATATCGGAAACATGATTTTCTCATATGGGTGGGATTTTGACCAATAGGTTTATGGGACGGTTTTTACCCATGGTTTTGATACCCGTGGTTTTGTAAAATTGCTTAAGCAATTTTCTATTTATATGGTTTTATGCATATGATAGAAGTATGAAAAATATTGCAAATGTGCTTTGTTTCATTCCTTTGAGAAACAATAAGGGTTAGGCTAGGAGGAATACATTGAATGTTGAGATGGTGTGCGAATACCGTAGAGAAAGATCGAGATCGATTGCGAAGAACTCCTTTTTGTCTTGAAGGACTACCCGCAAGTAAGAATACAAGACCACCAGATTTTAATTAGACAACAAATGAGGGAGCTGCCTTAGGCCCGGGAAATATAAAACTTCCTTTCAAAGGTGGTGATTCCCTTTTAATACGATTTAACACAAATGATAATAAAGAAAGCTATTGCAAAATCACGATTTAGGTATCTCGTTACAAAGCAATAGAAGCTAAACTATCAATAATAAAGCGTCACTTTGTTTGTTCGGTTACTGGTCGTTGATACATTCAGGTTGAGTTAGAGGGATAAACCAGACTGGATCTGAGGTTGTTAGGTGGCAAATAGGCAAGAAAAAGGTTTTGGGGGTATAAGTCACAGTGACCGACGCCGGTCACTGGATAACCGACCACGGTTAGAGAACCGCTGCCGGTAGGGGATAAACGATACCGGTAGGGTCAGCAATCTAAGTGCTTCTGGATAGAGGTTGGTTGCAAGGTGATTGTGGGGTTATTAAGATTGGTGGATGGCTGAGGGGAATGATGGGAGGATAGGGAAGACTCAGAGTGTGGTAAAATGGCCTTCTGGGCAATATCAGGATGTATGGGTGAAGGTTAAGTGCAGTATGTTGCTGGTAGTAGATCTAGGAATAAACTTATGATTACTATTAATCAACAGGCTCAAGAAAATGGTGCTTAGAAACATATAAAACACTACTTACTCGTCCCTGATGTAGATGCAGGTTTCAGGACTGTGATGATGAAGACAGGACCCAAGTTGGATGATCTGACAATCCAAGATGAGTTATCTCCTCTTCTGATGCTCGGATGGGTGTTACTGGGCTCTGGTTATTCAGTTGCAGTCTTGGGCTTGATGTCCTTCTCTGCAAACTCTTCTTGTTTCTTCACTTGTCTCTACTCGGCCAAGCAAATCCGGATCCTCTCGATGATTTCTTCTTCTCCCGATCAAATGAAAATCCGATCCTTTGTTTTTGGTTGGAAGTGGTCATTTACGGGGAACCGATGGCGGTTACGCAACCGACGGCGGTCGAGTAGGAACCGGTATCGGTCCAGTCAAAGCGGGCTATTTTTGGTAAAATAGCCACTTTCCTCCTTTTTCTTACGAGGGATTGGTAGCGGGCTTGGTCAAGTCATTATGAAGTTGGTTTTTGGTGCGGGTAAGGAGTAATTAGTCATAGGTGTGAAATGTGGACCAAGTTATAGGTCTTAATTAGGTTAGTTTAGGGTTAAGACTAGGTCATGATGAGGTGGCAAAATGAGGTGGCGGTAAGGTGTGTGATTTATTAATTATAAGGTAATTGATAAATAATTGTGTAAGGTTTAGGTGATGAGGTTAGGTTGCGAAGTGAGATGCGGGGCACAGGGTGTCGTAAGACACAAATTTGGTGTCTACATTAGCCCCTTATTGTCGTGTAGTTTGTTTTGTAAAGCTGCACGGACAATAATAAGAAGTGGTTACCCCTGTTAAGGGTATAGGTAATCCCCCTCAAATCTATCACAGATTGAGGTAGCGTGAAAGCAGGGATAGGGTTGATAAAGGGTAAATGGTGTTGAGATAATGGTAAGATGGTGGGGTAGGTCCAGGAAGCGAGAGCGCACGGTGAAACGCATGAAGTGCGACTGGGGTATATGATTTGAAGAGCAAACAAGCAATTCATAGGCAAAGGTCGATAGTTTATCCAAACAAGGGTGATATAATCCTGGTATCCAAGGCATAGGAAGTAGCTCCAGGGTATATAATGGGTAAGGTACAGGAACGTTTGGGCATGTTCGGCAGTACCAAATGGTTGGTTTGGTTGAGATAAACGTCACGGTCTAAGTCTAGGCAAAGTTGGTCGACTGATCAAGTCAAGGACCCTGATCATGCTAAAACACGAACAGGTGAGCTCGATTGAACAAAAAGGTACATGATGGATGGAGAAAATAAAACATTGATTGTGGGTATGGTATTTAATTGGTGCGGCCTTAGGTCGGGCCAAATGGTTAGGTGCGGCCTTGGGTCGGGCCAAATGGGTTGGTTGCGGCCGTGGGTCGGGCCAAATAGGTTGGTTGCGGCCGTGGGTCGGGCCAAATAGGTTGGTTGCGGCCGTGGGTCGGGCCAAATAGGTTGGTTGTGGCCTTGGGTCGGGCCAAATGGTAGGTGATGGCCTTGGGTCGGGCCAAATAGTAGGTTATGGCCTTGGGTCAGGCCAAATGGGTTGGTGGCGGCCGTGGGTTGGGCCAAATAGGTTGGTTGCGGCCGTGGGTCGGGCCAAATGGGTTGGTTGCGGCCGTGGGTCGGGCCAAATGGGTTGGTTGCGGCCTTGGGTCGGGCCAAATGGTAGGTGACGGCCTTGGGTCGGGCCAAATGGTAGGTTACGGCCTTGGGTCGGGCCAAATGGGTTGGTTGCAGCCGTGGGTCGGGCTAAATAGGTTGGTTGCGGCCGTGGGTTGGGCCAAATGGGTTGGTTGCGCCGTGGTCGGGCCGAAATGAAGTTAACAAAGGGTTGTCACAACGAAGGTGGATATAGGTGATGCTTTGTATAAAAGGCTATTAGTAAATAAGGGGTGAAATTATAAAACCGATGTCAATTATCTATGACCGATATCGGTTAGGGACCGATACCTAAGATTACTTAGGGCATAATAAAACTCGACATATCGGTTATAGGTCAAAAACCTATAAAAAGAAAAAAATACGGCTGTCATTGTCATATTTGCAATTTGAAAACCGATTTGGGTTATGCGAGGTGGATTATTGATATTGGAGCATTTTTGGTTGAGGTGGCGCTATTTGAGTGGAGGAGTGAGTGATTAGTGTGTCGAGTGAGTAGGAAATGGAGCATTGATTGGTGGAGGACCCAATGAGAGGAGAGTTTATAGCCATGGCGGCCCGAGAGGAGCAGGAGGTCTGGACCAGGCCGGAGGGGCATCGGCGATCACGATCACCACTTGATTCGGGAGGAGGTGCAAGGGTCTAGGTGAATTTTATAGGAATATAAGAATAAATAAAGATGCCGACCTGCGAGTCGATGATAGAGAAGATGTATTTGTTTAACATCTAAAATAAAACTAAAGATGTATGTTCTTTTGAGTGATGATAATAATAAGAATGGTTGTGTTTTGAATGTTGTTTTTGTTTTTGTTTTTTTTTTTTTAAAAGATAAAGAGGAATGTTGGCAAATAGAAATACACAAAAAATATTTATATTTACAACACATGATAAGGTATGGTAGGGGATGGTCGAGCTAACCTTGGGAGACCCCATGTCTCCTAAGTGCTGCCTACATAGCCCATTGCACAAAGCAAGGAAGGGCCTCAGACTGATGTAGTTCTCCCTTAGGATCAGGGAGAGGTGAATTCAGGCAATTGGGTTGTGGTTAGGCAATTTGTTGGTTGGTAAAAATTTGATGGTGGTAGGGTAATGTTGTTGGCGTTGGTAGGGTAAAGTGAAAGTTAGCATACCCAAGTAGTGGGGAATCGTGTCCTGATTAAGGTCAACACACAATCCTAGAGCCGAGCAAAAGAGGCAAGAGTGTCCCATAGTTGAGGAGAGCTAAACAAACCACATATTAATGTAGGATGAGCTTGAATCCCTAGGTACCTTGCATAGGCGAGAAGTCGATAGGTGAAAAGAGTGGTATAATCACAATATATCGGATATACGTCACGTCCCTTGAGTTTTGTTGCTTTGACAAATGGTGAGGTGAGGTGGTTGATGTGGGCGAGGGTGCAGAGAACTTATTATAAGATGATTATTCTGACAAAAGAGAACCAAACCTAAATAGACAAGTCCATGACTCAAAAGTGTTTTGAAGTACTGCTTTTATTTTTATTTTATTTTGCTGGATATAGACTGATCGATGTGGGAAGTCTACATGGGATATGTATTTTGTTGTTCTTGAGGTCTTCACGAAGCTGATCAATGCGAGAAGCTTCTGATAAAGGCTGACTGTGTATAAATTGTCCTTGAAGGAGCAGTCTATTTATAATGCTTGATGCGGTGTTTATGTATAGCATTTGTCCTTCGGGGAGTAGTCTATATATAATAGTAGCAATAGTTTGGCATATAGCTGTCCTTCAAGGGAGCAGTCTATTGTATAATTTAGAGGTCTAGATGTCCGTTGGGCATAAAGCATCTAGTTTTTGTAAGAAGTTTGACTCAAGAAAATCCCATAAGTGTTTTAATTAAGAATGTGTCATTTTGATACTTTGAAGTCATGGACTAGACTAAAAGGGGAAGGCATCTTTTAAGGGGAGGTGATAATCAAACCATGTGAGCTGGATTTTATTCTGAGATGGAAGAAACAAAGTGTATGCGGTGGTAAATGAGCTCAAGGGACGAGCGTAAGGGAGATAAGAAGTGATATAACACTAATTTCAACAAAGAGAATGGTCAAGATGCAAGGCATTAAGGGGCTCAGCTCAGGTTTACCATTAAGCAAAGCTAAACGATAAGTGCCTTATCCATAAGTGTGAGTGATAATGTAAGGCCCAATCCAATTAGGAGTAAATTTTCCACATTTGCTCTTTTCTAGTTTGGTTACATGTTGATTCTCTTTGAGGACAAGATCACCAACCTTAAAGGTACGCTCATGAAGTCGTTTATTATAAGCACGCTGATGCGTTTTGGTAGATTTGAAGGTGATCAAGAGCCATAAGACGATGCTCGTCAAGAAGCTCTAATTGGGCTAACCGCTCTTGGCGAGAAATCATCATTGGTGAGAATATCCCAAGAGATATTCGAGGAGGGTATTTGTACTTCGAGAGGCAAGACAACCTCGGTACCATATACCAAAGAAAATGGTGTGGCATTAGTGGAGGTACGAATGCTAGTACGATAAGCCCAAAGGGCAAAGGGAATGTGATCGTGCCAATTTCTTCCGGACTCATTGACAACTTTCATGAGGATTTTGGTTAGGGTTTTATTAGAAGATTCAGCTTGACCGTTGGCCTGTGGATAGTAAGGTGATGAGAAACTAAGTTTGATACCAAAGTTGTCACAAAGGTCTTGTAACAACTTATTTTTAAAAGATTTACCATTATCTGTTATTAGGCGATGAGGAATACCAAAACGACAGATAATGTGATGGTTAACGAATTCGACAATTTTTTCTTTTTTGATTGAAATGAGTGGAATGGCCTCCACCCATTTTGTGTAATATTCGGTTGCTGTGATTATCCAACGGTGACGTTGTGAAGAGGGTGGGTGGATCTCACCAATAAGGTCTAAACCCCATTGTGAGAAAGGCCAAAGATCTCGTGCGACCTGTAGCGGATGGCTAGGAGTATGTTGAAGGTTGGCATGTTGTTGACACATAACACAACGCTTAACATATTCGTAGCAGTCATTATTAAGAGTAGGCCAATAATAACCTAGGCGAAGGATTCATTTAGCCACGGCAAGGCCACTAAAATGTCCACCACAAATGCCGTCATGGACTTGTTGGATGGTATAGGTGACCTCCGCACCGGTTAGACATCGAAGGAGGATGCCATCAAAGCCACGTTTATAGAGGAGTCCCCCCATGACAACATAACGAGAAACACTTTTAAGAAAAGCACGTTTTCCGTTACTAGTAAGGTCAGGTGGGAGAACAGAGGTTGTAAGGTAGTCGTGAAATTGGTGGTACCAGGTATCCTGCGAATTAGCAGACACATTATTTATCATACAAACAACCGGGGCTGAGTAGGATGGGGCAAAAAGTTGTTGGACCAAGACGAATATGTCAGAGTCAGTTGGTGAGGCAGGAATTTGCGAGGCTAAGCAAGCCATAGTATCCATGCAAATTTGTTAGTGGAGCGGGGAATGGTTTGGATAGAATAACGAGTAAATGAGGTCAAAAGTGAATCCACGTAATGTTTGTACTTTTGAAGTTCCTCATTCTTACATTGGTAGATGCCCATAACTTGATTGACTACCAATTGAGAGTCACCAAAAATATTAATAGATTTGACACCTAAGTGTAATGCAACCTGGAGACCCAAAACAAGGGCCTCGTATTCCGTTGTATTATTAGTGCAGGGGAAATCAAGCCGGAATGAAAGAGGCATAGGTTCAACGTCAAGAGGATGAGAACAACGCCGGCTCCTCCGCCGCGCTGGCATTTAGATCCATCGAAGAAGAGGGTCATTTGATATGACTCTTCCCCGAGTGAAAGAGTGGCGATGAGTTCGTCGGGAAATTAAAATTGGTGAATTGTTCCCCAGGTAAAGGGGCCTCCGCAAGTTGGTCCACAATAGTTTCTCCTTTGATTGACTTCTGTTGTACAAACTCAAGGTCGAGATCAGCGAGGAGCATAAGCCATTGGGCAAATGCGTTGGTTTAGATGTGGTTTGGCATACATATAATGAATGGGGTCCGTGTTGGTGATGACAAAAGTTTTGTGATTCAGGAGGTAATGTCGGAGTTTGGTGGCTACGAATGATAGGGCTAGGCACAATTTTTCTACATGTGTATACCTAGTCTCGTAATCCACGAGAGTACGACTTATATAATAAATGGCTTGTTCTTGACGTGTCGAGTCCCGATGTGCGAGCATGGCTCCTATAGCATGGTCAGTGGCAGAAAGGTAAAGGTAGAAAGGGCGATCATCCTGAGGTGGAATAAGCACGGTGGTGCAAGAGATAGGATTTGAGAGCTTCAAAGGCTTGGTGACACTCTTCACTCCATTGAAAGGCAATGTCCTTTTTAAGAAGGTGATGAAAAGGTTGACATCGATCCGAGAGTTGGGAGATGAAACGCCGGATGGATTGAAGTTTACCCTACAAACTACGCAATTGTTTGAGGTTTTTGGGTGGGGGCATTTCTAGGATAGCTTTTACTTTAGATGGATCGACCTCAATGCCACGCAAAGAGACGATAAAGCCAAGAAGTTTTCCCGAAAGAACACCAAAGACACATTTCTTTGGTTGAAGCCGGATCAATATTGTAATAGCAGCATCGAAAATAATGGTTAAAACATCGAGATGTTCACTGCGATGTTTAGATTTGCCAAGAAGATCATCGACATAATCCTCAAGGATAGTGTGCATAATGTCATGAAAAATGTAAGTCATAGCCCGCTGATAGGTCGCACCAGCATTCTTAAGGCCAAATGGCATGACACGATAACAAAAGGTTCCCCAAGGAGTTATGAAGGTAGTTTTATGTTGATCGGCCGGGGCTACCAAAATTTGATTGTATCCCGAAAAGCCATCCATGAGAGAAAGCATTTCATGGCCCGCAGTGAGATCAACAAGTTGATCAATACTTGGGAGGGGGAAGTCATCCTTGGGGCAAGCGAGGTTAAGGTCTCGAAAATCCGTGCATATCCGAAGTCCCCCATCATTTTAGTGACAGGTACGATGTTAGAAATCCATTGAGGATAGTCAATAGGCAAGATGAAGGAAACAGAAAGGAAGTCATTGAAGTTCTTCTTTGACCAAGAGGGCAATGCGTGGATGCATTTTTCTCGGTTTTGTTTGACTAGTTTGGAATCGGGGTTTAGGGTGATGTTATGGACGCAATGGTTGGATCAATTCCCCGGCATGTCACGTAGGACCAAGCGAAAGCTTGGTTGTGGCTATGGAGAAAGGTAGTAAAGGAAGCTTGTTCTGATGTGTTAAGGGATTGTCTGATCTTCACAACGTGAGGATCCTCCTCGGTGTGGATGTTGATTTCTATAGTCGACTCATTCAACATGGTTTGAGTTTCAGATGGTAAGGCGCGTTGAATATAGGAGTCATCCGCCCCAAGGTAAGTGAGGATGGAGTCGTCATCCTGGCACTCAACAACATTAATCGAAGGTGAATCCTCTTCGATCATGTCTGGATACAGAAGGGGAAGAGAAGATGGGTCCTCATTATCACGCGTTGATAAGTGAGAGGCCCTATGAAGATAGCATTTATGAAAAAAAAGTTAGGAGGGATAGATTCAGGGTCTATCGACTCTGTGGGTGATGATGGAAAAATGGGTGATGATGGTTTGGTAGGGGTGACGTCGTCATCCTCCAAGATACAACTGACACGAGGTTTCTCCGGTGTAGGTGTTTCAGGAAAACCGAGACCACTGCGATCATTGTGTTTGCGTGTAGTCACGGGAATGAGTGTATGTCGGCCTTGTTCATAAAGACCAAAACCAAAGCCTTTCCAAGCACAGCGAGTCAAGAAGGTGAGGGCGAAACGATGATTTGTCAAGTATTGAAAATCGGATTGGAAGGGAACCACACCAAGAGGAGGTTCAGGGGTAATGGAGGATGCGTCAACACCCCCATACGTTAGGTTGGTGCGGCAATGGGGTGGTCCATAAGAGATTACCTCCCCCACGCGACGGTCGTAGGTGGGATGTGCATGTAACTGTCCGTACTCCTGCGGGGTATGGAAAGAGCTAACGTTATATAGGCGGTACTCCCCCAGCGTAAGGCGTTGAAAAACATCTACTAAGGGGTCGGAGGTTGGGATGTTATCTGCAGGAAAGGAAGTAATATTTGTAATGGCGGTTTCTTTGGTGGAAGGTGTAGGTGCGTTGGAAGTGGATGGCTGGGTTGTGGTTGAAGTGGATGGTTGGGTTGGATGAATGGGTGTCTTGACTGGTACAAGCACATCATTAGGGTGATACAACATATTGCAAGTTTTGAAGGGGGAGGATCAGCTTTTA
This sequence comes from Taxus wallichiana var. yunnanensis, assembly GCA_018340775.1. NCBI lineage: Eukaryota > Viridiplantae > Streptophyta > Pinopsida > Cupressales > Taxaceae > Taxus > Taxus wallichiana. The sequence goes on from CM031244.1 coordinate 513,049,509, forward strand.
CGGTGTAGGACTTCCCCTCATACTCAAATTTTATGCATCTATGTAAGGTGGAGGGAACGCATCCCATAGCCCGGATCCAAGGGCGGCCTAACAACATATTGTATTGGAACTCTCCCTCAAGGACGTAGAAGAGTTCGGGTAGAGTACGTGGTCCTACATGAATGTTAAGGATCACGGTGCCTAAAGTAGAAGTAATAGCATCATTGAATGATCGCAACATGATGGGGTTGGCACATGCAACTAGAAGGGATATTCATTTGTTGGAAGGCTTTTGAAGAGATGATGTTTAGGCTAGCGCCCCCGTCAATCATAACACGACGTACCCGAATATCCCGAATGTACGCTGAAATGAAAAGAGCAGGGTCAGGATCTTTGGCACCAAAGTCGATAATTTCATCTTCGAGAAACTAACAAAGAACAACTTGTTGTACGAGAGATGTAGTGGTTGGGGAGATAGATTGTTTGGTGAGCGAAGCAACGTGATTGGGTGTTAGAATAGAGGTAACAGGAAAGGTTTCATTAGGTAAAACTTCTATCCCTTGAAGGATTTCAACGAGAGCTTGTCGATGAGATTCAGAAGTCTGAATGAGATCATACAATGTCATTTTTACAGGTGATTGGTGAAGCTGTTTGATCATAGTTCGGTGGGCAATGCCATTAGAGACGGGATAGGTGGGTCCGCGAATAACCACTTTAGGTGGTGGTGCAATCGGGATGGTGGATGGAGAAAGAGATGCCGTAGGTGTGTTTTCTTTCGCTTTCCCATTGTTTTTCTGCCCTCGAGTAGCAACACTAATCATATTGATCTCGTGAATACGAGAGGAGGAAGATGGTAGGGATAGGTCATGGTTTTCGAGAGGTGGGGCTGTAATAATGATAGATCTTGGTGAGGCGGGGACAGGTGGTATAGGAGAGGGAATTGAAGCTAAAGGTCTCTCTCTTCGTAAGTTATCTTTCTTAACTTTTCTATCTGAGAGAGGTGACGGACGAAGTATGGCTTTCAACGCTTTGCATCCCTCTACGTCATGTCCTGGTGTGCGGTGGTAAGCGTAGATTTTAGACTCATCGTAACCTATAGGTCGAGGTTTAGATGGATCATAAGGTCTAAGTGGGGGTAGGGAAATGGTCACATTCTCTACCAACATAGCAAGGATTTTGGCGTAAGACCCTTTGAGTGGGTCAAAGTCAGAGGAAAATGAGGCTATTGACTGGGTCGATTCTGGTGATGACGTGGTGGGGTTGGTTTGTATGGGGGGTGGTTTAGCCAAGGAGTTTTGATAATGGGTTTTAACTAAACGTGGCTTCTTTGATGCAGAAGCTAGGTTGGATGATGAGGCCACAGATGATGTGGTATCAGAAAACAACCACGGAGAAATAGGAGTGACAGAAAACAAATCTTTTGATGATGGAATTTGTTTAGGGTTGATAGGTGGACAGGATACGCGGGGTGACGGTGTTGCTATACCCTTGGATTTCTGTATGGGTGCAGAAGGCATAGGTCGCTTTAAAGAAAACGTAGGAGGTATGATATATTGATGTAAGGTAGAGGGATGGGGTCCCAATATGGAAGGTAGGTGTGACGATGAGGGTTTTAGTTGTGTTAACGGCATAGATTGAGGAGATTGAGTCTGTCTCCTAATGGGATGGACGGCTTTATTTTTAGATAAATCAAGCCGCTTAGGTGGGTGTGTTAGACTAGGTATGGGTGAGGTCCCAAGCGTAGGGGAATATTTGGTTAGGTTAATAGAAGTGGATGAGGTATTTGGTAGAGATGAGGGGGGTGAAGATGAGGACATAGGCATTTTAAGCTTCTGTAAACACTTCGGGTATATGGTAGAGGCATCAGGATTGGTCATTTGCATTTGAGTAGAATATGGCGTACTCAAACGTTCCCATAGGACCTATCTATCTTCTGGGGAATGACAGTCCTCACGTGTGAATAGGAACTTTTGTATGGAAGAAAGGTGGGTTGTGATTCCGGTCCACTGTGGGTGTGATACAGGGGGTAGGTGAGGCACTGTATCGATAGGCGTTAAGAGGTCAACCGGTTGCTGAAAAGATTTAGGTGATGAAGGACTAATAGGTAGGAGGGCGTGTTTGAGAGGATCCATCATGTTTAAAGAATGTGGTGATGTCGGTTCAAGAGGTTTCTCATCTAAGGATGACAAAAGAAGTGGCGAGCCTTCCTCTTGTACAGCAAGAATGGTAGAAGGAGACGTTTGGGAAATAGATAAATTAGATAACATCCGCTCACAGTCTTGCAAGGATGTGGTATAAGAAGGCTCATTTGTGAGAAGGGAACTCTGGGCAGTTAATTCCTTGATGGGTAAAGGAACGGCAAGGATTTCAGTTTGTCTTGATAGCGAGGAAGGGGGTTCGATTTCCTGCGTTAGTGAAGAGGTTTGATTCAGAATTTGTTCGATGGAGGTCTTTGGCTGGGAATCGAAGACTGCATGGATCTCATGAACACTCTCCTCGGCTAATATATCTTGGTTTAGATTACTGTTAGAAGAATGATTCGGGAATGGTTTGTTGAATATTTTCAAATTTCGGTTAGCAGGGGCGTTAGGATTGTCGAGGGCTATATCCCCCGCATCAACCATTTCCTGCACTATGTTTTTCAACATCTTGCAGTTCTCATGACTGTGTCCCTTCACGCGTGGAAGTTCTGAAGTCATTTTCTTTGTACTAAGAAGGTATGGCATGAGTGGAATCAAACCCGGAATGAGGTTTAACAGAGGTAAGGTAATGGCTCCGCTTTGAATAATTTTTCCAATATCACACCATATGTTTCTCCCAAGGAGTGTAATTGATGGGCTCGGCTTTATATTTATAGGTTTTGGTGGGGGTGACGGTGTATTAGCGTGCAGGATGCTTGAGATTTGACCATCACCGCTTGGGTGGACAGTGGGGTTTTGATTTGAAGCGGTCTGATGGGTGAGGATTGGTCAGTGTTAGGTTTGTTGGTGGAATCTTGGGTTCGGAAAGTGGGGTTTTTGTTGCAAGGCATGCACCGCAATTTCTCTTCCTCTAAGGCTCGAATCTCTGAACCCATGTAAATGATAAGGTTTATCTTATCTTAACAGATAAGCTTACATGTACAGTATAAGAGTTAAGGTATGGAATATGATTCGTCAGTGGATTTCTTATCCTATCTTAGAGATAGGATGGATAAGCCTGAAGTTCTATAAATAGAGAGGCCACCCCCTCATTTAGCATAGAAAGAAGTAGTGAGAAATATTGTAGGAAGTGTGCGAAGGAAGCCATCGCTTAAAGGTGTGTCAAGAAGCCATCAAGAGGTGTAATTGTAAAGTTTCTCCCATAGTCTTGTCAAGTACTCATGGGTGAGATCAGAATACAATTTCATGTTAATATTATAATTTATTTTGATATTTCAGATTTGTCATCATTCCGTCTTATCATAGTCAATGGTATTCTTGTGTTCGTTGTTGTTTTGTTTCCAGATTACATCCACCAAACTAAAGGTCAGGCATTAGTAAATAATCATAAAGACGAGGAGTTCCCGTGAAGAATTATCATAGTGCCGGATTGGTGATGACATTTTGGTTCCGCTTGCCGACCATTCCTCGTTGGTGGATTTTCTGAGAGATATTCCCACTTAGTCAAAAATCAATCGAGGGTAACCTTGTTTTTACTATGCATAGTAGTTACCATGGTAAAGTCATTTTTACCGTGAATAGTAGTTACCATGTTAAAGTCATTTTTGCCATGAATAGTAGTTACCACAAGTAAAGTCCTTTTTTAGTAATTACCGCAAGAAAAAGTCACTTTTTACCGTGAATAGTATTTACCGCAAAGAATTCACTTTTTACCGTGAATAGTGTTTACCACAAGAAAGCCGCTTTTACCGCAGTAAGTCAAGTTTTACCATAGTTTACCGTGGTCATTTCTATTTTACTGTAGAAAGGTGTAAAGTCACTTTCTAGTATAGTGATTCCAATTATTTGTGCACATAAGTCTTGTTGATTGTACTTGTGGGTTGGTATTTCACTGGTGGTTACTTTTGAAAATGGGAAAGATTCCTGTTTTTTCAGCTCAATCTAATGAAGATGCTTCTTCTTTCATTCAAGAGTTTAAACGATCTTGTATTTGTAATGGCCTTATAAGAAGGGAACAATGGACTGAATTTTTTCCTACCTTTTTGGATGGTTCAAAGACTTAGGTGGTTCAAACACTAGGTGATAATGTGAAAATTCATGGGATTTATTAACCGAAAGTTTTCTTGAAGAATTTGGTGAACAATGTAATATGCAGATCTCATGATCGAGATCACAAAGCTATCCCAAGGAGAGAAGGAGAAGATAAGGGATTATCATGCTCGTGTTCTAGAGCTAAGGAGGAAGCTCGATGCCCGATCCTAAGGAAGGACTAGCGGATGGGTTGATGAATGGCGTGGATAATCTCCTCTCAGTAAGCACTTCATTCTTGGGATGAAGCCGAGATCGACAACGAGTGAAGTATGACCGCCCAACTACCATCAACAAGCAAAGGAGATTGCAAGAAGGCAAGAAGAAAGCATGGAAGAGGAGCCCAAAGAAATTGTTGCTAAAGTAGAGCCTACACCAAAGACCTTTGGTCCGTAATCCACAACCACTCCCGGTGAGCACAAATATTTCTCCTAATACATCTACCGAGTATGAAGATCTCGCTCAAAAAGATGGGTCAGCTTAACTATTAATCTTCTTCAAGGAAAGGAATTTAGTTCTCAGGAGGGAGATAGAGGTCCAAAAAGAAATATTTCTGAAGTTGTTTGTTATGGTTGTTATAAAAGGGTCATTATAAGTATAATTGTCCGATAGAGCTTCTACATCCGGTAAAGGAGATAATGATAAAGGAAAAGCACCTCGTGAATTCTTTTCATGTAGTAGATAAGAGCAGAAATAATGAAGTAGATGTGTTTGTAACAAAAAGAAAGAAAGAAAAAGATAATCAAGATGGAAATGATCCTAAGAAGATGAAAGAAGAAACTAGTAAGAAACATAGAGAAGAAAGTTGGGTGTGCAGGATTTTCTCGATTTCACAGGGGCAAGGACCATACTCCATCTTGGAAGATCTGTCCAAAAGGCCTCGCAAATATTACATATGGTCAACTCTTGGCTATGTCTTCTCGAGAAGAGGCGGAGTCATGCGAGGTGGACTCAATGCTCAAGAAGGAAGGAGGTTGAGGTCCCTGCTTTCGGGAGGCAGAGGCATCCCTATGCTCCACAAGCCGAGGTATTATGTAATGGTATTTCAATTCATGATGTCTTAGTTGATGGAGGTGCTGCAGCTTAATGTAATGACCGAGTCTCAGAATGAATATGTTGGGTTTAAAATTGATCGCCCTTCAACACTTATGTTAAGGTCATTAAATAAGGGAAAACTAAACCAAAGGTGTAGTTTCAAATGTGGCAATATCTCATATGGGTGTCAGATGTGTGGTAGACTTTCAGTGATGAAAATGGTACTGCTAGCACTCCAATGCACTGGGAAGACCATGGCTAAGGAGAGTTCATGCAAGAAACTACCGGAATGAAGGTTTCATGACACTTGGACGTGGTAGAGAGAGGGTGAAGATAAACGTGATCCTCGACATCATAAAGCGTAACCTCGTGGATTCAAGTGATGAAACCGATGATCGACATCCTCCGATTACTCTAGTACCAAAGTGGACACCAAGATGAAGAAAGTGAGGTGATGTTTCAAATATGGATATCCTTCCACCACACCAACTCATGACCCCATAAAATTATCTCAAGAAGAAGTTGATGATCGTCTCCAACAAATAAAGATTGGTGATGCCATGATGGAGAGTGAGAAGGAATCCTACCTCCAGCTCTTTTTCAAGGTACATACACCTATTCACTTTTGATTACAAGGAACTCCGTCAAGTAAGTTGGGTAGAACATTCTATTGAGTGGTAGATGGTGCTAAGCCCATAAAGCAAATGCCATATAGAATGAATCCTAATTTTTCCAAGACCGTAAAAGAAGAAATAGATAAGTTGCTTGATGCAGATTCATATTTGTCATGGAGAATTCAGTAATGGGTTTCTCCCATTGTGATCTCAATAAAAAGAATGGGAAGCTACGATTTGTGTTGATTACAGAAGCTCAATAAGGCAACAAAGAAGGATCATTACCCTCTTCCATTTTCGATCGATCTGACGAAGTAGCTGCCAGAGTGCTATAGTTTTGCTGATGGATATAAAGGCTACAACCAAGTTCGTATAGCAGAGAAAGATCACCAAGACCACGCTCACCACTCCTTGGGGAACGCTTGCTTATAGAGTTATGCCTTTGGGTCAGTGTAATGCTCCAAAGAACATTCCAAATATTTGATGAATAGGGTGTTCAACCCTACATCGGGACCTTCATCGAGTATTTCTCGATGATTTTTGCATCTATGGGAGCAAGTCGACCACCCGCACTGATGGAGACAACATTTCAAAGGTTAGATGAAGCACAAGCCTCACTAAACCCTACAAAGTGTGTCTTTGGATGTTCTAAAGGCGTTTTGTTAGGGCATGTCAGATCCAGAGATGGTATTGGTACCGATCCCGATAAAGTTTCAAAATCAAAGATTTACCATTTCCTATGAATAGAAGTAAGTTGAGATCATTTTTAGGCCATGTGGGTTACTATAGAAGGTTCATCAAGAATTTCTCAAAGATCGCATGCCCACTAACCCAGCTTCTTGAAGAAGGATGTTACTTATGAACCAGAAATAAGGCGCATGAAGCTTTTGACAATCAAGGAAGCCCCGTGTCTTCACCTATTTTGAAGAATCCAGATTGAGCAAGCCATTCATCAGTGTACACCGATGCCTCGATGCAGCACTAGGTAAGTACTTTGAGCCAAAAGGATGAAAATGGGAATGAACATCCAATTTACTTTGGGAGCGATAAATGAGCAAAGAGCAAAGGGTGAGGTAAACTATACCAGAATCAAAAGAGGCTCGCTATCATTTTTTTGTGAAAGAAGTTTAGAAATTACTTGCTAGGGCAGAAATTTATAGTCAGAATGGATCATCGCTCAAATATATCATTGTCAATAAGCCTAACCCATCAGGGAGGATAGCAAGATGGATAATTTTGCTACAAGAATTTGAATTTGATATTATAGATAGGCCAGGAAAGAAGCATGTCAATGCAGATGCACTCTCTCGAGCCTATGATGGTTTAGGATCATCTTGTGATGATGATGATTTTCCCGATGCAAAGATTGTTCTCCTCGACACAATCCCTAGTGAATACATAGATATTTGGAATTATCCGAATGAATTCAAGTTTCCTGATGGTGCCAATGCAAAGACTAAGAGAAAGATTACTCAAGCCAGTCATCCATATTCTATTCTGCATGGAGCATTATTTCGAATAGGACCTGATGGACAGTACAAGAGGGCAGTTGGACGTGATCAAGGAAAGGAGCTGCTAGAAGAATTCCACAATGGTACATGTGGAGGGCACTTCTCCTGACAACTTACAACAAGAAGGATCTTGATGCAGTTATCACCGCCCACTCTTTTTAAAGATTGTTATAATTATTGTAAGACATGTGATATTTGTCAAACACATGGTAACCGTAAGACTTCATCACCCATTATGTCCTATTCTTCCACTTGTCCCTTTGAAAAGTGGGGAATAGACATCAGAGGTCCACTTCCAACTACATCACGCCAAAATAAGTATATTGTAGTTGCCATGCATTATTATTTAACCAAGTGGGTCAAGCTAGGCCATCAAAACAACTTCCATGGATGAAGTGGCAAGGTTCATATATGAACGCATTGTCACCAGATTTGGTTGTCCATTAGAAATCATTGTAATGATCAAGGAAGCCACTTCATTAATGAGGTGGTAGAAGCCCTAGTCAATAAGTTTTCTATTAAGCACAGAAGGCAACAACATACAAGCCAAGCACAAATGGACAGTGGAACGAACAAATTTTGTGTGTCAAATTCTAGCAAAAGATGCAAATTTCAGTAGTACAAAATGGGATAAAAGGATTCATGCAAAGATTGTGGGCATATAGGGCAACATCAAAGTCAGCAACAGGATACTCCCCATTTCAAATGGCCTATGGCATTGATCCAGCTTCTTCCTATTGAGTTTGATATTCCCACCGTGAGAGTTATGAAAATGAAAGGATGGATGAAAGTGATTCAAGAAAAGAAAGGTCAGTACATCTTCATTTGCTAGAGGAAATGAGGGAAATAGCAAAGGATACAAGCCATAAGAAGAAAATGAAGCAGTAAGGAATACTTTGATCAAAAGATCCGATGGTCTCCATTTCATGTGAATGACTTGGTCCTAGTATATGATTCCGTATACAAAAAAAGAAGACAGAGAAAATTTCTTCCAAAATGGATGGGGCCCTACAAAATAAAGAGTTGCAGGCATGAAAATGGTACGCACTGACCGGAGGAATTGATGGCACTCCCATTACGAAATGGGTCAACCACGACAAGTCAAGATTTTCCAAGCACTGTATAGTCTACATCCGAGGACGAGAGTAGAAGCTAGAAGGGGGAAGATGTCGACACTAAAATTTTCCTCCATAATTTCTATTTCATTAATGTATGTATTAGAATAGGATGTTGTTAAGTGTAATTAGTAGTAGCTGTCCGATAGAAGATAACGGCGCCACAAGACGGTGCACGCCAATAATGTGGAGTACGGTAATATAAAAAGTACAACAATAGGAATGTTGTAAAAAGTAAATATTTGTCGTAAGTGGTCCGGTAATGTTAAAATGTCAAAGTTTGGGTAATTAGAGAAGTAGGGTCTACATGATTAGGAATTAGAAATATTATATTGGTAATAAGGACAAGGAGTGAGGTCATAAATATTTTGTGTATTTTATTTGTAAAAAGTCTAAAAATGTGGAACCCATGTAAAATGATAAGGTTTATCTTATCTTAAAAGATAAGCTTACATGTACAGATAAGAGTTAAGGTATGGAATATGATTCGTCAGAGTGGATTTCTTATCCTATCTTAGAGATAGGATGGATAAGCCTGGAAGTTCTATAAATAGAGAGGCCACCCCCCTCATTTAGCATAGAAAGAAGTAGTGAGAAATATTGTAGAGAAGTGTGCAAGGAAGCCATCGCTTAAAGGTGTGTCAAGAAGCCATCAAGAGGTGTAATTGTAAAGTTTCTCCCATAGTCTTGTCAAGTAAGTATCTCATGGGTGAGATTGTAATAATTTCATGTTAATATTATAATTTATTTTGATATTTCAGATTTGTCATCATTCTGTCTTATCATAGTCAATGGTATTCTTGTGTTCGTTGTTGTTTTGTTTCCGATTACATCCACCAAACTAAAGGTCAGTGCATTAGTAAATAATCATAAAGACGAGGAGTTCCCGTGAAGAATTATCATAGTGCCGGATTGGTGATGACATTTTGGTTCCGCTTGCCGACCATTCCTCGTTGGTGGATTTTCCGGAGAGATATTCCCACTTAGTCAAAAATCAATCGAGGGTAACCTTGTTTTTACTGCATGCATAGTAGTTACCATGGTAAAGTCATTTTTACCGTGAATAGTAGTTACCATGTTAAAGTCATTTTTGCCATGAATAGTAGTTACCACAAAAAGTCCTTTTTGCCGGGAATAGTAATTACCGCAAAGAAAGTCACTTTTACCGTGAATAGTATTTACCGCAAAGAACTTCACTTTTTACGTGAATAGTGTTTACCACAGTAAAGTCAGTTTTTACCGCAGTAAGTCAAGTTTTACCATAGTTTACCGTGGTCATTTCTATTTTACTGTAGAAAGGTGTAAAGTCACTTTCTAGTATAGTGATTCCAATTATTTGTGCACATAAGTCTTGTTATCAGATACTTAGTGGGTTGGTATTTCACTGGTGGTTACTTTTGAAAATGGGAAAGATTCCTATTTTTTCAGCTCAATCTAATGAAGATGCTTCTTCTTTCATTCAAGAGTTTAAACGATCTTGTATTTGTAATGGCCTTATAAGAAGGGAATAATGGACTGAATTTTTCCTACCTTTTGGATGGTTCAAAGACTTAGGTGGTTCAAACACTAGGTGATAATGTGAAAAATTCATGGGATTTATTAACTGAAAGTTTTCTTGAAGAATTTGGTGAACAACAAAATATGCAGATCTCATGATCGAGATCACAAAGCTATCCCAAGGAGAGAAGGAGAAGATAAGGGATTATCATGCTCGTGTTCTAGAGCTAAGGAGGAAGCTCGATGCCCAGATCCTAAGGAAGGACTAGCGGATGGGTTGATGAATGGCGTGGATAATCTCCTCTCGTAAGCACTTCATTCTTGGGATGAAGCCGAGATCGACAACGAGTGAAGTATGACCGCCCAAATACCATCAACAAGCAAAGGAGATCGCAAGAAGGCAAGAAGAAAGCATGGAAGAGGAGCCCAAAGAAATTGTTGCTAAAGTAGAGCCTACACCAAAGACCTTTGGTCCCGAATCCACAACCACTCCCGGTGAGCACAAATATTTCTCCTAATACATCTACCGAGTATGAAGATCTCGCTCAAAAAGATGGGCCGCTTAACTATTAATCTTCTTCAAGGAAAGGAATTTAGTTCTCAGGAGGAGATAGAGGTCCAAAAAGAAATATTTCTCAAGTTGTTTGTTATGGTTGTTATAAAAGGGTCATTATAAGTATAATTGTCCGTAGAGAGCTTCTACATCCGTAAAGGAGATAATGATAAAGGAAAAGCACCTCGTGAATTCTTTTGATGTAGTAGATAAGAGCAGAAATAATGAAGTAGATGTGTTTGTAACAAAAAGAAAGAAAGAAAAAGATAATCAAGATGGAAATGATCCTAAGAAGATGAAAGAAGAAACTAGTAAGAAACATAGAGAAGAAAGTTGGGTGTGCAGGATTTTCTGATTTCACAGGGGCAAGGACCATACTCCATCTTGGAAGATCTCGTCCAAAAGGCCTCGCAAATATTACATATGGTCAACTCTTGGCTATGTCTTCTCGAGAAGAGGCGGGAGTCATGCGAGGTGGACTCAATGCTCAAGAAGGAAGGAGGTTGAGGTCCCCGTTTTGGAGGCAGAGGCAGATCCCTATGCTCCACAAGCCGAGGTATTATGTAATGGTATTTCAATTCATGATGTCTTAGTTGATGGAGGTGCTGCAGCTTAATGTAATGACCGAGTCCGTAATGAATATGTTGGGTTTAAAATTGATCGCCCTTCAACACTTATGTTAAGGTCATTAAATAAGGGAAAACTAAACCAAGGTGTAGTTTCAAATGTGGCAATATCTCATTATGGGTGTCAGTATGTGTGGTAGACTTTCAGTGATGAAAATGGTACTGCTGCACCCAATGTCACTGGGAAGACCATGGCTAAGGAGAGTTCATGCAAGAAACTACCGGAATGAAGGTTTCATGACACTTGGACGTGGTAGAGAGAGGGTGAAGATAAACGTGATCCCTCGACATCATAAAGTAGAACCTCGTGGATTCAAGTGATGAAACCGATGATCGACATCCTCTCGATTACTCTAGTACCAAAGAAGTGGACACCAAGATGAAGAAAGTGAGGTGGATGTTTCAAATATGGATATCCTTCCACCACACCAACTCATGACCCCATAAAATTATCTCAAGAAGAAGTTGATGATCGTCTCCAACAAATAAAGATTGGTGATGCCGTGATGGAGAGTGAGAAGGAATCCTACCTCCACTCTTTCAAGGTACATACACCTATTCACTTTTGATTACAAGGAACTCCGTCAAGTAAGTTGGGTAGAACATTGTATTGAGCTGTAGATGGTGCTAAGCCCATAAAGCAAATGCCATATAGAATGAATCCTAATTTTTCCAAGACTCGTAAAAGAAGAAATAGATAAGTTGCTTGATGCAGATTCATATTTGTCAGGAGAATTCGAATGGGTTTCTCCCATTGTGATCTCAATAAAAAGAATGGGAAGCTACGCATTTGTGTTGATTACAGAAGCTCAATAAGGCAACAAAGAAGGATCATTACCCTCTTCCATTTTCGATCGATCTTGACGAAGTAGTCGGCCAGAGTGCTATAGTTTTGTTGATGGATATAAAGGCTACAACCAAGTTCGTATAGCAGAGAAAGATCACCAAGACCACGCTCACCACTCCTTGGGGAACGCTTTGCTTATAGAGTTATGCCTTTGGGTCAGTGTAATGCTCCAAAGAACATTCCAAATATTGATGAATAGGGTGTTCGAACCCTACATCGGGACCTTCATCGAGTATTTCTCGGATGATTTTTGCATCTATGGGAGCAAGTCGACCACCCGCACTGATGGAGACAACATTTCAAAGGTTAGATGAAGCACAAGCCTCACTAAACCCTACAAAGTGTGTCTTTGGATGTTCTAAAGGCGTTTTGTTAGGGCATGTCAGATCCAGAGATGGTATTGGTACGATCCTCGATAAAGTTTCAAAATCAAAGATTTACCATTTCCTATGAATAGAAGTAAGTTGAGATCATTTTTAGGCCATGTGGGTTACTATAGAAGGTTCATCAAGAATTTCTCAAAGATCGCATACCACTAACCCAGCTTCTCAAGAAGGATGTTACTTATGAACCAGAAATAAGGCGCATGAAGCTTTTGACAATCAAGGAAGCCCCGTGTCTTCACCTGCTTTGAAGAATCCAGATTGAGCAAGCCATTCATTGTGTACACCGATGCCTCGATGCAAAGACTAGGAAGTACTTTGAGCCAAAAGGATGAAAATGGGAATGAACATCCAATTTACTTTGGGAGCAGCATAAAATGAGCAAAGGCTGAGGTAAACTATACCAGAATCAAAAAGAGGCTCGCTATCATTTTTGCTCAGAAAGAAGTTTAGAAATTACTTGCTAGGGCAGAAATTTATAGTCAGAATGCATCATCGTGCTCAAATATATTGTCAATAAGCCTAACCCATCGTGTGAGGATAGCAAGATGGATAATTTTGCTACAAGAATTTGAATTTGATATTATAGATAGGCCAGAAAGAAGCATGTCAATGCAGATGCATGCACTCTCTCGAGCCTATGATGGTTTAGGATCATCTTGTGATGATGATGATTTTCCCGATGCAAAGATTGTTCTCCTCGACACAATCCCTAGTGAATACATAGATATTTGGAATTATCTCGAATGAATTCAAGTTTCCGATGGTGCCAATGCAAAGACTAAGAGAAAGATTACTCAAGCTACCGTCCATATTCTATTCTCGCATGGAGCATTATTTCGAATAGGACCTCGATGGACAAAGACAAGAGGGCAAATGGACGTGATCAAGGAAAGGAGCTCGCTAGAAGAATTCCACAATGGTACATGTGGAGGGCACTTCTCTGACAACTTACAAAGAAGAAGGATCTTGATGCAGTTATCACCGCCCACTCTTTTTAAAGATTGTTATAATTATTGTAAGACATGTGATATTTGTCAAACACATGGTAACCGTAAGACTTCATCACTCCATTATGTCCTATTCTTCCCTCTTGGTCCCTTTGAAAAGTGGGGAATAGACATCAGAGGTCCACTTCCAACTACATCACGCCAAAATAAGTATATTGTAGTTGCCACAGATTATTTAACCAAGTGGGTCAAGCTAGCCATCAAAACAACTTCCATGGATGAAGTGGCAAGGTTCATATATGAACGCATTGTCACCAGATTTGGTTGTCCATTAGAAATTGTAATGTATCAAGGAAGCCACTTCATTAATGAGGTGGTAGAAGCCCTAGTCAATAAGTTTTCTATTAAGCACAGAAGGCAACAACATACAAGCCAAGCACAAATGGACAGTGGAACGAACAAATTTTGTGTCATGTCAAATTCTAGCAAAGATGAGCAATTACAGTACATAAATGGGATAAAAGGATTCATGCAAAGATTGTGGGCATATAGGGCAACATCAAAGTCAAAACAGATACTCCCATTTCAGTTGGCCTATGGCATTGATCCAGCTTCTTCCTATTGAGTTTGATATTCCCACCGTGAGAGTTATGAAAATGAAAGGATGGATGAAAGTGATTCAAGAAAAGAAAGGTTGGTACATCTTCATTTGCTAGAGGAAATGAGGGAAATAGCAAAGGATACAAGCCATAAGAAGAAAATGAAGCAGTAAGGAATACTTTGATCAAAAGATCCGATGGTCTCCATTTCATGTGAATGACTTGGTCCTAGTATATATGATTCCGTATACAAAAAAAGAAGACAGAGAAAATTTCTTCCAAAATGGATGGGGCCCTACAAAATAAAGCAAATGCAGGCATGAAAATGGTACGCACTGACCGGAGGAATTGATGGCACTCCCATTACGAAATGGGTCAACCACGACAAGTTGAAGATTTTCCAAGCACTGTAATAGTCTACTCCGAGGACAGAGTAGAAGCTAGGAAGGGGGAAGATGTCGACACTAAAATTTTCCTCCATAATTTCTATTTCATTAATGTATGTATTAGGAATAGGATGTTGTTAAGTATAATTAGTAGTAGAAGTAGCGTCCGATAGAAGATAACGGCGCCACAAGACGGTGCCGCCAATAATGTGGAGTACGGTAAATAAATCAAAGTACAATAGGAATGTTGTAAAAAGTAAATATTTGTCGTAAGTGGTCCGGTAATGTTAAAATGTCAAAGTTTGGGTAATTAGAGAAGTAGGGTCTACATGATTAGGAATTAGAAATATTATATTGGTAATAAGGACAAGGAGTGAGGTCATAAATATTTTGTGTATTTTATTTGTAAAAAGTCTAAAAATGTGGAACCCATGTAAAATGATAAGGTTTATCTTATCTTAACAGATAAGCTTACATGTACAGATAAGAGTTAAGGTATGGAATATGATTCGTCATAGTGGATTTCTTATCCTATCTTAGAGATAGGATGGATAAGCCTGGAAGTTCTATAAATAGAGAGGCCACCCCCTCATTTAGCATAGAAAGAAGTAGTGAGAAATATTGTAGGAAGTGTGCAAAGGAAGCCATCGCTAAAGGTGTGTCAAGAAGCCATCAAGAGGTGTAATTGTAAAGTTTCTCCCATAGTCTTGTTGAAGTATCTCATGGGTGAGATTGAATAATTTCATGTTAATATTATAATTTATTTTGATATTTCAGATTTGTCATCATTCTGTCTTATCATAGTCAATCATTAGTAAATAATCATAGCATGAGGAGTTCCCGGTGAAGAATTATCATAGTGCTAGATTGGTGATGACAGCATTACCACTCTAAGGCGGTCCCGATAAGGACATGGGAAAGGTGCAAAGTAGTAAAGCGTCGTCGTGAGCAATCGATAAAGCAGCATGTCTAAATAATCGCAAGTGTTGTTAAGGGTCCTCCTTCACTTTTGTTAAAATGGGTAAACTTTGGTAATTCCCATTGAGGAGGATATGAATGAAGGGGGACTGAAGGGTGGATGGGCTCCTGACAAACTTGCTCGTATGTCAAGGCGCTACGACTTCCTGAAACAGAAGCCTCCAGATTTTGCATTTTGT
Source organism: Taxus wallichiana var. yunnanensis (assembly GCA_018340775.1). NCBI lineage: Eukaryota > Viridiplantae > Streptophyta > Pinopsida > Cupressales > Taxaceae > Taxus > Taxus wallichiana. Next base: position 513,064,990 of record CM031244.1, read on the forward strand.
CCATCATTTGTTTAATTAAATCAGTAGTTGGATGAGATGATGGTGTGGTTGTGGTAAATGGAGGCAAGTTGGGCCAAGGGCCACCGCTAGACAATGGTGGGGTTAAATGTTGATAAGGTATGGAGGACGAATGTGTTGAGGCAACCGAATAGGGATGTCCTATATAAGCTGTTGAGGTTACCGGATATGTGTGTGGAAATGAAAAGGTGGGTGGAGCTTGAGAAGGAAAGCTCGTGTGGATAGGTGGCAGAGAGCAAGTCATGAACGGAACAGTCTGCAAGAGAGACGAGGTGGGAGCAGTTGGTGGTAATGACATGTTGGGCCCAAGATTAACCAAAGGAAAGCCAATCTGTGCCGTATGGACCCCTAAAGCTGTTGAGGTAGGCGACGGGACTAAGGATGTGGAAGGCAAAACGGAGTTATCAGGCGGAGAAGGGGCTAAATGAGCAGCTATACTGATAGGCATGCCAACAAGGAGTTGACCATCGGGTGTACGGTCAAGGGCATGAGACAAATAGTATTGTCATATGCAGCTAGGATTAGCATCAGAAATTTGGCAAATTCCTTATCTCCTACAGGAATTTTAGGAACCTCGCTGGTGTCCGTAGGATTCCCCATAGAATATGAAGGGGGTGATTCAGAAAAGGCACAAAGAAACATGTGAAACCATGGCGGCGGCTTGCTTTTGAGTGATAACAACCATGGATAGGAGTACACAATAGGGTTTCAATCTATCAGGAACAGAAACAGACTCAGAATGGTGAAATTGGTAGGTTCTTTGGTTTGTCGAATCAGCGTAAAAGATAATGAACCGATATCGGTCTGATAACCGATGTTGGTTAGACTATAGCCGACGTCGGTCGTAACCGATGTCGGTGTAATAAGACTAGTATAATAAAATATAAGAAGTTTGCTGATTTGATTGTTAACAACACTTTCAGTACATTTATCAAATTGTTCTAAGATGATCACGAGAAGACAGGTGTATAACGCAGAGAAAATAGAACTGAAAACAAGCAAGATGCACACGTAAATCCAGAGACTAACCCTAGGGTTAATTGTAATTATTGTGGGTGTATGCCTTTATACGCGAATGCATCAATCCTAAACAAAAGACTTAGGGAAATGTCAAGTTTGTTTTGGCTTATAAGGCTACCTCAATCGGGCGGAGGAATACCACGAAAAGGGGGATGTTTTGAGTGTTGTGTTAATTATGAAGTGATTCGGTATGTGTTGTGCGGTGAAAGTAAGATTAATTTCTGTCAATACCATGGAAATCACCCCCACATGTACAACCTATTACTTAGTCTATGTTCACTAGAATTGAAAACAATGACAAGCAAGAATGTAATGCACGTATTTTAAAACCCAAATCGAAAATGATATTCGATGAAGCAAATAAGATGACTTTCACTAATGCGAAACTAGGAAAGCAAGACAAATTATTTACTAAATATAACAAAACAGCAACAGCAACGCAAGTATGCTTCCTAAGACGAAAGCAAGCAAGAGAAACAGAAACCCAAAATAGGTCCCACTGGCATGCCAAAATGTTTCGCACGGAATGTTTCGGCTCTGCCCGAAATGGACTTGCTTCTATCCTATCATTCCTTTGAGAAACAGAGATGGGTTAGGGCTAGGAGGAATACTGTTGAATGTTGAGATGGTGTGTGCATACCGTAGAGAAAGATCGATCGATCGCGAAGAACTTCTTTTTGTCTTGAAGGACTACCTGCAAGTAAGAATACAAGACCACCAGATTTTAATTAGACAATAAATGAGGGAGCTGCCTTAGGCCCAGGAAATATAAAACTTCCTTTCGAAGGTGGTCAGTTCCCCTTTTAATACGATTTAACACAAATGATAATAAAGAAAGCTATTGCAAAATCACGATTTAGGTATCTCGTTACAAAGCAATAGAAGCTAAACTATCAATAATAAAGCGTCACTTTGTTTGTTCGGTTACTGGTCGTTGATACATTCAGGTTGAGTTAGAGGGATAAACCAGACTGGATCTGAGGTTGTTAGGTAGCAAATAGGCGAGAAAAAGGTTTTGGGGGTATAAGTCACAGTGACCGACGCCGGTCACTGGATAACCGACCACGGTTAGAGAACCGCTGCCGGTAGGGGATAAACGATACCGGTAGGGTCAGCAATCTAAGTGCTTCTGGATAGGGGTTGGTTGCAAGGTGATTGTGGGGTTATTAAGATTGGTGGATGGCTGAGGGGAATGATGGGAGGATAGGGAAGACTCAGAGTGTGGTAAAATGGCCTTCTGGGCAATATCAGGATGTATGGGTGAAGGTTAAGTGCAGTATGTTGCTGGTAGTAGATCTAGGAATAAACTTATGATTACTATTAATCAACAGTTCAAGAAAATGGTGCTTAGAAACATATAAAACACTACTTACTCGTCCCCGATGCGAGATCATGAGTTTCAGATTGTGATGATGAAGACAGGACCCAAGTTGGATGATCTGACAATCCAAGATGAGTTATCTCCTCTTCTGATGCTCGGATGGGTGTTACTGGGCTCTGGTTATTCAGTTGCAGTCTTGGGCTTGATGTCCTTCTCTGCAAACTCTTCTTGTTTCTTCACTTGTCTCTACTCGTCCAAGCAAATCCGGATCCTCTCGATGATTTCTTCTTCTCCCTATCAAATGAAAATCCGATCCTTTGTTTTTGGTTGGAAGTGGTCATTTACGGGAACCGATAATGGCAGTTCTGACGAACCGACGGCGGTCGAGTAGAACCGGTATCGGTTAGGTCAAAGCGGGCTATTTTTGGTAAAATAGCCAGCTTTCCCTCCTTTTCTTCCGAGGGATTGGTAGCGGGCTTGGTCAAGTCATTATGAAGTTGGTTTTTGGTGCGGGTAAGGAGTAATTAGTCATAGGTGTGAAATGTGGACCAAGTTATAGGTCTTAATTAGGTTAGTTTAGGGTTAAGACTAGGTCATGATGAGGTGGCAAAATGAGGTGGCAGGTAAGGCGATGTGGATTTATTAATTATAAGGTAATTGATAAATAATTGTGTAAGGTTTAGGTGATGAGGTTAGGTTGCGAAGTGAGATGCGGGGCACAGGGTGTCGTAAGACACAAATTTGGTGTCTACACTCAGTAGGTTTTGTAAAATTGCTTAAGCAATTTTCTATTTATATGGTTTTATGCATATGATAGAAGTATGAAAAGTATTGCAAATGTGCTTTGAATTCGGGTGTGAATTCTGTAGTGTTTGTTGAGCATAGATCTAAATAGATCTGGGTATTGTATTGAGAGAGTGGTGGCTTGTAATAAAATATAAGAAAGTGATTCTTGGTGGATGTAGCCCAAATTGGGTGAACCACGTTAAATATTGTCTCTTTGTGTTGTGTTATTTTATTTTTCACTTTTATTTGAGATCTTTAATATTTTCTACGCATAGTAGTCTCTCTTGTTGCGATTATGTGAGGGATTATTCCACATATTTTATCCCTTATTTCCTAACAAAATCTGCTGATCTAGATGATAATGGCTAGGAGATTTTGAGGCTAGAAATGGTGGGGCAAACTGCAGCGAGTGATGGTGTAGTGTAGAGATTCCCCACAATGAGGTCCTCAGCATCGAACTAGGAAAAAAGACCCATAGGCATGAGCAACACAGTTGATAATAGGTAATAGATCAAGGTGGTTCTTTGCTACAGATGAGGCCAAAGCTCATAGTTTGAGCGCAAAGGGAGAAACAGGGGTATGAACGAAAGTCAATGTGAATGATGAAAAACTAAGGGTCAATGTAGAGTAGGCGAGGAACAATGAAAAACATGAAAACTCAATGAAAAACATCCACAAAGGTGCAAAACTTGAGCCATGTCGGGATAGCCAGCTGGAAAACAAGCCCAATGCCAATGCAGATGCTAGGAGGTTGGGCATCGTAGATTTAACAAGGTCTCAGGCTCGTGAAATATAGAGAAGCCTAGAAAAAAACCTTTACAAAGCCAAAACCATGAAAACCAAACAACAACAAATGCAAGACGAGCGAGAAGCCAACGTAGAACCCGAGAAATGAACCAGAAGAGCCGGGGCATGGACATGCATAGACCAACTTGATCACGTAGGGCTGAGCCGAGATAAGAGTTCGCAGAGTTGATCTCGAGCGGGGGTGTGAGTTGAAGGAACTAAGGTAGATATATGAGCACAAAGAGCTGCACCGACCGATCGAAGACCAATAACCACTAAACTCAAAACCATGAACAAGCCACCATCACACACATTTGAACTAGAAATAGATCCCCGAGCCAAGGCAAAAACCAGGAATGAGAGCCAAATGACCAAACCACCATGTCAAACCAAGGAGTTGAATGATCCAAGTTGGATGGATGGAGTGCATGTGGGAACTATGCATGAGTTGGTGAATGTAGTGAATGTAATGACCGAGTAATAAATTCAAGGCAGTATAGAAGTAATCACGAGCTCAGCAACTAATAGTGCAAATCGACCAAATACCCTTTAAAAAATGTAAGTAGAGCACATGCAAAGGAGAGCTTGCACAAGAAACTATGAGACAGAGAGTAGTAAGCAACTATTGCGAGCAACATGATTCCGATCTCCAAGATCTAATACCATGTAAGATGGATATGCGAGAACCAATATCAAAACAATGCACCATGATGAAGTTGTACTCGATGGTAATGTCATAGCTCCAATGCAATAAGCAAGATTCGAAAAATGGAAAGAATATATAAATAATAAAACAGGTCTGCTCATCCTCATAGATTGAAAAAATGAAGTTAAAATAGGGGTGATGTGTGACCCCCATGCCTAAACAAGGAAAGAACCCCTATGACGTCACTAATGCATATGACGCCACTAAAGGAGGAGTTACAATTTTAAATAAGTAAGGTAACTCCTATGATGCACTAATGTAAATGACAATGAAAAATTCTATGATAGAATCTAACACTTGTCATTTAACTCCCTAAGACCTATGACTCTCGCATGAAGGCGAGATGACTCACTATGTGTGATGTGGATGATGACTAGGAAGGTCACACACAACAACACAAATTACCGATGAATTATAGATTCACCATTGAAGATTTGTCAACGTGCCCAAGTCCATCTCTCCTAACTTATTCATTTTTATCATGGGGTTTTGGATTATTTTGGCACTTGGTCTATGTTGTTCTTGTGGCACTCGTGGGAGTGCCCATCCCCAGTAGGAGTTGATGTTGGTGCTCATTTTAATACTATGTTATATTGCCATCTTTCCTCATTGGTTTACATGCTCAAAAATGTTTTTCTTTGATTTTGGTGGTCTGCAAGTTTCCCCATCCAAATTGAATGCTTTAAATGGCTCATAAACCTATTATTTTCCCCAAATTGAAAGAAAAATACATGTAGGCTCATTTTATGCCCTAAATTTCCAAATCCACGGGCCTCTGTCATTTTTTCCATTTTCTCGGCCTTTGGAGCTCAAATTTGCTCATTTTGTACTTATTTTCCCTCAAAAATCCTTCCCCATGGTCAAAAATTTCTTGAAACCACTTCCCATATGTTTTTTGACCAAAAAATCCTTTACCCACGAAGAAAAAAATTGAATTGGGCATCCTTAGCAAATTCTGTGTTTTTGACGGTCATACAGGTGTCATTTGACTATCAAAATTAAGCTCAAATGATGTCTCCTATGTGGCTGCATCTAGTTGGACAAGGATCGGCGGGTTTCTTTGAAAAACTTAGCATTTTTGGCTTCATGGGAAAAAATTCAAAATTACCCCTGTAACTCCGCAGAAGGACACGTGTCGTGTTCTTATGCCAAGGTGGGATGGAAGGCGGGTGGGGAACTTAGGCAATTTATACCTTTTTCCAAAAGGAAAAAGTGTGTGGAAAGGCTCAAGGGTCCGAATGAAGTAGAGGGAGACATGTGGCGAAGGTAAAGCGGGCAGCGGGGCAAAAGGAATTTTACCTTTTGCAAAAGACTTAGAGTGAAAATTTTAGGCGTGGCCCCACAACAAGTCACAAGGTGACACATGGTAGGGAAGGAATTGGGCGCAGAGCGCGAAGAAAAGGAAAAACTTCCCTTGGCTAAAAAGGGATTTAAAATGAGAATTGAGCCCACCAATCCTCGGTGATAGAGAGGTGGACACATGTCAGGATAAAATCGAAGGTGCGGGCCCGCGGAAAAAAGTGAATTTTTTCCAAATTCCAAAAAAGGGTCAAAATGTGCGAGAATTGAGCCGTGATCCCAATGGGACCCACCATATGCCACGTGTCATCACCAAATTTCAAAGGTGGAGAGGTGGAGAAAAAAGTCAATTTTTTTCCATTTTTCCAAAAATGTTGAAAAGTCAAAAATGATCCCAAATCCATTCTCGAATCGTATTTTGACACGTGGAGGGCCCAGATTGAAGGAGAAAGAGTAGATCAAGGGTAACTATACATTTTCATTTTTGGCCGCCATTTTTGCTCCAGGAAGCTTGGAAATGTGAATTTTGCATCTTTTTCATCAAATTTTTGGTGAATTCATGTCGTTTTTTTCCTTGAGGACCCAATGAAATTATTTTAAAGTTCAATTGTAGATTTGAGGCATTTTTCGAATGAATTTTTACTCGAGCTCAATCAAAACATGAAATATCAAATTAAAAAGTTGCAGGGCCAAATTTGGGAAAGGATAAGATGAAATAATGAAATGAAAGGGGTCTGCATGCCTTGAGGATGAAAAACGTGCCTCCACAATGGATAATGATGAGGATTTGTAATGATTTACCTTTTACATGTCCGACATTTCCTTCCCGAAAAATTGGTTAGATGTCACTTTGAGAATGCCTTCGGTGAATTTGTAACAAACTAAGATGCCACGACATACTCTTTTCTTGGGAAAGAAGGATCAAATGTAATAGAAAGTTATATAATGCATGTTTTGAGACATGTAAATGGTCGAGAGACAATTATAATTTCATGGGAAAATCATGAAGAAGCCCATTTTCGAGAAACCACACGAGAACCATTTCTAATTCCTTTTTACATCAGATTTGTATCATGTTGAGTTGGGTTCAAATTGTAAAGCCATTAAACAAGCTCTGAGATTGTTTTTTATAACATTAACTGCTGATAAATTTGGTCATTCTAGATTATTTTGTGTTGTCTCTTGACAAGATTTACATATACTTGTATTTCACAATGTTTTTAGTTTGTGTTTCTTGCTCTGTCTGTTGCGATCTTGTGTTTAAAATATCTCTTTATCATACATGGTCTCATTTCTTGTTGATAGTTTAGAGGCATTTTCAATCTCACATTCAAAATAGCTTTCATCTGACAAAGAGATAAACAAATTTAAAATCACTTTACCTTCCTTAAATTCTGAGATTACTTGTAAACCTTTGGGTGCACCTTAGGTCATGATAAAATAGAGATTTTTGATACTTTTTGGTTATCTGCTTGACCTTTTATGGCAAGTTGTCAAAGATTGTGTGGAAGAGTGTAGATCTGGGCCTCCATTTGGTGCACATATCTTGGTTGAAGGAGTACCTTAACCCCTTTGAAGCATTCTACTATTTATGTCTTACAATTTTTGCAAAAGGTCCTCAAAGAATTTGGCAAATTCTGTTAGTCTTGTCTAAAATCTTCAACCAAAATTTCATTCAAATAAACTAATCCTACCCATACTACCCTTACATTACAATGTGTGTCAACAAAAGAATACAAATCCATTTACAAAAATGCACAAAGCAAATCAGGATCATACCATGTCTCTAGTAGCCTCAGTCTTGTCTTGAAAGCATTTCCATCATTTAGTAGTGAAATCTCTATTGAGTTTGAATAATGGAAAATTGATCATGTTTTCCCAAGGCCATCTCCATATAATATGCACAATATAAGGATATTTCCACCTCCTTCACAAAACAAAGGCTGCAATATAGGTTCTCTTACCTTGGTTGAAAGGCACAACCTAAAATAGTGAGGATTAGATCAAAATCCTTTCAAGGTGCTACCCACTCCTTCAAATCCTGAGTGCTAACAAGTCAAATAAATTGCTTCCCAGCTACAAAATGACATATAAATCATTTATCTTCCTCTGAGTGTCTTGTAAAATCCATGATGCTACTCAAGTTGTGAAGGAGATTAAATCGGGTACCAACACCCAAATGGCACCGTTACCAAGGAGAAGAATGCAATATCCAGACTAATTTGTTACTCTTGCTTCCGAGTTCATATTCTTTTGATCTCAACAACATTTCTGGTGACTCTACTAGGGACTTGTTGAGAATATTTGAGATATTTGAATGCATATCAAACCTTGGTAATATCCTTTGCAAATTTTGCATGTAAATACGTTGTTGAAGCATCATTTTATAATCACATTTGTAAGGATTAGTGAAGATATAATTTCTGCCTGCAATTTTACCAGTTTCCAGAAGTGGTTGCACTTCATTTGCATTTGTGGTTGATAAATTCAAGAAGAAGAAAGGTTTGATCTATAAAGTTTTGTAATATTTTCCGTGCTAATTGGTATTTGATAGAGTATTTTAGTGCATTTTCACAACTAGGGTGAAAATCCTTAGTGGCGACTCCATGTTGTTTTGATATTGATAAATACTAGTGTCTTAGCTCTCTGTCATTTATTTTGTGTTGCTACTCTTTGCAAAACTGGAAGGAAGAAGATCTCTCTTCATTAAGGACTCTACTAAGAAGTTGTTCTCAGATTCAAGGAACTTAGAGTTAGAAGGGAGAAGAGTTTGGAAGGTGTTTGAAAGTAGAACTCGAGGAAGGAGGTTCCCTTGGTTGAACTGGAGATTGATCAGCCTGTCATTGAGGACTGCAGTTCTTCTTCAGGTAAATTTGAATCAGATAGTCTACCTGAAAATTTGCATTCTCCATCTAGAGAGGGACCTTCATTTATTTTTGAAAATATTTCCCTCATTCTGCTCCTATTTTTTCCAAATCTGCTAGAGTTTATCAAGAGGCTGATCCTATAGGGGATATCCATTTTGAGGATTACATTTCTATTCCCCAAATACCTCTCACTCCTCATCATTATGTTTCTCCTCCAAGACCACCACCTCATAACAATATGGCCCAACCTAGACCTCCATTTGTTGTTAACACCTTTGGTCCTATAAACTTTGTAGGAATGGATGGTTACCCTAATGCTATCCCTCAAGATGTCAGAAATAGATTGCCAAAATTCCAAGGTAACAATGCTATGACTGGTGATTAGCATCTCAAACTTTTTGTTAACATGATGGAGGATTTTGAAATAGATTTTGAAGATGTGTATATTAAATTGTTCATTCATACACTAGAAGAGGATGCAAGGGATTGGTACAAGGCTCTACCTGATAATTCTATTGACTCTTGGACTGAAATGAAGAATGCATTTAGGTTGTAATATGGTGATAGGACTGATCCTAGGTTTCTCTTGTCTGAATTTGAGAATATCAAGAAGAACCCCAATGAATCAGTTCATGACTTCAACACAAGGTTTAAAAAAACTTTGAGAAGGCTTCCAGTTAATCTGAGGCCTTGTGATGAATCTTGTTTAATCAAATATGCAGATGCATTTGACAAGAAAGCAGCCTATTACCTAAGAGACAAGAACCCTACCAATTTAAGGCAAGCTTTCACCATGGCACTTCAAATTGAAAACAATATCAAAGCAATTGGGAAACCTCTCAAGAGAGATGGTGTTAAATTGGAAAACCACTGAAAAACCTCAAGCTAGCAAGGGTGCTGATTTAGAGGAGGTTGTGAAAATTTTGCGGGGGTTGTCAAAGAAATCTCATACAAGTTGGCAAGAGCCGAGAAGGGAATTGGACAAACTTCACGGGTCAGCTAAGAGCACAAAACCTTGATAGATTTTCCAATCATCCTAGAGGTGATCAAAGGGCAGATGATAGAGGAAAAGGACCCATGGGGTTTGCAAATAGACATCCTCAAGCACATGAAGGAAGAGTGTTACCTAATCCCTTGGATCGTTAGGGTTGTTGCTGTTGAAGAAATTGCTGATATTGATTAGCGTGATAGGTGTTTTCTACCCCATCCTCCATGTGAAGTGGACTAGTAAGAAGGTGAAGCTAATAATGATGATGGTATTGATGATGATATTTGCATGGTGGGCTATTCTTCAAGCTCACAAGGAGGAGAAACATATATTGAAGTAATAAGTGCTAGGACTGCTGCTACCTTTTGGGATTGCATCAAACGGGTACAAGTATTTCTTCCCCCTCATACTCTTGAAGTTGATGTAGTGCAAGCTTTTGAAATTCCTAATAATGAATTTGAATACTTAAGAGATTTGATGATTACGAAGTATGATGGTGGTATCCCTTCGGAGGAAGATAGAAAATTGTTGATGAATGCTATTGTAGCTCAAAAGAAAGAGTATAACACTAGGAGAAAATTTGTTAAGGGAGTTGGGCCTCAAGCCAAACCTAAAACACCCTTTCTTACAAGAATTCCCAAAGAAGCTCATAGGAGAGAAACAACTACCAAAAACTCTATTGTCCCAAAAAAATTACAGTCCTCCTCATGCCTAAGCTGCCAAGAATCCCATACCATCTAATGAATCTAATTGTCTCCCTTCTAATGCTGCCTTTCCAAAGAGTATTCCATATGACATAGCCCGTATTGAGCCAAATCAAAGTGAGTGTTCTAATCAGGTGAGTTGCTCAAGATTCCCGAGCATTAGAAGAGAGCATTTGAGTAGAATATTACTCGGGATTGAAGGAGAAGAAGATTACTCCAAGCATAAATGTAGATATTGTTGAAACTCCTCATATCATTGTAGACCTTGGAACACCACCGGAAATAGAGGATCTTGGAGAGACACCTGAGGTATATTTGGGGACATCCTTGGTTGATTCCCAATTGAATGTTGATCCATTCTTCACAACTTTGATCATAAAGGTTAGGCTACTTCACAATTGCATGTTTGATTCTAGTGCATCATGTAATGTCATACTGTAGAAGTCATGAATGAGTTGGATATCAAAGTGAAAATAGCCTATGGTAAGTGTACTTCCATGGACTCAAGAGAAGTGTCGGTAGTTGGTTGTGTGAAGGATTTGGTAGTGCAACTTGCATTTTATCCGGAGAGGAATTTAAAATTAGATGTTATGATTGTTGATTACCTTGCCAAGTGGGGTATTTTATTGTCAAGAAAGTGGGCTGAAAGTGTTGGAGGGAGTGTCCAAATGGATATGTATTTTTCCACCATTCCCATTGAGGGCAGCCTTGTCAACCTCTATGGAGAAAAGAAGATGTTGCATTTAATTGAGGATCCAAACAATGCTTCCTATGAAGTATTATTTGTTGATGTTGATGTTGATAATTTTATTAGGTTTGTTGATGGAAAAGAACACAAGATGGATCAGTCAAAGTGCCTTGAACAAGTGAGTTATCCTTGGACATTGCTATTTGATGGAGCTTGCTCAAAATTTGGAAATGGTTCTGTGTAATTATGATTTCTCCTAGCTTGGAAGAATTTGTTTTTCCTTCAAGCTTAATTTTGAATGTACTAACAAAACTACTAAGTATGAAGCCTTGTTGTTGGGTCCGAGAATTGCATGGAAGTATGGTGTCAAGGACATCATTGCAAAAGGATATTCGAGCTAGTTGTCAAATAAATAAGAAAACTATATGCTACAAAAAATCAGCAGATGAAGTAGTACAAGCATGTAATTTGGGATCTAATTGAAATGTTTGATTCTTTCAATATTGTGCATCATGATAGAAGTATGAATGCTGCTGCTGACAAGTTGGTAGTGTTGGGGTCAAGATTTGGAGATTGCACCATTTCACCTTATTGTGAGTATAATGTGGAAGTGTTAACTAGACCAGCTATCCCTGATAATATCAAACATTGGCAAGTGTTTGATGATGATGCTCAAGTGCAAAGGTTCTTGCAAAATCAAGGTGAGTTTGTAGATTAGAATATTTATTGGGAACCAATGGTGTGTGTGTCTAAAGGAAGATACATTTTTTTGGAAAGGATATTATCCAATTGAAAACCAACACCATTTCTACAGGTCTTGTTACACTTGAATCAAATTTTAGCAATGCTGATTGCATCATCAATAGAAACATGTTTGCCTCAAGGGATGTAGAAGAGCATAACTTAGGAACTTGTGATAAACCAAGAAAATTTTGGTTGGGCATGTAGTCTAAACAAGGAAGAAAAATAGTCCGACCTCTAATTGTTGAAACAATATCAAGACTATCTTGCATGGTCATATTCAGAGCTGAAAGCATATAGAAGACTTGTTTCAGCATGAGATTCCTCTTGAAATAAATTCCAAACCATTCAAACAAAAGAAAAGGCCAATTAATCCAATCCTCTCCATGAAAATGTAATATGAATTGAAGAAACTGAAGGAGGGAGGGATGATTCAGCCCACAAGGTATTCATATTGGGTTGCAAACCTTGTGCCATGGTCAAAAGAAGAATGGAGATATCGGACTTTGTGTAGACTTGAAAAATCTAAATAGAGCTTCATTAAAAGACAATTATCAGTTTCCAAACATGGAGAACATGTTGTAGTTAGTGACTGGATCTGAATTGGTGTCCACCTTGGATGGTTTCTTTGGCTATAATCGGGTTGTTGTCAAGGAGTCGAAAAGATTTAGAACTGCCTTTACCACTCCTTGGGAACAAATGTTTATGTGATAATTCCTTTTGGTCTCATGAATGCTAGAGCTACCTTTCAAAGAGCAATGGATGTTGATTTTGTTGGTTATATAAATGACTTCATTGCAATTTATCGGGATGATGTGACCGTGTTTTCAAGGAGTAGAAAAGGCCACTTGTAGCACTTGGAAAGAATTTTAATCGAGATGTAGATAGTTTGGAATCTCTCTCAATCCAAATAAGTGTCACTTTGGAGTGCAAAGGCCAAGATTCTAGTCATATTATTTCAAAGTCTCGGTGTCATGATTGACCCCGAGAGAGTAGAAGCAATCAACAAGGTGCCAATTCCAAGAACAAAGAAGGGCATTGAACCTTTCTTTAGGTAGATCAACTTTATTAGAAGATTTGTGTCAAATTTTGCTGAGTTGACTCTTCCTATTACATGCATGTTAAATAAAGGTCAAGTTATCAAAGGGGAGGATGTTTGTTATGGCTTTTAAAGGAATCAAAGAAGCACTTAAACATGTACATGTCTTGGCAGCTCTGAATTACAAGAACTCTTTCCAAATCTTCTCCTTTGCTTCTAAAAATAATATTGCATCTATTTTACTCCAAAAGGATGAAGATGGGGCTAAGAGGCCTATTGCCTTCTTTAGCAAGGCTTTACAAGCTACCGAGTTAAAATACACAATCATGGAGAAGAAGGCCTTTGCATTGGCAAAAGCAACTAAGACTTTTAGACCTTATATTTTGAGTTCCAAAGTTGTTGCATATGTTCCTCACACAATGGTAAAAGATGTCCTATCAGATATGGAGATTTCAAGAAAGAGATGTAGGTGGGTTAACAAACTATAGGAGTATGACATGGACATCCAAACCACGAAGCTAGTAAGAGGTTTGGGTCTTGCTAAGCTCATGGCTGAGAGTAACTTGCAAACTATGGAAGTGAATGAAGTAGAGGAAGAAAGGGAAGATGTTCTTGAGTAATTGGTGAGTTCTCGAGTGGTACAAGGATATAATATTTTACCTCGAGACACCTATGCTATCCCGATCATTTAAATAAAAATCAGAAAAGAGCCCTCAAGATGGCTTCTCAAAAATACATCATCACGATTTTGGGCTAGCTTGGAAGAACCTTGAAGGTGTCCTCTTGAAGTGTGTAACTAAGATGAAGCTCCCAAAGTAGTTGCTAATTTCCATGGGAGAGTTTTTGGAGGACACGTTGCTCGAAGGGTTATAACACACAAAGTTTTGAGAGTTGGTTATTGGTGGCCTACTCTCTTAAAAGATAAAACCATGTTGATTAGAAAATGTTAAAGCCGCCAACATTTCTTTGGAAGAATGAAAGCGTCGGGCTCCCTTCCTTTAAAATCAGTATCAATTGAAGCTCCTTTCAAATAGTGGGGAATGAACTTCATTGGTGAGATTTCAGACCCTTCTAGTGTTGGACATAAGTGGATCCTTATAGCCACAGATTACTTCACCAAGTGGGTAGAGACAATCCCCACCAAGAAATCAACACACCAAGTTGTTATGGACTTCTTGTTGAATAATATCATATGCAGATTTGGTGTGCCAATCAAGATTGGGCTAATAATGCCATGTGTTTCAGAGCTAAACCTTTGATTTTAATGTTTAAGGAGTATGGAACCAATCTAAATTATTCTTCAAATTATAACCCTCAAGGAAATGGACAAGTGAATCTAGCAATAAGAACTTATTGAAGATCATTAGGAGGACCTTGGAGTTGAACAAAAGAAAGTGGGGTGAACAACCGAAATTTATAGTTTGACTGATAGAATCACTATCAAAAGAGTTATTAGAAAGAGCCCCTTTGAGTTGGTGTATGGAACTCAAGCTCTGCTACCCTTACATATGCAATTATCATCATTTCAGTTTGTTCAACAACTTGAAATCAAGAGATTAGTCCATATGAAGCAATGATTAATCGAGTTGTGGAGTTAGATGAAGGGAGAAGTGGCATCCCACTAGAGGCATGTCGATTTAGAGAGAAGTTGAAAATATTGTTTGATAAGAAGGTCACTCCTAGGGATTTCAATATTGGAGATATGGTTTTTTTGGGACAACGAAATGAAGATAAGGGAAAACATGGAAAATTTGATGCATTATAGATGGGCCCTTACTCCATTGATATCGGAATTTGTGAGAATACCTTTTTTCTCAAAGATTTAGATGGGGAATTGCTTGAACTGCCTGTTAATGGCAAGCATATGAAGCATTTCTTGGATTAATCCCCAAAATTTGAGGTATGCACCAACTTGTATAGTGTATAGTGTTTGGATTTTGCTTTATTTTTGGTGTTTTGTCAGTTTGTGGTTTGCCTTAGCGTGTGGTAGCCATTTTTGTTGGGTTCTCAACTAGTTTTTGGTGGTTTTGGCTCATGACTCCTTTTCCCAATGGATTATTTTGGAACTTGGTCTACGTTGTTCTTATGGTACTCACTGGGAGTGCCCATCCCCGAGCAGGAGCGGATGTTGGTGCTCATTTTAATCCTCTATTATTTTACCATCTTTCTTCATTGGTTTTCATGTTCAAAAACATTTTTCTTCAAGTTTGGTGGTTTGCAAGTTTCCCCATCCAGATTGAATGCTTTAAATGGCTCATAAACCTATTATTTTTCCCCAAATTGAAAGAAAAATACATGCAAGCTCTGTTTTATGCCCTAAATTTCCAAATCCACGGGCCTCTATCATTTTTTCATTTTTCCCAACCTGTGGAGCTCAAATTTTCTTGTTTTGTACTTATTTTCCCTAAAAATCCTTCCCCATGGTCAAAAATTTCTTGAAACCACTTCCCATATGTTTTTTGACCAAAAAATCCTTTACCCACAATGAAAAAAATTGAATTTGGGTGTCCTTAGCAAATTCTGTGTTTTTTTACGGTCGTACGGGTGTCATTTGACCGTCAAAATTAAGCTCAAATGACATCTCCTACGTGGCCACATCTGGTTGGACAAGGATCGACAGGTTTCTTTGAAAAACTTAGCATTTTTTGGCTTCGGGAAAAATTTAAAATTACCCCCGCAACTCCGCAGGAGGACACGTGTCGTGTTCTTATGCCAAGGCGGGCAAGGACTTAGGCAATTTTTTCCTTTTTTCCAAAAGGGAAAAAGTGTGTGGAAGACCCTCGGGTCCGAATGAAGCAAAGGGAGACTTGTGGCGAAGGCGAGTAGGTTGGCGGGCTGGTAGAGGAAAAAGGGAATTTTTTCCCTTTTGCAAAAGACTTAGAGTGAAAATTTTAGGCGTGGCCCCACAAAGAAATCACAAGGTGACACATGGTAGGGAAGGAATCGAGAGGCATGGAGCGGCGGAAGAATAGGGGAAAATTTTCCCTTGACTAAAAAGGGAGTTAAAATGAGAATTGAGCCCATGGATCCCGAGCGAAGATAGAGAGGTGGACACGGTCAAGGACAAAATTGAAGTCACTCGCCCATGGGGAAAAAAGTGAATTTTTTCCAAATTCCAAAAAGGGTCAAAATGCGCAGAATTGAGCCGCGATCCCAATGGGACCCACCATATGCCATGTTTCATCACCAAATTTCAAAGGTGGAGGGGCGAGAAAAAAGTCAATTTTTTCCATTTTTCCAAAACTATTGAAAAGTCAAAAAAAGATCCCAAATCCATTCCCAATCGTATTTTGACATGTGGAGGGCCCAGATTGAAGGAGAAAGAGAAAATCAAGGGTAACTATACATTTTCATTTTTGGCCACCATTTTAGCTCCAGGAAGCTTGGAGATGTGAATTTTGCATCTTTTTTCATCAAATTTTTGGTGAATTCATGTCGTTTTTGCCTTCAAGGACCAATGAAATTGTTTTTAAAGTTCAATTTGTAGATTTGAGGCATTTTTCGAATCAATTTTTACTCAGGCTCGAGCAAAACGTGAAATATCAAATTAAAAAGTTGCAGAGCCAAATTTGGGAAAGGATAAGATGAAATAATGAAATGAGAGGGGTTTTCATTCCTTGAGGATGAAAAACGTGCCTCCACAATGGATAATGATGAATATTTGTAATGATTTACCTTTTTCAATGCCTGGCATCTCCTTCTCATAGAATTGGTTAAATGTCACTTTCAGAATGTCATGAGTGAATTTGTAACAAACTAAGATGCCATGGCATATTCTTTTCTTGGGAAAGAAGGATCAAATGTAATAGAAAGTTATATAATGCACATGTTGAGACATGTAAATGGTCACAAAAATTATAATTTCACGGAAAATGCAGGGAAGAAGACCATTTTCTAAGAAACCTCCCGAGAACCATTTCTAATTCCTTTTTGCATCGATTTATATCATGTTGAGTATGTTTCAGCTATAAATCCATCAATAAGCTCGAGATTTTTTTAATAACATTCTCCTGCTAATAAATTTGGTCATTCGGTATTATTTTGTGTTGTCTCTTGGTGAGATTTGCATATACTTGTATTTCGTAATGTTTTTTGTTTGTGTTTCTTGCTCTGTTGTAGTCTTTTGTTTAAAATATCTCTTGATCATACACAGTCTCATTTCTTGTTGATAGTTTAGTGGCATTTGCAATCTCACATTCAGAAGAGCTTTCATCTGATAAAGAGATAAACAAATTTAAAATCACTTTACCTTCCTTGAATTCTGAGATTACTTGTAAACCTTTGGGTGCACCTTAGGTCATGATAAAAAGAATATTTTTGGATACTTTGTTGGTTATCTACTTCAAGCTTTTGTGGCAGGTTGTCAAATATTGTGTGGAAGAGTGTAGATCTAGGCCTCTATTTGGTGCACATATCCTGGTTAAAGGAGTACCTTAACCCCTTTGAAGCATTCTACTATTTAGGTCTTACAAATATTTTGCAAAGGTCCTCAAAGAATTTGGAAAATTCTGGTTAGTCTTGTCTAAAATCTCCCACCAAAATTTCATTCAAACAAACTAATCCTACCCATACTACCCCTGCATTGCATTGTGTTTCAACAAAAGAATACAAATCCATTTACAAAAATGCACAAAGCAAATCAGGATCATACCATGTCTATAGCAGCCTCAACTTTGTCTTGAAAGCATTTCCATCATTTAGTAGTGACAACTCTGTTGAGTTTGAATAATGGAAAATTGATCATGTTTTCCCAAGGCCATCTCCATACAATATGAATAGTATAAGGATATTTCCACCTCCTTCACAAAACAAAGGTTGTAGAATAGGTTCTCTTACCATGGTTGAAAGGCACAACCTAAAATAGTGAGGATTAGATCAAAATCCTTTCAAGGTGCTACCCACTCCTTCAAAGCTTCCGAGTGCTAACAAGTCGATAAATTGCTTGCCCAGCTACAAAATGAAATATAAATCATTCATCTACCTCTGAGGGTCTTGTAAAATCCATGATGTTGTTCAAGTTGTGAAGGAGATTAAATCAGGTACAACAAGGGTAACAAAATATAACAATTTGTTGACTCATGGGGACATCTCTGCTGCTATATGAGTTGATCAATAGCCTCGTAGCATCCATTGGGCATGGAGTCATCCTGATGAACATGAAACTAATATGAAACTCTAAAATTTGACCCTAAAGTCCGCTTGAAGCACCGCCACTTCCAATGAACTATGCAATACTAAAAAAATCATACTATGTAAAAAGAGGAAAGATCATACTTGTCTCAATTAAAACATGCATATAGTGAATAAGCACTTATTCCATGAAAATAAACCTACCTACTCTACTCTAACCCAAAAAATTGAAATCTCAAACAAATCCCACAACCGACATGAAGAAGTAGCTTTCCTTTCTCACAAAGTGAGACCATGTGACTGATTTGGAAAAGGACATGGTCTTGTACATGAGTGAAAAACTGACTATAAGATGATTTTCCACCCAAATCATCAAGGTATCAACTAGAAACACAAGAAATACCTCTTTTAGTTGTTCTTAATTTGGATTGAAGAGGCATTGCAGCTAATCCTTGGCACATTGAATATCTTCATCATGCTCATAAGTAAGCATGACTGGTGAAAACTCTGATTTTGGCTCTAGGAAAGCCAAATAATTGATTGGGCAAGGTTTGATCTCGTTGAATTTTCCCATTTCTCTCAAGCCCAACTCCAGAATGGAGTCATCTTGCAGAGACATTCCTAGAAAAATAGATTATTTTCATGTTGATTTGGACCTTGTTCTTCATCTACAAACATCTCTTGTTCCCTTTTGATGAATGGTATGATAGAGGTGACATCTTCATGCTCTTTTCCTTCCCCTTCATCTGGTATGGGACTTTGAAGATCCAACTCTTCCAATGTTGATTCAAGAGGATTGTTGTAAAATGTAGGTTGTTCTTCTTGCATGTTCTCTTTCATAGCAATAGGCTCCTATTGTTGAAGGATGAATGATGGGGAAAAAAATGTCATGATTTCCACAGGCTCTTCCTCATCAAAACACTCCTCCAAGTTGGATAAACAATCAATCTTCTCATGGTCCTGTTGTGACAAATCCTCTCCCTCTTGCATGATGATCTCCAGATCTGTAATTTTTTCATCATGTACAAATTCATCATCAAACATGAAGCTTGTGAGCTCAAATTCTTCCCAAAAATCAGATTTTTGGACAGGTGTAGTGGGAGGGATGTTAGAATTTTCTTGTGCAACCTACTCATGATTCAATCCCTCTAGTTTTGTCTTGTTCACCTCTATGTGCTCCTCATTTATTGAGCTTGGAACTAGTTCTTCTTCCACCTCCTTAAATGTTCATGTAGATGGTAGACATCAACCATTTTTTCAAACAAAGTTCTATCATGGACACTACATTTGGAGCATACGGACTGATAATCTTCTTTTCCACTCCTACTACAAAATCAGCCTTAGCCACTAGTGGCTCTTCAACTCGACCTCCTTCATAGGCTTAACCATCAAGGAATTTTTTCAATTCCAAATCTTAGAGCCTAATTTCTCAATTTTTTTATCGCATCTTCTCTATTAGGCTCTTCTTCTTGTTGCCCTTGGCTGGTTTTTTGGCTTTCATCTTTCCATGATGAAATTGGAAATGGAAGAGGAGGGGTGGGTTGGGATTTAACTAGTTTTACTATTATTTGTGGTGGTGGAGGGATTGTTTCTAGGAAGGGAAAAGGGAAGAGAAATTGAGATGAGGTGGAAGAGTAGAAGATGGAGAAGGGGAATGCATAATAGGGGCAACATGTGAGAAGCTTGGAAATTGAGGCTCTAAATGAGATGGTGCTAATTGGGGAGTGGGGAGAAGGTTGTGAGATGATAATGTAAGGCTCTCCCATTGACAAGATTGACTAGCCTTTTCCACAAAATATTTTATCTCCTGGATCCACTCCGTGAGCCTTAGAAACATTTTGACCATGAAGTTGAGCTTCTCCTATGAGCTGTAATAATTAGGAATAGGTCCTACCCATGGACAAGGTATACTGAATCTAATCTTAAGTGCTTGTATCTGAGATATGGTTCTGACTGCTCCATCCTAGCCTCCATGTGTTGGACCTTCTCTTGCAATTCCAAATCCTCAGGTGTAGGATAACCTTCATAGTATGCATACCCTTGGTCCTAGAAACCTATATAGTTTGATGAATAACCAAACTAATCTACATTATATTGATGAGGGTATGCCCACTATTTATCTCCATCATAGTATGGATATGGAGGTAGTTGATATTGACCTAAGAATATGTGTTGCAAATGTGGACGTATGTCTGAATAGCACTGTTGTTGTTACATGCGTGTATTCCACTACGGGAATGAAGTAATGGCTGCACAACTTCATAGAAGGAATGGAATGGAAAGGGATGAAAGAAATGGAAGGAAAAATGGATGGAAATGAATGGAAAGAAAGGTCTAAAACTCGAGATGGGATTCTTGGATCAATGGAGTCACTAAGTGTTCTTCGAATGTGCCTCAAAAGGATGAGATTCGAACAAGAACACACCAAATTGTTGAAATGAAGATGTAAAGCTCCTCAAACATGTCCCACCGGGCCTTCCATAATTTTTATCACCAAATCAAAACACCCCTTGAATGGCCAAGTTTGGATAGGGCATTTAGTGTGATTGGGTAACATGGGATTACCTCTCAAGCTGTGGGACTTGCGAACTTGAGATAATCCTCCGGAGAAGGTTGGTTCCTCTTCCTAATCCTACCTACCACAACTAATCTAATGTAAGCAAGAAAAATACCTAGTCCTATTCTAACCTTCCAAGGAGACATGGAGAGATATGCATGAAAATAAACCTACACTAATAGCGGTGATACACCAACAAAAGGAGGTTGTTAGACAAAATACCAATGCCTGAAATGGAGAGAGGTGAGCAATGGAGAGGGTGAATATGATGCACCACAGACCAAAGATGGATTCACAAAGGACACCATTTTTTCCCATTAAACACAACTCTCAAAAACCTACAATAAAAATCATAAATTTGCACAATATACCCAGTGAATGAGGACATGCAAGTAGAGACAACAAAATCATGTAGAGGATGGACAAAAATCATCACAGAACACAAATATATTACTCCATTATAGTATGTATAGTACATCATTTGTGGGAAAGAAGCAATAAAATTTCATTAAAATTCTTGGAGAGGAGGATTAAAACTCCAAATTCATCCCTAGAAGAAGAAGAAGAGAGGGGGCAGAGAGAAAAAATGTCTAACTATTTTAAAATGAGCCCCTCATCACAACTTATAGAAGAGAGAGAAGAGAACAATATCAAATTTCACTTTCTAGCTAGTTGATAGTGGCAATAAATAAGAGAAAATTATGATATTTTCTTTGCAATATATTCCCCTTGTTGTTCCATAACTTGCAACAAAGAAATAATGATTTTCCATGCTTATTTAATGCTCTCTTAACTACCCAAGGTATCATTACGAACCGAGCTTGTTTATGAAACATTCACCATAAAATATTCATAAATTTCTAAATTTATATATTTTTTGCATATATATTGGATTCACAATTCCAACGAGACCAATTTTGTGTGATTTCATTGAGAAATTCTCTAGTTATGAGCTTATGAGCAGAGGTAGTTGTTTTGAGATTTTTCTAGGCTTAGCTTGATATCCAAGGGATTGAGCAATTAAACTCTCGGGTGGAAAAGACATTTAAATTATTTATCCCTTCTTAAAAATTATAAATTTAAAATATATTAAATATCCCAACCACTTCTTCAACCACCTAGGACTAACCAACATTGAAGTTTGCAGACCCAACATGGGCATCATTAAATTTTACAAAGCATGTACCCAAAAATGACCCCGAGTATGTTTTGAAATTTCAAACCATTAAATCAATGTAATATGAAAAATAAATAAATTAATCATGTATTAATATTTGATACCTTTCTGATGATATAAATTTTTCCTTATTTTGATACCCGGATCAAAAGTTATGAGCATCTGAAGTTTGCACATTAAAAACTGCGAACATGCAAAAAAGTTCCCTAGGTCCAAAATTAGCACTTTTGGAAAAGGTTTGGGTCCAAAATTTGGGAATTTTGGAAAAGGTTATGGGGTTTGAGCACTTGGAAAAAACATTTTTGGGTTTGATCACTTTGGCAAAAAGTTCCCCAAGCCCGATATTTGAGCACTTTGGATAAAGTTCTCCAGGCCCACAATTTTCTGCAAGGTAACTTGCGAAGGTCGTATCTTGAGCTCCCGGATGAATTTTGGGGTGAAATGTTATATGATTTTGCATGGAAACAACCCACTGAATCCAATGGTGATTGTCACAAGGTCCAATTTTTACTTAAACACCTCAAAATGACCCCAAAATCAACTACAAGTGTTCTAAAACATGGAAATTACCGGTGAATTCTAGATTCACCATTAAAGCTCGGTCAACTTGCCCAAGTACATCTCTCCCAACTTATTAATTTTTACTAGGGGGTAAAAATGGATAATAGGTTGTTTGAGTATGTAAATATTTTGATTTGAGGGTGCATTTGGATCATCTAAGTCAATCAAATATTGAAGGACATTATAGATGTCATGTCCCTTGAACCTATGGTATTTACAATAATCATTATCTCGATACCAAGAGGGTTTGGATACAGATGTATCGATAGGTCGAATGGGTGGGAGATATATCATATTTGCAACGAGCAACTTATCAAAAATTGCACTATAATTTTCTCTTATGGGTGTATGATTACATTGTTGACGGGAACGCTCGATAGTGGAATTTTCCTTAGGAGAAGATTTGAATACTACGACATTAGTAGATGATTTGGATTTTTCAGGATTGGATGATGAATTAGATGGGAATTCAGTCCATGATTTCTTAAGATGAATTTTAACTCATCTGTCTTTTAGGGCTGTAATTCCAACTTACTTGGCCATAGTAAAAGATTCATCAAATGTTTGAAAAGATTGGATTTGTAGTGTTAATGAGATGTGTTTGGCACATGAACAACAAAAAAGTTCAATCAATTCATTTTGTGGTAATGGGAAGGAAGTTGATTATTTATACCACTCAACTATCAAAAAATTTAGTGATGGACTCATCCTCAAATTGTTTGATGGCATATAAGTCATTGATAGTGATTTTACGGGCTATGTTTATGGAGAAGTGTTCTAGGAAAAGTTGTGCGAGTTGTGCGAATGAGAAAATGGAGTATTGAGGGATGTTATTATACCAATCCAAGGTAGGACCGGTGAGGGACATGGGGAAAGTCCTCAGCATGAGATATTAAACAATAGGCATGATGAAAAGAACAAATGTGTTGTTGGGGATATTCCTTGCTATAAAATTTGATAAACTTTGGAAGTTCCCAATGGGGTGGATATGCTTTATATGGCACTAAGGGGTGAATGGGATCATTGAAAATTTATTTGTAAGAGAGAACATTCTTGGGTCCTGATGAGGCAAAATTCAAGATTAGATATACGATTCATCGTGGCTTGAAGAGGATCAAGTTGTGTTGGTTTCTGTGAGGATGGGCTTGGTTGAAATGAGAACTGGCTAGGTTGTGGGTATGTTTGATAATGTTGAGGGATGTTCTACTAGTATGTAATATTTTTCTAAGGAATGTTAGTAGGGATATTTTGTTGATAAGGAATGTTTTGTTGTAAAGGAAAGATTTGTTGGGGAATATTTTGTTGATATGGAATGTTTTGTTGAGACAAAATGTTTTGTTGAGGAATATTATAAATAAGTTAAGACACTAATGGTTGTGATGGTTGAATATACTGATAAGGGTTTGGGATAGATGTAGCGATAAGAGGTTGTGAATAAGGTGGTGGTTATTAGAAGTATATTACCGAAGATGGTGCTTGTTATGGGATGTTTTGAATAGGAATAGATTGTGGTATGGAAATTAATGGCTGTGATGGTTGTGGTATATGTTGTGAGAAAAGTGGTAAAAGGTATTGGACTGAAACAAGATGAGTGGTGGTGATGACACTAGTATTGATCAAGGTAATAGATGCATGAATAGAAATAGTAATTTTTTGAACATGAGTGCTAACTAGTTGAGAAGGTGATGGATGAGATACATCGATGGAAGTGGTAATAGAACTTGTCGGTGAGTGTCTGGATAGTGAAGATGTTGGGGGTGGATGAAGAAGCACTAGTATTTTTAGGAGGTGTTGAACCAAAGGGAAGGATCAGTTGAATATGTGGGTTGGTGAGTAGATGTGTCTTGAGAGGAGATCATATGGACACTAAAAATAGGAACATAAAACACAACATTGGATGTTTTAGGTTGGTGATAAGAGTGGAAGATTCGACATTTGATGTTTCAAATTGATTAATAATAATAGAAGATTAGAAATTTGATGTTTTAGATTGACTTATGGGTTGATATGAATATATTTTTGGACAATGGGTTGTTGGTTTGAATCAATAAGGTGTGTAATACTAGATGAAGGATCAGTAATGTGTGGTTCGGATACAAATGGTTGGAGTTGGACACCCCTAGCTATAAGATAAGTGTTAAGGGAAACATGATTTGAATCTAACATCTCTTCAAAAATAGGGTCTCCTCTATCAAAGAAAGGAGGTTTAGATGATTCTGATTGAGATCTGGGAGAATATGGTTGTTCGGTTTCTTCTTGTTCAGGTTTATGGAAAATTTGACTACAAAATTGGCGCAGAATCTAAGAGATGTTGTCACATTTCTTCATTATATTTCTCCTCTATTTCATCCTAGGTGTGTTGATCATCGAGTAAGATGAGTGGATGTGATTGGTTGAGAAAATGGGATATGATGTTGTAATGGTGTAGAGAATGGTGTAGATAATGGGTAGATAATGAAGTAGATAATGGGATATGTTGTTGTAATGGTGTAATGGTGTAGACATGTTTTCTGAAGTTTTATTATGGGTTTGTTATATAGTAAGTACTATAGTAAAAAAACACACAATCATCTAAACATGAAAAATAAGTAAATGGGTTGATTACAAACAACATGAAAAGTAAGAAAAACAAGAATTAATTAAGAAAAGTGAAATGTGAAAAATGACTGATGGGTCCTAGGAAATGGCAGTCTATGGCTGGTTTCAAGAATGTTTATGGCTAGCGTCCTCAATATACCCAAAGGTATATAAGGACCAAATCTATGATGTTGTCGGTATGGGGCTTAGTATTGGGGCCTACCCCCACTTTATGGTCCCACAACGATCATGGAGTTAGGTGCTTTACCAATATACCGATAGATAGTTATTTATACTCGAAAAACACCAAGTCACTTTCCCTATTGGGTGATGAAATCCCAATAGTTATCACCTGGGAAGAATTTTTTAAATGCATGTTGGATGTTTTGAGTGATTTGGTTGTGTGGGGGAAATTAAAATGAATGAAATGGATTAATTTTCCCTAATTAAAACTATGTGAGCAAGAAGGATGCAATGGTTTGTTTTAAGATCCAAAAAAATGTAATACAAAAATAAATGAGAAGGATTAGGACTCACCTCTAATTAAGATTCCTTTTAAACTTTTTTTTTACAATTTTTAATTTTTAAGCAAAAAAACAATCCAAAGAAGCAAAGTCTCCGTAAACAACAACATGCAAAACAAGTTAGTGGAAACTGAGAAAAACAACAAAAATAGATATTAGAAGGCTAACTATAAAGTAATCAAAAGGATTTAGAGGAATATTTGGTGATTTTGAGAATCGTTGTTGATTAAAAAAATCATTGATGATTACAAAATAGATAACCATATGTGGAAAAATATGATATTTTAGATGAATGAAAGATTTTTTTAGACTTTGACAGTAAATCTACAAACAAAAATATATGCAAACCTAAAGACTTAATCTAATCGAAAGCGAAAAATAGAAACCAAAAGGAAAATTGCAAGAAAATCAAAAGTATTTGTTGACGGACATCCTTGGTGGATAGAGCCATCAAAGTCATGGGAATCCTTAGGTTGGTGGGATGTGCATCCTAAGGAGACCTCCATATTTTAAATAATTTTTCTCTTCTCTGGTGGGGGAGATAGGGGTCGGAGAAAATGGAAATAAAAAACATAAAAAAACTAAGGTGATGCACCAAAAATAATACACTAGGAAGCTAACCGAATACACAATCATCTCAAACTACTTAAGCACAACACCAAATATTGCAACAACACCCAAAGATGCACAATTTCTAAATGAAAATAAAGGTGATTAGAGACAATAAAGATATGCGAATGATGAACCAAAAACACCACAAAACATATATATTACTCCAATGGTTGTGCACAGTATTACATATAGAAGAGAGGAAAGATTTTTGTTACAAAGCCCAGGCAGAAGGCTAGAGTTTCAAGATCTCCTTTTCCTAACAAAAGAGAATCTTGGTGACAAAGAGGAAAAGGTTAAGACTCCTGACACCTAACTAAAATTATCCTCTAAAATTATCCTATCATTTTTTTATCAAACCTCCATTACAATTTATAGGGTGATGAGGAGGTAAGAAAGAAATTTCAAACTCCTTCACATCTACCCCTTAATTATGATAAATGAGATGAAGTGATAGAAACATATTTCCTCAAATATTTCTCATGATTTTACCCCTTTGGAAAAGTGAGAGCCATGCCTATTTAATGCATCTTAATTATCCTGTAACCGACTCCCTCGGGATGGACTCACCTTTTGAGAAGAAACTCATCCAACTATTTATTACATGACCAGATATTTCAACCCTTTATGCATTGGTTCCTAGACCCTTGATTCAAACGGCATGTATTTGTAATGAAATGACACTTTGCCTCCAATATTTTGAAAAATTCCTTGAGCATTAAATCTTACAAATCAGACCCAAAATCACTTATATGTGACGGTTGGCTTATCATCTTTATGGCATGCTTTGAAGATAAAGACATTTGTTGTGAGATCTACGTGGAAGGTTCGTGCATCTTGTAGACTCTACTTTCTTTAAGGATCACAGGGAAATCACCGGGTGGACACTTGGTCTGCCGGGCCATTGTCCTACTCCTTTTTTTGCCTCTACATGTCAGTCTCGTGGGAGTTTGAGACTTCGCCCCTTTTCTGACTTCTAAAGTTGTGCCTCGCCTGACACTTGTCGGCATCTATGAGTCGTTTGATTCCCTTTATAATTTGGTTAAGTCCCCTCTCTCTTTGTGAATAATTGGCTTCAAATGGGTTCCTTTTAGCCCCAAAATTTAAAATAACAATGCGGCGACTCACCGAGACCATTTAGTTTGATAAATGAAAAGAACCCATGACCTTCCGCTATCAAATCAATATGGTACTTGTGTTTCAAAGCTACTCCAAATAGGATCCCATGGTCCTTTAAGCTTTACGTGGAGTATTCATGATTATTGCCCGATTATAGCTCCTTCTCACACTCATATTGAAACTCAATAAGCTTTTATTTTTCTCGTGAGTAGAAAATTGAAAAGGATGGCCAATGGCAACCTTCACTAATGTTAGTTTCTCTACATTTGCTTGGAGTGAAGTTTACAACCGCCTCATCTTTCTTTGTTGATTCTTAATTGAGTTGGAGTCTTCATCGATATGGTACCTTCTTAATAGATTAATATAAGAACAAGACTATACAAAAGACAAAACATATATGTCCCAAATGAGTCATGTAGTGTGTGCCTAAGCACTTATTCTACTGAAATAAAATATACTCCTACTCCTAGTCTATCTGGTTTAATGCATGCTAAATGAAACCTGAAACATGCAAGGAAAAATAGCTTCCCTTATAAAATGTGGTCATGCAATCAATTTGGCTATTGACATGGCCTGTAATAAGAGTGAAAAATTAACCTTCACTCTTCCACCACAGATATCAGTGAACAATATGAACACCTCCTCTTGTTCCTCTTTTGGTTGGAGGTCTGCAACTGACCCTCGGGGTCTTGAAGATCATCCTCATGTTCTGAAATGAACATGACCGGTGTTGGCATCTTGTTTGATGAGATACAGACCTAAGGTGGGGCTTGGTCCTACCTTCTTCTTACGTCCATCATTCTAGCTTGTATCTTTTGGATCGAGGCTCCCTTTCGAGATCTCTTTGAAGGGTTTCATCTTGTTCATCTTCTTTTTGCTCTCCCTTTTTAGCAGCTTCACCGATGAATCCAAGATCTTTGATTGAAAGAAAAAATATCTCAATAATTCTTTCTTCTAGAGTCCTAGGATTAGTCCAAGGGGAGCTGTTGTGAGCGAAGGTTTCCTTTGTTGCGGAGTCAATGAAGTGGCGAAGAGTGTTATTTTTACAAGCCCTTCCTCATTGAGCCATCCCCCAAATCTGATAAGCACTCGAGCTTATCTTCTTCCTCCTCTGTCAAAGCTTTATGCTTTGATGTGATGGTTTTTGAATCTATAAATTCTCCATCATGTGTGGCTTCATTTACGTAATGAAACCATTGATAAGGATCTTTTCAGTGGAGCTTCTTTGTGGGGAGGACGAATAGAGGCAACCTCTGCATCCTTCTTTCTTCTCATCTGGTGACATGAACTTTGTGAGAGAATATCACTTCCTACCATATGTTCCTCTTCTTTCAGGATTTAGAACCATTGCTTGATGGTGGTAGAGCAGAAATTGTGGTTTGGAGATGAACATGGGGAGGATCCCATGGTGGTGATGAAGTCATGATTGCATGACCTCATAGGATGAAGAGAAACAGAAGGCGTGGAAAGAAAGATGAATGAAAATGGATGAGAGGGAGCTCTGTGATATTTTTTCATGATTTGGTCGACCCCATGGAGTGTTTGGATGTACTCTGCAACTATCTTTATTAAGGCTTGAACCTTTTCAAGAATTGACCAAGCTAATGCCATAATAAATTATCACTTTGAGTCATCCAATCAGGCGTGCAGAAAATATTGACGGACATCCTTAGCGGATAGAGCCATCAGAATCATGGGAATCCTTAGGTTAGTGGGACATGCGTCCTAAGGAGACCTCTAGATTTTAAAGAAGTTAGCTCTTCTCTGTGGGGGGAGATAGGGGTCAGAAAAAATGGAAAGAAAAAACATAAAACAAACTAAGGTGATGCGCTGAAAAGAATACGCTAGAAGCCAACCGAATACACAATCGTCTCAAACTACTTAAGCATAGCACCAAAGATTGCAACAACACCCAAAGATGCACAATTTATAAATGAAAATAAAGGTGATTAGAGACAATAAAGATATGTGAATGATGAACCAGAAACACCACAAAACATATATATTACTCCAATGGTTGTGCACGTATTGCACATAGAAGAGAGGAAAGATTTCTATTACAAAGCCCAAGAAGAAGGCTGGAGTTTCAAGATATCCTTTTCCTAACAAAAGAGAAGCTTGGCGACAGAGAGGAAAAGGTTAAGAATCCTGACACCTAACTAAAATTATCATCTAAAATTATTCTATCTTTTTTATCGAACCTCCATTACAATTTATAGGGTGAGGAGGAGGTAAGAAAGAACTTTCAAACTCCTTCCCATCTGCCCCTTAATTATGATAAATGATATGAAGTGACAGAAAAAATATTTCCTCAAATCTTTCTCATGATTTGACCCCTTCAGAAAAGTGAGAGCCATGCCTATTTAATGCATCTTAATTATCCTATAACTTAATCCCTTGAGATGGACTCCCCTTTTGAGAAGAAACTCATATGGCTATTTATTACGTGACCGAGATATTTTACCCTTTATGCATTGGTTCCCAACCCTTGATTCAAACGGTGTGTATTTGTAATGAAATGACCCTTTGCCTCTGATCTTTTGAAAAATTCCTCAAGCATTAAATCTTATAATGGGTTATCACTCATACGTGATGAATGGCTTATAATCTTTATGGCCTACTTTGAAGATGGAGTCCATTTGTTGTGAGATCCATGTGGAAGGTTCGCACATCCTCTAGACTCTACTTTCTTTAAGGCTTTTGGGAAAGCTCTAGGTGGACACTTGGCAACATTTGTGGGCTTGTTGTCTTACTCCTTTTTGGCTCTACATGTCGATCCGTAGGATTTTGAGACTTTTCCCCTTTTTGACTTCCTGAAGTAGCGCTTGCTTGACACTTGGTAGCATCTCAGTGAGCCATTTGGTTCCCTTTATAATTTGGTTAAGTCCCCTCTCTCTTGGAAAATATTTGGCTTCAAATGGGTTCCTTTTAGCTACAAAAATTTAAAATAACAAGATTCATAGAAATCATCGGTGATTGAATCACTAATTGACTAAATCGGTAACAATTACTAGGTAGAGAATTAGAAAAAAAAAAGATGATATTTTTAATGAAATAAAACAATGAAATAAGGGACAAGGTCCCACTTTAGGAATGCCAAAATTTTATAAATATTCCTACTCCTTCAACTTGAATTAACAAAGCAAGAAAAGAGAGATATACCAACCTCAGAAGACACATGGTTTAGAAATACCTATAGATGTTGATTGATGGTAGTGGATGTTATGCTCCGTGAAAGATGTGTGCAAGCCCCTTTCCTACAAATAAACCTATGATCAAAGACACTACACAAGATATGATTAATAAGATGGATAAGTGAGATGCTCGAAAAAAGGTCGATTCTAAGAATCCAAAGGGCTTCCTTGAAGGATGTCAGCTTGTTGTTTAAACAATCAAGTGGATTGAGATAAATAAGCAATACATGATAACTGATATAAAACATATAATTGATATATGATAAGCTGATAAAAAATAGATAGAAGATAGATAAGAGAGAGATGAGTGATGGATTATGGCTCAAACTCAAGCTCGAAAGGCATGTCTTCTTCCCATTCTACCTTGAATGTAGCCCAAGCAAGCTCAAATTCGATGAGTATGTAGTCAAAGTATGCATGCCAATAATATTCTACTGCTTGGTGGAGTTCGTGAGTAAACTCAAATATGTTGTCCAATTCTTCTAAAGGGGCACAATGGATGGCGCACAAAGTCAGATCATGGAAGATATCACACCGCTCCCAAAAAAGGGTTTCGATCATCGATAAGGAATGAATGCTAGTAATTTCATGAGAAGGGCCACCAATTTCCATCTAACATTGATCCATGCTTAGAAAATGTTAGTAACAAAAGGCATGATATGATAAATAAGAGATATTTAGTGAAAACTGATGAAAATTACATAAAGGTAAAAAATGACAAGAATTGCTGGTGATTTGTAAAATATTTGATAAATTGGAATGTTTAGGATTTAAACTGATGTTTTTAGAATTACAAAAGCTTAGAAATGATGCAAAATTGATGAATAAACAAATAAGAAATACTTGGATGTTGATATGGAACTGAATGAGGTGTCTAACCTTGATGAAAGATGATGCAGGTAGTTGGTGCAATCTGCAGGTTGAGTGATGGAATGTTGATCCACAGGAGCTCCAAAGCTACTCCAAAATGCTCAATGGAGGAAAATGACAATTCCTAGTATTGATTCTAATATCCTAGTATTGAATGATGACGTATAGGAGGCTGATGAACTGAATTGAAAGTAAGAACTTATGGATTGAAGTTGAGGATCCGTTTGAGAGGATGGAAAATTGCTTAAATAATCACTAGTGATTATCTGAATCGGTGATTTCGGGCTATTTGATATTTGTGAGGAAAAATGGTTGAAACAACTTCCAAATCAAGGCTATTTGGTTTGGATTCCAAGGTGTAATTTGTTAAGTTGTTGGGGGACGTGTTGTGTTTATTTTAGAGGGTGACAAAATAAGTTATATATGATGAAAAAAAAGCTAGATATTTCCTAGTTGGTTGAGTAGGATTTATCAATTGTAGGAAAGGATAAT
This sequence comes from Taxus wallichiana var. yunnanensis, assembly GCA_018340775.1. Lineage (NCBI taxonomy): Eukaryota > Viridiplantae > Streptophyta > Pinopsida > Cupressales > Taxaceae > Taxus > Taxus wallichiana. The sequence continues at coordinate 513,096,763 of CM031244.1, forward strand.
CATGAGATAAGTGTGATAATGATAGGATATTGATTTTAATTAATTAAATAAGGATGGGTTTTTGATATGGGGTATTTATAAATTAACGAATAATGATGGGAGGGATGTTTATTATATTTAATTAATGGGTCAAAGGTGAGGTTATGTAATGTACGACTTAGGATATGAAATATCGATGTATTTAATTAATTGATTGAATAAAGATGAGGGGTGTATATTTTCGTTGTTTACATCAATCATGCAAAACAGACTTGGAAAATGTAAAGAAGTAGTTAAGTGCATGTGGAAGAGGTAGTTCAATCTAGGGATGTAAGATTTGATTAAATATTTTCTACATTTGTCTCTTTACAAAGTGGAAGAAGTAGTTAAGTTCATGTGGAAGAGGTAGTTTAATATAGAGTTGTAGTGTTTGATTAAATATCTTCTACATTTATCTCCTTCTCAAGTGGAAGAAGTAGTTAAATGCAAGTGAAAAAAATAGTTAAATCTAGAGTTATAGTGCTTGAATACATTATTTCGAAACTTATCTCATTGGAAAGTGGAAGATGTAGTAATTTCTTGCCAAATATTATAAGTAGATAGTTCTATAATCTTGGAGTATTGGCCAAGGGATGAGTTATAAATATCTCTCTGAAGCACTCAATGCAATAGTGGTAGAAGATGGATTATTTTCGTAACATTATTTTTTATTAATAAAATTCACAATTCAAGTATCTTAGCGAAACTTGTTTTTAGTTTTGTGAGCCTAAATCGAGGGAAGAGCAAGGGCCCACTCTTACCCAAGGAGGAGGAGGATTTATTACTATTTTAGAATATAATTATTATTATTTTCATAGATTGTTTAAATCACCATTGTGTCTTTTATTTTGTTTTGTTTGTGAAGTTTCACTTCCATTTGTTTAAAGTTATTTATTTGTTTTTAGTTATTCATTTCAGTTTTTATATTAGATTTACTTTCAGTTATTTATTTTAGTTTGTTAGATTAGATTTGATTTTAGTTTGTTAGATTAGATTCACTTTCAGTTATTGAATTTCCTTTCAAGCATTTTCAATTCTAGAGAAAATAATTGTAAAATCATTATTTCCTTTAGTCCCTTTTGCAGATATCCTTGAAACCACCTCATTTTGACATTATTTAATATTAAATGATGACGACTACAATGAACCTCATTAGAAGACATGGCCAAAGATTCATCCAAGGTATTTTGTTCGTATCGGATTGATTTGATGGTAAACGAGGTGAATCATGAGGTCAATTCTCAAACTAAGTCATACTAGGATTTTAGGTTTTTGTTATGACATTAATATGCACCACTAATCTTTTGACACATCAAATGAGAATACCCCATTACATGGAGATAGGAAATTTCCTTAGCTAAGGTGGCTTGTATGCCTAATATAAGAGCCTTGAACTTAGAAATGTTTTTGGTGACTTAGAACTCGAGTCAATAAGAAAAGGGAGGAAGTTTGGCTAGAGGGATTGATGAGTACACAACCTACCCCATATCCTTCAAAGCACTTTCCCGATCAAAGCGTAGAATCCATGTATCCTCATGGAGATCAATGGTGACCTCCTCCTCAATGATTGTGGCCATTGTATGGGTTTTACGTAGGGAATGAGTTTCTTTAATGGCGTTGGAGGAATGTGCCTCTAAATAAGTTGTGAAGCTATAATAGCAATGTTTTATGGAAATGACATTGTTTATGCCCTCAATAAGGAGGATTTCCTCATCGGGTAATGAATCATGAATAGGCTAAGGGGTAGAGATGGGGAGGAAAATAACTGGTCCACTATGACTTGGCCTTTTACAACCCATTTTGCGATGATATGAAGGTAAAACACAATAAGGATGGCCATCTAATTTCATATGTGATCCATTGGGACAAAAACATGTGAAAATAAGTTTTTATTGTATCTGTATGGATCACAACATAAGTAGTTTAATATATCATGTAGTGATTGAATTTTATAGTGTGTAATATATGGCTAGACAATGTAGTTCAATGGACATGTATCAAGTTTCATAATGTAATAAGGCTCAACTAACATAATAGATGGCATGTTCCTTTCCCTTTTTTTCTTCATGTGCTAACAATTTCTGACATACACCGGTGTGGAAAAGGTATATAGTATCAAAATTCATCCTAGTGAAGGAGGATGTAGAGTTGGCAATGAGGATACAAAGATCTTCATATTGTAAAAGGATTTCTTACAATTATTGGTCCATTATAATTTGGTACATATTCAAAGGAGGTTGTTTATGGCATGAGTGCAATAGGTAAATTTTGGGAAAAATCATTAGACTACCCCAAGTGTTATGAGGAATGTGTGTATGCATTCTATGGAGGATGACCATGGCATGTTGAGGATAGGCTTATTTTTTTCTTGGTCGACATCAATACCACACTTAGATACTAAGAATCTTGAGAATTTTTCCCTATGACACCCTAAATATGAATTTTCTAGGATTGAGGTGAACCTTGTATTTGTGAAGGCATCCTAAGGTAATGTTTAAGTCATGAGCATGATCATTAGTGTGTTGAGATTTGATGAGTAGATCATTAACGTAGACTTCAATTATTTTATGTATGAGGTCATGAAATATGTGCATCATGGCACGTTGATATGTTGTACTAACATTTTTTTAGTCAAAGGAAATTTTTACATTAAAATAAGTGCCCCATTCTACAAAGTGAAGGTATTTTTATGTTGATCTTTAGGGGAAATCTGAATTTGGTTGTACCCAAAAAACCCATCCTTGAGAGATAACATTTTGTACCCTACTATGGTGTCAACGATGGAGTCGATGAAGAGAAGATGAAGGTTATCCTTAGGAAAAGTGAGGTTAAGTTTTCAAAATTCAATGCAAATACTGAGATGGCCAAGGTATCATTTTTTATGAATTAGGACAATGTTGGAAACACTCTTGGAATAATCCATTGTATAATTAAATTTTGCATCTAAGAGCTTGATTATTTTTTTATGATACAAATCATTGATCTTGGGTGGGAAATTCCTTATCTTTACTTAAACGAGCGAGTGACATCGGGATAGGTAATGATGTTATGGGATACAATTTCAAGGTCAATGCTAGGTATATCGGTATATCCCCATGTGAATACCTCCATATGTTTTTCATAAATATTCTATGTGGCAGTCACACTAATGAGGAAAGAAATCACTAAGCATGAATACATGTGTGGGATCATTATCAAGTTGTACACTAATTGATGCAACCTAGAATCTACTGTGTAAAACCAAGGCATGCTAGCACATCACCCAGCCTGAGATGAGCACTCACCCAAAGTGTGCAAAGGTACTGACTTCTTTAGATTTGTTTGTGTAGGATGTTAGTGTGAAAAATATAAGACATATTCAAATCCATAATTAAACATAAACATTCTATAGTGCATAATCCAGATCTAGATCTTAAAGAATCATGAATTAAACAATAAGTATAATAATATCAATCATACATGAACTATTTTCAGTTATATCTAACACCATTATTCATCTAATATCATTCATTACATTAAACACTTTGTAAAACACATAATTTTCTTACATTATAAAGTATCACCATAGGTCATGCACGTATCGAGATCCAACAACATAACTCTATAATAATTCACACACACACACACACACACACACACACACACACACACACACACATATATCTAACTAAATAGTTTAATACATATTTATAGGGGTGGGGACTTTCCCTTCACTTCATACGCACTTCTCAAAATAGATTTCATGCTGATAATAGCCATGTGCCTTTACTGATAACATGCACACATGCAAGTGCGCTATTTCATATAGTTAACTGGATGAAGTAATCCTATTATTAACTACAACCATGCATGGTGCTATCAGCCACTTGTTCCCAAAACACCATTTGTGTGTCATGCAAGTCTCCACCACGGTGTGTGCTCCATACACAATATTCCAAAAATAGCCTATATCCATAAAAACCGCTAAGTCCTAAGCCAACTGCAGTACGTGTTTCCTTTGCTATTATTTTGTGCCTTCATATGTGCCTTGTTCTAAGTGTATTATTTGTGTGTCTTCTCCTTAGAGAAACATTTTTCCAGTCAACATTACCCCACACTAAAGTACATTGCCATCCCAAAGAATGGGAATTATTTTTACATTTCTTATATAATAAAGAATAAGAATTCAAAGAATCACTTGTATAAAATAATGAATTTTTACTCTGCAAAAGATCCTTTTTTCAAATGGGAAGATTAACTTTGGATACTCATTCTTAATCTTGGCTTCCAACATCTATCATTCATCTAGCGTTGTCATTGTATTTTTGGAGTGTCTGTGGCTATGAAATCTTGATCATCTTGAGTGATCTGGTCCTTCTCATTCCGTAGTATCCAAACAACATTGGACATATCGAGACATTATTGTTTCACCTGATTCTTAGATTGTTTCTTTGAAGCGTTGACGAAACAGATAGGGTAACGGTGTAGGAGGAATACCTGTTCAAATGTTGGTTGATGGGTTATTACACACGTATGACTTCCGTATCCACAAATGACTGATCATGAGAGCTTCCTTTTGGCTAAGAGGAACTACCTGTAATGAAAACAAGACCACCAGAAGGAATTAAACAATATGGGCAGTGAACTACCTAGCGTATGCTAGATCTGGGAAGTGTGATACTTCCTAGATGGCTGTCAGTCCACTGTTTTAAACAATTTAATTCTATAAACAAATTAAATCCTATTGCTATTTAAAATTATTTAGGTATCTCACTTAAAACACAATATGAAATAGATCTAATCTAACAGGCTAAGCTAGAATAGAATCCAAAGGTCAAATGATTGGTTTTGGGTTCTGTAGGTTTGACAGAGGTCATGAGATAGATCGTAGGTGAATGAGGGTAAGATGAAATTTGGTGGGTAGGTCTCTATTCTAGGCTATGTGGAAAAGTACGAGACCAATGTCAATCGGGGTGATCGACGATGGTTAGGTGTAACCAAAGTGCCGTTTAATGTGAGATCTAGAAATATCACGAGAAAAGTTGTAGTCTCCTTTGTGATTACACAAAGGACTTTGGTGGGTCAAGATGAGGAATTGGGTGACTGGAGTAGGTTTTGGTGAGGTTTTAATGGGTATATGGAGGTGAAAACGTTGGAGAAATCCAATAGGGGCAAAGTAAATAATAGATGATAAAATGAAATAAACCAAGAAAGTATGATGATATACTTACTTGGATTCCGTTCTGAATTCTGTGTGTGAGGGATAGAGGTGCTAATGATGGGTTTGAAGGTTGCAAGTGATCACAAACTAAATAAAATCTTCCGCATGGACTGCATGTACACTCCTCTTTGCTTGGATAGATCGATCATGGTTTGGGATGGTTGTGCGAGGGGAAGATGCTCAATCTCCTTCCTTACATGTGGGTTTTCACTTGGAATTTTCTCTCGAAGATGTGTTATCTCTCGAGAGAAGTGTTCTTTCTCATAAACCTTTCTCCTAATGTTTTCTAACCTTGAGAATAAGGTATTTTAGGGGCTAAAAGGGTAACCGATATGCGGTTCACTTAACCGGTGTCGGTCAAGTGGGATTTTCTAGGTTTACTAAACTAGGGAGCTCCTCTTGATTTCTTTAGATCTCGTGTCATTATCCCACAAATTAGACTGGGATATTCCTATGAGCATGTGAGAATGTGGTTAGAGGGAATGTAGGCATTGATTTTTAGGGTTTGGGCAAGTCTTAGTAAGTTATGACAACTTGTTAAGAATAGGTCTTACGTTGAGTTGGCTTGGTGAGGTGTCTAAGTGAACTATATGTTTTGATATTATTTACATAAAATATTCAAATAATAAGTATAGTGAAGATAATGCATTAATTTAATTAAATTAATTAAATTAATATTAGTGGGGTGAAGGGGGTCATAGCTAGGTAAATGTAATAAAGAGTGCTTATATGTCGAGGACCAAAGGGGAGTGTGACCTAATTTTAGTGTCTACATTTTTCCCCTTTTGTTGCGTAGCTTGTATTAGTAAGTAGCGCTAAAAAAATAAGATGTGGTTGCCCCATGTGTGGGTGAAGGTGATTCTTCTCAAACCAGAACCGACGAGGCAACGAGGTTGAAGTAGTGAGTGGTTTGATAAAAGGAAAATGTGAAGAAAAGGCAGGTGGGCACGGGGAAAGGGAGCAAGGTCTACTCGGGTAAGCTAGGTAATGAGTTAGGGTCAAAGGTAGTAATAACAAATGCACGTACATGTATAAACTGCAGCACTACTACCGGGTTGAAGAGCGAGTAAACTCTACATCATCTAAGGTTGATAAGTGTATCTATACAAGGTTGAAGTGAATCTGGTATCCAAGGTATAGGATATTGTCAAGAAACACAACATAGGTTAGGTGTAGGAATGTTTAGGTATGTTCTAGTACACCAAAGGTTGGGTCAGGATAAACGGTCACAACAATAGGCGAGGTTTTGTCATTAGGTCAAATAACACAGTAATGGTGCCGCAAGGTATAGTGAACACATGAGGTCAAAGGTTGCTAGTGATGGTCCAGGTCCAAATATCTAGGTCACGGCATGGGTAAGGCCAAGGTAGGGGTAAAATAATAAGAAGGCCCCAAAGGAGGACAAATGGAGGTAGGTGATGAGGTCTAGAAAGGTAAGGTAATGGGTTGGGTAAAGGTTGGATGGGGTAAAGGAGCAAGGTAAAGGGTGGGGTAAAATGGAAAAGTAAGGGCAATGTGTAGGTGAGGGTGACCGATGGCGGTCATGGATAACCAACATCGGTAGAGGAAAACTGATGATGAGGAGGTAGGCACGCACGCGGCCCGATGTCGGTCAAGGGTAACCGACGTCGGTTAGGTCGGGTGGGTTATAAAAACAAAAAATGCATTTTTATTTTTCATTTGTTATTTACGAAGTGGAGAAACGACAAAAAAGAGAGAGAAAAGAGAGAAAAGTATCTAGAGGAAACGAGACAGTGAGTTGGCAATCGATTTGACGAGGGTTGGGTTGGTGAGTAGCAGGTCCATGGGATTAGGGTGAGAGAGTTGATTGGTTAGAGGTTGTGAGTAGTTATTCGGTGATGGTAGAGGTGGGAGAGGGATCAAGCGGACCACAAAGCAAGCGGCGAACATGCCACCAAGACGATGGTAGCACAACGAGGTAAGCACCTAACTTTAGATTGGTGATTAGATAGATTAGAGGTTTTGGTATGTGGTATTTGTATGGTTTTACGGGTTTTGGTTTGGTGTGGGTGGGTAAAAATAAAATGTGGGCATGGGGGAATAACGGGAAAAAAAAGGGGGGATGGTAGTAAATTATATAGGTGGGATGGGTAGGGGTCTTGGGCTAGTGTAGGTCATTGTAGGTTGGGTAAAAGGGGCAGGTGGGAGAGTTTTGTTTTAAAAAGGGGCGTTTGGGAAGTTGCGGAATTTTCCACACGGTGATCGGTGTCAATCAAGCTTGGCCGCGTTGGTTGGGTAGAATCGGGATCGGTCACCAAACAAGTGACTGATGCTTTGAGTTAAGTTGTAACCGTGGCAGTAAAAATGAATCGATAGTGGTCACCAAATAGGTGACCGATGCCGGTGTAAAGGTGACCGAAGTCGGTTAGAATAAACTAGTACCGGTCAGGATTTTAGGCATAAGGGTGCAAAATTGATGTAGGCTAGGTAGTTGAGATGGGTAGGGTAAACATAGGGTGGAGGGTAATGATAATTAGTGAATATGGTCATGGTAAATAAGTATTAATGTTGTTCTTAGATTAGTTGCGGGGAGAGCGCGATTAAACATGCGGGATAGGGTTTCGCTTTATCTTGATGTGATCTTGTGCGGCTTAGCGACTCCTTTGGAGCTGTACAGCACGTGGAGGAAGTGGGCTTGAGTGGCATATGGTGATACCAACATGTTGTTTGACAACCCAACTTGATGGTCGTGATCATCCATAGATGGGACTCCACAACTAACACATTCCATCTACCGATAGGTGAGATGACTATCACCCTGGAGGATGTGTTTCGGATATTATGGTTACGCATATTGGGTGCCCAAGTTTACTCTATCTCCTTCAAGGCCTCAGAGGAGCTGATCGAGATAGTTTTTGGTGAGGAGCGGTGGATCTGAGATTCCATAGTGCCAGTTTGAGCTATGGCGAGATGTACCTAGCCCGTTTGGATGAGACGAGGCTAGTGGTTCTATTGATGGAGGTAGTGTGCTGCTATGCACTGCCAGATGTAGAGGGTGGATGCTTTCCCTGATCACTGATGGGGGTGCTCCATGATATGATGGTAGAGGAGACCTGGTTTTCCTGGGCACCAACATTCTTGGTGCAGCTATATATCGAGAGATGTGGGCATATGGTAAGTTGCGCAGTTTAGCTTTGTGTTGTACATTTATACTACACTATTGGGCCTACAAGCACATAGTCTATGTTTGACCTATAGGGATGCCTCGAGTAGATGCATTCCTAGCGAGATCGGTGTGGGTGGGATATAGGAGATGGGTGCCGGGATAGGAGAGTGGAGATCGGATAGGCCGACATATGATGTGGCCCATTTTCGGTAGTTGTTGGAGGGGTTGTTCGGAGTGGACATTATCTGGAGGCCATATGTGGGATTCCCCTCATATAGGCACATGCATGAGGAGCTAGCTGAGCTCCAGCTAGAGAGAGGTGAATACAGGTCGTCGTGTCTTAGGGAAAATGAGATGATCCTGGTAGACAAGGTCTGACGGTAGTTCGGGCTTGTACAAGATATTCCTCCATCCTTCCCATAGTATCAAAGAGATGATGTGGAGAGGCCTCTACCTCTACCACAGCCTACAGTGCCTATAGGGGAGGAGGAGGAGCCAGTGGATTGGCAAATAGATGACACCAGATGTACAGACAGGTATAGGTAGTGGTGGGTGGCTTAGTTATGAGCCATACCACCTAGACTAGGGTAGCCAGACTTAGCTACCATTACAGTGTAGAGAGATGCCCTATAGGGGTAGGTAGCAATGCTGATTACCTAGATAGGTATACTACGGATGTAGCTCGAGGGTCGAGAGGCGGAGGTAGTAGAGTTACGAGTACAGGTGGCCAGTCTGCAAGCCCAGATGGTAGAGGGAGGGGATGGAGGAGATGGAGATATATATGGTCAGGTGGCAGCCCTACTTTGGCATAGGTGGAAGGATTACGGGCTAGTTGGCCACAACCTAGGCACAGATTGGGGCCTTACAGGCCCAGATACAGGCACAGGGGTAGGGGCACCACCATAGGCACAGGGAGTTGGTCCTAGTTCATAGGGTGGGAGTAGGGCAAGTTGCTTCTGAGGGTAGGTATAGGGGTTGAGACCTATGGGACCACCACAGACCGTGCTTATATCTAGGTTACGAGATGCCACATGTGAGGTGAGTTATTATCGGGATCAACTCATGGTGGATGGGATAGACTTTGTATCCTATGGAGAGTACAGAGCACAATAGGAATACAATGAGAGGATGAGATCCTAAACACATAGTGTGGAGAGCATAGGAGGTCAACGAGCTCTGAGGCCCGATCAAGGAGATACCACTAGCACACAAAGACAAATTCTAGGTGAGGTTCCAGTAGGGGACACAAGAGGTGAGGGTGTAAGTGACACAGAAATGGAGGACATCCGATGAGATGTTTGATATGTGGTCACCTGATTTTGGATGTATACTAGTGATTTTTTTGATATATATGTTGGCTTGCGTGTCGAAAGTAGTATTTTTATCACATACCGGCTGCATGCTGAAAACAATGTGGATGTACAAGTAATTTTTGTATATTTTGAGCATATACTTGACGGCTTCGTATGCCGAAGAGATTTTTATTGAGTCATTCATTCTTTTTGTATATATGAGACCGAAACTGCGTGCCGACATTTTGTACTATATATATATATATATATATATATATATATATATATATATATATATCAGCTTGCATGCCGACATTTTTTAGATGATGGACAGGATGAGATAAACATGTATATTGAGATACACATTTATTGATTTGTATGATGAGATTCATGGTATTGCGTGATTTGTTAATGTGTGTATGAGACATTGGTTTAGGGCTTGTATTAGATGAGATATGGATTTGTTACTTTAATGTGGTTTGAAATTAGGTGAGTTAGGCATGATGGAGTTAGGTTGGTTTAGGCATGGATCGAGTCAGGTTATAGGCATGGATTGAGTCAGGTTTGGTTAGGCATGGATTGAGTCAGGTTTGGTTAGGCATGGATCGAGTTAGGTTTGTTTAGGCATGGATCGATTCTAGTTTGTTATGATTCATTATGTTGGCAATGAATGATACTATGGGTCATATGTGACATGTTGTATAATCTATGCATAGTGATAATAGAGGGATGGTAGGTGTAATAAATGTATGTTGTGATAATGTTTAAAATATGAAACAACTTGTTATGTATGTGGTTTAATTTCCAATCTTGGGTATAAAAGGGAAACAAAGTGAGGTGTGATGTAATGTGAGGAACATGGAAGGTAAATTTTTTAGGGTAGAGGATGGCCAAGCTAACCTCCAAGGGCCCCATGCCCTCGGAGTGTTTCCTACATAGTCCTGGCGAAAAGGGACCTCAGGCCGATGTAGTTCTCCCATGAGCTAGGGAAGAATATGAAAATGAGTTGGTAGGGTTTTGGGCATGTTGTGGGTTTAGGTTTAATAGGTGTGGGTATATTATAGGTAATGGATGCGGTGAAGGTAATTATGGTAAAAGGGAGGATTACCTCAAAGGTAGCGTCGAGGACCAAGTCTGTATAAGGTAATCAAAACATTAACAAAGATGGTTAAAAGATAAGAGGAGGGGCAATAAAGTCACTGATTGGGTATGATCATACCAAGTAGATCATACCTTGGAGGAGGTGAGGAACATAAGACCCTAAAGACATTACACAATTGACATGTTCTATGATGACGGTAGTCACAGGATCACCAAATGTCTAAATTCCAAGATGTCCCTTAAGGTAATTGAGGAAATGAGAGTGGAAATGGTAAGGAGGATGAAAGGTAGCTAATTTTATATCTTTTTGAGTGACAGGATTTTGGACAAGGGGTCCTAGGTCATAGTGGGAAAGTCCATGACTAATTTTTTTTTTTTTTTGATAGACTGATCGATGCGGGAAGTCTATATGGGATAATGAATATGGTACTCCTTGAGGTCTTCGTGAAGCTGATCGATGCGGGAAGCTTCGGTTTCTCTCTTTTTTTTTTTTTGAAAGCATCACATAGTTGTCCTTCGAGGGAGCAGTCTATTTATAGTAGAAATTTTGTCGAGAGGAAGATGTCCTTTTGAGGGAGTCATCTTTTATTAGAAGTTTGACTCAAGGAGTTTGGTCCCATGTGAGGTCTTTGAAATCATGGAAAATACCAAGGTGGAGGATAGGACTCTTGTTCAAAAGGCAAGGTGGAATGACCATGGGATCTCATCTAAAGGTAGACAAAAAGTATCCATGAGAATCATGCTATGTGCAGCGCCGTGGTACACATATTCAAGAAGAGATAACAAGTGACATGTACTCACATGATTCTTGTTTAATCATTGAGGAGGTGTATGGAGTGGGTAGCACTCAAGGGACAAGCTCAGTAAAGAGACAAAGGGTAAGGTAGGGCAACGAGTCGATAATAGAATGGTCAAAGATGCAATGTGTTAAGGGACTTAGGTTCAGTTTACCATCAAGTGAGGATAAATGATAGGCACATGATCCATAGGTATGAGTTACGATGTATGATCCAAGCTAATTAGGAGAAAATTTCTCCAGGTTAATTTTTTCGATTTAGTTACAAGTTGATTTTCTTTCAAGACAAGGTCATCAAATTGGAAGGTTTTTTCATGAACATGTTTTTCATAAGCACGTTTGATACGTTGTTGGTAAACTTGAAGGTGATCCAGAGCATTACGATGACGTTCATATAATAACTATAGTTATGCTAAGTGGTCCTGACAAAAGTCATCATCAGTAAGCATGTCATGGAGAGAAATGTGGAGTGAGGGGATCTAGACTTCAAGAGGCAGAACAACCTCTGTACCATAGACCAGAGAAAATGGTGTGGCCGTAGTGGAAGTATGAATACTAGTGCAAAGATGCCCACGAGGACAAAAGGAATGTGCGTATGCCAATCCTTCCTAGTATCGTCAACTACTTTCATGAGAATTTTGTTGAGGGTTTTGTTAGTGGATTCAGCTTGGCTGTTGGTTTGTGGGTAATAAGGTGATGAGAAACTAAGCTGAATGTCGAAGGCGTCGCAAAGTTTTTGCAATGTTTTATTTTTGAATTGTTTTCCATTGTTAGTGATGAGGTGATGAGGGACACCAAAGTGGAAAATGATGTGATGGTTAATGAACTCACATATTTTCTTGGCTTTTGTGGAGATGAGTGGTATGGCTTCCACCCATTTTGTGTAGTATTTGGTAGCAGTGATGATCCATTGATGGCATTGGGAAGAATGGGGATTGATTTCTCCAATAAAATCCAAACCCCATTAAGAAAAGGGCCAAAGGTCATGAGTGACCTATAAGGCATGACTGGGTGTATGATGAAGGTTGGAATTTTGTTGGCATTTTACACAATGTTTGACGTAGTTGCAACAATCATGGTTAAGGGTTGGCCAGTAATAGCCTAGGTGAAGAATATGCTTAGCAAAAACAAGGCCACTAAAGTGACCTCCACATATTCCATCATGAACCTCCTTATTGGTATAAGGAATTTCTAAACTTGTGAGGCATCGTAAAAGAATACCATCAAAGCCATGCTTATAAAGGAGTCCCCCGAATAATGAAACAAGAGACCTTTTAAAGGAAGATGCGATGTCCGTTACAGGTGAGATCAGGAGGTAAGATGGAGAGAGAAAGGTAGTCGGAGTATTGTTTATACCAAAGGTCACTAGGGTCAGGGGTTGGAGGTTCCAATTGAGTAAACATCATGAGGTAAATAAGAAGGTGAATGGAGGAGTTGTACGGTGACAAAGATTTTAGAATCGGTAGGTGAAGCGGGTATTTAGAAAGCTAAGTAGGCCATGGTATCTACAAATTTGTTGGTTGAACGTGGGATGGTTTGAAGGGTGTAACAATCAAAGGTGGTCAAAAGTATGTCTACATGATGTTTATAATTTTTAAGTATCTCGTTATGACATTGGTACATACCATTGACTTGGTTGATGACCAATTGTGAATCACCAAAGATGTGGATTGATTTGACATCTAGGGCATATGCGGCTTGGAGACCTAGTACGAGTGCTTCATACTTGGCAATATTGTTGGTGCATTCAAAGTCTAGTTTGAAAGAAAAAGGTATGTGTTCTCCATCCAGAGGAATGAGGATAATACCAGCCCCACCCCCACACTGACACTTGGAACCGTCAAAGAAAAATGTCATTTGGTAAGGGGTTTGTCCAGGGAAAGAGTAGCAATTGACTCATCGGAAAGTCAAAATTAGAGGGTTGATCCCTAGAAATAGGTGCATTAGCCAATTGGTCAGCGATAGCTTGGCCCTTGATGGAATTTTGATGAATGAATTCGAGGTCAAGATCAGCTAAAAGCATAAGCCATCACATGACATGCTGATTTTGATAAGGTTTGGCATACATGAAGTGTAAGGGATTGGTGTTGGTCATGACATAGGTTTTTGGTTGAGTAGGTAATGGCAGAGTTTTGTGGAAATGAAAACTAAGGCTAATAAAAGTTTTTCTAGATGGTTATATCGGGTTTCATAGTCCAAAAGAGTACCGCTTATGTAATAAACCACCTACTCCCTATGTTGTTCATCACGATGAGTGAGCATGACTCTAAGGAATGATCGGTAGTTGATATGTATATGTAAAAAGGTTGATCGTTTTTAGGTGGAATGAGTATGGGTGGTTGGATAAGGTATTTTTTGAGGGCCTCAAAATCTTTGTGATAATCATCATCCCATTTAAAAGAGACATCCTTCCTAGCGAGATGATGAAATGGTTGACATTGATTAGATAATTGTGAAATGAAATGGTGAATGGACTACAATTTACCTTGTAGGACATGGAGCTAGCGAAGGTTAGTAGGTGGAGGAATTTTGAGGATGGCCTTGACTTTAGCAGGGTCAACTTCTATACCATGGAGGGAAACAATAAATCCTAGGAGCTTTCCTGAGAGAACCGCGAAGATGCATTTTTAGGCTGAAGGTAGATGTAATATTTAATGAGGTAGTCAAAGATGGTTTTGAGGACTTCAAGGTGCTCAAGCGACATTTAGATTTGGCCAAGAGATCATCCACGTAATCTTCTAATATGCAATGCATGATATCATGGAAGATGTAAGTCATAGCACGTTGATATGTGGCACCAACATTTTTAAGGCCAAAAGGCATGACTCGATAGTAAAAGGTCCCCCAAGGGGTGATGAATGTGGTCTTGTGTTGATATTCTAGGGAAAGAAAAATTTGGTTATAACTCGAGAATCCATCCATGAGTGATAGCATCTCATGACCAGTGGTGAGGTCAACCAGTTGATCAATACTGGGCAAGGGAAAGTTGTCTTTTGGGTAGGCTAGGTTGAGGTCACGGAAGTCCATGCAAATGCGGAGTCCCCCTGTTGCTTTAGTAATAGGGAAAATTTTAGAAATCCAACGAGGATAATCAATGGGTAAGATGAAGGAAACAAAAAGAAGGTGCTGAAGTTATTCTTTGACAAGAAGAGCAATGTGAGGGTGCATTTTCCTTAGCTTTTGTTTGATAGGTTTGGCATCGGGAATGGTTATGATATTGTGGACCACTATGGTGGGGTCAATATCGGGCATGTCTACGTAAGACCAAGCAAAAGCATGGTTATGATCTCGGAGAAAAGAAGTGATGGCTTCCTGTTTAGCAGCATCTAAAGATTTTCCGATCTTTAGGATGTGTAGGTCATCCTAAGTATGAATGTTGATCTCGATAGTCGATTCATTCAACATGGTTTATGTCTCAAAGGGTAACAACCGATGAATATATGAGTCTTCTACACCAAGGTAGGTGAGTATGGATTCATCATCTTGACATTGAATGACGTTAATTATAGGTGTGTCTTTGTCGATCATCTCAGGATATAGGAATGGAAGAGTGGAAGGGGCCTCGCCTTTGTGTTGATAAGTCAAAGGCCCCAAGGAAATGGTGTTTATGAAAAAAAATTAGGAGGGATAGATTCAGGATCCATTGAATCTATCGGTGAGGGTGATGATGAAAGTGAGCGGGTGAAGGTGGTGATGAAGATGAGGGTGGAGAAGGGCTAGGGTCTTTAATGAGTTCAATGTGAGCTTGTTTGGTAGGAGGTTCGGGGAAGCCAATACCACTACGGTCATTATGTTTGCGGGTGGTACATGGAATAATGGTATGGTGGCCTTGCTCATAAAATCCAAAACCAAAACCCTTCCATGCATAGTGTGCAGAAGGTGTGGGCAAAATGGCATTGGTAAGTGATTGGAAGTCAGCGGAAAATGGGCGGGTTTGTGATGATGTTTCAAGTGTGTAAGTGGTAGTATCAAGTCCCCCATAGGTGAGACTAGTACGGAGATGAGGAGTACCATAAAGGAGGCATTATCCTATATGGTGATCATAGTGAGGGTGTTGGTGAAGGCTTATGTACTCTACGGAGTAAGGAATGTGTTAAACTATATAGGTGGTACTCCCCTAGAGTGAGGCATTGAAAACACCTTCCAAGGATCGATGGTTGGTAAGTAGGTAGCTGGAATGGATGATGTGTCGAAGGTCGATGCAGAGGTGGTGTTAACGGATTGGGAAGCTAATGGATCAGCCATGGAGGTTATAGTAGCGGTAGGAATGGAGGAGGTATGTGTGGTGAAAGCAGTGGCTGTACTAGTAGGTGGAGGTGTAGGTGAAGCGGTATTGGTTGTGGAGGTAGATGACTTGACAGGTATGAGCACATCATTGGGTCGGTAAAGCATGTTGCATGTTTTGAAAGGTGATGGGTCAGCCGAGAATGGTATAAGTGTGTCCTTCGTGTTCAAAATTTACACAATGATTCAAAGTGGAAGGAACGTAACCCATGACATGGATCTAGGGTCTACCAAGCAACAAGTTATATTGAATTCCCCCTCCAAAATGTAAAACAATTCTGGAATAGTGCGGGGCCCATGCAAACATGGAGGATGATAGTTCCTAGTGTGGAGGAGATAGCTTTGTTGAATGAACATAACATGACCGCATGTTTATGCATGCAATTGTCGGTATGCTCATTTGAGAAAATGCATGGGATGAAATGATGTTAATGCTAGCACCTCCACCAATCATTACACAACATGCCCATATGTCATCACTGTGGATGGAGATGAAGAGGGCTGGGTTTGGGTCAACATTTTGGTGTGGCGCGATCTCTTCCTCGAGAAGCTAAGGGAGGCTACTTGGAGAACAAGATGGGGTGAAGATGAAGGTGGTAATTTGGTGAGAAAGGCTACATGATGGGGTGTGATAATGGAGGCTATGGGTGTAGGATCATTGGGTAAAACCTCAATAGATCAAGAACCTCCATGAGAGCTTGATGATGGATTTTGAGATTTGGATGAGGTTATATAAGGAAATTTTGAGGGGAGATTGATGTAATTTTTTGAGCATGGTGTGATGTGTGATGCCATTAGAAATGGGGTATGTGGGGCCATGCGGATAGTTATTTTAGGTATGGGTGCGAGATGGTATGTTGGTTATAGGATTGGTTGGTAAGTTAGTTGCCTTTTCTTTTCCTTTCGCACGTGTAGTGACGTGTATCATGTTGATTTAAGTGGAGTTGGCAAATGGAGAAGGTGTAGGATGAGTGGTATAATGAATTGAAGGGAAAATACCTACTAGAGAATAAAATCCTTGTGAGGTGAGTTGGGCGCAATGACATTGGGTGGTGGCGTGGCAAGTTCTCTAATGCGAACCATGTTAATTTCAAATATTGGGAGTGGATATAGGAGCTGTGAGGGTGGAGGTTGTGGTTGTTGAGTGGGCAGTGTGGGAATGGGTGTCGGTGAAGCAGGATCCTCGTCAAGAAGGTTGTCGTCATCAAAGTTGGTTTCTGGTGGACACAATTGGATAAGGATAGTTTTCAAGGCCTTGTAGTTCTCCACATCATGCCTTGGCACATGATGGTATGTGAAAATTTTAGTATCATCAAACCCTTTGGGCTTGGGTTTGAGGGGTTCATAAGGTCAGAGTGGTGGTAATGTGATAATAGAGGTCTCGAGGAGGTTGGTTAAAATTTTGGCATAGGATCCTGCTAGTGGATCAAAATGGGAAGTGAACATGGGTTTGGGTGCAGGTGTGGTTGATCGTTGAGGAACTGTTTTTGGCGAGTAGGCATGGGTTGAGTTACGATTTTAGGTGCCGTTGTGGTTTTAGGTATCAGTCATGTTTGTTTGGGTAGGGGTATAATAGATGGATGGGTAGGAGGGTGTGTGGTTGTTTTGACTACCTTATTGTGGGGTAGTAGGTTTTGTTTTTGGGTTACACCCTCTTGGGTAAAGGTGATGTGGGTGTACAAGTTATAGAAGGAAAAGTAAATGGAAGAAGACGGTGAGTTACCCATGGGGATAACAGGGGTGTTGTGAAGGTAGATGACGCAGGTCATACTTGGGGTGTGAGGGATAATGACTAAAGTGTAGTGGGTAGTGAAGCAATAGCTGAGGGTATTGGAGGTATTGGTGGTAAAGAGACTACAGGTATGGGTGTAAGTCGTGTTGTGTGCTTGGGTAGGTTAGAGGTTTGTGAGGAAGGAATGGGTTGTTATGTTATTTTTTATGGATGGGTGAAGGTTACGTAACCATGTTGGGCAAATGAGGTCTTGAGACAGATGGGACAAGTGCGGGTGTGATTGGTGTGGTCGTGGTATGAATTCGGTCGATGAGTTTATTTCTTTGGCTTGGGTGTCGGAGTAGATGTGGTATTGATGTTGGAGGACGTAGCTAAATCTAGTTTAATAGGTGGATGAGTAAGGTTGGTGGTCGGGGGTGATCCCTAAAGTGGTAATAGGTTTAGTTGAGGCAAATGTTGTAGGTGTGGGTTTGGGTTTAGATGTAGGTTGGGTTATGGGTAAGGGTATGGTTTGAGCACTAACAAGTATCATGGAAGGGGTTGTGATAGAGGTGGTTTTATTTGGTTTGATTGGTTGAAATGTGTTTTGGTAGCTAGTGGAGGTATCAAATGAGGATTTATACATATGTGTTGAGATGGGGAGTAAGAGGCACCGCCATACTAAATCCCTATCCACATAATCTAAGTGATTGGACAAACATGAGAATGACACATTTGTGGGTGGAGTTGGTGAGGAACTAATGGCAATTCTCATAAAATGTGTCTTAGAGATGGGGAATTGGATAGCTTCAAATTCCGTGGGTAAGAGAGCCGAAAGTAGGTCCTGGATTGTCATCACCAATCCGGCACTATGATAATTCTTCACCGGGAACTCCTTGTGCTATGATTATTTACTAATGCACAGCCTTTAGTTTGGTGGATGTAATCTGGAAACAAAACAACAACATAACACAAAAATACCATCGACTATGATAAGACGGAATGATGACAAATCTGAAATATCAAAGTAAATTATAATATTAACATGAAATTGTTACAATCTCACCCATGAGGTACTTCAACAAGACTATGGGAGAAACTTTACAATTACGCCTCTTGATGGCTTCTTCAACACACCTTTAAACTGATGGCTTCCTTCGCACACTTCCTACAATATTTCTCACTACTTCCTTCTATGCTAAATGAGGGGGGTGGCCTCTCTATTTATAGAACTTCCAGGCTTATCCATCTTATCTCTAAGATAGGATAAGAAATCCACTCTGACGAATCATATTCCATACCTTAACTCTTATCTGTACATGTAAGCTTATCTCTTAAGATAAGATAAACCTTATCATTTTACATGGGTTCCACATTTTTAGACTTTTTACAAATAAAATACACAAAATATTTATGACCTCACTCCTTGTCCTTATTACCAATATAATATTTCTAATTCCTAATCATGTAGACCCTACTTCTCTAATTACCCAAACTTTGACATTTTAACATTACCGGACCACTTACGACAAATATTTACTTTTTACAACATTCCTATTGTACTTTGACTGTTACCATACTCCACATTATTGGTGACACCGTACTGATGGCACCGTTATCTTCTATCAGACGCTACTACTAATTATACTTAACAACATCCTATTCCTAATACATACATTAATGAAATAGAAATTATGGAGGAAAATTTTAGTGTCGACATCTTCCCCCTTCCTAGCTTCTACTCCGTCCTCGGAGTAGACTATTATGGTGCTTGGAAAATCTTCAACTTGTCATGGTTGACCCATTTCGTAATGGGAGTGCCATCCAATTCTTCCAAATGCAAGACGTACCATTTTCATGCACAACTACTATTTTGTAGGGCCCCATCCATTTTGGAAGAAATTTTCTCTGTCTTCTTTTTTTTGTATCTGGAATCATATACTAGAACCAAGTCATTCACATGAAATGGAGACCACCGGATCTTTTGATCAAAGTATTCCTTCTACTTCATTTTCTTCTTATGGCTTGTATCCTTTGCTATTTCCCTCATTTCCTCTAGCAAATGAAGATGTACCAACCTTTCTTTTACTGAATCACTTTCATCCATCCTTTCATTTTTCATAACTCTCACAAAGGGGGAATATCAAACTCAATAGAAGAATCGGATCAATGCCATAGGCCAACTGAAATGGGGAGTATCCTGTTGCTGACTTTGATGTTGCCCTATATGCCCACAATGCTGCATGAATCCTTTTATCCCATTTATGTACCTGCAAGGCTGCATCTTTTGCTAGAATTTGACACAACACAAAATTTGTTCGTTCCACCTGTCCATTTGTGCTTGGCTTGTATGTTGTTGCCTTCCTGTGCTTAATAGAAAACTTATTGACTAGGGCTTCTACCACCTCATTAATGAAGTGGCTTCCTTGATCTGTTACAATTTCTAATGGACAACCAAATCTGGTGACAATGCGTTCATATATGAACCTTGCCACTTCATCCATGGAAGTTGTTTTCAATGGCCTAGCTTCAACCCACTTGGTTAAATAATATGTGGCAACTACAATATACTTATTTTGGCGTGAGTAGTTGGAAGTGGACCTACAATGTCTATTCCCACTTTTCAAAGGGACCAAGTGGAAGAATAGGACATAATGGAGTGATGAAGTCTTACTGGTTACCATGTGTTTGACAAATATCACATGTCTTACAATAATTATAACAATCTTTAAAAAGAGTGGGCCAAAGATAACCTACATCCAAGATCCTTCTTGCGTAAGTTGTCCAGAGAAGTGCCTCCACATGTACCATTGTGGAATTCTTCTAGCAGCTCCTTCCTTGATCACGTCCAACCGCCTCTCTTGTATTGTCCATCGTGTCCTATTCAAATAATGCTCCATACGTAATAGAATATGGATGACTCGGCTTGAGTAATCTTTCTCTTAGTCTTTGCATTGGCACCATCAGAAACTTGAATTCATTCGTATAATTCCAAATATCTATGTATTCACTAGGGATTGTGTCAAGGAGAACAATGCTACATCGGGAAAATCATCATCATCACAAGATGATCCTAAACCATCATAGGCTCGAGAGAGTGCATCTGCATTGACATGCTTCTTTCCTGGCCTATCTATAATATCAAATTCAAATTCTTGTAGAAAAATTATCCATCTTGCTATCCTCCCTGATGGGTTAGGCTTATTTACAATATATTTTAGAGCCTGATGATCTGTTACAACTATAAATTTCTGCCCTAAGCAAGTAATTTCTAAACTTCTTTACAAAGAAAAATGATAGCCGAGCCTCTTTTTCAGCCATGATATAATTTACCTCAAAGACTTGCTCATTTGTCTGCTCCCAAAGTAAATTGGATGTTCATTCCCATTTTCATCCTTTTGGCTCAAAGTACTTCCTAGTGCTGCATCTGAGGCATCAATGTACACAATGAATGGCTTGCTCCAATCTGATTCTTTAAAATAGGTGAAGACACCAGGCTTCCTTCAGTTGTCCAAAAGCTTCATGCGCCTTATTTCCTAGTTCATAAGTAACATCCTTCTTCAAGAATCAAGTTAGTGGTTATGCAATCTTTGAGAAATTCTTGATGAACCTTCTATAGTAACCCACATGGCCTAAAAATGATCTCAACTTACTTCTATTCATAGGAAATGGTAAATCTTTGATTTTTGAAACTTTATCAAGATCAGTACTAATACCATCTCTGGATACAACATGCCCTAACAAAACACCTTTAGAACATCCAAAGACACACTTTGTAGGGTTTAGTGAGGCTTGTGCTTCATCTAACCTTTGAAATGCTGTCTCCATCTGGTGCAGGTGGTCCAACTTGCTCCCATAGATGCAAAAATCATCCAGAAATACTCTGATGAAGGTCCCAATGTAGGGTTCAACACCCTATTCATCAAACATTGGAATGTTGCTGGAGCATTACACAACCCAAAAGGCATAACTCTATAAGCAAACGTTCCCCAAGGAGTGGTGAACGTGGTCTTCAGCTGATCTTTCTCTGCTATATGAACTTGGTTGTAGCCGCTATATCCATCAGCAAAACTATAGCACTCCTGGCTAGCTACTTCGCCCAAGATCCGATCCAAAATGGAAGAGGGTAATGATCCTTCTTTTTGCCTTATTGAGCTTCCTGTAATCAACACAAATGCGTAGCTTCCCATTCTTTTTTATTGAGATCACAATGGGAGAAACCCATTCTAATTTCCACAAAGAAATATGAATCCCGCATCAAGCAACTTATCTATTTCTTCTTTTACGGTCTTGAAAAAATTAGGATTCATTCTATATGGCATTTGCTTTATGGGCTTAGCACCATCTACCAAATTTCAAAACAATGTTCTACCCAACTTACTTGACGGAGTTCCTTGTAATCAAAAGTGAATAGGTGTATGTACCTTCAAAGAGCCGGAGGTAGGATTCCTTTTCACTCTCCATCACAAAGATCACCAATCTTTATTTGTTGGAGACGATCATCAACTTCTTCTTCGATAATTTTATGGGGTCATGAGTTGGTGTGACTGAAGGATATCCATGACCAAAACATCCACCTCACTTTCTTCATCTTCAAAGTGTCCACTTCACCGGTACTAGAGTAATCGTGAGGATGTCCAATCATCGCCATCACTTGAATCCACAGTGTTCGCTTATGATGTCGAGGGATCACATTTATCTTCACCCTCTCTCTACCACATCCAAGTGTCATGAAACCTTCATTCCAATAGTTTCTTGCATGAACTCTCCTTAGCCATGGTCTTCCCAACAGCATTGGGTACGCAACAGTACCATTTTTCATCACCTGAAAGTCTACCACACATACCACACCCATAACAGATATTGCCACATTTGAAACTACACCTTCTGGTTTAGTTTTTCCTTTATTTAATGACCTTAACATAAGTGTTGAAGGGCGATCAATTTTTAAACCCAACATATTCATTACAGACTCGGTCATTACATTAACTGCAGCACCTCCATCAACTAAGACATCATGAATTGAAATACCATTACATAATACCTCACTTGTGGAGCATAGGGATCCGCCTCTACCTCCAAAAACAGGGACCTCAACCTCCTTCCTTCTTCGAGCATTGAGTCCACCTCGCAACTCCCGCCTCTTCTCAGAAGACATAGCCAAGAGTTGACCATATGTAATATTTGCAGCCTTTTGGACAGATCTTCCAAGATGGAGTATGGTCCTTGCCCCGTGAAATCGAAAAATCCCGCACACCCAACTTTCTTCTCCTATGTTTCTTACTAGTTTCTTCTTTCATCTTCTTAGGATCATTTCCATCTTGATTATCTTTTTCTTTCTTTCTTTTTGTTACAAACACATCTACTTCATTATTTCTACTCTTATCTACTACATCAAAAGAATTCACAGTGCTTTTCCTTTATCATTATCTCCTTTACCGATGATATGAAGCTCTATCTGACAATTATACTTATAATGACCCTTTTATAACAACCATAACAAACAACTTCAGAAATATTTCTTTTGACCTCTATCTCCTCCCCGAGAACTAAATTCCTTTCCTTGAAGAAGATTAATAGTTAATCGACCCATCTTCCTAAAGAGATCTTCATACTCGTGAGATGTACTAGGAGAAATATTTGTGCTCACCGGAGTGGTTAGGATTCTGACCAAAGGTGCTAGTGTAGGCTCTACTTTGCAATAATTTCTTTGGGCTCCTCTTCCATGCTTTCTTCTTGCCTTCTTGCAATCTCCTTTGCTTGTTCAATGGTAGCCGGGTGGTCATACTTCACTCATTGTTCGATCTCTAGCTTCATCCCAAGAATGAAGTGCTTACATAGGAGATTATCCATGCCATTCATCAACCCATCCGCTAATCCTTCCTTCCGGATCTGGGCATCGAGCTTCCTCCTTAGCTCTAGAACATGAGCATGATAATCCCTTATCTTCTCCTTCTCTCCTTGGGATAGCTTTGTGATATCGATCATGAGATCTGCATATCTCTGTTGTTCACCAAATTCTTCAAGAAAACTTTCAGTTAATAAATCCCATGAATTTTTCACATTATCACCTAGTGTTTCAAACCACCTAAGTGCTGAACCATCCAAAAAGGTAGGAAAAAATTCAGTCCATTGTTCCCTTCTTATAAGGCCATTACAAATACAAGATCGCTTAAACTCTTAATGAAAGAAGAAGCATCTTCATTAGATTGAGCTGAAAAAAAGAGAATCTTTCCCATTTTCAAAAGTAACCACCGTGAAATACCAACCCACAAGTACAATCAACAAGACTTATGTGCACAAATAATTACTAGAATTACTAAAAATAGAAATGACCACGGTAAACTATGGTAAAACTTGACTTACTGTGGTAAAAACTGATTTTACTGTGGTAAACACTATTCACAGTAAAAAGTGAAGTTACTACGGTAAATACTATTCACGGTAAAAAGTGACTTTACTGTGATAAATACTATTCACAGCAAAAATGACTTTATCATGGTAACTACTATTCACGGTAAAAATGACTTTACCATGGTAACTACTATGCACAGTAAAAACAAGGTTACCCTCTAATTGATTTTTGACTAAGTGGGAATATCTCTCCGTAAAATCCACTTAACGAGGAATGGTCCCGCAACGGAACCAAAATGTCATCACCAATCCGCACTATGATAATTCTTCACCGGGAACTCCTCGTATATGATTATTTACTAATGCACAACCTTTAGTTTGATGGATGTAATCTGGAAACAAAACAACAACATAACACAAGAATACCATCGACTATGATAAGACGGAATGATGACAAATCTGAAATATCAAAGTAAATTATAATATTAACATGAAATTGTTACAATCTCACCCATGAGGTACTTCAAGTGTTATTGACTTCACTTGCCTTTCACCAAGACTATGGGAGAAACTTTACAATTACGCCTCTTAATGGCTTCTTCAACACACCTTTAAACTGATGGCTTCCTTCGCACACTTCCTACAATATTTCTCACTACTTCCTTCTATGCTAAATGAGGGGGGTGGCCTCTCTATTTATAGAACTTCCAGGCTTATCCATCTTATCTCTAAGATAGGATAAGAAATCCACTCTGACGAATCATATTCCATACCTTAACTCTTATATGTACATGTAAGCTTATCTCTTAAGATAAGATAAACCTTATCATTTTACATGGGTTCCACATTTTTAGACTTTTTACAAATAAAATACACAAAATATTTATGACCTCACTCCTTGTCCTTATTACCAATATAATATTTCTAATTCCTAATCATGTAGACCCTACTTCTCTAATTACCCAAACTTTGACATTTTAACATTACCGGACCACTTACGACAAATATTTACTTTTTACAACATTCCTATTGTACTTTGACTGTTACCGTACTCCACATTATTGGTGACACCGTACTGACGGCGCCGTTATCTTCTATCAGACGCTACTACTAATTATACTTAACAACATCCTATTCCTAATACATACATTAATGAAATAGAAATTATGGAGGAAAATTTTAGTGTCGACAGGACCTAATGGAAATTCCTATAAAATGTGTGGAGAAATGCTCACCAAGAGGTAAGAGATCTCAAAGTAGGTCGATGATTCTAGGTGGAGGATATGATGGGAGCTCCTCTATAAGTGGAGGAACAATGGGTGAGCTCCTCTATAAGTGAGGAGGAAATGGGTGTGGCTCCTATGGGTGAGGAGGAAATGGGTGCTCCTCTGTGGGTGGAGGAGATAATGGGAGCCCTTTTGGGTGGAGAAGGAGGTATTGTAGAGGTAAAGGTTCTCTAAGTGGTGAAGCCAGGGGTGAGATGGGATCAATATTAGCAGAAGACCCTCCATAGGTGATGAAGGAGATGAAAGGTGTTCCTCTATTGGTGAAGGAATACGGGAGGTTGGTTCCAATGCGGAAGGAGGATTTTGGGCTAGGATCTCCTCTATGGAAGGAATATGGGGTAATAGGGAGGTGACAGTACCTCTTTAAAGATAGCGTGAACTTCGGGGTGTGGGTATCATGAGTTTATGTCTCACCGGTTTGATTGGATGAAGGGGCATGGTTGGGAAATGGTTTTTGAAGATTTGTAGATTTTGGTTGGGGTGACATTGGGATTATCTACAGCTAAATCACCTTTCTCAAGCATTTCTTGACAATATTTTTAAAAGTGATGAAGTTGCCATCACTATGACCCTTTACTCGATGATAGTTACGTAAATCATGTTCTTTATACCATGTGGGCATGGGGCGAAGAAGGGTCAAAACCAGTGTGTGGTTTTATAGGTGGAAGGGTGATGGCTCCAGATTTGATAAGATTTTCTAAGACAGAAGAGTAAGGTTCCCAATTGGGGTATATTTTCGTTGCTCTCATCTGAATTGAAAAGTCTGGACAGGTGAGAGATTAGATGAGGGTGTAGCCTGATTTGATGGATGAGTCTGGGCTAGCCTTGATTACCACCGCGTTAGTGGTGCCCTTAGCTTTTGAACAATTATTTTTTGGTTTGGAAGAAGAAGAAGTATCATTCGACTTGAATGCCAAATTCTTATTGCGTAAATTGTATTTTTTTTCTCTTCGATGGCCCGAATCTTTAACTTTCGTGCCATAGTGAATGCCTCATCGAATGTTCGAAAGGTTTGGAACTTTACGCAAGGTCCTGGGAGATATGTCTAGCACAAGCCCATGTGAAGAGCTCAATGAGTTTTGTTTGTGGCAGTTGGAAGGTAAGTTGATTGATTAGGTCATGTGTCGGCCGAGTGAAAAAATCTGATAGATTCATCCTCATACTGACGTGTGGAATATAGATCGTCATGGTAACCTTCTTGACGATATTGATAGAGAAATGATCCAAGAAGGCTTGGGATACCTGATTGAATGATAATATAGAGTGTTTAGGTAACCCACTATACCAATCTAATGTAGGTCCAGTGAGGGACATGGGAAAGGTTCTCAAAAGCAAGGCATCATCATGAGTGATTAGATAACACCCATGTTTGAATGACCACAAATGTTGTTGTGGGTCTTCTTTGCTATTGAAATAATTGAATTTAGGAATTTCCCAATGCACAGGGTATGAACGGATAGGAATGGATGGGTGAATAGGCTCATTGCAAATCTCATCGTAGGTGAGAGTGTTGTGGGAGCTAGAAACTGATGCCTCCAATGTCTGCATCTTGTCCAACATCAATTTAATTAGGTCATTGGTGGGTTGTGATGATTGGATTCCTCCCGTAGCATGAGAAGGTTGGTTTTGGGCATATAATAGGGTGACACTCTAGTGTATGGGGCTGCCATGTAGGGTGATGGAGAAGAAGGCAGTGAAATAGGGGTATGTACCCGAATGAATAATGGATGAAACAAGAGGTTGTTGGTAGTATGTATATGGGGGTGGAAGGGTCGTGGTAACCCTAGTGGCAATAGGGGCTAATGATTGTGGAATGGAAAGAACCACGTTTTGAAATGGGGTAGGGGTCACCGACACTAGAGGTGGTAATGTAACTATAGGTATGTGTGAGACATTAGGGCGGATGAGGTTGTGTTTGGGGTAGTCGTCGAGGGTACGGTGGATGTAATGGGTGTCATAGAGGTAGCAGATGCGGCAGTCATAGTGGGTATAGGACCTAACTACGAAACGACTGGGGGTAAGGTGGATGCGGACGTACGGAGCCAAAGAGGGGCGATGCGGGAGTGGGTACTAGAGTCGGGGGTTAGATACGGGCATGCCATATATCAACTAACCCAAGGCATCTCGAGTGGATGAGTGGGAAAGGTAAAACTGCAAGGTGGTAGGGTTTTGGTCAAGGAGTCGTGTGAACTCCTCATCTCTAGTAGTAATAGTAATATGTTGGATGGGATCCATAGCTCATGATAATAAAATAGAAGGTGGTAAAGGAATAGGTGGGAGTGGTTGACAAATGGCGAAATACAAGAGGCACTTGCTTATCTTCGAGTCAAGCACCATGTGAACTAATACTTCGTAGGGCATCTTCTTTATACATGACACAGAGAACAACAGAACAGTGAATCTGTGACAAAAAGTGGATTAAGTACCAAATGTTGGCTAGAATGTGAAACAGGCTAACCGATTCTCGTTATGGGAAAATTGACGCTGATCAGGGGTAATCGCAGCTGCCATTACTATAGAAAATGGACAAAGGAGTAAACAACGAGGTAAAGGTAAAATCTGACAGGTATGCCAAATCTAAGGATGTTTAAAACATCAATGGGAATAATGACAGTGATAGGGGCTATGAAAAGTGGAAGAAAGTGAAGAAAATGTCCTTTTGAGTAGGTTAGCAAAAGGACATGGAACCGACATCGGTTGGGTATAACCGATGGTGATCAGAGGTAACCGATGATGATTACTATGAAATTGAAACAGTGATGAAAGAAAGTGGTTGTGAATTAAAATCTGATGTAGAATCAAACCCATAATTCTAAGAATGATGATGATATGGCCCAAGCACACTCAGGTGAAGCCGGAATACACTAGCTATGATGAGGAGCATGCAAGGATGAACAAGAAAAATGAAGAATATGATCTCTCACCTCAAAATGCAAGCCAAGCAGAAACACTAAGAAAAATGTGATCCTAGGAGTGCCTTTTCTATTATGTTTGTTTAGCTTATGCTATTTAGGAATTGACACATGAATTGTGAAATAGATTTTTTGGTGAGGATGGCTTCCTACAAAGAAGGAGATCTAAAAGGTGAGGTTTTAGGTATGTTATGGTGGGGGTGGGCTTCACTCTGAAGTATGACTCGACAGAGCAGCGAGCTGGGTGCCCATTGTACCGTGATCGTGTGATCACCTACAACTTCTTCCTGTAGGATGTTGTTTAAGAATGTATGTATTTTGAATTTTTGTGTGGTTTGGTAAGACTCAGAGAAAGAGAAAAGGATAGAAGTGTTTTTCTATGATTCATTTGTCAACCATCACCGGGCATGACTTCCAAAGTGCATAGGTTTCCTCAATTAATGTGAGCTAATGTAGGAAATCAAAATGGAATGCACTTATTTTTAAACCCAAATTGAAAATGTGAAATTGGATGACACAATAAGATGAAGAGGAAGAGGGATGCTCTTTCACTACAATGTAGAAAACATGAAGAAATGGTTCTTTTTAATTACACCAAAAGAAAAGTTTCCTTTAGAGCAAATAGAAAGAAGAGGTGGGTTACTAAAGAATAAAATTAGTGTGTATGCTTTTGAAGGGAAAAAAACACACAATTTTTTTCCTAGGAATGAATGAAATGCAAGGAACCCCGGATGGGTCCCACTGGGCATGCCAAAATGTTTCACTTGATTCTTAGATCGTTTCTTTAAAGTGTTGACAAAACAGATAGGGTAACGGGTGTAGGAGGAATACTTGTTCAAATGTTGGTTAATGGGTTGTTGTGCGCGTATGACTTCTGGATCCACAACTGATCATGAGAGCTTCCTTTTGGCTAGGAGGAACTACCTATAATGAAAACAAGACCACCAGAAGGAATTAAACAATATGGGCAGTGAACTGCCTAGCGTATGCTAGATCCGGGAAGTGTGATACTTCCTAGATGGCTATCAGTCCACTGTTTTAAAAAATTTAATGTTGTAAACAAAGTAAATCCTATTGTTATTTAAAATGATTTAGGTATCTCACTTAAAACACAATAATAAATAGATCTAATCTAACAGGCTAAGCTAGAATAGAATCCAAAGGTCAAATGATTTATTCTGGGTTCTGTAGGTTTGACAGAGGTCATGGATAGATCGCAAGTGAATGAGGGTAAGATGAAATTTGGTGGGTAGGTCTCTGTTCTAGGATGTGTGGCAAGTACAGAGACCGGTGTCGGTTAGGGGTGACCGATGGAAGTTAGGTGTAACCGTGTTGGTTACTATCGTGATCTAGAAATATCACAGAACAAGCTGTAGTCTCCTTTGTGATTACACAAAGGACTTTGGTGGGTCAAGATGAGGAATTGGGTGACTGGAGTAGGTTTTGGTGAGGTTTTAATGGGTATATGGAGGTGAAAACGTTGGATAAAGTCAATAGGGGCAAAGTAAACAATAGATGATAAAATGATGATAAAATGAAATAAACCAAGAAAGTATGATGTTATACTTACTTGGATTCCATTCTTGAATGCCTATGTCTGAGGGATGGAGGTGATGATGATGGGTTTGAAGGTTACAAGTGATCACCAAATGAAGAAAATATTTTACATGGGCTGCATGTACACTCCTCTTTACATGGATAGATCGATCATGTTGCTAGGATGGTCAGTGCAGGAGAATATGCTCAATCTCCTTCCTTACATGCGGGTTTTAATTCTGAATTTTCTCTCTAAGATGTGTTCTTTCTCATCAACCTTTCTCCTAATGTTTTCCAACAACCTTGATAATAAGGTAGTTTATGGGCTAAAAAGGGTAATCGATGGTGGTTTGACTTAACCGGTGATGGTTAGGGGTAATCGGCGTCGGTCAAGGTGGGACTTTCTAGGTTTACTAAACTAGGGAGATCCTCTTGATTTCCTTGGATCTCATGTTGTTATCCCACGATTAGACTAGAGCTTCATGTGAGCATGCAGGAATGTGGTTAGAGGGAATGTAGGCATTGATTTTTAGGGTTTGGGTAAGTCTTAGTTAGTTATGACAACTTGCTAAGAATAAGTCTTAGGTTGAGTTAGCTTGGTGAGGTGTCTAAGTGAAATATATGTGTGGATATTATTTAAATAAAATATTCAAATAATAAATATAGTGAGGACAATGCATTAATTTAAGTAAATTAATATTAGTGGGGTGAAGGGGGCTCATGGCTAGGTAAATGTAATAAATGGTGCTTATATGTCGAGGGACCAAAGGGAGTGTGACCTAATTTTAGTTTCTATAATCATTCCTTCCAAAATATCCATCTTTTTGCTATGAGATTCCCAATATCATATATTCTCCCCTTATGTGGACCTTGGGATACTACTAGGGATTTATACTTTTGTTTTACTAACGCCAATATTTTTACGTGCCCTAAAGTCTCATCTTTCATTACTTCCATAACATCATTATCTTCAACTAGATATTTGATCCTTATTACTACCTCTCGGTGTTGTACAAACCCAATGTTGGATATGTCATCTCGTACAATTCCCCACATCTGAAAACAAACCTTGTTCATGGAGGGATCGACCACCACTCGTCATAACCTACTTATCAACATCATGTCATTCCATTCATATCAGACTTTAAATTCTTATATAACCATGTCTTTAAACAGATGTATCTACATCATTGCACCTAGAAAGGCTTCATATTTGGATGTTATGAATAGGGAATCCATGATCTCATCATCCAACATTCCCTCAGACCACATGAAAAATATGAACAAGATTATAAGAGACACCGCTTCGAGTCCTCCGTGCATACTACATCTAAAGCCATCATGGATTTGGAACCATATTTCTCATCCACGCAAGATGACCCTATAGACATAGATGACACCGTTTCCATTCCTCCTAAAAAAATTAGTCAATACTATTTCATTAGGACCATTAATTTATTGAATTGTTCATGATACTAAGACACTTCCTTTCATCTAGCCTGAAATGATTGAATATGAATCACCCACCATCAACATCCTTCAATGTCAAGATGATCAAGCTATTCTCTCCCATATGGGAGAAGAGGACCATTTCTCCACTTGACACTTCAAAACTTCTATATAAATCCACCACCGACGTCAATATATGGAATATGTAGGAGCATCACATATTTAAGGTCACCAATCTTTAGATCCATAGGAATTAAATGACTTCACCTCCTTCTTATCCAAGTATAGTCAAGCCTTTTCTTGGTCATATAGTGACATTCCAGGTATTGATCCCAATATCATTTTCCACAACATCATCACTTATCCTAATGCCAAACAAGTCAAAAAAATATACATAGGATACATACTCACATATCTTTTCTCATCAAAGAAGAGTTACAATGCTTGCTCTTTGCTAATTTCATCATACCCATTGACTATCCAAAATGGGTCTCTAATATTGTTCTTGTAACCAAAGCCTTAGGAAAGTTACGCATCTATACTAACTTACGAGATCTCAATCTTTCTTTTCCTAAAGATGACTTCCCTCTTTTGAACATCAACCACCTTGTCAATCTAACCATTGGCTAATGTATCTCTCCCTTATGGATGACTTCTATGGTTACAACAACTTCCTCATGGCTACCGATGATAAACATAAAAATCCTTCATTACTCCTTGGGGGACCTTTTATTACCGTGTTATGCCCTTCGACTAAAAATGAGGGGCCACTTACCACGCACCATGACACACATCTTCCATGACCTCATCCACAAAACCCTAGAAGACTATGTAAATGATAGTTTAGGAAAATCGAAACAATGTCGAGATCATCTAGTCATCCTTGATGTTATCTTCACCCATATCATTCAATACTCTCTTCGTCTTAATCCTACTAAGTTTTGGTTCTATGTTATCCTCAAAGAAACTCCTAGGGTTCATCATATCTATCAAGTGCATGTAAGTAGACCCCGCTAAAATAAAATCCATCATCAAAATTCCTTCACCTACCAACCTCAAGAATCTTCACATCCTTTGGGTTAATATTCAATCTATCCATCACTTTATATCAAAACTATCGATCATTGTCAACCCTTCCACCACCTTCTTCATAAAGATGTTAACTTCATATGGGATCAAAATTATCAAAAATCCTTCAACTGAGCTCAAACAATATATTTTATCACCACCCATTCTTATACCTCCATGTGAGGGGGAGATTTTTTTACCTTTATATATATGCTACTTATCATGCCTTAGGTGTTATGCTCACTCGGCCGAGACGAGCAAGGTCGTGAACATGTCGTTTACTATATAAGCCACACTCTCCATGAATATGAGACTCATTATACTATAGCCAAAAATTTGTTTTTTTCCTTGTACTTCACAAATTCCAAGCTTCGTCATCATATTCTCAACCACAATACTTAGATTGTTACTAACTTTAACATGTTTAAAACCTTACACTCTAATTTCACCATATCACAATGACTATATCACTCGGTGGTTCATGCTCATGACTGAAGTTGATCTTGAATTTATCCCATATAAATCTATCAAGGGAAAATGTATTACCAATTATCTTGTTGAGGCTCCTCTTCCAGGACAATCAACCATCTCATAAAAAAATTCATCATGAATCTATCAACACTATCACTAATTAAGAATGTGCCCTTGTCAAAATGACCCTCTTCTTTGATGGATCTAAATGCTAGCAAGGGGGAGGAGTTGGTATCATCATCATACCTCCCTGGGGACTCCCATCCCTTTATCATTTAAAATTAACTTTGAATGTAATAACATGGCCGAATACGAAGCATTAATCATGGGGTTTCAAACCGCCTTCATGCTCGGTGTACAAATATTAGACATCTATGCAGACTCATAACTTGACATCTATATAGAAATATAAATCCATTGTTGAATTCCTCCTAGAAGCCTTTGATCATTACACTATCCAAACTATTCCATGATCTTCAAACAAGTTTACAGATACCATGGATTCTCTAACATCCCTCATCCCTTTATCAATCAAGAATTAATTGATAACTATAAATTGCTCATTTTTATTTATAGAATCAACCAACCATCCCATAATAATGAACTCCCCTCTATCAATATCATTAAAAAAATCCAATTGACCTTTGGTACACTCAAACATTTGACTATCTTTCAAAATCTAAAATTCCTCTTGATCTATCCAAAAACACTAAACAATATTTTCTTTAGCGCTACCCTACTACGTCATTTTAGGTGGTTTCATCTATAAATGTTGATTCAATGGTCTCTTTCTAAGATGCCTTAAATGTCATGGTTCTAATAAATCCATACAAGAAGTCCATGACAGTATATGTTGTGGACATTTCAACGACACCGCTTTTCGCTAAGTGTGTCCTTTGACTAGGCTACTACTGGCCTACCATCAATCAATATTGTTTCCCGTATATTGAGAAATGCGTAAAATGTCAAGAAAATTTGAATCTCACTCACATCCCCATTCAATCTTTACAACCTACACAAGATCTGTGGCCTTTCTCACAATGGGGGCTAGACCTAATTGGAACAATCAACCCTCATTCATTATGAACCACATCATTCTATTATTACATCAACTTAATACTTCACTAAATGGATAAAATCCATTCCTACAACTTTTACTAAAGAAAATTAAATATTTGACTTCATCTATCAACATATCATATGTCACTTTGGTATCCCTCACAAACTTGTCACTGATAATGGAAAATTCTTAAAAACAAGGATGTTAAGAAACTTTGTGACACATTCAACATCAAATTAAGATTTTCATCACCATATTATCCCCAAGAAAATGGACAAGTTGAAGCTTCTAAAAAAACACTTAACAAGATCCTCATGAAAACCATTGACAAAGAAGGCAAGAATTGACATGTCCAAATCTCATTTTCTCTTTGGGCCTATAGAACTAGCATCCATACCCCCTATAGATGATACACAATTTTCACTAGTTTATGGCTCTGAGGCGGTTTTACCCCTTGAAGTTCAAATACCATCACTTTGTGTGTGTCTCGAGACTTCATCCTTGATGAATAATATCGACAAGACCATCTAACACAGTTAGAATTGTTAGATGAAAAGTGTTTAACAACCCTCAAACATCATCATGTATATCAAGAGTGCAATAATCATGCATACAAAAATGTAAAAGAACATGAATTTAATATAGGTGATTTCATTCTTAAATAAATTCAAAATGTCACTACTCTAGAAAGGAGTAAATGTGGAAAGTTTTCCCTAACTGGATCAGTCCATACATCATCACTCACAAGTATGTGTCGGGAGCATATCATTTAACCTACCTTGATGGTACACCTGAAAAGGAACATCTCGAATGTCTTGCAGCTTGTGGCCTTTCTAATGTCAACACCTTGATCATCATGACAATAGTCACATAAAAGATACTCCTTCACCATCGACAGTCATTTTACCGCTATAATGATTTGAAAGCATGTGGTTTTCCAACACTATCCTTAAAACCTTAAATATGAGCACCACATATTTTTTTCATCGCATCTTTCACATGGAAAAATTCCTCCTTAGTAACAAACCTGCGCAATCATTACATATAACCACCTTGTGTATCAATCAAGACATGTCATGGGAACACATGCATAGTTTGTGTATACATCCTATACCCCTCCTTGAAATGGTTTATTAGGGATTTCTATCAAAGCATAAAAAGAAATTCAAAAATATCTATAAATGCATCCTATAAAAATAAAAACTAATCCCTCAAAGGATAACTATCAAAAATAAAAATTCATATCACAAAAAATAAAAGTAGACTAATCCTTTGAAGGAAAACTACATGTTAAAATCGTAGACGATCCTTGAAGGATAGCTACCTATTGAGTAGACATAATATTTTTATAAGGAGAAGACACGCTAAGAATACACGTGTAGGAACAAGGTTCATTTGAAGGCACATAATAATAGGAAAGGAAACACGCTAGAATAGTTTGGTTTGGACTTAGCCGTTTTTATGGATACATGTTATTTTTGGAGATTACGTATGGAGCACACATTGGGATGGAGAATTTCATGACACACAAATGGTATTTTGGGAATGAGCGGCTGATAAGCACCATGCATGGTTGTAGTTAATAATAGGATTACTTCTTCCAGTTAACTATAGGACATCTATTATTAGCGCACTTGCATGTGTGCATGTTATTGTAAAGGCGCATGGCTATTATCAGCATGTGAACTATTTTTAGAAGTGCGTAGGTGCTGAAGGGAAAGTCCCCACCCCTATAAATATGTATTAAATTGTGTAGTAGTGGGTGTGTGTGTGTGTGTGTGTGTGTGTGTGTGTGTGTGTGTGTGTGTGTGTGTGTGTGAATTATTGTAGAGTTATGTTACTAGATCTTATATGCACATGACTTATGGTGATACTTTATAATGTAAGAAGCTTGTGTTTTACAATGTTCAATGTAATCAATGATATTGGTTGGATAATGGTGTTAGACATAACTGAAATTGGTTCACGTATGGTTAATCTTATGACAATTATTGTTTAACTCACGATTCTCTAAGATCTAGATCTAGATTATGCATTCGTGGAAGGCTTATGTTTATTTATGGATCTGAATATGTCTTATCTTCATCACACTAACATCTTGCACAAAAAATATAAAGAGGGTCCTGGTACCTTTGCGCACTTTGGGTGACCACTCGGCTTAGGTTGGGTGATGTGCCAAAGACGCCTAAGTTTTATTCATAGTAGAACCTAGGTTACATCATTGGTTCCATTGTTGGGACCTCTTTTTAGCTATTTTCACGATTTTTCACAATGAATACATACTAGTTAACCTTAACAAGTGTTGAGGAGTGGATAAAAGATCTGGAAGAAGAGTACGCTCAGAGGTTCAACACTAGATCTGAGATTGACACACATGCGTGGGTAGAGAAGAATTTATATGACTGTTTATATGAGAGATTATTTTATATCTTTCCAGTAGATTTGTACGAGTGGCTGGTTTCTTATGTGTCTAAAAGGAATTGGAGGTATTGTACACTTATTTGGATGCAGGAAGAATTTCAAGCCCTCTATGATAATGATCTGATTTGGACGCGCACTATGGATACTTGGTTCTATGGTGTTTTGAATAGCTATATTTTGGAGTACTCAATTTCCACTTATTCTTGCCCAGAGGTAGCTGAGTTCAAGTTTTTATGTTAACCGGGGAGCTTATTTACAAGGCATTCCACCTGGTGATCAAGATCTTGATGGTAACCCTAAACTTGGAAGAAAATATGATGGCTAGCTAAACCATACCACGTGTAGGGGTAGAAGCATGTTTGGTGAAGGATGGCAGGACCTAGCCGACAAAGAGGAAGAGAGAATAAATGCGGCTTAAGTACAATGAAGCTTGTGAGAGGGAGATAAAGAAGCAACATGATATTATAGAATGGATTCGTGTTGAGGAGAGAGATGGCTCATGAAGGATTTAGAGCTCATGTAGAAGGCATGGAGCCAGAGCATCTAGAAATCCCCCATTTGGGTAAGCATGATAGGGAACCCTTGTTGGCCTCATGTGGGAGCGTGCCATTAGAGACGACTTGGGCCACAAGCACACTTATGAATCTACCTAGAAACCTAGCCCTTGCACTTGGTTATCTAGTATTTAGTACAATCGATAGTCAAGAAGCTAGTTTGGGAGTAGTAAAAAGGAGTAAATCAAGCGAAAGTGCATCTATGGCTAGGAAAATGTCTTCTTTGTTATTTGGAGGTACCTTTTAGGCGCATCATCAACACAAAACTCAAGTGTGTAGAATTTTGGACTCAATTCTAGAAGTAGTACCACCTTGCAGACTGTAGGAGTTAAATTTAGTACCACCTTGTTGGGAAATAGGAAATACATCCATTGGTTCACTTATGGTTATAGGAGGAGGATTAGGGGGAATAGGTGACTCTAGTTCTAGTGGATCCGGTGATTTTGGTTTCAAAGCTAACACAGAGGCTCTAGATCAGGTGGGCATGGTCCTCACCAACCCCATAATATTTACTTGGATATGTCACTTCATCTTCCATAGTATAGGGGAATAGAAGATGTTACTGAGCATGTGCATATGTGTGAGATACTATGGCACGCAAAATGAATCATAGCTTCTAAGTGGAAGGTAAGTCAGTTTGTAACTATGTTGTAGGGATGCACTCAAATTTGGTATAGGAAGTTTGACCCTGATCAAAATTGTGTAGATTATGTAGCATTACGAGAAGATTTCCTTAAGGAGTTTCATATCCCTGAATTTGAGCAAAAGAGTATAAGCACACTCAAGGATATTAAGTAGGGCACTATTGAAAGTGTTTGGGAATATGATGCCCATTTCAAAACACTTTTTCTAAACTTTCATATGATATTCATGCAAGTCAGCATGCACGTGGTTCGTTGGGGTTTTTATCACACCTTTTAGGAGGGTGTTGTCACATAAGACATATATGGACCTGCGTAATGCACTTGAAGCTACTTTGTGTGCTGAGGTAGTCAGAAGTATAGATAATGGAGTGAGCCCATTCCTAGAAGCACATATTGTAGCTATGGAAAAGTAGTTGGAGAAACTATCAAAAATTCAACTCATGAGATGCACACTAGGATTTGGTGTATAGATTGTGAAGTGGAAGGGCACACTAAAGATATTTGTCCTCACAGGTTAGTACATTCATTGTTTCTAGAATATAAGATATGTCATTTATACCATGATGTAATTCAAAGTGCCCATTATTACAATGTGCGATAAGAAATAATGTATCTTGCTATTGTAATATTTTCTAGTCCACGACTCATAATATAAAAGACTACAAGTTGATTGGTTAGATCCATGATTCCATAGATATTGGTGTGCAACGAAATGAGTATTAAATAATTCTAAAAGTAAAAATAAGCACCATGATCATGATCACGGTCAAGCGCGCTATGATCATAACAAAGGGTATTTTTATGAAGGTTGTGACACAGTCGAGGATACTATGGTAGATTCGGGGCCAAGGTTGTGGTGGTGTACGAGGTGAGTTTCCTCATGGAATGTGTTTTACATGCAAATTTCCTAAGAAATATAGGCATAAATGTCCTCAAAATGTTACATTTTCTTTTAAGGGAAGAATTAAAACTATTAGGAATGCCCAAAATTATATGAGCATCTTTGCAAGCAGAAAAAACATGAGAACAAGGGTGCATGGATGATTAAAATACAACGTTCCATAAATAATCATTGGATGCCAAATTTAGCATCGAAATTTGTGAAGATTACTACACGTGTTGAAGCTACGTGCACTAGAAAGACGTTATAATAGAATCCTACTATCACTAAAGAGGAGGTTTTACATGCAAGGTACTTAGATCCTACACATTAGAAGGAGTTTTATAAGGAAATCTGTTGTCGCCAAATCACTTTGCACCCTCCGAATGGCAAGGATGTGAATAGGACATTCATTTGATTGGGACACATGGGATCACCTCTCAAGCTGTGGGACTTGGGCTCGAGGTGAACCTCCGGAGAAGGCCGACTTCCTCTTCCTAAACTAAGTGTTGTACTACTCCTAGTGTAACAAAAATGATTATCTAGTCCTATGCTAACATTTTCATGGGGTTTTAAGGAAAGAGATTTACAGAAATGCAACTATACTAGGGATGGTGATGCACCGATAAAGGGTGTTTCAGGACTCGGGAAGGGTTAATTTGAAGAGGGTGTGTGCACCACGAGTCAACTTCACCTCTGCAACTTAGAGAGGGTACAAGATACCACAAACTAAGAGACACGCATTCCCTTTGTTAAACTTTATCAGACCGAGAAATATACCAGTTTCCCAGTGAAGAAGGATGAACTCAAGAAGGGTGAATGGACACCACAACTCAACTGCATGCAATACTCCACCACTCAATAAGCACAGAACTCCAAGAACCTGCAATAGAAACTTAAACTTGCACAGTGTACCTGCAAGTATGAGAAAGGCACAAAGAAGCATAAAAGGATGAAAGGACCGAGATTAGTCACAAAACACACTTTTATTGCTTCAATAACATGCACAATGCATCATACATTCAGAAGAGGCAATAGTTGCCATTACAGTCTTGAAGAGGAGGCTTGAAAGTTCTCTCAACACACAAGAACAACTTGCAGAAGAGAGAGGATTCTTGAAAAGTATACACTCGCTTTGAGATATCTAACTGTCTAACTTATACGAATGTTGGAACCCTTTGAAATGAGCTTCCAACTTACATTTATAGAAGAATATGTGAGAAAGAAGAGGAAATGGTCATAATTACATTCCTAAAATGAAGGCCCATGATGTATTTATTACAGTTAGTTGAACCACCTGAGAAGGTTCCATCATGGGTCATTAATTGCCTGATGACCTAGTCTTCTCAATTAATTAAAAGAATATTTAAATAAAATATTTAAATAATAATAATAAATATTATTATTAAAATATTTAAATATAAATATTAATTTAATTAACATAATGTTATGCCCCCGTTGACCCGTTTGACTTGAAGAGGAGGGGGTCCATGTGGATAGAGTCTGCACAAATCTCAACTCGGTGAGTTTCGAATCCTCTAACTCGGTGTTGCAATCAATTTTGAACCCCACACTAACTCTTTCCTTGCTTTGGTAATCGGGATCTTTTGCATTGAGTCCTTTGAATGGTGAGCTATCAAACTCGATTCTTATCATTTTCCTTTGTTAACTCGAGGCCATTTATGCATTCCACATTCAAACTTCATGAAACAACACCACGAGCTCCTGCAAAGTCACCGAGCTCTTCATCCAAAGAACGATCTTACCTTTCCGGGCTCAAACTCACTTGAATACCGAGCTTAACCCAATATTTCTAAAAAGAACGGTTTTACCACAATGCTCACGGTTACGCTTGCCTTATCATATAACACTCGTAGTAAGAATGTTTTGGCTTTGCCATAATAAGCACAATTTGTACCTTCCAAACGATGAGAAAATGCCATTATCAATAAAGACCTAATGCTACCATGATGATGACCTGTGGCTCGTGCCCATAACATGTTGATAGACACCCTTAAGATACAAAGTATAATCGTCCATTTGTGAAAAAACAAGTTTTTTAAACTTGGTAAAGGAATACTTTTATTGTGCGATTGGACGTACATAATGGAAGGGTATAAATATTTCCCTACCGCCTACGAGTTTCTCAAAGAGACCATTTACAAGTGACAAGGATGTGGCATACAAAACGCCGATCGGGTATTTGAGTTGACGTTCACATTCAATTCATTTCTAGGAGAAGAAATGCTGAGCAATATGAATCATTTCATTATGCACCGTAATAAACCTTCATCTCCTGATTCAGAAAATTTTATGAAGCCTTGAATGGCGTGACTCCAATCCATTGTACATGGCAGTGAATATTTGTTTTCTAAATGCTTATTCGACATCGAAGATAACAACACAGTTGGACAACCTGCTTGCTGGAAGCGTTCAAAAGAAAGGCCTCTACTGTACTGCAACATGCCTGCTGCCTGTGCGTGGGAGCTTGTCTCGCGACCACATCAAGTTCAGAACTGTACAGAGGACGAGGAGAAGGTCGTGGCAGCTATCAAAGCTGATTCAAAGTCTGAAACAGTTCAGGAATCCTAACAAGGGTGGATCTGTATGAAAGGAGACACTTTCTTCATATGATCTATGGAACCCAATCCACAGTCCATGCAACATGCATCCTTTCCATCTGGATGAGTTTTCAACATTTCTTTCTCATCAAACTCTTCGCATATGAGCCACGAATGAGCCATTAACGTATCACCTTAGTTGGAGTGCACTTTGTAGCCTCCGCTGAAATTGGTATCACGTCACGTTTTTTAATCCATGACCCGCTCCAATTCACAACTGTCCTATTAATCCTCCCGGTGACTCGCACAAAGACTCGGACCACTCCAAGCTGCGCGAAATTCTATTTACATGGCCCGTGTGGAAGTCTCATGATGGATAGCCATCGTAATATTTCCGCGCTTGGCAGTTTGATCTGATTTCTCCCATTTATGGAAGTTTGATCATGGTTTACCAAAATAATATTTCCACTTGGCGGTGTACTCCCTGAGTTCCCCTATTCATACCTCACTCGCTGCGGGATTAACAGCTTGGCCCACCATCATCAAATTTCCGCTTCTTGACTTGGTCATACCACCTCAAATCTCCCCCGCATGGAATTTCTTCTTTGGCTTGCCATCCATGAAAACCCACTTGGCATTGCTCGCCTTATTTCCCACGTCTGGGATTGGAGTGCGGGGTTTCATTATCATTTGGCCATATTTCATTTTGGACAGATGGCCACCGATTTCCACCTTTCCGCTCAGCGTGAGGAGACATCATTTTCTCGGTGCAAACATTTCAGCTGTAGCTTGTAAGGTGTGATAATTCCGACAGAATCCTTTATGCTCGCCAACTTAGTGACTCGTTGAAGATGCTCATATAATTGCAAAGCAAATTATGCTCCATGAATATTCTGATATGAAACAGATCCACCTTTATGAGATACATTGTAAAACCAGTAAGGTCTCGATAGAGAATCTTTGTAATAAATTTCCTCGTCTCTCCCGGTAACACTCTCACTTTGTCACTTAATCGATTTTCATAAAAATATCTTGAAGGAAAATCCCAAATTTGAAGATGCATTCGATCTTTGAATAGATAAAAACATAGTTGGACGACCTACTTGCTTTAGAAGTGCTTAAAAGAACTTCGCTATCTTTGCAACATTTCAACTTCCTGTGCACCAATACTCGCTTTGAGGAAGGTCTGAACACCATTATAATTCACAGCTCTTTTTAAGATGTCGGTTTGACTCAATTTTACATTGGTATTCTATGGTGCTTATACTATCTTCTTGGGTCGATAGAAGTCCTTCCATTACGTAATTACAAACCCGAGATTCAATGATGTTGAACCTCCCATATCTACATAATTTCATATCATCTCGGTCAAACAAGATAATTCTCCCAAGTGGTTGGTCGAAACAACTTTGTCTTAAATGGATTAAACCTGGCATCATGTTAACTTTGACTCTCCCTGACTTGGCCTTCAGATCTTTTTGCATCGATCTCTACCGAGATCCTTGTAGAGTTCCTTTCATTCGTCAATTTTCAACGAGCTATATTTTGCATTAACAAGACCATCGTCGAGCTCTTACAACTGAGAGTCTCTACTGAGATGATTTCCGAGATGACTATCAATTTGACACTTTGGATTCTCTATCAACTCGACCTTGAACTCTTCACCGAGTTGAGATAAACTAGTTGCCTTTCGATGCTTTAGGTGATCTCTC
The DNA here is from genome assembly GCA_018340775.1 of Taxus wallichiana var. yunnanensis. Lineage (NCBI taxonomy): Eukaryota > Viridiplantae > Streptophyta > Pinopsida > Cupressales > Taxaceae > Taxus > Taxus wallichiana. Next base: position 513,139,200 of record CM031244.1, read on the forward strand.
ATATGTAATTTAAGAATTATTTTTAATTTTTGCATCTCATTAATAATCGAAGGTGGGTTCTTGGGACTATTTTTTCATTTTGAATGTGATAGGACCCGTTGTCCAATCTTGCCATGTGTGCAAAATTGGATAACAAAACCATGGAGGTACTCATAAATCTTTAGGGTGAAATATATTTTTAAGGAACAATCGAGGAAGTTGGAACAAAAGAAGGAAGCAAAGATGGTCCAAATCAAATGTTGATGATTTGAAAGAGGTGTGCAAGATGGTGTGTTAGGAGAATATCATTCCATTACTAGGAATTGACTAAATGGAAACACTTCACGCATAATTATTGAGAATGGATGGCATTCTCAGCATGCTAATATTCCCCCTCATAGCTTTGATTATGACAAGGAGATCACTCTAAATGCTATTGTGGATGGGTGTCTTTTGAGAAATATATTGATTGACACGGAACAAAAGTTAATGTGCTTACTTTAGATGCATGGGTACAGATGGGTAGACCTCCATTGCAGCCATCCTCTAATGTACTCTTTATGACTAATCAAACTAAGGCCACTTTCATTGGATTTTTAAAGGATGCATCCATTAGTATACAAGGTGCCAATTTCACTGGGGACTTTGAGGTTTTAGAACTTTTAGAGGTGGAAAACTTCCTAGCTCTACTTGGGTGGCCTTGGTGTTATGCAAATAATGTTGATTTATGGTTCGACAAGGGGATATATAAGTTTTGAGAACAAGGAAGAAAGATTTATTATCCCCTTGATAGATGGGAAATCTGTACCTTGTGTTGATCCTTTGAGTGAGGAAGACCCGAATAGAATTTATGTACGCACCATTCAAGATCCACAAGTACTTGAGCCATCTAAAGAAGGAATCCTTCGGTGGGAAGATTCCTATTTTATTAGTGATACTACAAGTATTGCTTGTGACAATTGGGCACATGGCACCTATGAGATGGTTGGGTGTGAAGTAAGAAGCACATTTGTGTGGAGGAGCAAACCTCATTTTATTAGGAGGATAGGTAATATCTTTGTACCTGGTATACTAGAAAAGGAGACCCTTTGGTATTCCTTCTCACCATGGAGGAGCAATGGAAGAATCAAGTTGAAATAAGAAATATATTAGTGTATACCCTATGTGGGACAAAAACGTGCTAGTGGATGGTTCATAGGGATAATCTCATAGAATGGAATGAAGTTAGAATTGCTCTAACCACTGGATGTTCAAGAGAAATGAGCCTACTCAAATATGCATATACAATGGTAATCAACCTGTTAAGCACCATGTTCAATAGTGTGAGAGAATCTGGACAAAGGGGTAGGAAGCTTTACCACCTTTACTATGGGTGCACAAACTTTATTCCACTTTGCAAGGATGTGTACGTGCTTGGTATGTTTATGTGGAACTACATAAGAAGACTAGAAATTGGCAAGACTTAATTGTAGGAATGACCCAAAATTTTGAGTACTTCTCTACTAAACCTCTAGTGAGAGAGGCATTATGGGTTATGGATCACTTAACTATGGGATATGGTGTAAAGGCTGAAGAAATCATCGGGATTTATTTGGTGAGGTAGACTTAGGAGTGTGCTTTAATGAAGTAGATGATATGGATGTCGAACTATTTATGCATGCTTGCTTTGAGAAGGAGAAAGGAAATATGGTCTACATAGTGGATGATGAGGAAGTAGAAAATTTGGACATATCTCATTCAGCGGGTACATGTGAGGTGTTAGATAGTGTGGATAAGAGAACTCACGCCTATCATGAACCTATAAAGAACAAGAAATTGAAAATTGGCACCGATGTTGAACCTAAGGAGGAAATATTTGGGGATTATTAGTCTAACTTTGAAGTGGTAAATATAATTAAGTTACTACAAGATTTTTAGGACATATTCCTAGGGAATACCATGAGTTAAAAGGAGTGCATGAGTCATTAGGTGAGATGAGGTTTAAGCTAAAGGAATGAGCACGTCCGGTCCAGGAAAGAGACCTTACAGGATGAACCCAAACTGCGCGCATAACATTTAAAGAAGAATTTGACAAAATGTTGCTTTATCTAACATCATTAAGACCCTAGAAGAATTAGAGTTGGTTAGCCCCATGGTAATCAGTATAAAGAAATATGGTTGGATTAGGATTTGTGTGGATTACAGGGAGCTAAATGTTGCATGTGTGATTGATCCTTTTCCTACGCCTTTCACCAAGGAAATATTAGAAGGCATTACAGGGCGCGAAGTTTACTCTTTTACAGATGGATTCTATGGGTATCATCAGGTTATGATTACATAGGAAGATCAAGAGAAAATTAATTTCACCATCAAATGGGGAAGTTTTACATACACTGTGATGCCCTTTGGTTTGAAAAATGCGCCTTTGTTGTATTTTTGCACATAGTTGTTCAAACATTCTAGGATTTTATTCATAAATTTTGGCAGTTTATGTGGATATGATTAGATGGTATATGGGCTTGTTAAGGATCATTATGACAACTTGTGCTTAATGTTTGAAATATGTAGATAGTTAAGCATCTCATTAAACATCATGAAGTGTGTGTTTCCTACACCTTTTGGAACTTTGTTGGGGCACATCATCTGCGAGGAAGGTTTGTTAGTAAATCCAACTAAGGTTGTAGTTATTGTGGGCCTAGGAGGAACCTACCGGTCGAGTGAGGTGTTTGGATTCTTGGGCCATATAGGGTATTAAAAAATATGTATCAAAGGATATGTGAAGATTGCCATGACCACCGGAAGAGTTACTAAAAGCAAAAGGACATTTTATTGGGGAGAACCACGGCAACACACACATTTAAGGCATTGAAGGAGAGAATCACTACAACACCTATTTTGCATTTCCCCTCATGGAACTAACCATTTCATGTACATGTGGATGCCTCGCACAACCATTGGCACGGTGTTAGCTCAACCTAGAGAAGGTATTATAGATCATCCTATCTATTTTGCTAGTAGAAAGTTAACTCTTGCAGAAAAAAATTATAGAACTATAGAGCACGAGGCCTTGTCAATGATCTACGCGCTACATAAATTTAGACAATATTTGTTAGGAACACCCTTTGTATTTTATACTGATCACATGGTATTAAAATATTTAGTAAATAATCTCATTTACGGGCGCATATGTCGATTGGTGCTCCTATTCCAGTAATTTGACTTTATAGTCATGGTAAAACCAGGTAAAATTAATTCTGGCCTAGACCACTTCTCAAGAATTCAATTAGGGGAGGGCATGTAGACAATTCAGGATACAATGTCAGATTCATAGTTATACATGTTACATCACGTGCCTTAAAAATTGGAGGATATTGTTGTCTTTTTACACATATATGGCACCAGAAGGAATGAAAGCCTTAGAGAAGAAACAACTTATAATTCATGTTGCACCCTTCATGTTGATCAGTGGTGACTTATACAAACTAGGACAAGATGAAGTATTGCACCGGTGTGTATTGGAACATGAGTGCATAAATATCATGGAAGAGGCTCATGGTGGTATTGCAGGTGGGCACTATGTAGGTGACGCCACCGTGTGCAAGATTCTACTTGTTGGATTATGGTGGGAGACCCTGTACAAAGATTATAAAGAGTATTATAAGGTGTGTGATCACTATCAGTGCCTTGGAAAACCTAGGCAAAGAGATGAAATGCCTTTAAGGCCTATTACTAGTGTAGAGCCATTTGAAAAATGGGCTATAGACTTTTTGGGTACTATTTCCCCACCGCACATAGAACTAGATTATGCTACACCATCACTTGTACATATTATCTTATGATTTGGGAAGAAGTATCACCTACAAATGATTGTATAAGAGCTTTATAGCAACAAGGTTCTTATGGGAAAATATTCTCACTAGATATGGATGTCTGTTGAGTTTGATAAGTGATAGGGGCACACACTTTTTGAATGAGATGATTAGGATATTGTTGGATGAATGTATGGTTGCACACCACAAGATTACACTTTATCACCCTCATGAAAATGGGACTACTGAGGTGTTTTACAAGATATTGAGCTAGACCTTGACAAAAAAATTGATGTTGGAAGGAAATATTGGGATTATAACTTTTTTCTATACTTTGGGCGTATAGAACAACCTACTGAAGAGGTTGAATAAGGCCACACCCTTTTAGTTGGTGTTTAGCTCAAAAGTAGTTCTTCTAACGGACTTAATGTTACCATATTTGTGTATTGCACGTGATGGAGGTCTATCGATGAACAAACATTAGAAGAAAGAATTAAAAGTTAATATAGTTGGATGAGAGGTGCGCTATAACACATTGCGGTTAGAAGCAGGAACATGCCAAGAAGAAGGCATGACATGACAGACACATCAAGGAAAAAAAGATTGAGGTTGGATAGATGGTGCTCCTTTATGATTCCAATTTTTGTGCCATCCAAGTAAAAGTTAAGGTGTATTGGTTGGGACCGTATGTTTTAATCATATACTTGAATCGGCGCTTTCCGAGTTAGAGGTGTTTGATGGAATATGGTTATCGAGTTACTTCAACGGGAGTAGGCTAAAGTTGTCTTATAAATAAGTCTTCTTGGTGTTTATAATAAGGTAGTATTTCCATTTAGTATAGATTTCCCTTTTTGTATTTATTTTAATGTATTTCCTTCTTCGTCGCTATGATTTTTCAATTTAGTTTGGTGTTTTGTGTAATAAGCGTGTTTGTGCCTTTGGAAGTTAATTACAATCAAGTATTTTTATGCATAGAGGACTACACATACCATTTGTGATGGGTGGTTGTTATTTTTTTTCAAAAATGGGTACACATAATATTATATTGTTATATGTGCTATTTAAAGACGTAAATGAGCTACTAGAAAGAAGATTGATCTAGAAGACCATAAGTTATAAATAAATGGATGAACACTATAACACGAGGTATGTTATGGATGGTGAAACTACCGGGGAAGGCATAGTGGCGAGGTACTTGGTGCATGGACACGTGCATAAGGAGGTCTGCAGATACAAGGTAGGAAGGCACACTAGAAGGTTATAGATGGGGTACAAAGGTGTACCGCACAAAAATTGGGAGAATGGTCAATTAATGAGAGGATTGGTGGTAGTTGAAGGAGCATAAATGCACTAACATTTTGAAAATCTATATAATGACATGATGGAGGTTCATTTTTACCTTTGAAATCACAAGTATTCAAGTGAGCTAAGTGAGGCCGAGCCAAGGAAAATGTGTTGAGGTGTGAGAGAGCACAAAACCAGACGTAGAGAGAAGATTTGTGCATGGAAGTGGCTTACATCCCCATTGATGAAGGGTTTGAGCACTGCGAAGCATTGAGAAGGATCTAGGGCACACGGTTTTGAGATAAGGTTACATATTACTTGACACAAAAGACAAAAGACAAGATTTTTACAATGACACCGAAGAAATCACTGCAGCAAGTATGAAGGGGAAGAAAAAGGTGGAAGTTGAGGTTGAATTTTCTCCCAAGAACAACTTTTGGAGATACGATTATCTAGAAGAATTTATAATCGGATGGGATTGGGATTCCCAAATCAAATGATGTAAAATAATTGATTAAAACCACAACACCACTAAAATAAGGGATAATTAGATGTGTTGTTGAATAAGAAGACCAACAAGCACACGGTGGACGATATACCAGTATATGATGATGTTGGGGAAAAGTTACTTAAGAAGGTAGGGGTTTATTAGTTATATGAACTCCTATATTTTTGAAAACTAGAAGCTTTATACCAATGGCTTATGAGAAGAGTCCATGAGGACTTATTTTATTTTTATAGATAGAGGATAAGGATCACAACAAACCCGATTACTATCTTTGACAGGAGTTAAGGGGACAAGGACAAGTATTGTGAGTGATTTGATAGATAAGGAAATTGTTGTAGCCACTAACAAGGAGTTAGGATACTCCAAGGGTCCATGCAGAATGGAAATATACAAATTAAGGAAGTATCCTATGGTGCAGGCATCCACACACCAACTCACTAAGTTGAATGACCAAGAGAGATGGTCACAAGTAAACACCATGTGGCTACACGTTATGAAGAAAATGTCAAAGGGAGAAATCTACAACATGGATGACTACATTGTATAAACTATTACTGAGGAAGCGTAGATAGGTGAGAAGATAAGTTTTGGAACTATCCTCTTATCTCTTGTGTTTGTAGAAATTAGAGTGCCTGATGGGCCAAAGAACAAAATTTGGGAATACCCTGTGGAGAAGAAGTACCTTGTGGAGATGTTTGAGAAATAATTATGTGAAGGAACAATAGTGGCGGTTCAAGCAAAGGTCGAAGCGTGGTATGACCAACTTTGCATGAGAATTTGAGGAGTGATGCATTCTAAAGGAGCTACCATCGGTAGTGGGCAAGGTATTATAGTTCGTGGTGTATCAACATTTCTACATATGAAGGATGGAGCATGGATTCCATGGTGAAACTACCCTATCCTTCACAACACGTTACTTTCAGCCTCGGTTCACAAGTTTATTGATGTGTGTCGGCTGAACTTCAACACAAACAAGGTAGATTGTGACTACCATACTCTCGAAAAAACATATATTTATCTAGAAGTCGAGTCTACCTACATTGAGAGGTTCATTTAAAATATTATAAAGATAAATCTAGTAAGTAGTGATATTAGGGATAGTGGAGCCACACTCATCTATCTTCAACTCAAGCCTAGGCCTATGAATAAAAAGGATGTAGAGAATGAGTTCATGCTTTACCAGGTCCACCTAAGGGAAAACACACGGTTGAGAATGTGGAATCTCCGAATCCTATCGTGACCATGGAGATATATTAGGAAGAAGAACATGAGGATAGTGGAGGCTAGAGGCAACCCATAGATAGAGTGGAAAGTGAGCACGTAGATACTCCACCATAGGCACAAGAAGGAGAAGAGGATTTAGACATGGATATAGTCCTTGAAGAGCATCATTTTAAGAGGGTATTCAGAAGAACTAGGACCCAAGGCACAAGAACATCGCATCCTATACGAATATCACCTTGACTCTCCCCTTAGAAAGAAGCACTGAGAAGAAGAGAAGAAGAAATTTGAAGCTTCATGAGGAGGCAGAGGAGTCCAAAGAGAGCATGCCTGAATCCCCATTCAACTAGAAGATGTCGAGGAGCCCTAGAGATGAAGAAATGGGAGATGAATAAGAAGGGTGAAAGAAACGAGAAGAAAGTGTGTGTGAGAAATACGGCATGCCATTCTGACTTAGATAGGAGAAGGGCTAACTCTAGACCTTGGCGCTCAGGTTCCTAAGGGGATAAGAACAAAGAGAAGTGAAAAGTATGTTGTCTAAGTATGGTCTACACTAAGGACACAAGAAAAATCATTTTCACCCGGTTTCGAGAGAATAGTGGACCTTAAGGAATTATATGGATGGGTGCTTTGATGGATCCGGATATGACCACTACATACGCAAAGCAAACAACTATCATGGTCCATGCGAAACCATATGGACAAAACGGATTTTGATGTATGTGAGGAGTACTGTGTCTCGAAGATTAAAGAAGGCACCACAAAGTAGGAACATGCCCATAAAGCCCACTCTTAGATCTAATGATCAGTCAATAATGCCTTAGTCAAAGTATCTGCTTTGAGGTGGCGTAGAGAAAAATTGATAAGGCTGCCACCATTAGAGAGTTGATGGAGGATAACAAAGATAAAACTACATTAATAGAGCACTTAATGACAAAGAAAGAATGAGAACGAAAAAATAATGAGGCCTTTATTATCATGGTAGAAGATATTGGTGATTACATTCTAAAGGAAAGGCCTCATCTTGAACCAAAAGTACCTAAAATTTTTCCTTCTACTATGCATTATGTGCGCACTTTGGTTGATTTGGTGCTAGAAGATGGACCACTTAGAATGCCCACACAAAAATATGCTAAACAATAAATAGAAAGAGCAAGGGCCTCTATGATCAGAAAAATTTCAATGTATGAGGTGGTGCTCCAAAATTTAAAGAATGAGCTCAAGAAAGTAGACCAAACTTTTAATTTTTGTACAACACCGTGAGAAGCAATGATAAGGATCGGAAATCTAGTTGAAGATAATGAAATTCTGGTAGAAATGAAAGATGAGGCCGTAGGGCACACCGAAAGATTGGCACTAGTAAAACAAAAATGTGAATCTCTTGTAGCAGCCCAAGATCCACAAAAGGAGAGGATAGATGAGATTGAGAAGCTCATACGATAGAAGATGGATCTTCCGGAAGGAACAATGTCTGTATGGCCAATGTTGTTTGGGTACTACATAATGAGAAGGAACAAATCACTCAAGACAAACTAGATGCCATAGCCACAGACATTCCGAGAAAAGACAAGGAAAACATTAAATGATTGGAAAACACTTTGGAGGTAGAAATCAAATTTGAATATCTAGAGTTGATCTTCCTGTTGAAGAAGAGGATGTTGCGAGAGTAAATATTCATTCTTTTGTTAAGTGTAACACCCCGTACTTTCATTGTTGTTGTCAAAGTTATGATAGGACAAATGGTTTTATCCTAAGTAGTTGGCATCCTTGCGTATCAAAAAATTAAATGAAAACTTGATGTGAACATGTAATCACAATATCAAGAATGAGCTAAGGATGATATCCTTAGATGAGAACCCTACTAATCTAACGTCTATCTTATTGATGAACTATTTTCGATAAGGTGACATTACATTGTTTGTAATATTGTATGTCATAAAATCCTTGGTGTAAATTAAAGCCTCAAAAGTGATTTGTGATGTTTTTGCTTGTCTATATTTAATTGTTAACATTATAGCTTTTATAACTAAGTAATGTTGAGGCTTTGATGATTTTGATAGTTCGCTTATCAACTTAATTTGAAATGTGATCAAGACTTCCTATTGGTTTATAATAGGTCTTAAACCGACCATCTGATAGTCTGCCCATTTGATGACTAATGCCATCATGATCGTATTTCCAGGGATAAGGGGCTATAGTCGTCAGTCAAGGATTTAATTATTATGAATTAAGGGCATCTACTCCTTCGAGTATACATGAACAAATTTCTTGATTAACGTTAACATTATATATATATATATATATGTGAATATGTATATATACATATATATATATATATATATATATATATTACAAAAAGGAACTTGCTAAGTCTGAAGTAGAAAAATAACTACTTTGGGAGATTTATTAACTTAGTGTAATCGGGAAGGACAATCTAATCTTATGATATAGTCCTTAACCTAGCACGAGAATCTATTGTATGAGAAGCTAGAAGTGGTAATTATTCTAGCTATTTGAAAGGTTATATAATATAAATATATACAATGGTGTGTATCCTTAAGTTATGAAAAAGAAGAACATCGGATTATCATTGCATAGAGTATTGTTTGGCCTCTTAAGTATTTTATACAATCTAATGTTTTTCAAATTGAATAAAGTGATGAGTTGGCACCCCACCACCAATACTTTTGTATCTGAATTCTTTATTGTTTTATTTATTGATCCCATCGATTGAGTTTGGGGAAATAGTATCGATTAACTAAATTTAGATAGCCTTGCATGGCATAAAGTATGACTTGCTAAATTTAAGAGAGAGCTAAGAATGGTTGGTTGTTAATTGGCGGAAACTTCTTTAACTTTTCATTTAATATATTTTAATGCCCACCTTCCTCGGGAAGTGCATGGACAATTGGAACAAGGGGTAGTTTTGGTATCGATTCACTCCATTGCAAGTTTTTCACAGAAGCTCTTCATGCAAGAAAATTGGAACTATGTGTTTTTGTGAGTTTGCATGATGAAAGTAACAGTTGAATCTTGGACAACAAGTTCTCAGACTCATTAAATATCATGGAAACATTGTGATCTGTTGGATGAAGGAATTCATTTCAAAGGTTTGGGGATTTTTCTGAGGATTCGTGAAAGCTTTGCAAGGAAAGAAGATACAGGCGTAATAGGCATGATACACTCTTAACTCATCATAATCTCTTACTCTATTTAGAAATCTCACAAAAGGAACTTACTTTGACTAAAATTCATGATCATAATTTCAGTGGTTTAGAATCAATTTACTTTACTTCTGTAGAGAGTGGTTTACCTCTGATTTGTGATGAATGTTGTTTGAAAGTAAATTAATGGTTGTTGGCTTCAATATGATTTATTATTGTTCTAAACAATGTATTTCATGGGTTGAATGAGTTTTGTGGATGTATTCATTAAAGGTCTTTGGCTATACATGTTCCATTTTGTTGAATTTTTATCACAGATGTGATTTGGTAATTATCAAAACTATAGAAAACCTTGTTGGAATTCTACCCATCTCTTCTGAGGTTTTATACATAAAAATTAAACAAGATATGGAAGGAATCTAGAAGCGGGTTTGTGTGGTCATGTACTGTAGATGAACTTCTAATTTTGGGTACCTGTTGGAATTGATAAGACTCCGGTTTGTTCTTGTAAAATATTTCTACTTCACGGAGTATTGATTCTTTTGGTTGTACACATTGACTATTTGATAAGTCAACCAGAATTGAGTATAGTAAGGAAACATTGTTGAAGAAACAACTAACCTCACTAGTCTAAATTCAAGCTTTTATAGGATAAGTGTAGTTTCTATTAACCAAATTCTACCTCTTTATTTAATGAATTGGGCATCTTTTGAATGGAGATATAGGGTCTGACTCCACAGCTTTATATGGTGACTTGATTGAATACTGTGCTATCTAGAAAAAAATTGGGTTTCATAATCCTATTCGGCTATTGCTTATCCGATTGTTTGCAATTTGGTTGTCACCTTTACCTTGGAAGAAGGGAAGCATATTGTTGTTCATTAGAAAACAATCGTAATAGGTCAGATATTCTTTAAGAATTTTTTCTTTTGATCTTGTGTTCGAAGGAGAGTGTTAAACAATTCCTTTATAGGGCACTTCATACCACAGCATATGAGCTAGTAATATTAGTTGGGTTTGTTTCTTGAGGTCTTTACGTTCTTGACTATGCTTGCGGGGGTCATTGATTACCTTTTTGAGGTTCAAAAATCTGTAGTGAAGGTAGTTGGTTATTTTCACTGGTAGTGACCTACCATTAACAACTGCTAGAAGGTTTGGGTAAACGATTGGGAACAGTTCCATGAGTCTAGCTGATTTATTGATGAGTTGTTCAGTTTTACCTTAAGCTGGTTTTATGTCTCTTATGTTTGAACTTGAGTCATCATGCATGATAAGATATTAAAGTTGATCAAGATATAAATCCTCTTGACTTCTGAGTGTTAATAATTGGGTGTTATTACACCTTCGTTGTAATCAGTGTAGAAAATTTGATTGATTTGATGACCTTACCTTGATATTTAATTGAGAAACAGGATGTGTAGAGTTTCAGTTGAAACCCACTTAAGGTCATAATATTTTAAGTAACATACTCCTCATAAGGATATGACAGTTTGCTATCTAACTAAGATCTTATGAAGTGCTAGATCCTTGATGGGTGTAAGCTCATGTATATGATTGAGTGTTATTTTGGTTCACCGGAAAAACTTGACTCCTTAAATCTTATCTGGCTGTATTTCGTTCTCCCTTGGGGATTACAGAGTTCTCTTGACCTTTAAAAAGTCCTTTATTGTTTTCTTTGGGTTGTGTCATGAATAATTTGGTATGCTCCAACCTTGTTTAGTGGAATGGGTTGGTAGATCTTTTCATAGTTCTAATTGAGTCTTTGACTCAGTGTGGAGTAATGAAACCTTTCATTTGAATTTTGTTTTGAGAAAATTCATGCTTTAATGAATGCCCAATTGGGCTAATTGGTTGATTACAATTGTGTTTATCGATAATGATATGTTGATAACAATACTAAGGTATGGAATTAAGTCCTTTACCTAAACTTAGAAGGTTCGATTAAAATTGGTATGATCTAACCTTGTTTAGTAGAATGGGATACAAGGTCATTTTAATATATTATAATGGAGTCTTGACCCACCATGGAATGACAAGTTGTACTAACCTTATTTTTTCATGAATAAGTTCATAGGATAAGGAATGTCTAGTTGAGCTGATTGGGTTAAGTAACAATCGTGTTATCTAGACTACATCGGGTAACTACTCCCTTAGGGGTTTTGAAATTCTCTAAGTGTCATTCGGTACCGATTAGTTGATAACCATACTGAAAAATGGAATTAAATTCCTTTTCTTAGTTTTTTATGTTCAATAAATGCTTAATTCGAGGTATGTATTGACTACGTAACCTATTACTCGAATTTTACCTGTTTGCTAAATGGCAGGATACCGTGAATGCTCTCTCTCATCCTTAAAGTTAATCTAATATTGTAATTTTAACTAATTACACTTGATGCCTTAGTATTATTGCATGGGCCTTAGTAGACCTTATGGGTGTATGAAATCCTTGATTGGATCTATTAAGAACATTTAAGAGATTGCTTGAATGTGATTCTTGTTATATTTATGGTTACTTAATTAATGAGTAAAAATGATTCTAGGCATGCAAGTATGGGATTGCATAAGTGGAATCTTGATACTCTTATGAGTAGTCTTTTGATCACTTATGATTATCAAGTACCTTATAATTTAGGTGGTTGTTCTGAGTGACTAAAATAGTTTTATTGAACGAAGGTTTGAAATTGATTTATTTCTTGGCTCATGAAAGTGCTTGCTCTTGACATATTATAGAAATAAATGCTATCTTCTTAAGTTCTGCAATATTGATTCATAAAAATAATATGAGTTCATTTTATGAAATAATTAAGTAGAGCATGTTGTTATGATGAGTTGATGCTTATCATGCTCGGTTCTTGAACCGACTTGTCTTTAACAATTTGTAGATAAAATGTCATGGAGAAAGAGTGAAGTATTTAGTTTGTATATTATTCTAATCGAGGAAAGTTAAAGATATGACTGACTGGAATGTTCTTATATGAAGTACTTCTCCTTAGAATCGGGAAAGGCCTTGTTATTTAATGTCTCTGTATTATTCATTAAAATGAAAGACTTTGATCATGCTTATAGACATGAATTGTACTTATCTCTTGAATGAAATTAAGAAATATTTTCTGTTGCAATATATTGTCTTATAAGTGATTGATTGGAAAATGATGAGTTAAGAACTACGAAATTTATCAAGATAGGTTATTAGTATCTTTGTCACTATTGTATTAAGCGTTAGTCTTAAATACATAGTAATTACTAGCACACAACATATGTGTGAATGCTAGGGAACATATAAGGAACTATGAGTGGATTGTTTCCTAAGAATATCATGATCTAATGAACCATATGTTAAGCATACTTGGAAATAGTTAAGGTTGCTAATGGATAACTACTTCATTACAAAATGCAATATATCAACCTACTTGTAAATTTGTGTTAAGTTCTCCAAAGGTTTTGTATAGGGTGTACTCCACCAATCAAAGATATCTAGAAATATGACTGTCTAATCTTAATGGCAGCTGCTAAGTAAGTATCTGGATTATCATGAACCATGGTAAGGTTATGATAATATGGTACATCTATGTTATGGCTGTTTTGAAAACATAGGTTATGCTAACTCATAACAAAGATATAAGAATGTAATATTGATTTCTAAGTGAAATCAACACTAAGTCCTATTCAAGGACGTCACTCCCACGTAACAAGAGGAACGGCTTATGGTAATCTAATATGAAAATATATTGAGTATGGTTCCACTATTTAAATTGTGTTATGAAATATTATGCTCAATGAGATGAAATGTTTTTATCTAGGGGCTGTCCCATCATTATGACCACATAAGCATGTTGGATACAATGGAAGTAAATAGGGATATGCATACTAAGTTTAAAAGAACAGGCATTGGAACCTCATCCCTGGTCAATACTGTAATTATCTCTATAAAGAATTAGAGAGTGATAGGGAAAGATAAATGGGTAGGTGGTTCATTAAACCTATCATGCTGGACACCCCAGATATATCTTACTTGTTGGAGATAGTAAAATAAATGAATACTATTTACTGAGATGTAATAAATAAAAGTGATGTGCTTAAACTGAAAGAATGGTTGGCTTTGATAGCCTATGGTACTTAATACAAGAAATGAATCATACTCAGTTATCTAGCTTTATATAAGTACATATCCCTAGAATATGGAATAAGGAATATGAGCCTAAATGTTAAAGATGAGACAACTTTTGAAAAGCTGTAATAATAGTCATTGACATTGATATTATTTTTCCATCAATGGTTAACATGGGTATGAGATATTGAAAGGTAATTAAAATGTTATAGATATTGGAGATCCTGGGATCAACTCAATCCTGACCTTAGATACGTCCCATTCGTGGAGAAGGTATTGTAAGCCCTAGGCTGTTCTATAATGATTACCTTAAAAACATAGAACACTATACACCAATGCATACGGATTCTAGGTGGGAGAACTCATTACATATACTACAAAATCGTATCCCTATGATGATGATTGTCACCATTCGATATTGTTGTATAGCATTGTAATGAGTTGTCTTGTCAAGAGATTGGATTGTAGTATGGTGTTGTCCTAAGTACAAACCTTGATAGAGTTACAAGACAGGTTGGACCTCCTAGGTATGCATCCTTATATCAACCTATGATGGCTATGGGTAGATATGTGGGTGAGTAACAAGGGGAAATGTTATGAGAACACTTTTCTTCCCATAGGCATCACAAGATGACATAGAGGTACGTCTTCGTGTAGGTTAAACTAGTTTGTACCTCATTCAAGGCTTGTAGCTATTTACAGCATGAACATTTGTGAATCCATATAACTGAATAAGTGACTAAGGTGAAATGAAAAATTTCCATATGATGAGTGTGCCATCATGGAATGGAGCATGGTATACATGACTCGAAACTTTGTGCAAAGTGGTGTAAGTTGCTGATTACACTGTCAAGATTTCCCTTTAATCTAAGCTATCGGATGCCTATGGATTTCATAGGTGGAACCCAGGTAGACACTTAAGAGCCTTCACTTATATATCATCCCTTGAAAAAGGAGAACCAAAGGTTACATTACGTGTAAGGGTTCATGCGAGCATTGAGGAGAATGAGTAGGTTCAAGTATTCCCTCATACAACCGCACATGGTTCATGATAGTTATCGAAAATGAATGGCATTAAGGTTTATGTTGATTTAAATATATGGGTATTTAAATCAGCTGCATAAAGTTTTTTTAAAAAAAATCTAGAGACAAAGTGGCAAAAATGGATGTTACATTAAGTGATTCTTTAATTCTTTCAATTTCTATTCTTTATTATTTGGGAACATTAGAAATAATTCCCATTTCCAAGATGAAAATGTAATTTAGTGTGGGGTAATGTTGAGCATACATAATATTTTTCTAAGGAGAATACATGCCAAGAATATGGGCGCGGGAATAAGATCCATTTCAAGGCACGAAATAATAGGAAAGGAAATACATGCCGAATAGTTTGGTTCAGACTTAACCATTTTATGGATACATACTATTGTTGGAAATTGTACGAGAACACATCGGGATGGATAATTGTGCACACACAAATGGTATTTTGAGAACAAGTGAATGATAAGCACCATGTATGGTTGTAGTTAATAATAGGATTACTTCTTCCAATTAACTATACGACATCTATTATTAACACAATTAAATATGAGCATGTTATTGTAAAGGCACATGGTTATTATCAACATGTGACCTATTTTTAGAAGTGCGTAGGTGGTGAAGGGAAAGTACCCACCTCTATAAATATGTATTGAACTATGTAGTAGTGGGCATGTGTGTGTGTGTGTGTGTGTGTGTGTGTGTGTGTGAATTATTGGAGAGTTATCCTACTTTGGATTTGATACACGCATGACTTATGGTGATTCTTTATAATGTAAGAAGATTTTGTGTTTTATAGTGTTCAAGGTAATGAATGATATTGGTTGGATAATGGTGTTAGACAAAATTAAAACTGGTTCGTGTATGGTTAATCTTATTACATTTATTGTTTAATTCATGATTATCTAAGATCTAGATCTATATTATGCACTTTGTGGAATGCTTATGTTTATTTACGGATCTGAATATGTCTTATCATCATCACACTAACATCTGCACAAGTAACTTTAAAGAGGATCCTGGTACCTTTGCGCACTTTGGGCGAGCCCTCACCTCAAGTTGGGTGATGTGCTAGCGTGCAGGGTTTTATTCACGGGAGATTCTAGGTTACATCACTACCTATGTAAAAAGGATTCCCGCATTGACCAACCTTCAAAAATTCAAAATATCAATAGCATCCCAGGAAATCTTCTCGCATCAATCAACTTTCCCATCAAATCAAACTTCTGTATTGATTAGTTTACATCAAAAATAGAAAATGCAGGTGGGAATCTCCTATGAAATCATTAACAAGAGATCATTTTTCCCATACAACCTACACATGTCAACCCTTCCCCATGTCCTAGGAAGGCATACATTTCACTTCCATCTATATCCAAGATCCTACATGTGAATACCCATTACTAGTCATCTATTAACATTTGGAATAAAGGAAAAAAGTGTAAGTGCCTTCACTTTATTCATCCCCATCGCGTATGCATCAAATCTAGTGTAAAATAAATCATACCATTTTAATTCTTATCCATAAGTTAAAACACATTTTTATCACATTAAAGTCTCATTATTCCTAACACATCACATATAAACAACATCACTCATCAACTATCAATATCTATATATCCACATAATATCAATATCCATATCAAACAACCATAAATAATTAAACATAATGTTTAGAGAATTTTTTTTTTTCAACTTTAAATTAATTAAGTGAAACAACGAAAAAAAACCAACCTCGAGAAGATGACATGGTTTAAAGATACCCACAAGGATGAATCGTAATGCTAATGGTTGATTGAAGTTGTGGAAAAGGCCAATTCTAGGAATCTAAAGGGACTTCTTTGGAGGATGTTAGCTCACTTTGTAATAATCAAGTGAATTGATAAATATAATGATAGATAACAATAGATAGATGATGGATGGAGATCTCTAAAATTCAAGATTGAAAGGAAAGTCCTATGCATCTTGAAGGTGGCCCAGAAAGAGTAGATGCACGATCAAGGCAGACTCAAGTAGTCATACCAAGAATCTTGATCTCTTATTCGATCTCATGATATTTTATGTCTTCTTCATCAAAGGAAAATCATATTGTGCACAAGGTCAACTCGTGAATAATGTTGTATTGTTCCCAAAAGAAGGGTGTTGAACTATAGGAAGGTCGTAAATGCTTGTGACTGGATGATAAGGACCAAGAACTACCATCTAACAGAGAGCCATACTTGGAAACAACATGTTAAATACAGAGAGTTTGATAAAAATGATAGATCCATAAAAATATATATTTTGAAAGGAATCATTGATGATATAAGCCAATCATTGGTGATTAGAGTGAATCACTAGCAATTGCTATGAAATTGACAATTTTGCTAAAAACAAGAATTAAGACTCTAAAATGATGTTTTTGATTGATTTTAAGATTTATTATGACTTGTAAATGATGAACAAAGATGCAGAAATACCTTTGAAAAGAAGAAGAGCCAAAATATTCCTAAAATCTTCATGGGGAATGATGTGTGTTATCGTGTTGTCTTGTCACATCTCTTGGAGATTGAATGGTGAAAATGACCACAAAACGTCATTGCAAATGATTGATGTTGATGTTGGATTATCTTTGATTATGTCTTGGATACTATGAAGTCAAAATAAAGAATAAAATTAAATCTTGAATGTCGGAAATCGAAGATCCCGAGAGAGATCACAAAGGTGCTATTTATAATCACCGGCGATTAGGTAGAATCATTGGCAATCCACTTTTTGGGGAAATTCCTTGGAAAGTGGATGAAACCACTTCTAAACAAGGTTGTTTGGTTTAGGATGTGGGTAAATGGTTAAGGGAAGGTTGGGGATGAGGTGTAGAGGTTAGGATGTAGTGATAAAATTAGGTTTGAATGGTTTTAAAATGGTTAGGTTTGATTTAGGGTGGTTAGGTAGTTTTTGATAAGATTTTACAAACTTTGAAATAGTGTTTACAAGGTGTGAGGAGATATTTACATGGAGTAAATATTGTGAAGGATTTTAGACTTAGGATAAGTGTTTTATGGATTAAATAATGTGATTAGATGACTTTATTTGATTTAATATTATTGTGAAGATAGTGTATGTGGTCAAGGAAATTAGTGGTGCTAATTTTAGGTGTCTACATTTTCCCCTTTTTTCGAGTAGTTTGGTGTAGGCAAAGTGCTAGATAAAAATGATTTTTGATAGGTTTATTTTTTTGTATGTGTGATCCCCCAAAATGCAATGACTACAACATAATTCAAGGAACACTGGGTTGACAAGTTGTGTTGGATATGTTGGATATGTGTTTTTTTGAAAATTTTCCATAGACAAGGCATCGTGCAGTGGTGCTAACATGGAACCAAGCAATAGGGGGAACCAAAGGGTTCATTTATTATGGTCATATGATTCATAAGGGTAGGATTGAAAAGGATGGGGAGGTCAATTGAATGGGGGCCAAATGGCTTGCATCCCATAGACATATGACATATCCCAGGCTAAATTGATTTTGCTAAGGATTTAATGTTCAAGGATGGGGTCTCTTAAATGAGACATTTTTGTTGAAAAATGTGATAAGGCTATTTGGATTTTTCAAAAATGATTATTTAAGATTTAAAAGTTACTAATCATTAGTGATTTATACTAATTGTCAATGATTAGGGTGAATTGTCGGTGATTCTTGCGAAAGTTTGGAGGATATAAAAGGCTTATTTTCAATGTGAATAGTTTATTTGTGCGAACTGATTTGTGAGTTAGAGAGATTAAGTGGGTGAGAAAACGTGATTGCAAGAAATGGCGTCATCGAGAAAAAGAGGAAGACCACACAAGCGGAGGTAGGCACTTGATTTTGTTGTGTTATTATATTTTTGCTAGATTTCAAATTTTTTCGTTTGTGCCCGTATGCGGGGTTTATTTTTAAAATTGTTGACAATTCGGGTGGATCTCTAGTGATTTATGTGAATCGTTAGTGATTTTTATTTTTACTTGCGACTAGGTTTATTTGTTAGTGACCAATGTGTTTAATTAAGTTTTGATGAATGTTGTGATGAATATGGATTTTAATATGTGTTTTTGTTTGTTTTTGGTTGTAGGTGAATGGCAAGTGACTATCCGAGACAAGATTCCAATGATCCTAGTGGAGTTATGTGAGGATATGTCATATGATGATTGGATTCATGTGTATCCAATGGGGTTTGTAGGGATGCGTGATTATAGACACATTCATAGATGTTGAGGGTTGTTGTTGCCATTAATGGAGATATATAATCCATCTACTTGTACGTTTTGGTTACAAACAAGTGAGATTACTATTACTTTGGAGGATGTTCATAAGATTACGAGGTTGTCACTCTAGGGGAGGGAATCTATTATATTGATGAGATGAAGAGAGAGGATGTGATGAGAAGATTGTATGGAGATGATGTTGAGCATGTGAGATACACTTCAAGTGGTTTTTGTTATCAGTCTCTATATTTTGCAGAGAGAGAGGAGTGTACCCAGATGACTATGTTGATGATGGGTATTTCATGTTTTTCTTTTCCTAATTCTAGAGGGGGTATATTTTCATGGATGATGACTAAAGTAGTTACAAAGATGATGGAGAATTATTCTATATTTTCTTAGGTCCATGCACTACTGAAAAAAAAAAAAGGGAGTGGTGGGCTTCGAGAGTCCATAAGATATTTGGGATAGATGTTGCATTTTTACTAAAGTGTTGGGAATTTGTACATATTTCTATAGCTCATCCGTATGGTTTACCATGGGGGTGTGGACATGACTGATAGATCTGTTGGTTTTATGAGATGGCGAGGTGATGCATGATGGTCGAGAGGGGTATGGAGAGAGGCTCATTAGAGGGATCTAATTACTGGTTATGGAGATCATATATTGATTTTCTAGTGTAGTTGAGTTTAGAGAATGAGCTTGATGGGACACATCAGAGTTATAGGTATAGGGGAGACAAGGGGGAGAGCGGGAGTTTGTCATATTTATCCGTGTTAGATGACAATTTGGTTTGATATAGGATGTTATAGATGCTCCAGTACCATATAGATGAGATGAAGGAGATGTGGATACTCCCAAGGTAGTTGTGGGACCACCTCTTATTATACCTAATGAGCGAGGAGCTATAGGTCTTTGATCATGATGACCTAGTTCCTATAGATGATGTTGGAGTGACCTTCGGTTACAAAGTGGTAGTGGGATGGTTCTTATGTTGAGTTTCGAGGGCTCGATTAGTTTAGAGAGGGAGGAGGGTGCATGCTCGAGTAGAGGGAGCATAAGAGATTATTTATGTTAGTGATAATGAGGAGGATGATGGAGATAAGGGGGGCCTAGAGGCTACAATCTCATATTTGATGGCCAAGAAGGCTATAATGGAGTTTGAGAGAGATGGTTTACATGTGGAGCAAGATGATTTGATTGGATTCGAGGTCACCCTAATAGGTGAGAGGGATGTTTTTATTAGTGAGAGGGATAAGATTGTAGCTGAGGGTGATGGGATTAGACAATAATTAACACAGCCAAAACCAACCAAGATAGGTATAGAAAGTAACAAGAGACCCGAAAAGGGCTCTCGGTATCACATGATCATCGGTATTATTATTTGTGGATTTGGCAGCCCATGCCTAGGCTAGTGGTCGATGGTTACATTGGGATTAGTTAGATATACCCATTTTCATATGATCTAGGATGAGTTAGCATACTACCGGGACTTGGTAATTAAGGGAATTCCACTTGCTCTTAGATATGGGAGCATCAAGCTCGAAAGGTGGCGGGTCCTAATGCTAGTAGGGTGAGTGTGGGTCATCCACCTTGAGGGCTAGATAGGGAGATGGAGATGATGGAAGTGAACAAGGTGGTGGTGATCCGGCATCTCAAGGGAGCATCGTTGGTGGTGGCAAGTTCTTTGTTGTTGTGCGGTTTTACTCGGTAGATATGTATTGATGTATGTTTGATAGTTTTGATATTTATATGGCTCTTTTTGTGAAGCCTTTATTTTTAGTTTTTATACACAGTGAGGGACTCCTTGATTATGTATTGGTACTTTGATCATGATTATATATATATATATATATATGATGACATGGTTTGATTTATGATTCATGTGTTTGTTGTAATATGATGGATTTCTTGATGTATGTTTTTATGTTTTTAATGTTCCTAATTTATGTGATTTGAAAATATGATTTTAATGTTTATATGATTTGGATGGTGATGTATTAAGATTGTTGTGACTTAGATGTATCCAAATGAATCAAAATATATTCTAACTTTTGGAATGAGAGTAAAAATGGAATGATTGCTTTGATATTATATTTTAGTCATATGTGATGGGTATAGAAAATGGTGAGGAAATTTCACTTTTTACCTTAACAATAAACATTAATGTGGGATTATCAATAGGTGGTTACACATGGAATCTCGAGATACATAGATAACGTGATAAGATGTACCTTTCTAGGGGCGTGAAAGGGATTGATATGTGTAGGTTTGTGTGGGAAAATAAGGTTTTCATTTTGAATCGTTTCATAGAGAGATGCCCCAACTATACATATTTTATGTTTTCCGACGCAAACCGATCAATGCGAGAAGTTTTCTTTTGACGGAAAAAGTTAATCAATGCGAAAGCTTTCCTAGGATGCTTTGATATCTTGAATTTTGAAGGTGGTCGATTTGGGAATCAATTTTACATGGGTAGCCATCCTTCGAGGGAGTGGTCTACAATTTTGAATATTTGACATTGATTTTTATAGAGATAGTCATCCTTCAAGGGATCAGTCTATAATTTTTATGGGTAGTTTTCCTTGAGGATCGGTCTATATTTTTAATAGGTATTTTTCCTTCAAAGGATCAATCTAATTTTATTTTTGATAATTTTATTTTGATTTTTGAATAGATTTCCTTTGAGGGAGCGGTCTATTATTTTTTAT
The DNA here is from genome assembly GCA_018340775.1 of Taxus wallichiana var. yunnanensis. Lineage (NCBI taxonomy): Eukaryota > Viridiplantae > Streptophyta > Pinopsida > Cupressales > Taxaceae > Taxus > Taxus wallichiana. Next base: position 513,161,219 of record CM031244.1, read on the forward strand.
AAGAAGCATCCATAGATATTTTTAACTTTATTTTGAGCTAAGGTAAAAACACTAATAGAATGTTTTGAGGAGGAAGAAAGATGTGTACACTTCAAACACATATGTGCGCCATGACACGTTTTTGATTGGTACACAAGGTAAATGAATGTAATGATTACGAGGTTCCTATAGAGGGGGAAATTTTTATAGCGAAATATCCGATGAACAAAGTCGTGGTGCTCATATTTAAGGTTTTTTATGATAGTGACCGAAAACCACATACTTTAAAATCATTGCGACAAGAAAATGATTGGTTGATATTGGAATAAGATCTTAGATGTAACGATTGTTCGATGATCATAAGTTAACATTACAAAGGCCAAAAGTTCAAGGCATGCAGAGAATCCTTTTCAGGTGTACCATCAAGGGAGGCTAAGTGATATGCTCCTGACCCATACTTGTGAGTAATGACATATAGGACAATCCAATTGGGGAAAACTTTCCACATTTACTTTGTTTTAGAGTAGTGACATTTTGATTTTATTTGAGAATGAGATCACCTATTTTGAAGTCATGTTCTTTTACATGTTTTTTATATGTGCATTGATGCGTTCTTGGTAGATGTGATTATGTTCAAGTTCTCTTAATCATTTCTCATATAATAACTCTAATTGTGCTAGAAGGTCTTGTCAATATTATTCATCGGGGATAAAGTATTTGAGAGATACACAAAGTGATGGAATTTTCAATTCAAGGGGTAGAACCACCTCGAATACATATACAAGTGAGAAGGGTGTAGCACATGTTGGAGTACAGATGCTAGTTCAATAAGCCTAGAGAGAAAACGAGATTTGGAGATGCCGATTCCTTCCTGCTTCATCTACTATTTTCATGAGGATCTTGTTGAGTGTTTTGTTAAAGGCTTTGGCTTGTCCATTTACTTAGGGATAGTATGGTGATGAAAAGCTAAGTTTGATATTGAAGGTTTCATAGAGTTTCTTAACATCCTTGTTTTTGAAGGATTTTCCATTATCTGTGATAAGTTTGTGAGGAACACCAAAGTGACATATGATGTATTGATAGATGAATTCGATGATTTTGTTTTCTTTAGTTGAAGTTAAGGGGATGGATTCAACCCATTTTTGAAGTATTCAATGGTTGTGATGATAGAGTGATGTTGTTGTGATGAGTGAGGATTAATAGTGCCAATGAGGTATAACCCCCATTGTGAGAAGGGCCACAAGCCTTGAGATTGTTGTAAAGATTGATTGGGAACATGAATGAGGTTTGAATGTTGTTGAGTTTTGATGCATTTCTTAACGTATGTGCAACAATAGTGATTCATGGTGGGCCATAATAAGCTTAATCGTAAGACACATTTAGCGGCGACGTTATTGTTGAAATGGCTGCCACATATATTGTCATGAACTCATGGATTGTTTTAGTAGATTCATGTGTTTTGAGACATATTAAAATAAGGCCATAGAAACATAGTTTATAAAGAACACCACCTATAATGATGCGATGCATAATGCATTGAAGAAATGATCATTTAGAATTTTGGGATACATTGGAGGAACTGTTATCTATTTTTGCACCTCTTGAAAAAATAGAATAAATTGGATTTCTGGGACTTGAAGTAACTGACCACAAAGAGTTGGAGATAGCCGCGAAGTAAAAGCGAGCAACAACAGCGGAGGAATGATAGCCACAAAATTATTTCAACATGTCGCATATAAGAAGTCAAAATCCGTGGCTAAGGGGATAAATATGCCAAAGTTAGGAAATCCATGAATATAATATAAGGCAATAGAGTGAAGAAAAGAATCGCAGATGTTATATCAAATCCATGCTATGATGGATGAGGCCGGGTCAAAGAAGAAGAGCTAGAAAGACACGAGATAAAAAAACAACGCAACACCATAAAGGGAAAACTATGGAGGATTACCAAAGGTTGTGGCATCGAAAGAAATCTGCAGAAGTTGAAATTCACGGAAAACATGAGGATGAGGCTGTGGTGGTAAAAATTACAAAAAGTTAAAACTGAAGAGCCACATAACAAGGAGGACAACATTTTTCCACGGGAGTTGTAATTGATGGAGATTTAGAATCATATTTTTGAATCTGATATGATTTGAAGAATATTGACCTCCTCCATGCAATAAAATTAGATTTCATAAATTAAAGGGGAGATTGTTAGGTGGAAAGATAGAAGGTGTCTCTAACACGGAAGAGATACAATTCTAAGTTACATAAATACCACCATTAAATGTAGTATGGGCACCCATCTTTGGGAAATGACGTGTTACAGTGGATAACTAGAGGTGCCCAAATTTTTCAAAGAACTTAATGTTGGTGGTTGAATTCGAATTCAGTTTTCCCTCTCTTTCTCCTTTTCTTCTCTCCTTCATCTTCTATAAATGTAAGAGTTTTGCTCATTAAAAAAATCACTCTTTGTTGTAATAACACCATGTCAAAATGTTGGTCGACTTCCCACATGTTTCAGACATTGAGTTCGGTCTTTGTAATGTATTTTCACCTTCTACCATGAATGTAATTAATGTGCATCTTTTGATCAATAGAATTGAGTTTTGTGGCTATCTCTCTACCCTAGTCTCGCGTTTTATTTTTCCTTGCCTCTCTATTTTCATTTCTTGGCATGTTGTGTGTTCCCTTTTACTTGCAAGCTCCATTTCATGTGTTGTTCATGTGAAAAAAGTTGGACTGCATGGTTTTTTTTTGTAGTGAACTCATTCTCCCTTTCACCTTCATTTTCCATCTTTCTTTTGCCCATGTGAAGTGATCGACCCTTTTTTTTCAGTGCTATCTGTTTCATCTGATTCTAGAACATTTCTTTGAATATTGATGAAACATATAAGGGTAAATGGGCTAGGAGGAATACCTATTAGAGCTAGTTGAAGGTTGGTGTGCGCGTATGACTTCTTGATCCACAGCTGATCATGAGAGCTTCCTTTTGGCTAGGAGGAACTACCATTGTATGGGTTTGATGGCTCGGTGGCAATGGCAAGTTGATCAAATAGATGTATCTTGATGTGGTGATGGTGCTTCACCTGGTGCTTCCGTGAATGTAAATGGTTTTGTGATTGCTTCGATGTTGGTTACGGATGCTCGATGCGTGTAAAAATGTTGGTTCTACTCGCATGCAACTCGGGTTTCATCCCTCTTTTCTCATGAATCTACCAACCTTGAAATAAGGTTATTTTGGAGATTAAATGGTAGCGGCGGTGGTTATGGGCTGACCAAATGGTGGTTTAGGGTGACCAGTGTCGATTAGGGCAAGATTTCCTAGGTTTACTAAAATGGGAAGATCCTCTTTATTTCTTGGATCTCGTTCATTTTCTTCCATGGATTAGAATGGAAGCTTCCTTTCTAACGGACAGGAATGTGGTTAGAGGGAATGTAGGATTTGATTTTTAGGGTTTAGGTAGGTCTTAGTTAGTTATGGAAACATACTAAGAATAGGTCTTAGGGTGAGGTGGCTAGATGAGGTGGATGTGTGGGCATTATCTCAATTAGGATATTCAAATAATAGATAGATCATGAATTAATTTAATTTAATTAATTAAATTAATATTAGAGTGGGGTGAAATGGGCCATGGTTAGATGAGTGTGTTCGAGTTGGTTACTTGTTGATGGACCAAGGGAATGTGACCCAATTTTGGTGTCTACATTTTCCCCTTTTGTTGCGTAAGCTTGTATTAGTAAGCGGCGTTGACAAAAATACGATGTGGCTGCCCCATGTGTGGGTGAAGGTGATCCCCCTCAAACAAGGAACTAGTGAGGCGGTTAAAATCGGTGAGTGATTTGATAAAAAGGTGAATGTGAGGAAGAGGAAGGTGGGTAACAATGGTAAATAGGGGTAAAGGTCTACTCGGGTAATCCGGGTAATGGGTCGGGGTCAAAGGTAATATGTGATCCAAATGCACACACACATATAAACTATAACATGATACCAAGTTAAAGAGCATGCAAACTCTACATTGTTTAAGGTTGATATGGTTATCCAAACAAGGTTGAGGTGATTCTAGTATCCAAGGTATAGGATATGGTCAAGAAACACATCGTGGGTCAGGTGCATGAATGTTTAGGTATGTTCAAACATTACACCAAAGGTTGGGTTTGGATAAATGGTCACAATAAGAGGCAAGGTAAATTCATTAGGTCAATCAACATGGGTAACAAAGTGCAGTAAGGTATAGAAAGCACATGAGGTCACAGTCACTAGCAATGTTCTAGGTCCAAGTAGCTAGGTCACGGCACACGGTATGGTCGACGTTACCATTATGTGGTCCGAGAGCTGAACCTAATGGTCTCCCTCATCGATAGATGGGATTCAACGACCAACACTTTTCATTTTTGACGAGTGAGATTATAGTCACCACAGAAGACATCTAGCCTATCCTGCGACTACCGATAGTGGAGACGCAGTGTACTCTATCTCCTTTGAGGCCTCGAGGAGTTGTTGGTGACATCTTGGTTTTTGGTGAGGGGATGGTGTTGTTAGGATTCCACAGTGCCAATCTTAGCTATGGAGAGATGTATCGGGCCTACCCGAAGGAGATGAGGCTGGTAGTGATGTTGATGGAGGTCATCTGCTGCTTTTTGCATAACCGAGATGCAGAGGGTGGGAGGTTCTCCATGATCATTGATGGGGGTCGTACATGACATGACATGGTAGAGCGGGACTCGGTTTGCATGGGTGCTTGCTTTCTTGGTACATTTATATAGGGATATATGAGTGTGTGGGTAATTACGGTGATTCACATGTTTTACACATTCTTATTACATTGTTGGGCTTATGAGCGCATTGTGTGTGTGCGACCATTTGGTATGCCTTGAGCGGATGCATTTAAGGTAGGGATGTTGTGGGTGGGATGCGAGTGATGGGTATTGACTATTAGGAGTGCCAAGTGTGAGAGCTACACATGATGTAGCCTATTATAGGTGATTACTGGAGGGGTTTTCTCGGCATGGAAATTATTTGGAGGCCATATGTAGGCTATCCTTCATATAGGTAGATGGTGGTGGAGCTGGATGGATTACAGATTTATAGGTGGATAGAGGGGGCAGGTAGGGGAGCATGAGATGATACCTGTGGACCCAGGTCGATAGTAGTTTCAGTTTCCATAGGATATACCCATACCCTTCCCCTAGTATAAGAGAGATGATGTGGAGAGACCTATGTATCCACCATGACCCAATGTACCAACCAGGCGGGGAGGAGCGGCCGATCGGCCGAGATAGATGATGTTGGGGTGACCGACGGAGTACAGGTAGTGGTGGGATGCACAACTACGAGTAGTACCACCAAGGCCAAGGTAACTATATTTGGCCACCATCATAGTGCGGAGGGATGCCCTACGAGAGGCAAGTAGCCACCCTAATTACATAGTTAGGGATGGTGCAGGGGCAGTTGGTAGGTTCAAAGGTAGATGTGTTTGTGTTACATGCACATGTGGCCAGTCTACAAGCCTAGATGGCCCAAGGTGGAGATGGAGATGGTGATGGTGATCAAGTGGCGGCCCTACAGGTACAAAGTTATAGGTTTCAAGGCCATTTGGCCACTACACATGCACGAGATAGTGGCATTACAAGCCCGATATAGGCACATGGTGCGAGGCCGATGCACCAGCACAGAATCGAGATAGGGTCCCAGTTCACGGGCGAAAGGGCAAGATTAGGTCCCACGAGATAGGCACAGGGGTAGAGGCTGATGGGGCCACCATAGATAGTACCCATATCCAAAGTTGCAAGGGATGCCCTATGTCAGCCGTATTATCGGGATAAGTTGATGGTAGTAGGGATAGATTTTCTATCCTACAGAGAGTACAGGCATAGTGAGGCCTCGAGCGAGAGGACCAGATCCCACACCCACAATGTGGAGAGAATAAGGGCCATTGAACCCTAAGACATGATCGGTGAGGCCACAAGTTAATGGAGACCAGCCCTAGGTTATGTACCAACAGGACTCCGACCATGACCCATGACGGGTGATGAGATGTTAGAGCCGCCAAACAAGAGTCAAAGGGGAGGAGGAGATGGGAGCGGCCCGATATGGAGGATTTCGATAGGATGATGCTTGATGTATGTCCCTCCATTTTGATGTATTATATTGATTTTTGATATATACCAGCCTATGTTTCGAAGAGAGTGAGGATGTATATGAGGGTTTTCATTTATATTTTGATCATATACCAGCCTGCGTGCTGAAGATGGTGAGGTTGTATATGAGGGTTTTCATTTATTTTGGATGATATACCGGTTTGTGTGACAAAGATAGTGAGGTTGTATATGAGGGTTTTAATTTATTTTCGATCATATACCGACACATGTGCCAAAGATGGTGAGGTTGTATATGAGGGTTTTTATTTATTTTGGATCATATACCACTTGCGTGCAAGATATCGGAATATGGTGAGGTTGTATATGAGAGTTTTTAAGAGATGCATATTATTTGGTATCAGTGTATATTGTATGGATACATAGATTTATATGATGAGATGGATGATTTGGTATGATGTATACATGGTTGAGGTTATCTTGCTATTTTGATTTATATATGTGATGGAAACTAAGTAGTGTAGGCATGGTAGAGCCAGGTCATAGGCATGGATCGAGTCAAGTTTTTGGTTTAGGCATGGATGGAGTCAAGTTGTGGTTTTGGCATGGATTGAGTCAGTTGTGGTTTAGGCATGGATGGAGTCGGGTTGTGGTTTAGGCATGGATGGAGTTAGGTTGTGGTTTAGGTATGAATGGAATTAGGTTGATTTAGGTATGATGAAGTTTAGGTTGGTTTAGGTATGAATGAATTTGTTAGGTTGTGGAGCCTATTTTCATGTGTGAAAGTGTTGAAGACTGTACACTTTTCATGTATCCTCACCAGGGTTGAGGCCGTGCCGGCCTTGAAAGCGAGGGACTAGGGCGCGGCCCTCGTGAAGAAATTGGGGTTCGAAAATAGCCCCCAAAAAAAATTTTAGGCGTAAATTTTTTGGCCTCGAAAAATTACACCCGAAATATCGGGAAATGTGCTTTTCTCATATGGGTGAGTTTTTTGACCCATAGGTTTATGGGACGGGTTTTTCCCATGGTTTTGATACCCATGGTTTTGTAAAACTACTTAAGCAGTTGTCTATTTATATGGTCTTATGCATATGATAGATGTACAAGTAAATGTATTGCAGATGTGTTTTGAATTCGGGTGTGAATTCTGTAGAGTTTGTTGAGCATAGCTCCAAACGGATCTGGGTATTGTATTGAGAGAGTGGTGGCTTGTAATAAAATATGAGCAAGTGATTCTTGGTGGATGTAGCCCAAATTAGGTGAACCACGTTAAATACTATCTCTTTGTGTTGTGTTATTTTATTCTGTAATTTTATTTGAGATCTGTAATAATTTATGCATATTAGTTTCTACTGTTGTGATTTTGTGAGGGATTATTCCGCATATTTTATCCCTTATTTCCTAACAATTGGTATCAGATCCTGGTTTGGTTTGCTGAAGTGTTGAATCACAGGGAAAGTTTTTAGCTTGAGTGGGAGCTATGGCAGATGAAGGAAGATCTAGGGTTGATAAATTCAACGGATAGAATTTTAGTCTTTGGAAGATGCGAGATGGAAGATTACCTTTATGAAAAGGATCTTTATACTCCGTTGTCTGAGAAGGTGAACAAACCCCGAGTATGATAGATGTGAAATGGGATTTGCTTGGATAGGAAAGCACTTGGAATGATCCGGCTGAGTCTTGCATCTTCGGTATTATTTAATGTCTCAAAGGAAAAGACTACAAAGATCTAATGGATGCATTAGGGAAGTTGTATGGAAAACCCTATGCCTCTAATAAGATATTTTTAATGAAAAAGTTGTTTAATATGAAGATGTCTAAGAATAGTTCGATGTAGCGAGATCATTTAAATGATTTCAATACGGTTGTGAATATGCTAGCTTGATTCTGATAGAATTTGATGAAGAAGTTAGGGCTTTATTAATTCCGTGCTCTTTACGAGAGTTGGAATAGCTTTGGTAATGGCGGTAAGTAACTCGGTTCAGCTAACTTGAAGTTGAAGTTTGAGGATGTTGTAGGGGTGATTCTAAGTGAGGAAATGTGAAGAAAAAGCTCAGGGAATCTTCTACTTGGGAATGCTTTGTGAGTGGAAACTAGAGGAGACAGAAGAATAGAGGAAACCATGGAAAATCAAAAGATCGGGCAAGGTCAAAATCCAAGAACAAGATTATATGCTAGAATTGTGGAAAGCTTGGGCATGCAAAGAAGGATTTGTTGGGAGCTTCGGGATAAGAAGAAACAACAAGAAGAAAACAAGGAGGCAAATGTGGCAACGGGTAATGTATGTCAGGATGCTTTGATTCTTTCTTTGCACAATATTATTGAATCTTGGGTTTTAGATTCGGGGGCTTCTTTCCATGCTTCTCCACATAGGCATTATTTTGTTGATTATGTTCAAGGAGATTTTGGGCATGTTTTTCTTGGTGATGATGAGCCTTGCAGCATAGTTGGAAAAGGTTCTATTCAAGTTAAGATGCAGAATGGGAATACTTGGCTATTGAAGGATGTCAGACATGTGCCTACATTAAGATGAAATTTGATATCGGCAGGGCAGTTGGGAAGTGATGGTTGTACTGTGATATTTACAGCAGACTCTTGGAAGGTTACCAAGGGTGCTCTTGTGGTGGCAAGAGGTAAGAAGGTTGGAACCTTGTATTTAACCACTGATAGTACTAATGATTGTAATATTGTGGCTTCAGATGCAGATACAACATTATGGCACTATAGGCTCGGTCATATGAGCCATAAGGGCATGAACATCATAAAGAAGAATTTTCCGGATATACGAAAACAAGTTTGGATTTACGTGAGAAGCTGCATATATGGGAAACAAAAGTGAGTAATATTTCTCAAGGTTGGACCTATAAAGAAAGAGAGTAAGTTAGAGCTGGTGCATTCTGATGTGTGGGGGCCAACTTAGGTATCATCTCTTGGGGGTTCAAGTTATTATGTTACTTTTATTGATGATGCAACAAGGAAAGTTTGGGTTTATTGTATTAGAAACAAATCTAATGTATTTGACACTTTTGTTAAATGGAAAGCCTTGGTAGAGAATGAAACAGGTCTTAAGCTAAAATGTCTCAGGTCAGATAATGGAGGGGAGTATTACAGCAATGAATTTGATGATTATTGTTCTAAGAATGGAATCCGCAAGCAAAAGATGGTTCCAGGAACTCCACAGCAGAATGGGGTATCAGAAAGGATGAACAGAACAATAATGGAATGTGCTAGGAGCATGAGGTTACATGCAGGACTACCTCTTTCTTTTTGGGCAGAAGCGGTGAGCACAGTTGTGTACTTGATAAATAGAGGACCCTCAAGTGCCTTGGATGGAGGCATACCTGAGGAGGCTTGGTATGGTAAGAAAGTTGATTATTCATTTCTTAGAGTCTTTGGATGTGAGGTGTTTTTCATATAGACAAGGATGATAGGACCAAGCTAGAGGCTAAATCAGAAAAATGTACTTTCATTGGTTATGGTGGTGATAACTTTGGATTTAAATGTTGGAGTATTAAGGACAAGAAAATCATTCGATCTAGGGATGTGGTCTTTAATGAGAAAGTCATGTATAAGCAACGATTGCGGGAAAACAGGAAGAATCTAAGAAAGAATATGCGGTGGTAGAGGATCTTCCTGGATGGGAAAGTGACACATGAATCAGTTCAGGAACCCCCTCAACAGAACCCCAAACTCCTATATTGAGGAGGTCTTCTAGGGTAAGAAGAGAACCTGAACGTTTTTCTCCTTCTCTTTATTATTTATTACTCACTGATAGTGGAGAACCAAAGAGCTTTGATGAAGCAATGCAGGTAGATGCCAGGAAGAAGTGGGAGCAAGCCATGGATGAGGAGCATCAGGCTCTCATGGAGAACCAGACATGGGATTTGGTAAAGCTACCCAAAGGAAAAAGAGCATTACAGAATAAGTGGGTGTTTAGAGTCAAAGAGGAAGAAGGAGGCAAGAAAAGATACAAGGCCCGGTTGGTGGTCAAGGGGTTTGCACAAAAAAAAGGTATAGATTTTGATGAGATTTTTCTCCTGTAGTAAAAATGACTTCTATTAGAAGCTGTTCTTGGAATAGTGGCGGCGAAAGACTTACACTTAGAACAGATTAGATGTAAATCTGCATTTCTCCATGGTGATTTGGAGGAGGAGCTATATATGCAGCAACCGAAGGATATGAAGTCAAAGGTAAAGAGGAGATGGTGTGCAAAAGCGAATAAGAGCTTGTATGGCACGAAACAAGCTCCACGTCAATGGTATAAGAAGTTTGATAGCTTCATGATGGAGCAAGGTTATATCGGATGTCATTTTGACCATTGTGTGTATCTGAAAGAAATTTGAGGATGGAAGTTATATAATCTGTGTTTGTATGTTGATGACATGTTGGTTGCAGGTAAAAACATGCAGGAAATAAAATTACTCAAGAAGTAGCTAAGTGAATCCTTTGCTATGAAGGATTTGGGTGCAGCCAAACAAATCCTTGGTATGAGGATATCTCGGGATAGGAAGGAATGGAAGCTGACTTTATCTCAGGAAGAGTACATTAAGAAGGTATTGGAGAGGTTTAATATGCAGGATGCTAAACCGGTTGGGACTCCTTTGGCAGGCCATTTCAAGTTATCAAAGGAGCAATGTCCCAAGACGAGCGAGAGAGAGAACCAAATATCCAAGGTACCTTACTCATCGGATTGGCGTTTGATGTATTCTATGGTGTGCACTAGGCACGATATTGCCCATGCGGTGGGAGTTGTGAGTAGATTTATGAGTGATCCGAGTAAAGAGCATTATCAAGCATAAAGTGGATCCTTCGGTATTTGAGAGGGACCATGGGGACGATTTTGTGCTTTCTGATGGATCGAGACACCACTTTACGTGATTATGTAGATTCGAACATGGCTGGAGATGTAGAGCGAGGGAGGAGCACGACGAGTTATATTTACACTATAGGTGGGACAGCGGTGGTGGATTTCACCACTACGAAGCTGGTGGCTTTGTCAACCACGAGAGGTTGAGTATGTTGCTTTGCCACGAGAGGAAAGCAAAGAGATGATTTGGTTACAACAATTGCTTGAGGAGTTGGGGCATAAGCAGGAGGAATGTAAGCTACATAGTGATAGTCAGAGTGCTATACACCTAGCTAAGAACTCTGCTTTCCACTCTAGGACAAAGCATATATAGTTAAGGTATCATTTCATTAGGACAACTTTGGAGGAAGAGAAGTTGAAGTTGGAGAAGACTCATACCAGTTAGAATCCTGTAGACATGATGACCAAGGTGGTCACAAGGGAAAAACTAAAGTTGTGTTCAGCTTTGGTTGGTCTTCATAGAAACTAGTGAAGGGGTGAGAAGCTTGCTCAGAGGAAAACTAGTCTCCAAGTGGGAGATTGTTAGGTTGTGGAGCTTGTTTCATGTGTGAAAGTGTTGAAGGCGTACACTAAGAGTACTTGTACACTTTTCATGTATCCTCGTTGGGGTTCGAAGCGCATGAAGACAAAAAAAATTTAGGCGTAAATTTTTGGCCTCGAAAAAATTGCACCCAAATATCGGAAATGTGCTTTTCTCATATGGGAAAGTTTTTTGACCCATAGGTTTATGGGATGGGTTTTGCCCATGGTTTTGATACCCACGGTTTTGTAAAATTGCTTAAGCGTTGTATTTATATGGTCTTATGCATATGATAGATGTACAAGCAAATGTATTGCAGATGTGTTTTGAATTCGAGTGTGAATTAGCAGAGTTTGTTGAGCATAGCTCCAAACGGATCTAGGTATTGTATTGAGAGAGCGGTGGCTTGTAATAAAATCGAGCAGTGATTTTTGGTGGGCGTAGCCCAAATTAGGTGAACCACGTTAAATACATGTCTCTTTGTGTTGTGTTATTTTATTCTTTAATTTTATTTGAGATTTGTAATAATTTACTCGCTTATTAGTTTCTCTTTGTTGCGATTTTGTGAGGATTATTCCGCATATTTTATCCCTTATTTCCTAACATACTTGAGATTGGCTAAGTTTTTATTTCATTAATTTGTGTAATTAATGATGATATGGGTCACATTAAGATGTTTTATAGGAACATGCACTATAATGGTAAAGCAATGGTAGACATAATGAATGTATGAATGATGATGATAAAGATGTGAAGAAATTTGTTGTTTGTTTGGTTTAATTTCCAATTATTGATATAAAAAGGAAACTAACTAGGGTAGAATGTGATTTCGGAAAAGGAAAGGGGAATTGGTTAGGGTAGCAGTGGTCGAGCTAACCTCCAAGGGCCCCATGCCCTCGGAGTGTTGCCTACATGGTCCCGGTGGAAAGGGACCTCAGGCTGATGTAGTTCTCCCATAAGCTAGCGAAGAATGTAAGGAGGCTTGGGAATGAGGTGGTAGGTTATAGGTAGGATTGCTTCTAGGTCATTTTAGGTATGGGTGAATTGTGGGCACATTGGTATGAGAGATTTTGGGTTGAGTGTGGTGAAGGAGGAAAATTTCCCGAGGATAAGCGTTGAGGATCTAGTCTTGTATAAGAGAATCAATACCTAATGAAGATGGTTAAAAGATAAGAGGAGGCAAGAAAGCCACCTGAGTGGTAAGGATCATAATGGGTGGGTCATACCTTAGATAGGTTGATGAATTTAAGACCCTAGAGACATTGCATGATCAATTATTCTAAAGGTAGAGAGTAGTCACATGATCACCAAATGTCATGGTTCCAGGAGGTCCCTTGAGTTGGTAGGAAATGAAAGTGTGAATGGCGAGAGAATGAAAAGTGGTTATTTTATATGGTATTTGGTGGCATACCTTTTGTCAAGAGATCCAAGATCACAATGAGTGAGTATATGATGAAAAACCTTTCTATTTTTGACTTATATTTGAGATAGAATGATCGATGCGGCAAGTCTATATGGATGAGAAAATTAACTCCTTGAGGTCTTCATGAAGTTGATCGATGCGGGAAGCTTCAGATTCTCTATTTTTATTTTTATTTTTTTTACGGGTTGTACATAGCCATTTGTCCTTCGAGGAGCAAATCTATTTATAACAAAGATGTAGAAAGAAAGATGTCCTTTTGAGGGAGTCATCTTTTTATTAGAAGTTTGACTCAAAGAGTTATATCCTATGTGGGGATTTTAAGTCATGGACGAGACTAAGGTGAAGAATTGGATTCTTGTTCGAAAGCAAGGTGAAATGACTATGGATCTCATCTAAAGGTAGACAAAAATTATCCATGAGAATCATTCCATGTGCGAGCCATGGTACACATATTTAAGAGAGGGGTAAAAGAGTGATGGGTATGTGCATGATTCTTGTTTAATTTTTGGAGATGGTATAGTGAAAGGAGGAAGTGAAAAGTGCTTAAGGGATGAGCATGAAAAGAGGCGAGAAGGTGAGTAGGACTGAAAGTAAATAGTAGAATGGTTGAAGATGCATGGCATTAACGAGCTCGGAGTTCGGGTTGACCATCTAGTGAAGATAAGCGATAAGCACCTGATCCATAAGCATGAGTCACGGTGTATGGTCCAAGCCAATTACGAGAAAATTTTCCTGTTTAGTTTTTTCTACTTTGGTTACATGTTGATTTTCTTTCAAGACAAGGTCATTGACTTAGAAGGTTCATTCATGAATGTGTTTTTCATAGGCATGCTTGATATGCTTTAAATAAACTTGAAGATGGTGAAGAGCATTAAGATGGAATTCATATAATAACTCAAGTTGTGCTAAACGGTCCTAGCGAAAGTCATCATCATTGAGCATGTCATGGAGAGAAATGCAGTGGGAGAATCTAGAATTTGAGAGGCGAGAATAGCCTCTGTATCATATACCGAGAGATAAAGGTGTGGCAGTAGTGGAAGTGCGAATACTAGTGCAATATGCCCACAAGGTGAAAGGAATGTGCATATGCCAGTCCTTCCCAGTATCATTAACCACTTTCATGAGAATTTTGTTCAAGGGTTTTATTAGTGGATTCGGCTTGGCATTGTTGGTTTGTGGGTAATATGGTGATGAGAAACTTAGGTGAGTATTATTTATATAAAAGGTCACGTGGGTCGGGAGTGGTGGTTACGTACAATAAATTCCATGAGGTAAATAAGAGGGTGATTGGATTATTTGTACGATGACAAAGATTTTAGATTCGAGAGGTGAAGTGGGTATTTGAGAAGCCAAGAAAGCCATGGTATCTACAAATTTGTTGGTAGAACAGGGATAGTTTGAAGGGCATAACGGTCGAAGGTTGTTAAAGTATGTCCACATGATGCTTATACTTTTGAAGTATCTCATTACGACACGGTATATACCATTGAATTGGTTTATGACCAATTGAGAATCACCAAAGATGTTGATTGGTTTAACACCTAAGGCATAGGCATCCTAGAGACCCAATACGAGTGCTTCATATTCTACAATATTGTTTATGCAATCAAAATAAAGTTTGAAAGACAAAGGCATGGGTTCGAAGCATAAAGTGGAATGAGGATAATACCGAGATCCACCTCCACATTGATACTTGGAACCATCGAAGAAGAGTGTCATTTGGTATGTTGGTTCGTCCAGGAAAGGGTAGCAATAGACTCATCTAGAAATTCAAAGTTAGAGGTTTGATCCTGGAAATAGGTGCATTAGTCAATTGGTTAGCGATGTCTGGCCCTTAATGGAATTTTGGTGGGTGAATTTGAGGTCGAGGTCAGCCCGCACCATAAGCCAATGTGCAACTCATTGATTTTGATAAGGTTTGGTATACTTGAAGTGTAAGGGGTTAGTGTTAGTCACAACATAGGTTTTGTGGTTGATTAGGTAACTGGCGGAGTTTGGTGGCAACAAAAACTAAGGTTGAGCGAGTTTTTCAGCATGGGTGTATTAGGTTTTGTAGTCTAGAAGAGTACAACTTATGTAATAAATAGTCTGCTCCATATGTTGTTCATCACGATGAGTGAGCATGGCCCTCAAGGAGTGATCTGTAGTAGATATGTATAGGTAGAAGGGTTGATCATCTTTAGGTGGAATGAGTATAGGTGGTTGGAGAAGGTATTGTTTCGGGGCTTCAAAAGCTTTGTGGAAGTTGTCATCCCATTTGAAGGAGACATCCTTTTGAGAAGATGATGAAATTACTTACATCGATCGGAAAGTTGCAAAATGAAATGACGAATAGATTGTAACTTACCTTGCAAGCTACAAAGCTGCCATAGATTAATGGGCAGAGGAATTTCGAGAATGGCCTTGACTTTAGCGGGTCAACCTCTATAGCATGTAAGGAGACAATAAATCCTAGGATCTTTCCTAAGAGAACCGCGAAGAACACATTTCTTGGGCTGATGGCGAAACACTATACTTAATGAGGCGATCAAAGATTGTTTTTAGGATGGTGAGGTGCTTGGCACGGTGTTTAGACTTGGCAAGAAGATCATCTACGTAATCTTCCAATATATGGTGCATGATGTCATGGAAGATGTAATTCATAGCCCACTGGTATGTGGCACTAGCGTTTTTAAGGCCAAAAGGCATGACTCAATAGCATAAGGTCCCCCTAAGGGGTGATGAATGCAGTTTTGTGTTGATCCTCTGGAGTAAGAAATATTTGGTTATAACCTGAGAAACCATCCATGAGTGATAGCATCTCATGACCAGTAGTAAGGTCAACCAGTTGGTCAATACCGGGTAGAGGAAAGTCATCTTTTGGGAAAGCTAGGTTAAGGTCATGGAAGTCTATGCAAATATGGAGTCCCCTTATTGCCTTAGTGAGCGGGGACAATGTTAGAAATCCATTGAGGATAATCAATGGGTAAGATGAAGGAAATGGAAATAATGCACTGAAGTTCTTCTTTGACCAGAAGTACAATGTGAGGGTGCATTTTCCTTAGCTTTTGTTTTATGGGTTTGGCATCGGGAATGGTTAGGATATTGTGGACTACTTTTTGGGGTCAATACTAGGCATTTCTGCATAAGACCAAGCAAAAGCATGGCTATGATCTTTGAGAAAATAAGTGATGGCTTCCTTCTCACGGTATCTAAAGATTGGCCAATCTTTATAATGTGCGGGTCATCCCGAGTGTGGATGTTGATTTCGATAATATATTTGTTTAACATAGTTTCCATCTCGAGATAGTAACGGACCGATGGATATTTGAGTCTTCTCTTGCACCGAGGTAGGTGAGTATAGATTCATCATCTTGACATTGAACGACATTAATGGAAGGTGTATCATCATCGATTATTTCAAGATATAGGAAGGGAAGAGAAGAGGGAGCCTCACCCTCGCATAGATAAGTCAGAGGCCCTAAGGAAATGGTGTTTATGAAAAAAAAAAGTTAAGAGGGATGGATTCTAGATCCATCGACTCTATTAGTGAAGGTGGTGAAAGTGGAATAGGTGAAGAAGGTGGAGAAGGAATGATGTCCTCGATGAGTTCAATACTAGCCTTCTTAGTAGGTAGTTCAGCAAAGCCAACACCACTATAGTCATTATGTTTGCGGGTAGTACATGGGATAATAGTGTGACAACTTTACTCGTAAAATCCAAAACTAAAACCTTTCCATGCACATTGGTGCGGAAGGTATGGGTGAAGCAAAGATTGGTAAGGGACTAGAGATCGGAAAAAAATGGGTGGGTTTATGATGGTGGTTTTGGTGTATACATGGCGTGTCAAGTTCCCCATAGGTGAGATTGGTATGAAGGTGGGGAGGACCATAAAGGAGACGCTCTCCTATGCAGCGATCATAGTGAGGGTTTTGGAAAAGGTTTCCATATTCTTGTGGAGTAAGGAATGTGTTGAAATTATATAGGGATACTCCTCCGTAGTGAGGCATTGAAAAAAACCTTCGAGGATCGAGTGGTTTATATGTGGGTGGCTAGGATAGATGATGTGCTAGAGACTGGATCGGAGGTGGAGATAGCTACTTAGGAGGCCGATGGGATGGCATTGGAAGTTGTGGTGGTGGTAGGAATGGAGATTTAGGTGCGAGTTGAGATAGAAGTGGTAGGGGTGAGTGGAGGTGTGGATGATGAGGAAGTAGTCATGGAGGTAGATACCTTAATGGGTATAAGTATGTCATTGGGTCGGTAAAGCATGTTGCAGGTTTTGAAACGTGATGAGTCGGCCGAAATGGTATAGGTGTGTCCTTCATGCTCAAACTTTACAACAATTCAAAGTGGAAGGAACACAACCCATGACACAAATCCAGGTTCTACCAAGTAATAAGTTATATTTAAATTCCCCCTCCAAGATGTAAAATAACTGCGGGATAGTGTGGGGCCCATGCAAACATGGAGGATGATAGTGCCAAGTGTACAGGTGATAACATCATTGAATGATTGTAACATGATGGGATGTTTATGCATGCAATTGTCGGCACGTATGTGTATGGGAGGAGATGATGTTAATGCTAGTGCCCCCATTGATCATAACACGTCGTACCCATATATTATTAATATGGACGGAGATGAAAAGAGATGGATCAAGGTCATCGGTTTGGTGTGGTGTGATCTCTTCATTTGAGAAGCCGAGGGTAATAATGGAGGCCACGGTGTAGGGTCATCGGGTAAAACCTCAATAGACTAAAGAACCTCCATGAGAGCTTGACGATGGGACTCGAGAGGTTTTGATGAGGTCATATAAGGACATCTTTAGGGAGGATTGGTGTAATTGTTTGAGCATGGTGCGATGTGTAGCCCCATTAGAGATAGGATATGTGGGGCTGCGAGATAGTGACTTTAGGTGAGGGTGTGAATGGTATGTGGGGTATAGGGTTGGTAGGTGGTTCGATTGCCTTTTCCTTACCTTTGTCCTTCCGAGCATGGTAGCAATGAGAATCATGTTAATTTCAAATTTTGGGGATGGATAAAAAGGTTGTGGGGGTGGAGAAGTAGGTTGTTGCATATGTGTAAGGAGAATAAGTGAGGAACTAGGTGGAGGTTGGATAGGTTCCTCATCAAGGAGGTCATCGTCATCAAGGTTTAATTTGGGAGGACACAATTGGATAAGAACAGTTTTCAAAGCCTTATAGTTCTTGATATCATGTCTGGCGCACGATGATAGAAACAAATTTTGGTATCATCAAACCCTTTTGGTTTGGGTTTGAGTGGGTCATAAGGTCTCGAGAGGTAGGAGAGTAATGACGAAGTCTCGGGAGATTAGCTAGGATAATGGTATATGATCCTGCTTTAGTGGATCACAATGTGATTTGAATGTGGGTTTGGAAGAAGGTATGGGTAGTTATGAAGGAAGGGTCTTTACTGAGGGGGAGTGGGTCGTGCTATGATTTTAGGTGCCGGTGTGGTCTTAGGTGTTGGTCATGTCTGCTTGGGTAGGGGCACGTTAGATGGACCGGAAATAGAGTGTGTAGTTGGTTTGACTACCTTATTGGAGGGTAGCGTATTTTTCATTTAGGTTGCACCTTCTTGGGTAAATGTGATACAGTGCACGAGATCTAGAGGGAAAAGTGGATGGTGGAAGAGGGTGAGTTACCCATGGGAATAACTCGTGGTGTTGTGAAGGTAGGCGGCACGGGTCGTGCGAGAGTTGTGAGGGAAAGATACTAAAGGGTTGTGGGTAGTTAGGAAGTTACTTGATGGTATTAAAGGTATGGGTGGTAAATATATTGTAGGTGTGGAATGAATTTGTGTTGGGTGCTTGGGTATGTTAGGGGTCCAGTGAGGGAGGAATAGGTTACTACATTTTTAATTTACTTGGTGGGTGGAGGTTTCTTAACCAGGCTAGAAGGGAAAGATCCTAAGACAGATGGAAGAGGTGAAGGTAATGAAGGTGTGATTGGGGAGGTTGGGTTACGAGATCTAGGGGATTAGTTCTTCTTTTTGGGGCGGATTAATATTAGCATTGGTTTTGGAGGATGTAGCTAAATATAATTTTATGGGTGGATGAGTAAGGCCGGTCATTAGGATGGCCCTAAGGTAGTACTAGGTATAGGCAAGGAAGATGATGTAGGTGTAGGTTTGGATGTAGAAGTATGTTGAGTTATGAGTGAATGGTACCGTGGGAGAATTTGTGATTTTGGTTATGTTTTGTTTAGTCAACCGAAATATTTTGGGATAGATAGTGGAAGTGTCGGCCGAGTGACATCTGCATTTTTTTAGCAATGAAGTAGAAGACACCCCCAAAGTAAGGCTCTATCCACATAATTCAAAGGTCACTAGGCATGAGAACATAACCGTTGTGGGTGTAGTTGATGTGGATCCAATGGCGAATCCTGTAAATGTGTCTTAGAAATGGGAATTCGCTAGCTTTGGCCTCTGTGGGTGAGAGAGCCGAAAGTAAATTCTTTAAGATCTTGGGTGACTATTGGAGAATGGTCACCTAGAGGTAATTACATTTCTACTAGATCTTTGATAGGTGGAGGAGATGAACAAGCATCCTCCATGGGTCGGAGAGGTATTTCTGGTGATGGCTCTCTAGGTGGAGAAGCTAAAGATGAAGTGGTCTCAATGTTAACAGAAGGTTCCTTCATAGGTGAGGGGGGAGATAAAGGGTGCTCCTCTGTGGGTAGAGGAATAGGTGAAGTGGGTTCATGTGTAGGTGGGGGACTTCGGGCTAAGATTTCCTCTATGGAAGGAATATGAGGCAATTGGGAAGCAACTGGTGTGTCACTAAAAATAGCATGGACCTCGTGGGTATGGCTATCATTATTTGATGTCTCTCCAGTTTGATCAGAAGGAGGGGCATGATTAGGAAATGGTTTCTTGAAGATGTGTAGGTTTTGATTGGCGGTGTGCATTAGGATTATTGAGGAATAACTCACCATTCTTGAGCATTTCTGGATAATGTTCTTGAAAGTGATGCAATTGCCGTCACTATGACCCTTTACCCGATGATAATTGTAGAAGTCATGTTCTTTATACCATGTAGGTGTGGGGCGAGAAGGATCAAAACTAGTGTGTGGTTTTATAGGAGGAAGAGTGATGGCCTTGGCTTTTATGAGCTTGTCTAAAATAGGAGAATAAGGTTCCCCAATTGGGGTGTATTTATGTTGTTCTTGTCTAAATTGAAATGTTTGTGTTATCCATTTCACACTAACAATTTGGATGGGATAAAGATTAGAGGAGGGCTTAGCTTTGATTTGATGGATGAGCTAGGCCAGCCACAGTACCACCACATTGGTGGTTCCCTTGGCTTTTGAACAATTATTCTATGGTTTCAAATAAGAAGAGTTATCATTTGATTTAAACGCCGCGTTCTTATTTCCCGATTGAATTTTCTTTTCTTCGATGGTGCGAATCTCTAGTTTTCATGCCATGGTGAATGCCTCATCGAAGGTTTAGAAAGTATGGACCTACGAGGTTGGAGAGATATGTCTAGCACAATCCCGAGTGAAGAGCTCTATGAGATCGATTTGTGGTAATTGGAATGTGAGTTGATTGATTAGTCTATGCCAATGAGCAACGAAATCTGTGATAGACTCGTCATCATATTGACGTGTAGAGTAAAGGTTGGTCATGGTAACCTTCTTAATGATGTTAATTGAGAAGTGATCTAAGAAGGCTTGGGCTATCTAATTTAATGAGAAGATCTAATGTCTAGGTAACCCACTATACCAATATAATGCGGGCCCAGTCGGATCCGTGGGAAAGGTCCTCAAAAGCAAAGCATCATCATGGGTGATCGAGTAACAACCATGTTTGAAAGATCGCAAGTGCTATTGTGGGTCCTCTTTTCTATTGAAGTGGTTAAATTTAGGAATTTCCCAATGTATGGGATATGGATGAATGGGAATGGACGGGTGGATGGGCTCATTACAAATTTCATCATAAGTGAGAGAATTACGTGATCTAGAAACCGATGCCTCTAGTGTTTGCATCTTGTCCATCATTAACTTGATGAGGTCATTGGTAGGTTGTGATGGGGGGACACCTCCTCTGGTATAAGGGGGTAGATATTGAACTTGATAGGGAGGTTGAGAATAAGGAACTGCGACATAGAGGTACATACCCGTAATGGTCGACATACGAGGTAGGGGTTGTTTATAGTAGGTATATGTAGGTGTGATGGTTTTCGTGACTCGGTAGTGATTGGGGGTAGAGTTTGTGGGATGGAGAGGGCGAGATTCGGAATGGAGTATGGGTCAACAAAACCACGGACGGTTTGTGTTGCAATAGGTATTTGTGAGACAATGGGTGCAGTTGTGCCATGGTCTAGGTGGTGGGCGAAGGTATAGTGAATGTTGCAGTGCAATAGACATGGTAGATGCAGATGGTCATAACAGGTATAGGTCCTAGCTATGGAACTGCGGGGATGGAGCGGTGAGGGTAACACCATATTATTATGAGATGATGTAGTAAGGACAAGGGCATGAGAGATTGACACAAGATTT
The DNA here is from genome assembly GCA_018340775.1 of Taxus wallichiana var. yunnanensis. Classification (NCBI taxonomy): domain Eukaryota; kingdom Viridiplantae; phylum Streptophyta; class Pinopsida; order Cupressales; family Taxaceae; genus Taxus; species Taxus wallichiana. The sequence goes on from CM031244.1 coordinate 513,182,593, forward strand.
CCATATATCAACTAACTAGATGAGTCTCGGGTGGAGGAGTGGGAAAGGTAGAACTATAAAGCTCTGGGTTCCGATCAAGGAGTCATGCGAACTCCTCATCACCCGTGGTGATGGTGATAGGTTAGGTAGGATCCATGGACAATAGAATAGAAGGTGGTGAAAGACTAGGCGGGAGTGGTTGGCGACTAGCGTGGAATATGAGGGCATTTTCTTGGCTTTGGGCCAACACCATGTGAACAAGTGCCAATTTGGTAGGACTGCTTCAGATAGGACATAGAAAATCACAACGAAATAGGAAAATCGGATAGTAGTTAGTGGATAGGGTCGGTGGGTCAGCTTGAAAACATCACGCAGGCTAACCAACGCGTCGATTAAGGTAAACCGATGCCGATCGGGGTAATTGTGGTCGGTCACTATGGAAAAGGAACAGTTTGCCAAAACAAGGCAAAAGGCTAATAATCTACCAGGTAGATAAGATACATATGGATTTTATCAGGACAGAGAAGATGATGAGAGTCACAGATACTACGAACAATAGAGAAGGTGAAGCGATTGTCCTTTTGGGTAGGTTAACCAAAAGAACGTAAACCGATGTCGGTTGGGTAAAACTAATGACGGTCTTGGAACCGACACCAATTACTATGAAATTGAAACAAAGATGAATAAAAGGTGGTTGTGAGTTAAAATCAAATGTGGAATCAAACACAAAATTCGAGAATGATGAAAATAGAGTCTAGCAGACTCGAGATAAAGTGGAATACACCAACTATGATGAGGAGCATGCAAGGAGAAATGAAAAAAGAAGAAGAATGTATCCTTTCACCTCAAAACACAAACCAAGAAGAAACACTAAGAAAAATATGATCCTACAAGTGCTTTTCTTATGTTTGTTTAGCTTATGCTATTTAGTCTTATTTGTATGAATAGTAGAACAAAATTTTGGGGAGGAAGGCTTCCTACGAAAAGGAGATCTAAAAGGTGAGGTTTTAGGAGTGTTATGTGCGGGGCGAGGCCATCCTCTCGAAATAATGATTTGAAAGAGGAAACGAGTGGGGACTACCTACCAAACCAGATCATGTGATCATGGATAGATGCTACTAGGTAGGATGTTATTCAAGAATGTGTGTATTTTTAATTTTGTGATGTTTTGATAAGACTCAGAGAGAGAAGAAGAGATAGGAAGTTTTTTTCTATGATTTGTTTGTCAACCATCAGCTGGGCATGACTTCCAGCGTATAGGTTGCCCTCATTTAATGTGAGCTAATGCAGTAAAGTAGAATGAAATGCAGTTAATTTTAAGCCCAAATTGAAATATTGAATTTGATGACACAAAGAAATGAATAGGAGAAGGGATGCTCTTTCACTAATGCAATACTAATGAAAGGAAATAAATGTTCATTTTAAAACACCAAAACATGATTGCTTTTAGATAATAGAAGAATAGAAGATTCCAGGGAAGAATTTTAATGTGAGAACCTTTGAAAGGAAACAAACATACAACTTTTCACCTAGAAATGAAGAAATGTAAGGAACCCCAAATGGGTCCCATCGGGCATGCCAAAATGTTTCACCTGATTCTTAGAGCATTTATTTGAATATTGAAAAAACATATAAGGTTAAATGGGCTAGGAGGAATACCTATTAGAGATGGTTAAAGGTTTTTGCACACGTATGACTTCTTGATCCACACCTGATCTTGAGAGCTTCCTTTTTGGCTAGGAGGAACTACCTTTGTATGGGTTTGATGGTTGGGTGGCAAAGGGAAGTTGATCAAATGGATGGAGCTTGATGTGGTGATGGTGCTTCACCTAGTGCTTCCGTGAATGTAAATGGTTCCGTGATTGCTTCGATGCTGGTTGTGGATGCTCGATGCATGTACAAATATTGGTTCTACTCGCATATAACTCGGTTTCGTCCCTCTTTTCTCAGAATTTGCAACATCGAAATAAGGTTGTTTGGGGATTAAATGGTAACGATGGAAGTTACGGGCTGACCAGCAATGGTATAGGGTGACCTGCATCGGTTAGGGTGGGATTTCCTAGGTTTACTAAAATGGGCAGATCCTCTTGATTTCTTGGATCTCGTTCATTTTCTTCTACGGATTAGAATGGAATCTTCCTTTCTAATGGGTGGGAATATGGTTAGAGGTAATGTAGGCTTTGATTTTAGGGTTTAATTAGGTCTTAGTTAGTTATGGCAACATACTAAGAATAGGTCTTAGGGTGAGGTGGCTAGATGAGGTGGATGTGTGGGCATTATCTCAATTAGGATATTGAAATAATAGATAGATCATGAATTAATTTAATTTAATTAATTAAATTAATATTAGAGTGGGGTGAAAGGGGCCATGGTTAGATGAGTGTGTTTGAGTTGGTTACTTGTAGAGGGACCAAGGGGAGTGTTACCCAATTTTGGTGTCTACACTATCGCCTTCTCTAGTTTAGGTTAATATTTATGCATCTCCTTCTCACCTGGTCCCTTGAAATTTCGAGTAGATCTAGGTAGTTACATTTCAATTCTTAAGATTAGTGTTAGCATTAGGATAGGTAGAGGAATCCATCCTTCTTTAGAGGTTTTATCGGTTCGTAGGTCCCAAAAGGCGAGAGACAGTCCCATGTTGCCTCATAATTCATGATCCTCATCGATCATATCCAAGGTGCAATTTTGAGCTCAATAGAACTTTTAATTCTGAATGATAATCAAATATTTGAGAGTATCATAGGTCATTCAAATTATTTTCGATAATGTTGATAGAAGGGAATTGATTTTCATGTGAGGGTTGATCCAATCTGTGAACAAAGATGAACAATTTAGAGATATTAGTTTATTCTTTCGTTGATAAGGGGATAATATATCCTACAAAATCCATGGTGTCTACGAACTTATTAGAAGATTGTGGAATTGTTGAATGGTGTAATGATCAAAGGCTTCGAGGAGAAACTCAACATTGGGTTTATACTTTTGTAATATTTTATTTTTTCATTGATAATATCCTTTAATTTGATTAATGAAGAGTTGTGAGTCTCCATAGATTTCTAAAATTTGAACACCTATTAGGATGGCAATTAGAAGACCCATTATTAAATCTTCATATTTGAACATATTATTAGTACATTTGAAGTTGATTTTGAATGATAGAGGAATAGGAGTCCCCCAGGGAGGTATGATGATGATACCACCCACCCTTGTTGGCATTTAGATCCATCGAATAAGAGGTTCATTTTGATAGAATTGAATTCATGATCGTCGATAGTGTTTATAGATTCAATGGGAAATTTTTCACGAGGATTTTGAGTGTCGGAAGAGGAGCTTCAACAAGCTAGTCTACGATGGTCGGCCCTTAATGAAATTTTGTGATACGACTTCTAGATCGAGACTCGATCATAAGCATAAGCCACCGACTTATGCTTTGTCATTGTGATATGGTTTAGAGTGCATGGTTTTGAGTGGAATAAAATTGGTGACAACATAAGTTTTTGATTGAGCGAGATGATGATGTAGTTTGAAGGTTGCAAAGTTTAGGGTGCAACACAAATTTTCAGCTTTGGTATAATATTTTTCATATTCATGGAGAGTGTGACTTATGTAGTAGATGGATTTTTCAAAACCTTTCTCATCACGATGAGAAATCATAGTGCTCAAGGCATGATTTGTAGTTGATGTGTAGAGGTGAATATGTTCACCCTCACTCGAGAGTATATGGGTACAAGTGGAGATAAGAGATATTGTTTGAGTTCATTGAAATACTTTTAATAGTTAAGATCCCATTTAAAATCAACATCTTTGTGGAGAAGGTGATGAAATGGTTGATAGTGGTATGATAATTGTGATATAAAGCATCGAATAGATTGTAATTTACCTTAAATGTTACATAATTGTTTGATGTTTGATGGAGGAGGCATTTCGATAATGGATTTGATTTTGGCTGTGTATACTTCAATTCCTCAAATAGATATGATGAAACCTAAAAATGTTCTAGTGAGAACACGGAAAACAAACTTACCAAGTTTAAGAAGAAGGAAGTATTGGATAAGATGAGTAAAGATTGAGTCGAAGGATGGAGAAATGATCTTTACGCTATTTATATTTCCTTAAGAGATCATCAACGTAATCTTCTACGGTTTTGTGGATGAGATCGTGGAAAATATATGTCATGGAACGTTGATAAGTGGCTCCTACATTTTTAATTCAAGGGCATGATGCGGTAATGAAGGTCTCCTAGAGGTAATGAAGGATGTTTTGTGTTGATTGTCGGTGGTGATAAGGATTTAATTGTACCTAGAAAATCCATCCATGAGGGAGATCATTTCATGGCCAACTATTATATTGGCAAGCTAATCAATTTTATAAGAGGGAAATTATCTTTAGGATAAGTGAGATTGAGATCCCTAAGTCGAGTACAAATGCGTAACTTTCGGAAGCTTTGGTTATGGGTACGATGTTAGATACCCATTGTGGATAATCAATGAGAATGATAAAATTAGAGGAAAGTAAATGTTGTAACTCTTCCTTGATGAGAAGATCTATGATAGGGTGCATCCTACAAATATTTTTACAAGTTTAGTGTTAGAATAGGTGACGATATTATGTACACAATTTTAGGATCAATTCCTAACATATCACTATATGACTAAGAAAAGGCATGACTATACTTAGATAAGAAGGTAGTGTAATAATTTAATTCGAGTGGATTTAGTGATTGCATGAATTTAACTATACGAGGTTCTTGAGAGGTCCTTATGTTAATTTTGATGGTGGATTCATTGATAAGAGTTAATGTCTCAGGTGGTAAGGATTTCTGAATGAAATGGTCATTTGTTCCCATATGGGAGAGGATATCTTGATCGTTACGACATTGAAGAATGTCGATGGTGGGTGAATCTTCTTCAATCATTTCTATTTAGATGAGAGGGATTGTTTTATTGAAGTGATTAGATTGATAGGTTAATGGAACTAAGGAGATAGTATTGACTAAAATAAAAAATTAGGTTGGATGGATATTGTGTCATTAGTTTCCATGGGATCATCATGTTCTATTGAGGATGATGGTTCTGATTATATAATGAGTAAGGATGCGGTATGAGAAGATGATTTGATAACATGTCATTTATATCCTAGCCCATACTTTTCATGTGGTTTGAGGAATATTAAGTAATTAAATCATGTAGTACTTGTTATTATTGTCGATTTGAAATCCTCTCCATGCATGCACAATGATGGAGGTACATTTGTGCGAAGGCTAAATTATATAAACATTTGAAATATAACATGAATGACATGGTGTGGTGTTGATGAATAGATTATGAGGAAGGGAAGTCAAAACCTCCATAGATGAGTTTCATTTTTAGATACGTGGGTTTGTAGGAGATGACATCTCTAACGTTAGGATTGTACATAGGTTGTTTATCTGGTCTTCCATACATTTTGGGTGTAGGAAGCGAATTAATCATGAGGAGGCAATACTCCCCCAGTGAAAGACGTTCCATAACATCACCGAGTGAGAAATCATCTAGTATTTTGGATGATGAGATGGTCTTGATGGTGGATGCTTCATCGGAATATTTTTATTTTCATTTACTTACAAGGAGATTGTTTGGATAGTATGTAATATTGTAGTCGTGAAAAGGATTAGGATCCACAGGGACTGTGAATGTTTTACCTTCATATTTATATTTAAGACATCGGTGGAGCATTTAAGGGACACAACACATGGTGCGTATCCAAGGTCATCCTAATAAAATATTGTACACGAACTCCCCTCTATAATATATAATATTTTAGGAAGGGTTTTACATCACCTTAAGTAGAAGAATGACCGTACCTAACGTGGGTGCAATTGTGTCATTAAAATCTCAAAGTAAGACTAGTGTTTGGGAAATAACGGTGTTTGCTTGTTGGAGATGGTTGAAAGTGATGGATGATATGATATTGATTGCAGCACCACTATCAATCATGACCCTCTTAACAAGGACATCATTGATTTGGGTGGTGATGAAGAGAGGTAAGTCATGATCCTTTGGCCGAAGTGATGGTATTTCAGTAGAGTCAAAGGAGATGGAGGTGGATGTTTTGAGAGCACCTACAAATTTCTGTAAAGAATGTGGTTCCTTTGCAAGTACATATATAGATTGAAGGGCTTCGATCATGGCTTGTTTATGTGAAGGTGATGTCTGAACCAACTCATAAAGTGAAATTTTGATAGGAGCTTGGTGTAATTATTTAATGAATAATTCTTATATTGTGGTGGAAGATGGTGAAGTAGAGAGAATGGATACTTTGTTCTTTGGGTGTAGTGTCGATTAGATGTATCGGGGAAGAGAAATGGAAACTTTAGATTTATTATTAGATTAGGAAGAGGAGAGTTACGGAGGTGGGGGATTGGTGAAAAAGGTCTTAGATTTATTTTTATGAAGGATTAGGTTTGTGGGTATGTGCTCGAGTAGTAATGTGGAGAACATTGACTTGATGGGGAAGAACATTACTCAAATATGCCTTAATAATGATAGGTATGGTCGATGGTGTATTTGTGATGGTAGTGGATGTTGAATGGGATTTATTTGATTTGTGTAACTCGGAGGAAGAGGACCTTTACTTTCAATTTTTTTAACAAATGTGTGAAAGGCTTTACAGGTATTTTGGAGTTTTGTGGTAATCATAGAAAGCTTAAAAATTATACTAGGATAGCTTCCAAACTCTAGAGATGAATGGATTAAGAGGAGGTAACACTATGAATGATTGTTGTAGGAGCTTTTCTAAAGTTTCCACATAGTATCCCTATGATGAGGATGTTGAAGGTAGTGATGTTTCATTTGGTTTGGTGATTACAAGAGGTGTTATTTTTGGCATGGGTTATTTAGTTGTTTGTGGATGAATAGTTTTTGATGGTGTGATGGTGATAGGTGATTTAGATGAAGGATGCAGCCCTAGGATAAAAGGCTAATGTTTTGGATTTTTGTAGGCGGGGTTGGATGATTTTGGGATATGATGGTAACCTTTTTGGAGGGAAGTGGAATGAACTTTGGAAGGTTAAGTGGTGATATTGAGCAACACAATCATTGTATGGGATTTTCACTATTTGGATAATGGGTTATTTTTGAGATGTATGTGAAGAGTTCATAGATGAGATGGGTAGAAAGGTGGTAGCTGGAGATGAATAATGTTTGTTTGTGTTGATGGGTTACGGGTATATTTCTCATTGTTTGTTGGATTTTGGTTCATGGGTATTACTAGAGGAAGATGCAGGTGTAGATTCAATGATATGTAGTGTCTTATTGATGGTGTTTATAGTATGATGATCCTAAACATTGTTAGCTCATGGTCGATTAGTCGATGGAAAATGGTTCGAGAATCATTATTTGAAGAAATCAAGGTTCTAATTCTGAGGTGTGTTAGGATTTTCTAATTATAGTTCACCTTTATCAATCGGATCCTAGAGGGCATTACGAGAATGAATGACGACTTTCAATGTTGTGCCCTTTAACTATGTGGTACTTACAATAGTTATTATCCCCGTATACAAGAGGGATTCAAAATAGAGGTATCAATAGGACAAATAGGTGCAAGGGATATCATGTTAGCGTGAGGAGTTTAGCAAAACTACATTGTAATATTATATTATAGGAGTGTACTTTTGTTGAGAATGGGAAATATCGGTGGTTAAACATTCCTTAGGAAAGGATTTGATGACTGTGACATTGGTTGATGATTTGGATTTATTTGTATTAGAGGATGGCTTGGATGAAAATTCATATTTTGGTTTCTTTGGTCTAAGTTTGAATTTTCCTTCTTCAAGAGCATGGAGTTCAAGTTTATAGGCCATTGTAAAAGCTTCATCAAATGTTTGAAAATATTAAAGTTGGAGTGTGGACGAGATGTGCTTGGTGCATGAATGGGAAAATAATTCGATTAACTCTATTTATGGGAGTGATAAGGAAACCTAATTAATTATAACCCTCTGGGGCAAAATAATATGTGATGGACTCATCTTCGAATTGTTTAATTGCATATAGCTCGGTAAAGCTGATTTTGCAAGATATGTTCATCAAAAAGTGTTCAAGGAAGAGTCGGGTGAGCTGTGCGCATGATAAGATTGAGTATTATGGGATGTTGTTATACCAGTCCAGAGAAGGGACAACTAAAGACATGGGAAATTTCCTAAGCATCAATTCTTGATCGTGGGATATAAGATAATAAGCATGATGAAAATATCATATGTGGTATTGGGGGTCCTCCTTTATAATATTTAAAGAACTTAGGAATTTTCCAATGAGGATGGTATGTTTTAGATGGTATGAATGGATGGATAGGATCATTACATATTTGTTATAAGTACAATAGCGTATTTTGGGGCCCATGGAAGTGGCTTCAAGACTGGATATTCTATTCATTACATCTTTAAGGGATATATTTGTGGTTGTTGTTCTATCTTTGGGTGGGGATGAGCTAGGTTGATTAAATGAAAATTCATTAGGTTGTGGGTATAAATTTATGATACTATTGAGGGATATTTTTGGAAAGGATTGTTTTACTAAGGAATATTCAAAGGTACATTGTAAGTGGGTTGTGAGACCGATGGTTGCGAATGTTGGATGTATTAGTATTAGATAGGAATGAATGTGTTTAGATGATATTGTGATTGTTGGGGTATGTGTTGGAAAGGAACATATGTGTGGATAAGAGGTGGTAAGTATTGAGGTGCATGTTGAAAGGAATAGAGGTGAAAGACAAGGGGTTGTGATTGTTGTGGTATATTCTAAAATGGGATGGAAGTATGAGTAAGAGGAGGATATGGTTGTGGTATATTAGAGGAAGAAAATGGTTGTGATGGTTGAGGTATATGTTATGAAATGAGTGGGGTTGAGGACTGTTGTGAAATTGGATGGGTATTGGTAATAACACTAGTGTTGATTAAGGGTATAGATGTAGGGATGGACATGGTAATGTTTTAGATAGGTGGAGTGGTTTGTTGAGAAGGTAGTGGTTGAGACATGCTAGTAGGAATAATGACAGAAATTATGGGAGGTGTTTGGATGGTAGAGGAAGCTAGAGGGGTTTGTGTGGATGAAGAAGTATTTGATTTGTTGTGAGGTGGTGTACAAACCATGGAAGGATTTGTTGAGGATGTTATTTGTTTAGTGGTTGTGTCTTCTAAAGATATTACATTAAGATCGAAAGTGATAATAGGAACCGAATACATAATGTTGGATGTTTTTGTCATTTGTGTGGTAGGATAATAATATATATATTGAATAAATGGTTTGTGATTTGGATCCATGAGATGGGAAAAATCACATGAAGGATCAGTACATAAGGCTACGATTCGGGTAGCGATGATTGAAGGTGAACACCCTAGTAGAAAGGTATGCATCAAGAGCTATGGGGTTATAGAAGAGGGATGAAGCCTTGTAAGTTTATTGATGTTAGATAAAATCAAGTACAATAGATATGGCTATAATATTTATAGATATTGCATATCCATATGCTGACAAACATGTAGTTACAAATATGCAATAATAAAATTGATTACAATATATTCCAAAATACATATGGGAAGTAGAAATAATGTAATACAAACAAATATAATTGTTACTGACTATTGAACAAATTATCCTACATGAATATAATAAAACAATACAAATGGTTATGCACTCATAACCATAAAATAATAATATCAAACTACCTAGTTACCATAGTAAATGTTAAATTAACCTAGGTAAACTATATTTTACCTAAGATTTCCCCCCTTAATTTTGCATTTCCTCAAGGGATAAGGAGATAAATTCTCTAAACAACTCAAACTTGTCAAGTGTAAGTAATTTTGTGAAGATATATGCTTGTCGTTCAAATTGTTGGAAAAAACTGAAGTTGTATATTATGTTTCAAGACATACTTGTGTATGAAATGAACATGTAGCTCAATTTTCTTAGTTCTCTTGTGAAACACTAGATTGCGAACAAGTTTGAGAACACCTTCATTTTCTATATATATGGTGGTATGTTTTTCATGTGGTACTCTAAGTCCTTCCACTATACGATGTAGTCATATCGCTTCACATGAGACAACTCCACCTGTAGCATGAAATTCAACTTTTGTAAAAGAGCATGAAATAAAGTGTTGTTTCTTACTTAAGCCATGATATTGGTCCAGATCCCAAAAATAATACAAATCCAGAAGTGGATTTCCTGTCATCAATGTTACCTACATGATCTGAATCTAATATCCAGTCAAGAAGAAGTTATCATTCTTCTTATATTCTAGACCAAGATCCATTGTACCCTTGAGATATCTCAAGATAAACCTTTCTACCTTCCAATGACAAACTTTTGGTTCCTGCATGAACCTGGAAAGATAGCTCACTGTAAATATGATAACTAGTCTAGTATATGTTAGGTAAATGAGACTCCCAATCAACTATTAATAGAGAGTTGTATTTACCACAGGAGATGGATCTAAATGAGATAAATGCATTCTCATATCCATAGGTGTATAAATATGTGTGAAATCCATCATCTTGAATTTCTCAAGAATTTTTTGGTATACTTCAATTGAGAAACAAATATGTGATTTTATTTTTGTTATACTTCAAATCCAGGCAATAGTACATGAGCCCAATATCTGTCACGTCAAATGAACAATTAAGATCTTTATTTGTTGCATCGATCATATTCATTGAATTGTCAGTGATGACTAGATCATTGAAATAGATAAAAACAATCACAATCTCCCCCTTTATTTTTGAGGTAGAGATTGGGATCATATGAATTTCTAACAAACCCATGCTAAACGAGATGCTCATCAATTTTTATGTACCAAGCCTAAGGTTCCTATTTAAGTACTTAAAGAGAATTTATGATTCTCCATACCTTTGTTTCTTCTCTAGGTACAACATAACCCTCATGTTGAGTCATGTAGAATTCTTCCAGTAGATATCCATTCAAAAGGCACTTTTCATGTCCATCGATGGAATTTCCAACCAAACTCAAAATAGAGTAAAGATCATCCTGATCATTTTGATCTTAGATGTGGGAGTAAATGTATCCTCATAATCTATGCCTTCCTTCTATACATACCCCTTTGCTACTAGTCTCACTTTTTACTTGTTTATGATCCCATCTACTTTGTACTTTGTTTTGGATATCTATTTGCAACCAATGGGTTTCTTTCACGTGGAAGATCGACAAGATTCCAAGTGTTGTTTTTCATTCTTGACTGATACTCAACATTCATGACATCTATCCAAGATTTTGAATATAGGGAATCTGGATAGTAGACAACTCGACATATTCAACAACTCTACTCATCAAAGTAAATGTTACTTTTGTTGTTTTATTGTGAGTTCGTGGTCCAATGCTGGATGGATACGGTGGGAGCATCAAATTTTACATCTCGTATCATGTTAGTATATAACTTGGGCATATACTATACTACTCCCACCATGGGTAATGGTATTTTCCGATCATCCCCATCATCACTATCATCATTAGTGGGAACACCAACTTCTATTTGCACAAGTGAAATATCTACATCGGTGAGTCTAGAGGAGTAGTCTCAACTACCTTCTTTCAAAATACTCAACATCTTTGCTAGTGTAGACTTTTCTGATCTTGAGATCCATCAATCATGTACCCAAGAGCCTCTCATGCATAGCTAATGAAGATTATTTTATGTGACTTCATATCCAAATTCTTTTTGTTCTCCTTGGGTATGCGCATATTATATTTACACCCAAATACTATGAGGTGTGCAATGGATGACTTCTACTTTGCCATGCTTCATGTGGCATTACTCCATCAAGAGAAATTGTGGGAACTCTGTTCAAAAAATATATTGTTGTCTTTGCTACTTCTACCCAAAATTTCCTCGCTAGTCCGAATCATCAATCATACAATGCACCATTTCCATGATAGTATGGTTTTTTATCTCAACAACACCATTTTGTTGTGGTGTGTGTAGAGGAGGAATTTATTGATAAATCATTTGAGCTTGAAGGTAGGATTTGAACTCATTACTCGTGAATCCCCCTCGATCTAAGTGAAGAGATATGATATGATCGACCAGTCTCGTTCTCTACAACCACTTTGAAATTTTTGAAGTTCTCAAAAGCTTCACTTTTCTTACGAAGACAAAATATCCACATTTTCCTTGAATAATCATGAACACATAACATGAAATATTGAAATCCATAATTACTAGGTTACATCGACCAAAAAGATCGATATGAAATATATCAAGCTTACAAAGCTCGACAAGTACTCTCTTACGGAATGAGGCTATGTGTTGTTTACCTACTTGGAAATGAGGAAACTTATCTGTATCCTTCGAAGAGATGGAAAGACCTCATCACCATGTTGTATCGGTAAAGTGTTTCGAGATATTTGAAATTGATGTGACCAAGTCTTCCATGTCACAATTGTGCTGAGGAAGAATTCTTAGCCACAAGTGTTTGATCATCCCTATGGACAAAGTCAAGATGGAACATACATCCCACATTGAATTCTTTTGTAACAATTTTGAGCCTCTTGATTTGTTTCAAATCAAACGCACTTTCTTGCCGAAATGACTATCAAATCCAATCTTCATATTATGATCTAGAAGTTGACTCACTGATAGTAGATTATTTTTTAATCTAGGGACATATAATACATCTAATAGTCTACAATTCCTTGAACCAAGAGGTAGAGAAATGTTCCCAATACCCTATATTGTGTAAAAAAATCATCACCTAACGAAATATTATTTTTCAAAGGTGTGTCTCTCATTGTAGTACATAATTATTTGTGCCTAGTCATGTGTCAAGTGGCTCTCGAATCAAAATACCAAACAACACTAGATGACATAGATAGTTCACTTTGAACAAGAAGTGTACAAGAAGTCTTCATTTTATGAATGATCTTATTGGTCAGCTATATTACCTTGCTAATGGGGTGTTCTTCGCTATTTATCCTTCTTCTACCCTTGATCTTAGTGTGATTGTCCCTTATGAGATTACTAATTTTGAGGTCTAGAATTACTTGATGAACCTTTCTTGTATGTATTGTTCCAACAATATTTCACATCATATCCTCTCATTGCAGATAGGAAAATTACTCTTTTGTGTGTCCCCGTGTTGATGTTGTTTTTTGGGAATTTTGAGAAGAATGAGATTTAGTTTTCCTTTTCCTTTACGATGAGAAGATATAGCCCTGATCCTCTTCATCATATTTGTTGTAAATTTCTTCTTCTTGTTGCAGTAGATTCACTAACTTATGAAAATTAACTATCGATCTAACAAGTTTAGTGTTGTCACAAAAATATAGTAAGGAGGAGTTCTCTCGAGAACAATGGGAATGAGTGTTGTATCGGTGATGTCCTCTCCTAGTTCTAGAAGTGAAGCCCTCAATTCTACAACTCTCCTAAAAAAGTGTCTACTTTCTCTTTCTATTTGAATTTCGGTGTGTAATTGACTCTGTAAATTCAAAATTGTGTTGTTGTTCTTGGCCTCATTCATGGTGCTTAACTTATCCCATGCTTCTTTGGTTTTTTTGGCATCTCAAATGTGGTTTTTCACGTCATTAGATACTGCAAACAAGATTATGAATTTAGCCTTGTCAAAGTATATCTATTGAGTGCATCATTTGGTGATCTAGTTGTTGAATCATTCAAAACCAGTCATATCTCTTCAAACTTAAGTTGTGATATGATCTTATTCTTCTATGCAGCATAATTATCTCCTTTTAGGAGTGTGAGTGTGGAATAAATAACTTAGGGGCATTGGTACCCATTTTTTTGAATTCAGCGACAAAGGGTAAGCCTTTTATCGACTCTAGGTATAAGGTCTACCAATCTATATACCGTCATTCCGATATCTGGACCTTTCTATATACATACACTTACGATATACTCATCGATACATGGAAAAATATTTCCCTTTTGATATACCTAATGCTACGTGAAATAATTCAATGCGTGGTACCAACACAGGTATTGAAATGGGTCTATGTAATTATTGAGACTAGATCAAAGAAATATCCTCATACACATGTATAAATTTGTGATATATTTGGATAATTTCGTGTCCGGATATATGTTGTGTAATTGTTCACGAGACAGATGGGATGGCTCAAACTGTGTGCATTGTGTCCTTATTATTCCCCATCAATTTATAGGGACAATTCCCCAACGACATTATTACAACTATATTAGGCATTAAGTGTAGTAGAAGTCATGATGGATTTACCCGTAAGTTCTTCCTAGAGGCACTTTGTATATATACCGAACGCTATGAAAGAGATTCGAATATCTCGTGAGTGTTACAAAAAAAAAAAATCATTGATTTTTTTACAAATATTTTCGAGTTTTTATCATTTACCATGTTTGCGATTGAATATGGAAACCTTCAAATTAGTAAAATCCACTGAAAATATACAATCACGTCCAATATGTATAAAAATTGAATGACATGCAATTTGTTTTTGTTTTGCGAGGCCTAGTGGCCTCAGAGCTCGAAATGGCTCTCGGTGTAAAAACCCACAAAAAATAGCTTAAAATGTAGTTTTGTTATGCCCCTCCTTTTGAAAAAATTTCTTTAAATGATTTTCTAAGTAAAATGGGAGACATTGTTTTTTCCCTTCAACAGATTTTCTCTGATAAATTTGGTGGTTGGTTTAATTCTGAGATAAGAGGTTTAGCAAGGATTTTTATGCTATTTATAGTAGTTCGATAAATCAGCCGCCAAATTCAAACAATTTAAAATTTAATTATTTTAGGGGAATTGAACCCCTAACCTCCCCCTCACAAGATTCTTAAACCTCCCAACTAGCCACTTAAGCACCTATAGCGCATATGATATAAATGTAAACAATTGCTATTTCAATTAGAATAAAAATGAATAACCTTTTGAAAGGTCAATGTTGTAGGTAGATGTAGGGCCATGTGGTTGTCTTTGAGAGTGGGGAAAAATTAGTTCTAGTTGGAAAACGAGATGTGCTCCTCTTTTTGGTTTGATTTTGATTTATTTCCACCACCGTGTTGTTTGTATTCCTATACTTTTTGTTTGCACGCACGTCACCTTTCGCAGGATGCTCTCTTTGATTTAGGTATGCCACCACTTTTTTTTTTGGTACAAGTCACTACATGTTAGAATTGAGGTTGGTTTATTTTGGTTTAGTTTTCCATATGAGCTCAAATGATCGGAGAACTAGATGCGAGTGAATGAAGCTCTCCCCAATGTACTGAAAGCAACACAACTCACAAACTTGGTGGTGAGTGTCCCGATGACAAAGCAACATAACCCACTTAAACAACTCAACTTAGGACTCATCCAAGTCATATGGGAGGGTCTTATCTACTCACGAGACTCAGCCACTTGTGTCTTCTATCTCGATCTATGAGTTTTTTTTTTTTTTGGAATGTAGGCTCTACACAAAGGCTTCAATGCATCAAATGAAAAACATTGTTTACTATATTCAACATGATCAGTTCAACCCAACTTGCATAATAGCTCAACAAGTGACTTGCCTCTTCACAATGTAACTTTGCCTATGTCCCGATCCATCTTGGTTAGAATACACACTTCATTTTTAGCTCTATGGAGAGCTTGGTGAGAGAGCTCAAGGATCCAATACAACACATAGGCATCTGAAAGTGGCAGGGCCACTAAATGCAATAGTGATTAAAAAACCTCTAAATTAAAGGAAAACCCCTAATTCTTTTAGAACTAGAATGACTCTAGGAAGCAATTTTTCTTGGTGTAGGAGGCACCAGAGAAAAAATAAATTCTTTCCAAACACCTGGAGATTGAACAAGAGGTTACGTGGATGTAGGGATGGGGTTGAGAAGTTGCAGAAGAGGATGCACATGCTCTCCAAATGTTACATATGCTTCTCTAATTTTCTATCTCTTTTACACTCATTTTGCACACCTTCTCTATTCACAGGCTCTCTATCCAACTTTGATACCAAATCTAGAAGAGGGATGAAAGCCTCATAATTTTATTGATGTTTAATAAAATCAAGTATAATAGAGATGGTTGCAATATAAATAGATATTGCACAGCCATATGCTGAAAAACATGTAGCTACAACTATGCAACAATAAACTTGATACAATAGCTTCCAAAATACATTTAGGAAGCACAAATAATGTAATACAAATAAATATAATTTTTACAACTATGTAACAAATTATCCTACGTGAATATAATAAAATAATACAAATGGTTATGCACTCATAACCATATAATAATAATATCAAACTACCTGGTTACCACAACAAATGCTAAATTAACCTTCGGGTAAACTATGTTTTACCTAATAGGAGTTTGAGTATGATATTTATGAAAAGACAGGATCCCCACCATCAAATAAATGAGAACCGAAAGGATCAAGTATCGAGATGAAGTAGAATGGATACTAGGAGAATGTGGTTGTTCCTTATAAAGGGGTTGTGAAGTTGATATAAATGTTTCATGTTGATCAACAATTCCTCAAACATCTTCTATATGAGCTTGAGCATGTTGTAAGCTTTGATGAGCATGTTCTATGGATTGTTGGAATTGATCATTCATATATTCACAATTTTGAACATGGGATTACTTTCTTGTGAAAACCATAATTAAAATCAATCTCCTAATAAATGAAAATAAATCTAGATTGGTTTATTACAAGAAACAAACAAATCACATAGAAATATTTTGATTATCTAGATTAATTTACAAGAAAAGTGAAATGTGTAAAATGGATTATTAGGTCCTAAGAAATGGCCATATATGGATGGTTTCAAGAATGTTTTAGGTTGGAGTCCTTGATATACTAGAAGGGACGTGAGGCCCAAATATGTGTTGGCTCCATCACGGGGCCTGTATTGGGGCCTACAGCCTCACTTCATGGTCTTGCAATGATAAAGGATTCAAGTTCTTAGACAATATACCAATAACCAATCATTTAAACTCATCCGTAACACCAAGTTGGTTTCCTATTGGGTGATGAAATACCAATAGTGTCACTTGGGTATAAATTTTTGATGCAAGTTTGTGTTTGATGTGATTTGGTTTGTGTTTGAGGGAGATTAAGTGGATGCCATCTGTTAACCTCCTAATTAAGCTATGTGATCAAGAAGTATGAAAAGTTTGTTTAAGCTTAAAATAATGATTGATTTTGATGAGGTCGAGAAAACAAAATGTGATGCTCAAAAATTAAAAGAGAAGAAGACTCACCCGAGAAACACTTCCTTTTATTTTTATTTTTAAAAGTTTTTTAGCAATATAATAACACCATGACAAAAATCCCCGAGAGAAGACACCTCAAAAGGGTTAGAAGAAGAAAAAAAAAGAGAAAATTATGTTAGAGGTTGACTGGTTAAGTAATCGAAGCGATCACAGAAATCATCGGAGATTGATAGGAATCGATGGCGATTACATAGCGAAGGTTAAAAAAATGAATTTTTAATGAAATTAAAATTAATAAAGGGACAATGGGTCCCATTGGGCATCCCAAAATTTTCAAATAAGTTGTTTCTTTCCTTACTTAAGTTAGTGAAGTTAAATAACAAAAAAAAGCTGACCTCGGAAGACAACGGGTTTCTTGATACCCATGTAAGTATGAGCGTTGATGTTAACGGTTGATTGACTTTTCTAAGTATGAATGAATATACAAGTACTCCTGTCCTAAAAATTACTCTCCGATCAAATACACTAAACAAAAATGATTAGATAAATGGATAAACGAGTTACTAGGAAAAGGTCGATTCAGAATCCAAAGGGACATCCTCGAAGGATGTCAGCTCACTTTGTAACAATTAAGTGAATTGATAAAGATAATGATAGATAACAATAGATAGATAATGGATGCAGAGCTCTAAAATTCAATATTGAAATGTAGGTCTTGTGCAGCTTCAAGGTGTCCCAGGAAAGAGTGGATGTGATCAAGATGGATCTCAAGTAGTCATACCGGTAATCTTTGGTCTCTTGTTTGATCTCATGAAGGATTTCGATCTGATCTTCAATGTCTTCTTTGTTGAAATAAAATCATATTGTGCACAAGTTCAACTTGTGAATAATGTTGTATTATTCCCAAAATAAGGGGTGTTGGACTATAGGAAGGTCGTAAATGCTTGTAATTGGATGATAAGGACCAGGGAACTTCCATATAACAGAAATCCATACTTGGAAACAACATGTTAAATACAAAGAGTTTGATTAAAATGATAAAAATCTAATAGATTGATAAAAAGATAGATTTCAACAGAAATCACTCACAATTTAATCCAATCAATGGTGATTAGGGTGAATCACTAGCAATTTCTTTGAAATTGATAATTTTTATAAAGACGAAATTAAGACTCTAAAATGATGTTTTTGATTGATTTTAATATTTTTTATGACTTGTAAATGATAAACAAAGATGTAGGAATACCTTTGGATATAAGAGGATCCAAAAGATGCCTCAAATATTTAGTGGGAATGATGTGTGTTGTTGTGTTTTCTTGTCACGTCTCCGGAGGTTGAATGGAAAAAATGACCACAAAATGTTGTTGTAATTGATTGATGTTGATGTTGGATGATCTTTGAGTATGTATTGGATTTTTGAAGTCAAAAGCAAGAAGAAAACTGAAGCTTGAAGGTCGAAATCAAAGATCCTGAGAGATATAAAAAATGTGTTGTTTATAATCACTAGCGATTAGGTTGAATTGTCGACGATTCATTTTTTTGGGGAAAGTGTTTGAAACCACTTCTAAACAAGGTTGTTTGGTTTAGGATATAGGAAAATGGATATGGGGAGGTTGGTGACGAGGTGTAGAGGTTAGGATGTACTTGATAAAAATAGGTTTCAATGGTTTTGAAATGGTTAGGGTTGATTTAGGGTGGTTAGGTAGTTTTGATAAGATTTCACAATATGAAATAGTGTTTATAAGGTGTGATGAGATATTTATGTGGAGTAAATATTGTGAAGGATTTTAGACTTAGGATAAGTATTTTATGGATTAAATAATGTGATTAGATGATTTAATTTTATTTAATATTATTGCAAAGATAGCGTATGTGGTGAAGAAAATTAATGGAGCTAATTTTAGGTGTCTACAAAATCATAAAACAAAACACATCACACGTATATAATGATCAACACATGAATCATGAATCGAACCCATTATATATATATATATATATATATATATATATATATATATATATATATATATAATCTTGTCAAAATATCTTTTATATCATGTGGAGTCCCCCAAAATATGTATATTAAAATCTATACATTGAATATAGGCTTATTAAAAGAGTTGTAGACATCAAAATACAATATAATATATCTCAGTAAGCTGGACACTGTGAAGAAATCACTAACACAAACAATGTTCCCTTGAGTAGCCTGACCATTATCACCCTATACACCACCATCACCACCATCTCCTCCATCTAGCCCTCTATCCGGTTGTCCTCCATTTGGACCACGAGGTGGTTAATCCACACTCGTTGCACTAATACTAGAACATGTTCCTCGCTCAACTATATATTCTACATAACGAAGCATGGTAGGCATGTTATTCACAAGTAAGTACTCATAATAGGAAAACTCATCTCATATCAATTGGTAGTGAGCTAAGCTATTCATACCCAATAGTCCCATCCGACTCTTGGCCTAAGTTTGAGCTTTTGACTGGCACTTGTAATGCCGAGAGCCCTTTTCGGGGTATCTCGGGGTTTTGTGTATCTATCACAATTGGTTATATCCTATTCAAAATATTGGCTAAGGATATCACACTCAGTCCTCAACCCATCCCTCTCTGTCATTAAGAAATATTGCTTTGTTCTCAATACATCACTCTTTGTCTCCCTTTGCGGCCTTCTCGGCCAAACATGTAATGGTAGCCTCCAAATCCACTCTATCTACACCATCATCTCTCTCTCCATCATCCCAATCATCTCCCTCACCACCATCACCTCCTTTTCCTCCCTCCACTCAGGCCCACACCCATCTATCTCCTAGAGTGGGCTAAGCTCTCCCCATGCATTAAATGCATCATTCCACCATTCCTTATATATCGCAATCACACTCGCATCATCTATCGATACCTTATATGTATGCTCATCAATTCCCATGGCTCCCTCCTCATCATGCATAGAATAATTTTTTTACACCACCACCTCTCAAAGTATCCATATCCCTATCATCTAATATATAAAAACCGAAGCCTTCAACACATCCTATATCAAACTAAACTGTCACACGACATGAATAAATATAATTATCTCCCACTCTTTCCTCATTGCCCCTAAACCCATAACTCCTTCGAGTGGAATTTATATCACTCTCATGTCCCTCCCACTCTAGAAACACAATATAGGGCCTCCACACTACATCTCCCACCTTAACTATGCAATGATTTTTCTCGTAATACTCCTCACTTTGTATCCCTCTAGAATCTCCTACATCTACACACAATTTCATAAAACTAGCCAATATATTTATAATATCAACACGTCCCCATGGAAAAAAATGAGGATGGACCACAACAATATGCTCAAAGGCCCGCCACTACAATAAGAACGTAATAGTGATCTCGAACCTCCTCTGAATCCTCCAAGCCCACAACTCTCTATAATTTTTGCTAGCAAAGTAGGGGCCCATACAAAGATTATCCAATCCTCCATCATCTCGGATACTACCCCGTCATCATCAAGGAAAACCAACCACCAATAGAGTTAGGATAATCAAAACATGTAATCTCCATCACCATCATGGTCATGTGATCACAACCCTCTTTATTTGTAGAATATAAATACTGGTAATAGAATCCACCCATTGTATACCTCACATCATTAACATCCTCCCCATATAATCTTCTCATAAAATTTTCCTCTTAGTATCATCAATGTAATAGGCACCCTCTCCATGCACTTTGAAATCTAGTGATCCTGTCAACATCCTACGAGGCAATGGTAATCTCACTCATAGGTAACTAGAAAGTGTAGGTGGCATGATCCCAACTATCCATCAAAGCTAATAATAATCCTTGATGCCTATGGATACATCTATAGTGATGCATCCCCATAAAACCCACGTTCTCTACATACAACCAATCATCATCCGACATATCCTCCCTCACATATACTAAAATCACTTGAATCCTATCTCTAATAGTAAATGCAGCCTTCACCTGCATCCACAAAACACAACAACATGGATTAGAACAAATCTCCATTAAAATCTTATCAATTTTTCATCAAAAACATCAATCTCTAATGATTCATCCTAAGTTGCTAGTGATCCATCCAAATCACCGATGATCCATTAAAATCACTAGTGATCCTAGATATTTCCAAAACATTCCCTTGTATGGACATTAAAGACAAAAAACAAAAATTAATAAAAAATGGACAAAAGGAAAAAACCTTGATACATACCTCTTCCTAGGTGGGCCTCCTCTATCATCCAGATGGTCCCACAGCCTACCATTAATCACTTATCACTCATTAATCACTCAATTAATATCTCTAAACTCCCAAATCACATTGGAAATATTTATTGGGAAAATCAACTATTTATAGCCCCCAAATATTTCGCAAGAATCGGTGATGATTCTGTAATTATCGGTGGTTTACCCTAATAATTGAAAATTCACCTTAATTTCCAGGTGATTCATCTAAATTGCTAGAGATCCATCATTTTCCATCACAATCCATCATTTTTCAATACCAACAATTATTTTCAACCACATTATTGCATTTTTGCCTCATTTTGAGGACCCCAAAACTAGGCATCCTTCACAAGACTCATTTTATGACCTTGACACCGGTAATTTGTACATCTATATGCCATGAACCCTTTAGTTTCTCTATCACTTGGCTCCACAATCCTTTTATCTATCCCTAAAAATCATACGTACATAGGACATGAACCCTTTGGTTCCCCCTATCAATTGATTATATCTTTCGATACCTTGTCCCAAGGAAGCTGTCAAATGGAACACACATGTCAAACCTATCTAATCAACTCAATTAAACTAGTGATACTTCCACCGATTGTATTGCAATCACCCCTAGTTTGAGGGTAGATCACCCATCCAAACACAAAGATAACTTTATTTCACTTTTTTTTTTTCCAGCGGTCTAGCCATCGCAAACTCTTTGGATAAAAGGGCCAAATTAGACACCAAGTTTTCGTCAACCCATCTACTTCAGCTTATATACACATTATGTAATTTAAAACATATCTAAACATCATCATCCTAAGTTATCCTCTCTTCATCTCATAGAAACAATTTTATACTCTCATAAAATTACCATTTGCACACCCTAAACTACCTAACCACTTTAAGTTTACCTTAACCATCTTAAAGCCACTCAAATATGTTTTATTTTCACATCCTAACCTCCATAACTCGTCCATAACCTCCCTCAACCAATTTTCCTCATAATTTACCCAAAAACCCATTTTGGAGGTGGTTCTAATCACTTCCTAAATGTTTTCCACTGAAAAACCGGATCACTTTGGTGATCATAACCAATTGCTAGAAATTATAAATATGAGTTTTTACTCCTATCTCAAGGATATTCATAAACCTTTTTATCATGCTTGAACTTAATTTTTATTCCACAACAAATCTAAGTCCCTCTAGAGATCATCAAGGACTTGTATCAACCTCAAGCTATTGTCAACACATCATTTTGATAATATTTTTCATCAATCATCTCTCACGAAGTCTAATAACTAGCCAACAATTTCAATCGAGATCCATTTGAAGTTAAGAGGCATATTTCATCCTAATTCCTTAAAAGGTATTTATTTATATTGTTTCATTATTTACATTTCATCTAAACATCAAAAATCATCAATTGTAAGCTTTGTTTGTCATTTTTATCAAATTCATCATTTTTATAGTAATCACCAAAGTGATTCCTCTGAATCAAGAACGATCCCTATCAATTTGAATATTTTTATTAATTTATCATTCGAGTATCATATTTTCTAAATATTTTGTATGTAACTTATTCTTTACAAGAATTTCCTTATTTTAGATGGCAGTACCTAGTCGATCTCATCCCATCACAAATATTTACAACCTTCATGTAGTTGAATAGAACTTATTTTGGGAAAAACACAATATCCTTCATGAGTTGACATTGTGTGCAATACATTTTGCCACCAACATTGAAGATATTGAGGATCATTTTGATTTCCTCCAAGAGATCCAAAAAGATAAATATACATTTGGTATGACTACTTTGAGTCTGTTCAAATTGCATCCACCCTTTCCTGGGCCACATTCAAAGTTGCACAGGACTTGCCCTTCAACCTTGAATTCTAAAGCTTCCTATCTATTGTCAATTTATATTTTGTCATTTATATACATCCTTATAATTATCTTGATCAATCTACTTAATTTTATCAAAGCGAGCTAACATCCTCCAA
Source organism: Taxus wallichiana var. yunnanensis (assembly GCA_018340775.1). Classification (NCBI taxonomy): domain Eukaryota; kingdom Viridiplantae; phylum Streptophyta; class Pinopsida; order Cupressales; family Taxaceae; genus Taxus; species Taxus wallichiana. Next base: position 513,205,989 of record CM031244.1, read on the forward strand.
GGAAGTCCCTTTGGATTCCTAGAATTGGCCTTTGCCAAGTAACTCATTTATCCATTTATATAATCTAATTTTTAAAGTTTTATCTGATCCATAAGTTTCTTCGTTGTGAAATAAGAAGAATATTTATCACATCAATATCAACATGCATCATTGTGGTATCGGTAAACCCTTCCATATTATGAGGTCGGTTTGTTTTTATTTATTTCATTTTATTAAGTTAAAGTTGGAAAGAAAAAACTCTCTAGTATAAGTGTAACTTTTATAACAATACTTTGGTGGTGGTGCAATAGAATATGTATCCAAACTTGAGGATGGTTTAGTTAGATCCATACTTTTAGAGGAAAGTGGGATAGGATATTTACTTGGTACCTCTTACGAAACTACAAGTTCAAGCTCGATTATAGGATAAGGTTCCACTTTGTTAGTGGGTCTTGGAAAGTATCAAGCAATGGTGGATTATTAAAGGATTTCTTATGCTTAATAATGATATCCTTATGGGTAGGTTTACGCATGTAGTTTTCCTCAACCACATTGATATATTGAGAATATATGAGGCAATAATCATATGAAGGTTCTATAATGCCCATGACATTTTTCATGGGATTTTATGAAGCTTATCTTGACAAGTAGATTGAGATATGTCTAAAGATTTATATTTCTTATAACACTCTTGTATAATGGGTGGGTAATCGAAGAAGATCCTTGGAAGAAATCAAGAGATTCTTTACTAATTTCCTTACAATCATTGTGAGAGTTTCCTATAGTGGCGTGTAACTAAAAAATAAGTCACCTCTAAAGTTAGGCGGGGCTTTCTTTGAAGGAGGAACAATTTGTAGAGTGGTCAGAATCTTAGGAATTTTTGCATGAGATAGAGGAGAATGAGGGGATGGACAATGAATTTCTGATATTCTCTCATTCCTTTCTCTCTTGTAGGATTTGAAGGTATGATTGCATGTGTTTCACTTTTAATTTTAGGTGATGATTTGGAAGTACATATAAATTCACGTATGAGATGATCTTGTCTTTTTTCTTATTCAAGGTCTTCCTCCAACATGTTGGGAGAGAAGGACCTAATCTTATATTAAAGAGTAGGTGTAAGTGCCTTAAGAAATTTTTGGCATGTGGTTTGACTATCAAGATTACAATTAGCTTGTATGGAAATTGTTTTCCATTTCTTAATAAAGTCATGGATAGATTCATGCGCCCCTTGCTTAAGGTTTATGAAAATTTGTAAATAATTTTTGGGAAGGTCTTGCTACTCGAAAACTAGAGATGAGATCTTTGGCTGAGCCCTCTGAGTCTAGTATAGAATTTGCGGGGAGTTGGTTATACATTTGTAATGCCTTGATTACAAAAGTCTTTACTAGAAGCTTAAAGGTTGCGTAAGTGTTTGTTTGAATCCATTATTTGTAGAGGGTTCCCAAGGTCTTAAGGTAATGGGAAATATCTACAAAGACATCATAAGAGATAGCCAAGAAATTATCTCCTAAGTCCATGGTAGAAATGTATGGTGCTAAAGGTTTATTTTGGATAGTTGGAAACATCTTGCTCTAGATTGGCGGAAGATGAATAGGATTCCCATGTGCATCCACAAATAGAGAGGGTATGTAAGAAGGAATGCTAAGCACTACATTACGAGATGATAGTTATAACATCAAATTTCACATTTGGATCATGGTAGCTATGGTGGTAGCTTGGGACAAGGCCATCTGATCTAAGAGCTTTAATTTTACCATGTTAGGATGCATAAAAGAATAATGGCCTTTTTCTGTGGGTTTTTTTGTGATTTCCATGTTCATTAGTGGGATTTTTCAAAGATTCATCTTGATTAGTCCCACATGAAGGAGTTTGATCATGATAGGGTATTCCCTAGCTATGATGGGTCGTGGTCATTTCCATATCATTGGTAGATATATTTCAAAACCTATATCCTTGTCAAGGGTGAAGTACTCGTTGTTGTTGAGATTATTAATGATGATCTTGTTATCTATTTTCTCAACTTCAAACACTTTACATTCTACTAATTGACCCTTCTTTGGTGATGATCGAGAGATAGGGTTGGGAAAATATATATTTTTGGGTGAGATTGGGGTAACTAGGAGGGTTATTTCTTTTAGTCCATGAGAACTAGATAATTTAGGATCATGAAAAGGATATGTAGGCATAAAGGAATATCCCATGGAGAAATTCAGAGGATTCAGTTGTTCCAAAAATATCCACAGAGGTGACTTGTTTGCAATTTGGAAGCATAAAAATAAGACTTTGGATATCCATGCTTATGACAAAAACCTCCCTCCTTGAATTTTTACATAGGGGCCAATGGTATTGGGAGACATACTTACGGGAATATAGACAATCGACCTTGCTAAAAATATTAAACATGGGATGAAGGTGTCTAGGAATGTTGGAACTAAAACAAAATTTCTCGGCCATGTAAGAGGGTTTGCACAGAGAGGAGAAAGTTTTCTAAAGTAGATGTGACAAAAATAGAAAAGATTGCCCCTAGGAAATGGTCTGTTTGGATGGATTATTAGGGTTTTTAGTCTTTTATTCTCTAAAATGAGATAAATTTGAGGATGGATTATTTTAACAAGTTTTCCTCAATCAGGAGACCTATATGATTCACATCAGGTTCACCAAAGAAATATGGCGGCCCAAAAATATGTGTCAATATCTTGCACTCTTAATCATCCGTTCCACTAGGGTATGAGGTAAAGAATAAGATACACACATGAAAAAACACAAAAGGAAGATTCAAAAGGGCTAAAATGAGCACCGGGTCACATATTTAGAGGGATAAAATTCCTACACTAGGTCAACCTAGGGTTTCCAAGACCCACAGTCAAGATAGAGGAGAGTACCCTATTAAGATATTTGTAAACGGGTGAGGAGAGGTATATGTAGATGATCGGTAAGATAAACATACATAATATGACTGAAATGTAAGTAGTGGAAAGATAAGGAAGTGATCAAATAAGAGAACTATGCTAACTAGTATCAATGTTCATGTAACACCAAGATAACATAGAGTAATGGAGAAGGTAAATGTACTAATCTAGGTAAAATGAAAAAGAGGGTTATAACACTCACATGAAAAAGAGGGTGCTCGCTAATGCATATATATCTTCGTGAGAAGTAACACATCGAGAGAGAATCTCTATTAGGTGGAGAATGGGATCACCATTCTTGTCCTAGACTCACTATAGTGCAAGTAATACAACCAAGAAGAAGAGTGTCTAATCCAATCCAAGATAAGTTTAAGATAAACCAATGGTTGAGCGATCGGATGTGAAGTTGGCACAAAATAAACAAGAAGATGCAAGTTCCTAAGATCTAGGATTCTTTCCTTGATGAATGTTAATTTTGGTTATCATATATGCCTGGAAAAATCACTTGTCGGAAATTGTGTTTCCCGGGGAAAAATATATCTTATTGACACAATCGCCTTACGGTGATTGTGTCGACCAAAGATACTTAAGTGTAATGTGAGGTGAACAGAAGTGTCATGGATCAAATAAGTGGATGAACAAGGTTCGAAATGGTGATATGAAATCAAGGTGTTGGGTGTGTAATGTGTATGAGACCTAGAGGGACAACCAAGGTTGAGACCTAGAGGAATGACAACCAAGGTTGAGACCACATAGTAATATTCTCTCTGTGTATTGCCTCTAACTCATAATGATTACATGAATAATCATTCCCCATTCCCAACAATGAGCCCCTTCGAACCCATCTAATAAATAGATGCATCGGTGACCCTCATCTACACAAGTTAATTATTAGTAATAGGTATGGAAGATGAAAAGTGAAAAATTAGGTGTATGCATGAACCACCATCACTTAAAACACACACCTAATTCAAAAAGTGCACTTTTTGGGCACCATGTTATGTTTTTGAGTTGGGGAAGGAAACCAATGAGAGTGAGACACACTTATGAGGAATAATTTCACCTATAAATTTTAAAAATGGTGTAAAGGGACATAAAATGTGTACCCAAGTGCCTAAGTGTTGCTTTGGATCATTATTTGAGCCCCCAACCAACTTCTGAAATGATTTCTTCACCTTGGGAACAAAAAATAATGTATTTTGGCCATATAATATATTAATTTTCATGGAAAAATGAAAATTAATCCAATAACATGTTTGGAATGCTTAAAAATGTTTTCTTCATAAGTTCTAAATGTACCCTCCCTTTTTCCTAGAGTGGTGTGCCGGGTGAGATGAGTTGTAAAAGTATTTTCCAACAAGTGATGGATAAATAAACTTATGGGTCCTTAAGATAATTTAAACTAACCCCAATTGATATGTTTTTAGGCTTACAACTCCACTTGAGGTTCCTATAATATTTTGTGCAAAAATCTAGTGCAAAAAAGGTCACCTTGTGTCGATATCTAAAGAATACCTCACTTTCCTTATCCTATGAATTTGATCACACTTAGTTCATCATAGAGTAGGATTAATAATATTTCCAATTCATGGGATATGATATCCCAATACTTCACGAGGCTCCTAAAACCTTCCACTGAAGTTGAAACTTCAATTAAGTATCCACATTCCTTTTCTCAAAAATATCCTGTGAGGAAAAATTTCCAAAGAACATTTAAAAGTTTCCTTAATTATTTTTAAGTCATTCTATCATTGATATTACTATGATATATATTTTATGAATATAACTAAGATTTACTTAATTTCTCTAAGGCTCCCAAAACCTTCCAATGAAGTTGATCTTTGAAAATGAGCAATTTTGACAATTTTGGTTGTTTTGACCAATTTAACTAGAAAGGTGAAAATTTTCCAATAAGGTTTTCATATAAAATTCATTAAAATTTCATATTCAAAAGCTATATCATACTTGGGTACTTTATTTGGTTTGATGTGAAATAAAAATGAGGCAATAAGAAAATCCAAAATCTCAAAATAGGTCTCAATAGAATAGTGTTTTATCCATTTAGAAATAGAGTCTTAGAAGGGATACAAAAAGAAGTGGAGACAAACACACAAATAAAAAAATTAGGAAGGGAAAAAACACAACAAAAAAATGGAAACATAACACCGAAAGGGAACACCAAAAACCTAAATCACTTATGGTATAAATGAGGGATGACTCGTTTTTATCAGTGCTTTGTAGTGCCTTGGTTAGAAAGAAAAACATTTACTATTTGAAAATATTCAATTAAGTGTACCATATACATAGGCCAAGTAATAGGTATTCTCTCCACATAATTGTCTTACCTTGAATAGACCAAGCCATACTAAATCAAACTTCCCATGACTACCCTTTGTCTCCCTTCATTTGTCCCACAAGAGGAAAAAGTATCTAACTTGAAAATATCATATACATTATTTTTAGTAAAAATACTTTTGACCTTCATTTGATTTTGTTGACGATGGTTCACCATCAAATTTGAGTATTCATTCAATTATACCAAGTGAAAAATCCTTTTTTTCAAGGGAGTCTCTATACTCACCATCTGATATGGCTTTTACTAATTGCAATGCAGCTATCTCCAATGAAATGTGAATTTTTTCTTTAGTACCATAGAGAATATTAAATTTTGACATGCCAATTACTATATTTGGAGTTATCTAGTATTTCCACAAGACATCAAGCAATTTCTTGTGTCAATTCCTCCGATTAATGTATACCATATTTCTTATGACATTGACAATATTCATATTACTTGAATCCGTATTACCATTACCTATGAGGTAATAGACATATGAGTGTGAGAGTGATATTATATATTGATAGAATAATTAAATGAGCTCAATAGAGGTAAATTAGGTAGCATTGTTAGTCACTATCTTGTTTGGGACTCGAAATGGATGATTATGTTTTCCTTCAAAAATTTGCATCTTGTTTCAAAATTTGCATGCTTCATGGGTATGGCCTCTACCCACTTTGTGAAGTAATATGTTGTAGTAAGTATATATGAGTTCTTGAAACTTGAATTTAGATTCAACACTCGATGAAGTCAAGACTCCACTTGCTGAAAAGGTTCTTCAATAACCACTAACCTTAGGAAAAAGGAAGCCAACTTAGGCATACCTACAAATTTCTCGGAAGGTTCACATTTTAAAACCCATTTGTGAGCATCCTTGAACAATGTAGATGAAGAATACCTACCTCTCATAGTTTTTGAGCCATGACCATGGCTGCAAATATCCCACCACATGCTTGATTATGGTAAGATTTTAGGATTTATTTTATATTTCTTTATCAACATATTTCAAATAGCAATCAGTTGTACTTTTTGTACAAAAGAATTATCCCAAATCACATACTTAGAAGATTGTAATTTATGATTCCACCTTTTCTTGTTCTCTAGATGGGGTTAGAAACCTTAATAAGTGAGGTAGTAGGCTATGTCAAAATACCATTCATCAATAGTGTTCACAAAGAGGATGATAGGAAAATATCTTGTTAAGCATTCATATCACTGAAAATTATCCTTTTACCTTGATTCAGATTTAGTTTCATCTTCTTCCTTCAATCTACATAGTCCATTAACTCTTACCAAATTTGAAGGTATCATTTCTCAATCATAATATTAGATTTTCAATACCCATTTTCCTCTTTTGGATCCAAGGTCTTCTTGTGTCAAAATGGACTTGATTGTTGATCCTTGGACCATTACTATAGTATGAGAAATCAAGATATAGAATCTAATATTCTTCACCACCTTTACCACCACATAGGCATGTTTTTCCATCTTTCCCATGAATTTTTAGTGGTAATCTCATGAAATTGATTGGTTATTAAACATCTTCATCATTATTTTGTACTAGGATAGCGAACACCTTATGCTCAAAGGCTCAACATAACAATACATGTTTAAGTCTTTATTGAAATCTATCCTTACTAAAGTATGAGTTTTAGCGATGGCTTCTTTGATGTTCTCAAAATAATATTTACCCTCTTGGTTCCAATGGAATGAATCCTTTGGCTTCATCATATCACTAACATCTTTGGTGAGCTCTGCAAACTCAAGAATAAATATTACGAGAAAAATTAGTTTTCTAAAGAAGGAGCGAACAACGGTCTTAATTGAAGGCGAGGGATAACTTCATGATTGCATCAACTCTCTCTGGTTCAATACTAGTTCCTTATTTATTCATAATATGGCCCAGAATATTACCTTTTATGGCCCCAAATATGCATTTCTTAAGATTCAAGGATGTGTTATGTTTGCAAAACCTTCATAACACTTACTCAAAGTGAATTATATGACTGTGTCTCTATGCTTTAAAGACACGCTCAAATCATGAATATATACTACAATGCACTTACCTTTCATGTCTTTGAATTCTATGTCCATGGCCCTTTAGAAAGTGGCTCCAATATTTATCAAGATGAAAGGCATACAACTGTAGGTGAAAGTTCCCTAAAGAGTGGTAAATGTTGTTTTTAATTGATCCTATCATGCCATCTCCACTTGATTGCATCTAGAGAAACCATCGAGCATGGACATCACTGTTGATCCTATGACCTATTGAAGGATTTGATCGATGACTGTAGCAGTGGGGAATTTTATTTAAGATATGCTTGGTTTAGATTCTCGAAATCCACATAGATCCTTATTTATCTATTCTTCTTATTCACAAGTACAATGTTTACTACCCAGGTGGAGTGGTGAATTGAGAATATGATTCTTGAATTAACTATTATCTCTGCTTCCTCTCTTTGATAGTTCCCACAATATTGGATTATATTGTCTTTATTTTTCTTAATTTTATTGGCATCCGTATTAAGTGGAATTTAGTGCTTCATATTGTGAGGCTTATATGAATTGAGCTCATCATATGAATAAGCCAAAACATATGAATAATTTTTTAACAATGTTGTAAAAATTATATTCTCTTATGAAGAACAACATTTTCAAATATTGACAAGCCTCTTGTTCTCATGTGTCCCAATTTTCACTTGATAAAACTCAACCATATTCATGGGATGACCCTTTTCATTAATTTCAATGAAATTATCATTCTTATCAAACAAACAATCCAAAGAAACAAGAAATCTTGAGATTTTATTACCTTTCAATTCAATGACTCCCTCATTATCAAATCCTTTGATTCCTTCTTCAGAGGTGCATTCTCTATGACCATTGAAACTTCCCTCGAAATAGAGTTTCTGAAAACTATCACTTTATTGAAGGAAGGATAGAATATTCTCATCATAATTAAACACTTTCCAATTCCTAGAGTTTTCAAGTATCTTTAGGGCGAACACCATTTCAACTAAACTTTTTTGAGCTTTGAAATTGGGTATGGAATCATCTGTGAGGAAGACATAACCATGTGAACTAGATCTTGCATTTTGATCTCGAGGAACCAATTTGATGGAGAAAACATCCAATACTTCAATATAGTTCCATACTATGTTTTTTTAGTTTCTAAGCCTCGATTTCTTTACTTCAAATTTATCACATACTTGTTTTACAATCAGCTCCACATCACATTAGATAGTTAATGCCTTGATACCATTTTCTTCTCCTACTTGCATTCCTAGAAGTAGTGTTGCATACTCGGTGTTGTTGGTGTTGGTAAATTTCAATTTGTATGAATATGGAAAGAAATCACCTTGAGGGGATATGATCACAATACCTCTTTCAAAGCCATTGGAAGAATTTTTTTAAAAAAATCCATTTTCCATACCTCACGCTTTCCTATCTCGATTAACCTTTCATAAAAAAAGGAAACTTCTCACTCCCTTCATATGTCATGAAGTAGTTTCCATCACCTTTATCTTCATAGAGAATTTTGTCTCAAAGATCATCAGTATTTTGTACCGTGTACTTCATTTTAGGCTCTTGGAGTAGTTGTTTCAATTTATTCTTCACAATAATGACTATGGATGACCAATCTAATTTGATTTTTCCCACATGTCTCTAGAAAATATTCTACTTGAAAAGCATTCCATATATGGTAGGAATGTCATAACAAGGATGGCGACCTTGAATCTCTTATTTGGATATGTTGTGAATGCAATTTGAGCATATTTTATTCTTCTGATAAGGGAAATTATTTCATTTCCATGGATTAAAAATGGATAAAGGATCAAGTGAGGTTTAGTCAAGGTAATTGCAACCTTTGTGGGAATGACATTATTGGAGGCTCTAGAAACTATCATGAAGTTATTTAATTTAAAGCCACCAATCAATAGAAAGACATAAAAAGGATCAAATTTGTTAGCGGTGGATGGGGAGAGGAAAATAAGTTCTAGTTCTTATGGTCATTAGGAGTAGGTAATAATCCTTTTGAACTAGGGGTGAAGGCTAGAGGGGTAGGAGAAGGCTTAGAAATACTTCATTTTATTAACTTTATGAGCTTATCAAGTTGTTTGGGATGGGGTTAAAATATTATTCCTTGGATATTTGAATAATATATTTATTCACATTATTGATTATATCAAAATGAGCCTCTGATGAGGAGGAAAAAAGAGTGGATGTAGTAGCAAGAGTTTTACTAGTTTTTGAATGGCGCTGGTGTTGTTTTGTATTTGTATCTTTGCATTTGAGATAAGAAATGGAAAATAAAAAATTCGACAAGGAGGATTAGACTTACACATAGTGGGAGGTGTAAGACCATGCATAATTACCTTAGGTATCTTCCTTGCAGACTTAGTGGAAGGAGGAAATGAGGATCCTCTATAAATTATTGTTTTTGTTGTAGAGTTTATGCTTGATGATCCTTGAATTTTTTGTTCACATTGTTGGAATGATTTTTCTTCTTTTGGGCCTTTGAGTGAGTGAACATTGTACAAGAGTTACTATTCATATCGGTAACAATATCCTCAAATTCATACTTGTCAAAAGAGGAATATTAAGAAAAATCAATGTTTCCAATATAATCAATTTCTTCAATAACAAGTAATCCATTATTTTCATCAAATCCATCTTCATCAATTTTATATTATGGCCTTGCATCACATGTGGAATTCACATGTGGTGCTTCAAGGACTAACCTTATTTCTCCTCCCATTATTATATTTATATTCTAGTTTTGATTGGGATTTGAGTGTCCTCTTTTTGGAACATCCTTGTGTGCAATGATGTCCTAAGAGAGATTCTTTTTTAAAGAAAACACATCATTTTCTAGATTTTTAATAAGAGAATCTATAGCACCCTCTTTGGAGATTTGAATCATGTACTTACCATAGGGATTCTTCAATTTCCCATACAAAATCAAATCATCATCTATCTCAATGGAATATTCTTGGGAATTCATAAGATTTAAAGGTTGGGATCTTCACAGGATAAACCAACCTTCATGTCAATTATGCATTTATAAAGAATCTATCTTCATTATCAGTGGATGGTAAGTCTTATATGGGTATTATTTTTAAGATTCTATTATATCGGGCTACAAAGTCTCTCATAATCTCATTTATTTCCTTTTTCATCTGATCCATGTGAATAAAGAGATCCTGAAGTATTTAGTTGATTTGAATCTCAATTCAAAACTGGTTCTAATATCATTCCAATTTGTGATGGATCAAGAGGGAAAGAGGTAAAACCATTCAATTGATTTCCTTGAAGTGACTCCATAAACAATCTCACCGAAAAATATTCATATTCAACTCCTAGGACTCCACGTGTAGTGATGAAAGTTACAATATGTTCTTCAAGAATTTGAGTTCCATAACCTTTAAATTTAGGAAATATCTTATGAGACCCCTTTAGATATTCATTAAGAGGTGGTGAAAGAGCACGAGGGATGGTGTTCCTTTCCCATGGAATGGGTCTTTCTAATTCGTCTTTGTTGGCAAAATAATTTGTCATGTGGGAAAATTTATGGTTTTCACCAATAGTAATGGGGATAAACCTATCCTTTGTGTAAATGGGAAGGCTCCCATTATTGAATTTAAAATAGATCAACTAACCTAAAGCTATGATGGTCAAAGTATATAATTGTGTCCCAATTTTTTTACTTTTTCTACCTTGATAAAATAGGTCTAACAACAAAAACTTCACTTCAACACATAAAAATTACTAGCCATATATTTTTAAGAGCTTAAATATACCAAGTGTAATGTATCTATAATTTACTTGATTTTTTTTTTAAATCAATTATTTTAAAATATTTATTTAATATTCATATTTTAAAAATTATTTTTGGCCACTAAGTAGTACACACTTATATGGTATGACCTGTGGGTGGTCGTTAGACCATGGATCACATGAGAATACTACACTAAACATGTAGAAAATTCTTGTACATGGTATAAGGGAGGAATTTACAGCACGAGAGAGGTAAAGGGGAGTTGGGGAAATAAGAAGGGAGGGTTATTGTTGTGAGTAGGCTTACATAATTCACATAAAATAACTAGATTTGGTCCAAATTCTATTAGAAGAACACAAAAATTCTAACAATGATAAGACCAAAAACTCATAGAAACAAAATTCAATTGACTCATTTATCAAAGGCAAAAACACTTGTCTTTGTTTTACAAGATTATCATTCATGAAAAATTAGAGAGAGAGTAGAGGAACATAAGACAAGAACTCAAAGAATTTCATCTTTTATTGCTTTATGTTGTAGTTGTAAATCTAAAAAATACATTGAACCAACAATTTCCAACCCCTTGGAATGGATAAGCCATTCCAATAAATAGCTTTACAAATATTCCTCTTCACCTACCCCCACATGAATTTTCACTTACCCTTACAATTCATGACCTTTCATATTCCTTAGGAAAGAAAAGTGAGTCCCTTTTTATTAATTAAAGGGAACTCATTACAATGTTTGACTATAGGTCACATTTAAATGAATAATACAAAAATTGAAAAGTGCATTCCCAAAAAGAATTAAAACATGAGAGAGAAAGGAAAGCGGGGGAGAATGAGAGGGGAGAAGAAGTTCATGTCGATGGAGATGAAGATTTTTTCATGGAGAATTTTTTGATTCATAATCCTTGAAAAGAGTTCTGGAATGATATATTATCCTTTTAATTCTCTAGTGAACCAGCTACCATGGGTGCCACCTTATCTGCTTCTAGAATGAAAATGTTTCTTAACACTTTGATCCATGTCATGAAGACATCATTGTATATTTGCACTGACTAGACCACACTTTGTGATCTATTTCAATGTCATAAATATATCCTTTGGTTTTGAAAAGGGATTTAAGATATCCTTGTTAAAGGAAAGAGGGTCACATGCCTCTTTCTTCACCATCTCCTGGAAGGAAACAATGAGTTCTTCTGATGATGAATTCTTAGTGAGTGAAGGGAAATCAAGTTTCTACAAACATGTTGTGGACCTCACACAAAATCTTGAAAGCATTTTTTCTACTAGATTCATATTTGGAGATGGCATATTCTATCATTCCATATCTACCATCTATGGTGCGGATCTATTTTGGAGACAAATGATCGATGAGCGAATGTGAACACATTTTTACTCATGAGGGTGTGAGAGTTGAGGAAACTCATCTCAAACACAAGTGGGAACACATCATCCCAATGGATCTTCTCTTTTTCAATATTGTCCCTTGTTTTCTTTACTTCTGTAATAGTAGCAAGAACATACTTGAGCAGAGAGAGCCTATGGTAAAAATTTCTTTCCTTTCTCGATGATCTTCTCAATCCATCTCTCATTAGCCTTCACTTGCATCATATTCCCTTGTGCCTTCTTGACCACCTCGGGGTCGAAGCTAATAATTGGAGAACTATCTTCCACATGAGGATGAAGCACTTAACCAAGCTCCAAGAAGGGTTGAACATAGGCACAAAGGTTCTCACATGCTCATCTAGTTGCTCAATTATTAATTTTCACTTTTTATTTAGAGAAATAAGGAGGGTAGATGATTCCTTGAATAAATGGGAATCACCTTCACGTGTAGCTTGACTCAAATATATGTGGGTCATCTCATAATCTTCTTGAGTCATTTCCTCCATGGGTTTCACAATTTTAGGTTGGAAAACTTCTACATATTGGTCACCAGAAGTTCCACTAAATAAACAAGAAGCCAACAATGCCTTCTTATTCCACATGGATCTCAAGATTTTGTAATAGGTCCAAGATCAAGAATTACAACATGTTGTGTTGTTCTTGGTTTACTCATGAGAAATTATTGAATCCATGGGAATGGCTCTTCCAGAGTATACATGACATTAGAAATTGAAGAACTTTAGGGATGCTTTGGTGAGGAATCACAATTTTTCATTATGGGAAAGTTTCTCCACTAGGGAAAACATGCTTGAATGCCAATGAATAATGGGTGGTAGTGATGGATAAATCTTATATGGCTCACGGGGCTCTATAGAGTCTTTAATGAACTTTACCTTCTTATGAAGCCCCTGGAATATGTAACCTCTATGCACCCTCTTTTCATTATCTTTTTAAAGGTTCACGTTCAAAGGCCCTTGGATGCAATGAATGAAGTTTTATTTAAATGTTTCTTCCTTGGGTGAGAGAACACATTACCGTATTTGACTTAGTGTTTAAGAACACTATTGTGAATGACATTCGATGGAAGTAGGAGGATTCCTCATTCTTGATTACCTATTTTGACCTTCAACTTGCATTGAGCTAATAAAAAATTCTTGATAAGTTTTTAGAATCACTCTCAAGAGTTATGCATTGTTGGTGAGCTTGAGAAGATTACAAGTATTGCTTACGATGATCCCATTTGATCGTTTCATCTTCTTGAATATAGTTGTGCTCCTTAGAAATGGGTATTTGAGATCTTGAGGAGGATTTTATTTCTCATTTGAGCTACAAAACCAATTTATGACCATGTGATGATAGAAAAAAGCAACAATATGAGTGATAATGAAGCAAATAACAACTTTCTTCACAAAAAAATGAAACTTTCCATTTTCGGAAGGTGGGGTCAAGAGTTGTTATTTTAGGAATTTTTTCATTTTTCGCAAAAATAATTATCTTTAAAGCTCCTAACACAGTTAGAATACCTCCATTGATGATTATTTTCTATTTTTAGCAAGTTTCTATTTTAGGATAGTTAATTTTTTTGAACCTGCTATTATTAGTAAGTTTCTTGTTTTACCCTATTTTTTGTTCCTCATTGTTTCTGGATGTTCGGAGTTATGAGAGTTTTCTATTTTGGGATACTTTCTATTTTTAGTAAGCCACTATATAGATCACTTGTTATTTTTAGTAAGTGGGATTACTAGCATTGGATTGTAAAGAAACCACCTTCACCGGATTCAAATTTGCTCTGGGATCCCATGCTCCAATTTTCAATGTGTTTAATTTGTTAGAAATCTTGGAAATTGAAAAATCAAATTTCTATGGGTAGGGCTTCATATTTTTTCTGTGAAAAATAAAGGGCATCATATTGGTATGTGACTACAATTATCTAAAAAGCACCTGAGAGTAGAGCAATCTACTAAAATTTCATGGTGGTTGGGTTTCAGTTAGAGATATGAGAACAACTAGATTACGGAATCCATATCTATTTTAAAATGATTTTTCCATCATCTCTATTATATTATGATGTTTTACAAGTTTTAAAAGTAGCAAAAATGGTGCAATAAAAAACAATGCATAAGAAATGACTTTAAAATAAGTAATATTTCACTTTTGAGCAACTTTGTAAACTATTGTTTGACCCTGAGTTCAAAAATGAGTTTATGTGGAGTTAAGATATGGTTTTTCATGGTGAAAAGGGACAAAAGGGACATAAAAGGTAGCAATGGAGAAAAATCATGACAAGTGGTATAGTTAAGTGTGATGAAAATGGAGGAAGCCATATAAGCACCTTGTGGAGCTAGGATAGGTCACATGGGGGACCATAAAGGGGCTTACTCATATGCGCACTTTATTATCCCCCTATATATAATTGTAAAATGGGACAAGAGGGACAAAAAAGAGTGCCATGGAGCAAGGTGTTGACATGTGGTATTTAAAAATTTGACTAAGAATGGAGCCTACACACTCTAACCAATGAGAAATTGAAATCTTTTCTCCAAGAGCTAGGCATAGTCTTAGGAGGTGAAATTTTATATTAATATGACTCCAAGAGAAATTTTACACCTACAAAGAGTGACCTGTTTTGAGAAATATTCTCACCTTGGATAAAACATGATTCTTCCACCATGTATATGATTATTCAAGTTTCTACTTACCTATTTTTTTGTCTTCTAACTCATTATAGGTCTCCTGGAATCATCTAGAAAGTTCAAGTTCATATTTTGACCATTCATTCCTTACACATGAAAACCCACTTTTGGACAAGCTATCCATAAACCAAAAAGATTTCCTAAATCTTCCTAAGATTATTCCAATACCTTCAAGACTCTTCAATACCACCTATATATTTTAATGATATTTTATAACCTTCGTAGAAGATGCACACATGCCTCGAAATCACCAAAATTGGCCTTTCGATGCTCTGCAAGAGAACTAGTATTTTGTTGCACTTTATCAAATGGAAGAATTTACCTTATCAAATTAATTTGAACACTTTCACATGTTTATTTATTCTATTGGTAGGACCTAAAATGTCAATATTATCATGACATAGAAGACAAAATGACCGGGAGAGGGATTAAGTGGGCACATATTTACTCTTTGGTTTAGTTGTCATGATGAAAATTTTGAATTTTTGGTTGGTAATTTCACATGACAATAGTTGGTTGTAACTTAGGGACATTGGACCACAAGGGTAAATAGGGAATTTCATCTTTCTCTTGGGTGAGCAAAAAATTTCCTTTTTTAATTTTGGCAATAGAGTCAATTTCCTCACAAACTAACACAAGTAGAACAACACACAGGGAAAAATCAAATGAACACACTAAAGGGAAAGGAAAAACACAAAAAAATCAAGAACACACACAATGGTAAATGAAAATATAGTATATGTGGGGATTTATTGAGAAGGGATAAGAATTTACACACCCAGAGTAACATGTTGAGAGAATTATATACCATCATGGAACAGTGGGCTGAATTCACACTCTAAAGCTTAAAGATGATCACTCAATCATGTCATGCTCTTATGATGACTTTGTATGGTTTGAGAAGAAGGAGAGATACCAATATTCCATATTCATACTGATTTTATATATAAATCACTCTCACATTCAAATACCACTTTGTTAATTGTTTGAGATTCTTATTTCCTATAGTCTCCACTTGAAGCCTTTTGAATCTAAGAATTCATTCCTTTTGTTCTAAAAATGGAATATCTGATCTTTTCATGAAAGAATTCATCATCCTTGAGTGAATTTTATTGCACAAGATCATTTTCAATATTAAGCGGGGCACCGGAGAGGGGAGATAACAAGTTGAACCTAAATCCATTCACAAGACTCTAGAAACATTTTCATCTTTGTTCCAAATAATTTATCTCTATGCCTATCAAATCATCAACAACCTTGCTATAATTTTAAATGATGGAGGTGTTATCTACATGAATGAATACATCCATAGGAGATTTAATATTTTCCTTCCCATTTGGTTCATCATGGATGCAATCATCTTCATAAAATGGGAAAGGATAAGATTTACCTTCACATTCATGTTCATCCGCTAAAGATTTAAAGAGAATATTAAGCTCATTTTTTTTTTTTCCATCTCATTTTCAGAAATTTTTGCATCAGATGAAGGATCATGGCTGAAATCATACTTGTCTTACATAGTCATGGAATATGTCGGGATCTCAAGACTCAGGTGAGGATATTCAATTTATTCCACAATATTCAAGATATCTTGCACATGTTCCTTCTTAAAAGATGCCACATACTCATTTTCACCTTCATTTGAAAAATATTTGCATTGGGCTTCAAGGAGATGGATGGAAATCTGATCTTCACATGGCTAGGGATAATTTGAAAAATTATCTTACTTCGATCCATATTTCTTGTTATCTAGGTCTTGCCTTCTCACATGTTCAAACATACCTGGTTTTCATCATTTTCTAATAAATAGAACTGATCCATATTGCATGGGAAGGACATACCTTTCAGCTCAAGGTTCTTTAAATCATCATCATAATAGGGGAAGAATAAAACATTTGGCTGGAAACAAGAGAATAATATTATTCTCCACCACAAACATCTCCTATAGATTCTTCTTCTTCGAAATGAAATGAGAAGACTCCATACTTTTATGGCATCAACATTATACTCCTTTGGTGATGATAGGAAAATCAACTCCTTAGATAGGTCGTGTTCAATTTTCTCATCTTCCCTTGTCTCAAGAAGGGAATTTGATTCTTTAAATCTCTCTATTTCATCATTTAGCATTTGTGCATCAATTGAAGACTAAAATTTTAATTGAAGCCTAAAATTTTGAAATAAAACTATCCATGATTACCTCAAAGTCATCCTATTGAATAATATAATTTTGGGATGGAGGATTGATTTCTTGAACATATTTATGGTTGGTGAAGTCTTCAACAATCAACTGGATCATTTTTCATGGAATAAGAGTATTCATCTCTCATATACATTATTCCTCCAAAGGTTTTTGCCTTGAGCCGAAATGAATTTATGAATGGATTTTAAACTTTCATGTTTTCTACATTATCCTCCAAGGTTCTGAGTTGAATTTCATCGAAGGATTAAGAAGAGGCAAATCATGGAAATCACATAAAAATATTTCAGGATGTATACCTTGTAATATAGATAATCATCGATATCTACTTCCAAAAAGGTAAATCTCTTCTAGTTCATCATTGTGAAGTGCTTAAAGTTCTTTGATATCTTTGTTGCAGAGCCTTAACATAATTCAAAATCTCAAGATTGGTTTTGGGATCATAATTTACTTCTCCAACACTCAAAATCCTTTACACAAACTCTCTTTTCAAGGCTTCCATTTCTTCATCTCCATATGTAAGAGAATTATCTAAAGGAAGAGATAAAAAGACAAAGCTTTGTGTTTCTCATTCAGCTAGGTGAAATTAAAAACGTTACCTTCAATGAGATTCTTCACCGTCATGCCATTCATAAAAAATTTCATATCACTTCTACATCTTTCTCATCAGTGTTCTTGGATTATTGATCATCAATAGGTATCATTCCCATTTTTTCCTCTAGCAATAGTCTGCTTGAATTGAAGCTACTATGATTTGATAATAGGATCTTTATCAATAGTAATTTTCTCTCATTGAGACATTATTTTTATGTATGTTGCAAAAATGCTACTAAAATTATTTCCCTTCACCGGTTGTATATTTTTGTTTGAAGTAAGAGAATCCTTCACTATCGTAAAATCCTTACCTTTGCAAGAGTTGGTCCAGAATGATGACTGATCAAAATTTTACAAATCGTGGTAGTCATATTCTTCTTCATTATTGTTGTCACTCATTGGTGTTGAACACCAATATCAAAAATTCATCATTCCGATGCATGAAATGACCATTACATGGATTATTTCCTTCATTAAGTCATCTTAAAAATGTGATTTTACTTTGAAACCAGTCTTTTTTTTTTTTTTTTTGGAATATGTATTTTCTATATTTTCCAGAGATCTTTAAGGGTGCAAGAGGGTAGATATGTCCCAAGTGGATATGCCATAATCATTGCAAAAAAATTGTTGTGTTGGAAAATTATTATTTTTCACCAATGGTCATGGGGCTAAGCCCCTTCTTCTTGTGTATGGGGATGCTCCCATTATTAAATGTAAAATAATGTAAACTTGTTGATGGATGTTACGCCAGAGGATCATATAGGAATACTCAAATCAACCTAAGGAAAATTCTTATACAAGGTACAAGGGAGGAACTTGCAGTGAAGAGAGGTAAAGGGAGTTTGGGAAATAAGGAGAGAGAGAGAGAAAGGGTTTTGTTGTGACTAGGCTTACATAATTCACATACAATAACCAAAGTAAGTCTACATTCAAATAAAAGAACATAGAATTGTTAAATATGATAAGACCAAAAATCATAGAAAAATAATTCCATTGAATCATTTATCAAATGTGCAAACACCTTTCTTGGTATTAGAAGATGATTATCATATATGCAAAGTTGGAGAGAGAGAGAAAGAGAGTAGGGGAACATACAACAAGAACTAGAAGAATTGTAACTTTTATTATTTGTTGTAGTTTTGGTAAATCTCAAAGACATACATTCAACCAAAAGTTTCCAAACCCTTGGAATGGAGAATCCATTCCAATATATATCTTTAAAAATATGAGTCTTGACCTACCCCACATGACTTATCACTCACCCTTACAAATTGTAACCTTTCATATTCCTTAGGAAAGAAAAGTGTGTTAACATGAGTGAGTTAGTGTTATCATTGATGTAAAAGGTGATTGCACATTAATGAAAAAGGAGTATGAGTATTTGTAAGATGGAATATTGAATGCTTCGAGTTTTATGAATGATTCGAGTTTTCTTGAATGATTCGAGTTAGTCCGAAGTTTGTTCTATTTGCTTCGAGTTTGAACTGATTGTTTTGAAGTATAAACTTCTTTCTTTAGAGTTTGAACTAATTGCTTTAGAGTCGACCAAATTTTGTGATTATGATATTGTATTATTTTTCTTTTGGTGTAGTATATGAAGAGTGATGTGGAGGAGTGCATGTACGGGGTTGAACATGATTGATAGATGTTCATCTAGAACTAGTCTAGGTGTTTAAAGGCCAAATAGAGCATGAGAGTGAGGTGCAAAGCTATATGTGCTCATGGAAGCATGAAAATGTGTGAGACATGTTGTATCCGGTTTTAGGTCCTTTTGGAGATATTGGAAAAATATGTATGGTGTTTGGCTACTTGGTTATCCAACTAGGCATAATCCTAATGTTTGGAGGCCTAATAAGAAATCATAGTCACTTACATAAGTGTGTGAGCTCTTGGAAACACTCAAGAAGGTATTTCACACCATATTTATCATGTATAAGTATTTAGGAAAGGTTTTATTCTTAGTTAGAGTGTTGGTTCGGGCTGGTTTTGGTCTAGAACATGCAAAACCCTAATGCCTTATCATGCAAGTCCTAGTGGTGGAGAATGTAAAGATATATTTTAGATATGATGATTATTTAAAATTTTATTAGGTTTTTCATGGTGTTGTGGGAAAAATTTCAGGTTGTCATGATGCATATTTTGCAAGATATGAGGTTTAGACAAAAACATGGTTCTTAAGAGTGTATTTTCCTGTGGTCGATATGAAAGAAATTCTCATCGTTGGAATGTGTAAGATTTTCATGGGAATATGATCCTTTTAGGAATTTTGGAGAATGGATTTAATAATATATTTGACTTTGAATGAGGTCAAATGAGGCCCATACTTTTATGAACGAATGTTAAGAAGTGAAATAACTTTTGTGTGCTTAAAACCTAATTTAAAAGAGATGGAGAAGATTTTATTAGTAAGTGCCAAGAATTGATTTCTTGTGCTAGTATGATCATTGGATTATGTATAATACTCTATATTTCCATAAAGGTAACATAGATCGTGTTTTGATGAGTGGACCCCACTTAAACAAGCTAGTTTCTAAAGAAGTTTAGTTTGGGACAAAATTGTTCAAAGGATATATGAAATAAATTTACATTGTTTTTAGCCTAGAAATTTTAATTTATGTTTTCAGATCATGGTGGATATTATAAATGAAAAAGTGTGTCCTATTTATGAAGACCGATTTTAAGGCAATTTTGGGGTAGTTTAGGAGCATTTTCAAAGATGGATCTGGTTGAAGGCCTTCCACTTCAAGTTGGAAGGAAATGTAATATTTTATGGAAATTAGATTCAGAGGGATTTCTAATGGTATATGGTTTGTCTCATGATAATGAGGATTTATAGGTAAAACAACTCAATTTATGAAGAAGAAGGTTTCTTATTTCTCGGACAGGATTGCTCGAGGCCAGAAGACTAAGGTAAAGATGCATGTAATGGATTATTTGATGCTTTCTATCAGTTGGAGAGTGAAGAAAAATGAATTTTGTTCCTAGTTAAGGCCTTTGGAGGTATTCAAAGTGGAAGAAATGGTGCAAACCATTTTTGTTTTTAAAATTTCTTTTTGGGAAGCTCAGTTTGGTGAAGAGGAAAGTTGCCATGGTTTGTATGTATGGATATTTGATGTTCTCTAGAAATCATGGTTTATATATAATAGTAAAGGGGATTACAATGAGTGGATACATGCCATATTTAAGGTATTATTGGGTGTTATTAAGGCCCAAAGTGAAGAATGATTTGAAATAGTTTTTGGTGAAGGATGTGGTCCTTCTTAGTAGTGTTATGAAGAATTTGATTGATGTGATCTAATTAACAACCATGGATGATATTTTTATGTCATATTTGATGAATTTGGGATATTTAATAATCATTGTTATCATTTTTTTGGTATTTAGTCATCCAGGTGATGGGGTTTTAAGTTATTTTTAGCTTGTTTAGTGCATTTGGGCATGGCCGACCTACATGGGTATATTTTATGAATTTGCATGAGTTTATTGTTATTTTTTTTAGTTTTATTGGTCAAAATAATAATGAAGGACAAACCTCCTTATGTTTATGATAAGAGAAGGGTATAAAGTGAATGTTTGAGTTCAAATTTAACCTATCCAAGAGAGAGGGAAAAGTACGACCCAAGTGTGAGTTTGGAATAGGTATGAAGGAATATTTTCAGATTTGAGGAATTTTTGAAGTCTAAGGAATTTTATAGATCTTTTTTCAAGGTTTTGATATCAAATCAAGTCATTTCTATCCATGTTTGAGTGAGTTGAAGGAGTGAGGGTTTGAAGTGTGTTTGAAGGAGTTTGGAGTTGAATCTTGTGATCGCCATCAGATGAGTTGTTGCAGCATATCTACCATGATATTCTCATAAAAATATTGTGTGATGATTCATATTCATGAAAGTCTCTGGTTGTGAGTAATATCAACAAGAGTTCAGGGATTTGTGCTCGTTGCACTGGGGTTAGTGTCTCATTAAAGAAATCTATTGTGATGTGTAATATTTATTGAGTATTTGTTGTGTGTAATATCAAAAAAAAAATTAGTGGGTTTTCTTCCCCTTGAGGATTTCCCACTTACATCTTGTGTTCTTTTGTACTCCTTCATGTTTATATTCTTGTGGACGGTTATTGCTTATTTTTTGAGATCTCATTAATGCATGGTTAAATGTTAGTGGTGTATAAAATTTAATTTAAAATTGTTTAAGGGTTTTAAAGGACTGATTTACCCACCCCATCTCATTCCATTATGTTTCCCATAAAATGATTCCCTTTTATTAATTTAAGGGAAATCAAGACTATATGTGACATTTAAATGAATAATATATAAAGTGAAAAGCTCCTTCCCAATGGAGAATTAGAACATGTGAGAGAAAATAAATATGAGAGGAGAGGGGATAAGAATATCATATTGATGGAGATAAAGAATTTTTTGATTCATGATCCCAGATAGAGAGTTCTTGAAATAATCTCATCCTTTGACTTATCTATTGAACCAAGCTACCACGGGTGCCAGCTTCTTTGCTTATGGAATGCAAATTTAGCTTAACACTTTGACCCATTTCTGGAGACATCATTGATTACTTTTCAAAAAATATACCACACTTCATGATCTCTTGCAATGTTAGAAATAGAGCCTCTGATTTTGGCAAGGGACTCTAAGATATCTATGTTGAACGAAAGATGATCACCTACCTCTTTCTTGACCATCTCATAGAAGGAAACAATGAGTTCTTATGATGATGAATTCTCGATTACTAAAGGAAATAAATTTTATGCACACAGATTTCAAACCTCATTCAAAATATTGAAAGCATTTTTTCCACTAGATTCAAGTTAGGAGATGACATCTTCTATCATTTGATATCTAACATCCATGGTGCGGATCCATATTGGGGACAAATTCTTAGTAGTGGATGTGAATAAATTTTTACTCACAAGGGTATGAGAGTCTTGGAAAATCATCTATAACACAAGTGGGAACACCTCATCCTAATCAATATTCTCTTTTTCAATCTCCCCTTGTTTTATTTTATTTTGCAATAATGGAAAGAACATGCTTGAGCGAGAAAGAGAACCTTTAGGAACAATGTATTTCCTTTCTTGAGTATCTTCTCCATCCATCTCTCATTATCATTTCCTTACATCACATACCCTTGCACCTTTTGATCTCCTCAAGGTAGAAACTACTTATTAAAGAAACATCTTCCAAAGGAGGATGAAGCAATCGAATTGGGCTCCAAGAAGGGCTGAACATAGGCATTGAGGTTTATCACATGCTCCTCTAGTTGCTCAATTGTTCATTTGTACTTTTTTTTTTGAGAAAGAAGGTGGGTAGATAGTTCCTTGAATAAAGGAGCATGACCCTAATGTGTAGTTTGACTAAAAGAGATGCATGTCAGCTCATAAAATTCCCGGTCATTTCCTCCATGGGTTTCCGATTTTAGGTCGAAAATTTCCACATAGTGGTCACTAGAAGCTCCACTAAAGAAGCGATAAGCCACATGAAAATTCTTACTCCAATTTCATCTTAAGATTTTTGTGATATCTCTAAGATCATGCATTACAATGTTTTGCATTGTTCTTGGTTCACTCGTGAGAAACTCTTGAATCCATGGGAATGGATCTTATGGAGTAGAAATGACATCATCCATGGCAGAAATTTTGAGAGGCTAGTAAGGGATCACAATTTTTTCATTTTGGGAAAGTTCTCGCCACCGAGGAAGACATGTTTGAATACCAATGAAGAATGGGTGGTAGTGATGGATCCATCTTATATGAACCATGGGGATATATGGGGTATTCAATGAACCTTACCTTCTTATGAAGCCTTGTGGAATATGGAACTCTTTTTAAGGTTCATGTTCAAAATCCCTTAGATGTAATGAAATGAGGTTTGATTGAAATTTTCCTTCCTTGTGGGAGAGACCATAATACCATGTATTTGACCGGGTGTTTAAGAATACAATCATGGCTGACATCGGATGGAACCGGGAGGATTCCTCATTATTGATTACCTTTTTTACCTTCAACTTGCACTATGATAATCGCCAAGGATTGATTAAGTGTTTATAAAACTCTAAAGAGGTATGCAATGCTAGTGAACTTGAGAAGATTGTAAGTATTTCTTATGATGATCTCGTCTCATCATTCCAATTTTTTGTATCGAGTTGTGCTCCTTGGAATTGATGCCTTAAGAGATTAAGGAGTGTTTTATTTCTCATTTTATCTATAAAAAAACTTTATTACCATGTGATGATGTCAAAAGCAAAAAGATGAGTGAAAATGGAGACAACAACAACTTTCTCCACCGAAAATTGAAACTTTTTATTTTTGATAGGTGCGGTTAGGAGCTGATATTTAGGGAAATTTTGCTTTTTTACAAAAACATTGGTTCTATAAAAATCCTAACACACTTATAAGACCTACATTTATGATTATTTTCTATTTTGGGAAAGTTGATAATTGAAACCTTCTATTTTGAGTAAGTTGTATGTTTTACACTATATGTTGTTCCTCACTATTTCTAGATATTGTGAGTTATGAGAGTTTCTATTTTGGGACAATTTATATTTTTATTAAGTCACTGTACATATAAATGTATATTTTTATTAAGTGGTCTTACTAGTGTTGAATTGCAATGAAAGCACCTTCACCGGATTTGACTCACTCCGGATCCCATGCTCCAATTTTTACCGTGTTTCATTCACTAGAACTCTTAGAAATTGAAAAATAAATATTCTAGGTGTATGCTTTCAATTTTTTTTTTTGAAAAATAAATGGAATCATCTGGTATGTAACTATAATCATCTCAAATGCATTTTGGTAAAGAGCAATCTATCCAAATTTCATGGCGATTGGGTTTCTAGTTAGTAAGATATGATAAAAACTTGGTTTTGGAAACCATAGTTAATCTAAAAATATTTTCTAGTATGTTTACTATATTTTGATGTTTTCAAGGTTTAATAGCAGTAAAAATGGTGGAATATAAAATTATGCAAACTAAATTCCTTAAAATAAGTTATATTTCACTTTTGACCTTTAAAAATTGTGGTTTAACCCTAGTTTCAAAAATGAGTTTGTGTGGAGTTAGGATCTGGTTTTCATGGTTCAAAGGGATAGAAAAAGTAGAAATGTATAAATATCATGATAAGTGGTGGAATCTAGTTAGGTGTGAGTAAAATGGAGGAAGCCAGATAAGCACCTGCGGAGGCTGGAAGAGGTCACATGTGGGACCAAAGAAGGGGATTTTCATGGGGTGCACTTTATTGTCTCCTCTTTCTCCTTGGTGAAAACTGAAAATATGGACAAAAAATAGCACCATAGAGCAAGGTTTTGACATGTGGAAAGGAAAAAAATTGACTAAGTATGGAGCCCGCACACTCTAATTAATGAAAACTTGAAATCTTTGCTCGGAGCTAGGGATGGTCTCACAGAGGTGAAATTGTATATGAATTTGAATCCAAGATACATGTTAAGATCAATGGAATAGGTGGAGGAACCTAATTTCTCTTGAAACACCAAAACATGGCCCCTTTGTATCAAGACAATGAGGTACACCTAGAAAGAGTGAATTATTTTTAGAAAAATTCACACCTTGGATCACACTTGATTCTTCCACCATGTATAGGATTATTCAAGATTTAAATTTCCTATTTGTTTGTATTATAAATCATTATGGAGCTCTTGAAATCATTTGGAGAAGTTCAAGTTCATATTTTGACCATTGATTCCTTACACCTAAGAACCCACTTTTGCACACAATGTCCCTCAACCACCAAATATTTCATAAATATTCCTAAACTACATCTAACACTTTAAAGGATATCCAATACCACCTCTATATGTTTATGATATTTAATAACCTTTCTAAAAAATGCACACATGCCTTGAAATGACCAAAATTGGCCTTTCAAAGCATGCTAGAGAACTATTCTTTTGCTTCACTTTAGTGAATGGAAGAATTAACCTTATCACATTACTTTGAATAGTTGTACACACTTATTAATTATATTGGGAGGACCTGAAAGGTCAATATGATCATGAAGAAAAACAAAAATGACCAGAGAGGGATCCATGCAACATGGTTTTACTCTATTACTTGGTTGTCATGATGAAAAGTTTTCATTTTTGAGCTAGTAATTTCACATGAAAAAAATCTTCCATTTTCCATTCCCCCTCTAATTATACTTATTCTTCTTATTATTCATTTGGTTCTTCTTCTAGAGGAATTATATTCAATGGTGTCACAACTTGAAGTATTAATTTTTTTGTTGTTGCTCTTCAAACATATGAGCGGTGAGAAAAATTGCATGATCAGCTCTTGTGTATCTTCATTCCACTAGATTGAAGAATTTACCCTCAACTTAACATTGACTTCTTTATCTTCTCTTTTTTCATTGGAACTTGTTTAACACATTGCAAAAATTGATAAATTTCTTCTTCTCGAGTCCATAATTCTATGAGAAGCATGATAGTGATTAAAACTTGTTATTTTGTTCCAAATTCTATTTCTTAAATATGTAGTGATATCCTCCGAATTTCTTGGAAGAAAAGGAGATTAGGTTATAAGAGAGGAGAAATTCTAGAACAATCATTGGTGCAAATGGTACATGGTAAACATTAAGGTTATGATTTTATCTCTTTTTAGTTTTTAGATATATATTTTTATGATTTTTGTGGATTGTTACAAGGTACAGAAAACAAATTCTTCCTCATGGTGAGCACCAAAATGTTGGCGAAATAATTTATCACAAGGTAAAATTAGGTACTTTCACAAACGATCTGGGACTAGGTCCCTTTTCTTAGGAATGGGACATCTCCATTTATCAAAAATAGGGAATATATACATTATTCTAACCATCGGGGTGGCCTTTTAATTGTGGATCACACATGAATACTCTACTAAACCACATGAAAAATGAGGTGGAGGAAGGGTATGTGTATGAAGACAGAGAGAAAGTGAGAAAAGGGTTTTATTCAATAAATAAAGAGCTGAGATTATTGATATAAAACCAAAATACTTCCAAGTTATTAAAGAGAAGACATCTTTGATATACAAAAATAACACTATTAACACAAAGTTTAATTGCATTATATTCATCAAAAGACACATTATTTCCTTTTTGTGTAGGATTACAATGATTTATTGGATTATTAGTTGAGATGGAGAGGAATCCATTAAACAAGAAACAAAATAAACACCATTTTCTATAGAGGAGAAAAATTGATCTTGTACCAGGAAGTGAGAGCCTCCTTAAATAGCCCATCCTTTGTGAATATTCACACTCCTACATGAATATTCACCTTCCTTTCTATAATAATATACTTTTCCTTATTTTAAGAAAATTACTTTTACACAAATGGAAAAGAGGAAACTTAAGTGAATTT
Source organism: Taxus wallichiana var. yunnanensis (assembly GCA_018340775.1). Taxonomy (NCBI): domain Eukaryota; kingdom Viridiplantae; phylum Streptophyta; class Pinopsida; order Cupressales; family Taxaceae; genus Taxus; species Taxus wallichiana. Next base: position 513,233,241 of record CM031244.1, read on the forward strand.
TGAAAAGTTCTTTTCCCAATGAAGAATTAGAAAAATTTAAGTTTGCTTTGGGAAAATCTTCATATTACACATTAAAGTGAAAGAGAAGGAGGAAGAGAAAGGAAGAGGATAAATCAAGAGACAAATTTTTTGAAGATGAAATGTTGATACGAGAGAAATTGATAACTCTCTTGGATTCATGGATTTATGTTGTACTGTGTACTACTTTTGACACTTCTTTATCACAAGGAATGGAAGTGTAGGAGAGGAGTTCCAACTAGTGATCTTTTGTGCTCTAAATTATCTTGCATTGCTTAAGCCACTTGGGATCTTCTCGATAGTGTCGGAGATGGCTGATATGTTACTGAGTATGTGTGTCCATGAGATCATCTTTGTATGATCGTAGATTAGACAAATCACCTTTTACAACATCTCTAAAGTGTTCATGTAGCTCGTCAGAGGATATTGACCCGATTACAACTCAGGGCATCTCATTTTTCCCAAGAACTTGTTTATTTCCTCTTTGATTTCATGGCCCCATTTCTAATGATATGGGAAATCTTCAGTATCTTTGTACAAATATCTCATTTTCCATTCGATGGTCCTCACCCAAGTGCGGAAGTAGTTGTCTCAGTGTCTTAGGAACACCCATCTCTCAAATAATGTTTCAAGATTGACCATGCTCATTTTTTGAAGATTTATGAGAATATTATTCCAAAGTGGTCTACCTCCTTTCTCGTGAACATAATGTCTTCTATATTTTCAATCAAAAAAGAAACAATCTTGGAAATCTTGACCATCTCTAGAAGTAATTCATACCCCTTCTAGACAATAGAACCAATCAATGAATTTTTCAGTCTCCTCATTTTTCCCATCCTTTTGAGCTCTTATAATGCATGAGATTCAATCTTTTTCATAAGAATAATTGAATCGGAAGAAGTAAGAGGAGGTTAATCCTAGTTCGGAAAGGTATAAACATATGAGGTCAAGGTATGGATTTTGGTATGAAATTTCTCCTTGGTCACCTCATTTTACCTCATCTAGAAACAAGTCTCACAAAGGTATGTTCAAAATTTTGAATATTCCTATGGTCTAAGCTCATTGAGGTAATATTGTGTCATTTCAAAATCATTGATCTTCATTTTGCTTCAGTTTTCTCCACCATTAGTTGGGAAAACTCAACAAATTGAAATACCGAGGAACTATTCATGAGATAAGAAGTCATCTTGGCTCTTCTTGAGTAAGTATAAGGCTTCTAGGGCTTAGAAGAGATTTCAATTTACAATGGTTTCTCCTAGGCCATGGTAAATTTTTAGTTATTGATGATATCTTGCACCCATCGGAAAATAGGATCTAACAAAGAGGATGAAGCATGCATCGTTGGAATTCCTATAGGATACACTATCATAATGGATTTACTATGTGAAGAAGAAGAATAGCCAATGTGTTCTTCATGTTAGTGAGCTACGGGTGTGAAAATATGATGATGTAATGTTCCGGTTGTTCAGAGACCTCGGTTCACTTCTTACAAGAGAAACCAAAAATTCCCGGGCTTGAGAGAAATTTTCACTAGGTCTTTTAATTGACATCTTCTTTCTCATATGCTTAGGTGAAGGTTCAAGAGAAATATGTCTACTTTGATAATTTTATTCTTGCCTTGGAGCCATGTCTCTCTCTCACATATAATTTCCCCTATCTTGGAGTATTTATTGGAGGAATATGGTAGAGTAAAACTTATCTCTTGAACCTTTTTGAAGTACTATTATCTTTACCTTTGTAAAACCATTGTAGTGTGAGTTAATATATCTACACGTTCCACATAGAACTAATCCACCGATGGATCGGTTAGAACCATATGGTTTCTAGGTAATTATGTTCAAAAATGTCACTTCCATCATCTTTAAAATAATTTATTTCCCAATCCATATAAAATTCTTTCATTTTCTGCATAGTTAGCCTTGAAAAATCTCTATATGTTGCCTCTATTACATTGGTTTAATCCTCCCAATAGTCTTCCAATGTTGATTGATAGAACATGGTGAAAGAATTAGTTCTCCTTCCATATATTTATTTCTATTAAAATATCTCTATGAATAGTAAGAGAACAAGTTGAATAACCCAAGGAAGCTTCAATATTACTTGCATCTTTCGTGTTCTTGTAAGAATATATTCCTATAGAAATGTGGAATTCTACTCATTTCATGACAATGCATGTGAACACATGATAACTCCCTACGAGATCAATGATCACCATCTTATTACTTTGGTACCTTTGGATTTTTAGTGGCTCCTCTTTGAAGCCTCCAATGTAGATATATGAGAATGTCTTAAACTATGCAAATAGCTTGCATAATTTTTATCAACAAACAAGCCTCAGCTAGGAACCTTTGGTTGATGTTTCCTTCCATTGGATTGATCAAATATATGAAAAATACATAATTTAAACTTGCGTAATTATCTTTTATTCTCTCTAGATGAAGTGAGGATACATTTGGTACACTGGTGCATTCTTTGGAATGGAATGTTCATGTTTCCCAATTTTACATTCCTTGGAAAATTTGAGCAACAAGTGTTAGACTTGGCGAATATTTAGAGGCAATTTTGAAGAAACCGTGGAGGCTTTGAACATGCCGTGAATGGAGGAACATTACCATGGAGGATCTACGTAGAAATGTGACAAGAAGAAAGTTTCGTGAAATGAATAAAAGACTATATGGGTGGATATTCAAATCCGTGCTACTATAAATAGTTTCGCGGGCTAAGAAAACAGTGAAAGGCGGGCCACGGGTCACAAGGAAGCAAGTCACATCATTGGAGAATCCATAAAATGTTTTTAAAATCCATGTAGATATAGGGTGCCGCAATATAAAGGAATGATCCATAGATGTCAAACTTCCACGCAAGACTGAGTGGAGAAGTTGCATAATGAAGTAAAATGATGATTCTTCGTGGGAATTAGAAATCGATCAGTTTTTGATTCAGTTATCAAATCTTTGTAAAATTCAATAAGATTTTGTTATTCTCTATGCGATCAAATCTGATTTCATGAGTCAAATCAAGGAAAATGGGAAAGAGTCAAGGAAACTTCTCCAACATGCAAAAAGTGTAGTTCCGGTGGCACAACCACCAACATTAAATGTAGTATGGGTGCTCAGTTGAAGAAGGCATGCAACCATGGATATAATCATGTTCCCTAAGAGAAATTAATGAAGGTGGTTTGGATTGGTTAAGGAATTCAAATTTCCCTCTAATTTCTTCTCTTTCTCCCTTCCACGATTTTTCTATGCCTTGTTTTAATGTTGGATACTCTTAGAATTTGGGCATCTTGTAATATAAGGCTTTTCTCTTATGTTGCATGTATGTCCTAAGGGTTACATGCCTTGGATCTTGATTCAATGAATGCTTGCATCTTCCTCTCATGATTATAATAGTCTGTGCACAATTTCAAGAAATAAAATTTAATCTTGTGGCTTGTTCTTCCCTTGTTCTTATTTTATTGCACTCCTTTCCTTTCTTTCATTTGCAGGTGTGTTGTATGTTTCATTTTTTGAATCTTTTTCTGTTGTGTATCGTGAAAGTGGATTCTAGGAGTGATTTTGATTTGTGTCTCATATCCAGTCCTCTTCATTATCATTGCCTTCCCTTTCCCCTTATCTAAATGTATTCATCCCCTTATTTTCTGGTGTTATCGCCTATATATATATATATATATATATATATATATATATATATATTTATTTATGTTTTATCTCTCCTTCTCACCCTAGTCCCTTGGAAAGTTAGAGTAGAGATAAATAGTTATATTTCAATTCCTAGGATTATCTTGTCATTAAGAGTAAGTATAAGAAGTCGGCTTTCTTCAAAGGTCTATCTTAGTTCGAGTCCCACAACTTCGATACAGTACCATGTTGTCTCAAGCCTCAAATTCTTGTAATTTGGGAAGGGTGCAATTTTGATCTGTAATAGTTCCTTTCTAGGTAATCCCATGCCACCTCTGTAATGTTATGATAACATAGAACAAGTATGAGGTCATTATGAACTTTTTCATTTTTTCAAGATTGAACAACTACGAGTGTAAATTATCACCGATGATCTAGCTTTAGTCAATAACTTGGGATTCCTCCATAGCTATGACAATGAACTTTGACATCCATGGATGAAAGTCCTTCTTTGTGACGACTCTCCCATGACTCTATTCGGAAGCATGATGCAATCAAAAATCTCTTCCTTGAACTCGGACATTAACAGAGAATTTGGAAACTATGAGAGCTTGTGTAGTTCTTCCATCCATTTTCCTATGGCTACTCCCTACAAGAAACATACTTTCCTCTCCCATTATTCCAAAGCATCTTATTTTCTCAAAATTACCATGTTCTTAGCCCTTAGAATACATAAGGATCTTGAGATTCCCTATTGTGTCACTACAATAATGATCAAACCATCATCCACAAGTGATAGATTGACTTGCATGTTCGTAGTTCTTGGTAGAGGACATTACGAACCCAAAGTCTTGAAGAGATAGAGGGAATCTAGATTCTTGATATAATCCACTTCGATAGATTAAGTTAGCTAAGGCCATGAGGGTTATTTCTTCCATCCTTCTCTTTAGATAATTGAATTCTATATAATCCAAATTGTTGTGTTTGATGTTAGGTATTCGGACACAAAAATAGAAATGTGCTCGAAACTAGAGTAGTGTTAATTAATTTTGGCATTTTAGAGCTTCATTTTCCTTATAAAGTGATAGTAATTATCGGTGTGAAGGAAATTAGATTTCGTGAACCGTTTCGAAAACACATAAATTTAAATGTAATTTGGTGCTATGGGTCATTGATTCCATAATTCGTGAAAATATGGAGCAAATCAAATCCAAATTGGACATGACTCAATTAATTAGAAAGATAATCCCAAGAATTAACAATCTCTCCATATTTGGTGATATTCCTTGTCGAATCAACGATAAATTAGAAAATGATATCTGGTCATGGGTAAAGCTTAATAAATTATGAAAGGGGGAAATGGGAAAAAATCCAAATGATCATGTTATGAGAAATCCTTTTCCATTAGATATGATTTTGGGCTTGCTTTTGAGCTTATAGGGAGAGTCATGGATGCTCAAATTTTTTTCTATTACATATATTGGGAAAATAAGCGATTATTTTTTAAGGGAATGAAAATTTGCAAGGGTTTTATTGGGCCTCTAAAATATTGGCTAAGTACAAAACAATGCATAGGCACGCAAGGCCTAGTTGAAGAAAAGAGTGCAAGGATAAGGCAAAAAGGTAGGGTTTAAGGAAGGGTTTCGGGAAACCCATGGTGCACGTGTGACATGACAAAACCAAGGTTTCGGGAATTATCCATATTGGATGTTTTGGGTAGAACATGTGAAAAGCATGACACGATTGTGCATACGAGTGGATAAAGTGCCATCCTGGAAATAGGTTGGTCCAGAAGGAGCATGCCCGTGGTAGAATCTTCTAGAAGAACATCATGGTAAAAGTGGAAAGCTTAGGCACGGAGAGCATGCTCGCATGAAGGACCACATTGAAACACTTGACATGGGATCGGAGGCCACCGGAGGATGAGTTGGTAGTCTAAGAAGGCTATATATACAAGGTGCTGTAGAAGTAAAAGATATATATGGAGAAGGGGGTGGAGCTCTGCAAGAATATTGCAAGAACTCTGTTAGCTCGGGTAATTGGGCTTAGGAAAGGATGTATCAAGGGTATGGGGTTTATAAATTTCTTTTGAGAACCTAGCCACATGAGTCTAGTTATAATGCATGACTATGGTTTGCTTCTCTGTGATATTTTGTAATGGCTCCATGAATGTAATGAGGTTACTAGCTTACATGAATATGAATGTTGATGATTCTTATGCACACCACTATCTCATAGTTCTTTTTCATTTGTGTTTATGATTAAGCATGGATGTTTGTACAACTTCTTTTTGTGTTAGTATAAGCTATAAAATCTTTTAAACTCTTTCTATCTAGAATGACTGCAAGGACCTAGAAGCCATTATGAGCTCTATGGTAATTGTATGTTTTACTTCCTTTCAAATCCCTTAAAATGGATCATAGATGAGTTTTCCCACTAAACTCACATAAAGGAGAGACTTGGCACCCGCGTGCCTTGGGTAAGTGCCCAACACCCATTGGGTGATAGGTCGATGCGTATGGGGTTCCTTTATTTTGTGATGGGGTCAAAATGAATACATCTCGGTTACTTGCACATCTTTTCAACTTGTAGTGGGAAATGGCATACATCATGATCTATGTAAAGAGTAATGACAAAATTTTAACTCTATAAAGTGTTGAATCATGGTTCAAGAGCACGGAGGATGAATTTTCTCAAAGATTTAGCGTTGGGTAGAACCGAGAATATATACCATGATTTATATGAATTTTTTTATGTTGCTTCCCATTAGAACTATATGAATGGATCTCAAAGATATGCATCTAGATCAAATTGGCATTAAAAATTGCACGTGTGGACCCAAGAATAATACCGGAGGTCAGAGAATGAAAATCTAATGTGGACTCATGTTGTGGATATTGGTGGAAAGGTGGGTTAGCTAGCTACACTATGGAGTATGCTATTTCCACATATTCTTGTTTGGAAGTTGTTGAGTTTGAATTTCTCTGCGAGAGCCTAGAGGATCATTTCTATGTTATCCCTCCGTAATGAAGATATTGATTGTTACCTTGAGTTTAGAGGAATTTATAATGGTCAAGCTAAACCATTATGAGCATTGGGCGAGGAAGCTAGGGTGGAGGAAGATGGTAGATATTACAATGGAGAAGGAAAGGGAGGAGAGATGGCTCAAGTATAGTGAAGCACGTGAAAGGGAGATTACTAGAAATGCAAGGTTACAAGTGTGATGGATCTATGGAGGCATATGTTGCGGGAAGGAGTTGAGGTTCACGTGAAGGATGTGGAACCCGAGCAAGATCATCTTCCTACCCCATCTTGGCAAGCACGTAAGAGAAACCCCTTCGGCTTCTGATGAGAGTTCATCACGTGGAGAAAGAAGATTTATTGGCATGTATCTGAACCCACCTAGTGACCAAACCTTGGTGCTTGGTTTTCTAGATTGAGAAAGGAGTATCATCGACCCGGTTGATATCGGTGGAAGTGACAGATCTACACCTCGGAGATATAATTTCTTGTTTCCCACTTTTATGGCTACGCATACTATTCTAGTATTTGATGGAATTTTTGGAGAAGGACCAATCACACAGCCTTCGGTCTCACGTTAGGGAGTGGCACGGGTGCACTAGTGGTAGTGGAGAAGTATCATTGAATGTCAAAGCATAGTTCATGGAACCTTGGGGACCCTTGCACAACCACTACATGACTGGACGTGGATCTGGTGGGTCGGGAGGAACAGACTGGTGGACTGGTGGATCAGGTGGGGTAACGGGACCTAGTGGACTTATTGGGCACAGTGGGTTAGGGGCATGGGACCTGGTGGAGTGGTGGATCCGTGATAGAGGAAACACCGAGGAAACCAAGGCTTTGGCTCGGAGGACAAGGGCCCCAATAACCTCCTCAAGTCTTCTTTGATATGTCTTTGTATTTTCTAGATTAAAGAGGTATTGAAGATGCTACGAACATGTTCACAAGTGTGAACTGCTATGGCATGCAAAGGGATCACAACCTAGAGTGGAAGGCAAGCTAGTTTGTAACGATGTTGCGGGGAGTGTGCACATAGTTGGTATAGAAAATATGACTCTCATCAAAAAGTAGTGTATTATACTACTTGAGAACGCTTTCTTGGAAGAATTCTACATCCCTAAGTTCAAATAGAAGAGCATCACACTTCAAGGAGATTCAACAGGAATGAAAAGAGTGTGTGAGAGTATGATGCATGACTTAAAACCCTCTTGTCTAAGTTATCATATGATATCCATCCTTCACAACATGCTCGGTGGTTTTTGTAGGATTGATCACGCCCTTTAGAAGGGGATTATCTCACAAAACTTTTACAAACCTGCGTGAGGCATTGGAAGCTACTCTACGCCTTGGCTATTGGGTAGTGTTGATACTGGTGTTAACCCATTCTTGGAGGCTCAAATTACTGCTATGGCTAAGTAATTAGAGATGTTTTCTACAAACTCAGCCCATGAGACTCGCCATGGTTTATGGTTTATGATTGTGAAGTAGAGGGACATGTTAAAGATAGTTTCCCCAGGAGGATAGTACATGCTTGTGATAGTAGATCATGAAATTTTCATGGGGACGATGATGTAAGTAGATGCCCCTTGTTACAATGTGAAATTCAAGAATGTGTCTTGCTACTATAAGATATGTACCTCCACAACCCTTGATACTAAGGATTGTAGAATCATTGACCGATCCATGAGGCCATTGATCATGGGGTGTGCCAAACCAATATTGCTAGCCATTCTAAAGGTGATGACCACCATTAGGAGTGCACATATGGAGGTGCGCACAAAAGGGGATTTCATGGAGGATTCTGTGGAGGTGGTAGCTACAAAGGAATAAGTGAGTTCCCATGTGGAACATGTTTTAATTATGGTTCTCTACAGAGCATTATAAATGAGAATTCCTATATCTATTGACCGCTCATGGTGTGGGAAGAAGCACAAGTATGAGGAGTGCCCTAGGTTAATTGAGCACATGATTCAGACTAGTAATGGAAAGACAAGGGCGCTGCAATGGTAACCATTAAGAATACGGACACACAATGGATGTTGTGGGTGACACGTGATGTGGGATTAGAATCTATTATGGTAACTACAAGAGTAGAGGCCATGCGTAAAGGAAATACCAAGGCGAGAGGACCACTTGGTTTCAAGAGAGGAAGTGATGCATGGAAAGTACCCAGATCCTGCTCATCGAAGGAGGTATACCGAGATACCATGGATGTCATTCGGATTCTACAAGGAGAAATCCAATGTCTAAAGGATAAGTCCAGGAGGGAGGAGCAGGAAGGAAGATCAAGGTGCCACATGATGACCTAGATGAGGTCGGGAGGTATGTAAAATGCAAAGGCAAGAGAATGTTATTCCTTGCTTGTAGGAGCATGGTTAAGGGAGAAGGTACCACATGCCGAGAGGAGCACGAGAGGTAGGTCTGCATGTAAACCTTCCCCCTCACAACCTTAACTATAACAAAGAGATCACATTGGATGCAGTCATAGATGGATGGATCCTTAGTAATATCCTCATTGACACAAGCGTGGAGGTCAATGTTCTCACACTAGATGCTTGGCATCAGATGGGAAGGCCTGCATTACATCCATCTTTGAATGTGTATGTATATGGAAAATAAAATGAAGGTAATTCCCATTGGTGTCTTAAAGGATGCAGCTATCACTATTTAGGGAGCTAAGTTTACTAGGGACTTTGAAGTCTTGGTGCTCGCTAAGGTAGAAAATTTCCCAGCACTACTTGGGTGCCCATGGTGTTACAAGAATAATGTATACCTTCATTCAACAAGGAGACATCGGCTTTGAAAATAAGGAGGAACGGGTCATTATACCCCGGCTTATTGGAAAGAACTAGTTGTTGACCTCGTTCAAGCATTTATGTATCGAGTACCAAGCCCTCGGTTGATAAGGAATTACAGGTTGTCAAGTGCCTTACCATGGGGGATAGTGTCATGCAAAAGATAGGCTACTAGACTTTCTTGGTGAACCGGGCTTAGGGGCACCCTTTAAAGAAGAAGAATAGAGAGGCTTAATTTGAGCACGCGTGTGCGAGAAAAGGAGAAGGGAAAGCTTGTATATGTAATTAATGGGGAAGAAGTAGAGAGCTTGGATGTTAACCATTTTTGTAGGGACACGCGAGGTTGTGGATAGTGCTTGACACTCACGCATGTGCCTACCATGATCCCTTAAAGACAAAGAAGGTTAACATCAGCTCAGGAGAAGAACCTAAGGAAGCTATCATTGGAGATTACTGGTCGGAAAAGTATGTTTCTAAGATTATTAATATTTTGTGCAAATTTGAGGACTTATTCTTGCGTGGGTACCATGAGCTCAAAGGTGTCTACCATTCCTTAGGGGATATGAGGATAAAATTTAAGGATGGTGCGCACCCAGTCAGGAAGATACCCTACTGGATGAATCCCAATTTACGCATAAAGGTAAAGGAAGAGATAGACAAAAAGATAGCTTCTGGGATTATTGAAGCTGTGGAAGAATCAGAATGGATAAGTCCGATGGTAATAAGTATCAAAAAGGATGGGTGGATTAGGATCTATGTGGATTATAGGGAGCTGAATGTAGTTTGTGTCATTGATCCTTTTCCAACCCCCTTCACTAAAGAAATTTTGGAAGGAGTCACTGAGCGTGAAATCTATTCCTTTACGGATGGATTTTTGGGATACCACCAAGTCTGGATTACAAGGAAGACCAGGCTAAGACAACTTTCACCACTGAATGGGGAAGTTTTGCATACAAAGTCATGCCCTTTGGGTTAAAGAATGTGCCTACTATTTTCTCGTGCATAGTGGTACAAGTGTTCCAGGACTTCATCCACAAATTTCTTCAGGTCTATCTGGATGATTAGATAGTGTATGGGCTAGTCAAAGACCACTGTGATAGTTTAAGGTTGATGTTTGAGAGGTGTCGGTAGTTGATGATATCCCTCAACATTAAGAAGTGTGTCTTTGCTACCCCCTTTGGACGTTATTAGGGCATATCATATGTAAGGAGGGCTTGTAGTAGATCCCGCCAAGGTTGTAGTTATTGTGGGACTAGGGGAGCCATCTAGCCAAAGCGCGTGTGCATTGATTTCTTGGGCATATGGGTTATTACAAGAAATTCATTAAAGGATATGCCAAGATCACTGCACCTTTCAAAGAATTACTCAGACATAAAAGTTCCTTCCATTAGGGAAAGGTGTAGCAAAGGAATTTGACACATTAAAGGATATGCTTGTCACCACACCTATATTACATTTTCCCTCTTGGGAGAAGCCCTTCCATGTTCATGTAGATGCCTCAGGAACTGCCATTGGAGCAGTGCTTACACATTCGGGTGAAGGAATTGTTTACCATCCTCTATGTTTGCAAGCAGAAATTGACACCAACAGAGCATAATTACACTACGACTAAGAGCAAGAATCATTGTCAATGATCTATGCGCTTTTCAAGTTGAGATAGTATCTCGCTAAAACTCCCTTCATCTTCTACACTAACCACATGGCATTAAATTACTTGGTGAACAAGCCCGTTCTACAAGGGCACATATGTCGGTGGGTGCTGTTATTCCAAGAGTTTGAATTCACGGTAGTTGTGAAGCCTAGAAAGAGTAATTGTGGACCTGATCATCTATCAAGAATTGATTCAGGGGAGGATGCACAAAGTATTGAAGAGACAATGCCAGATGTGTAATTGTTTAGGTTGCGACACACGCCCTCGGATTTGGAGGAGATTGTAGTATTTCTAAAGGAAGGTGTGGCACCGAAAGGGATGAAGGCATTAGAGAAGAAGTAACTAGCCATACCACTCGCCCTACATGTTGATCAGTGGGGACTTATACAAGTTAGGGCATGATGAAGTTTTTACGTAGGTGTGTACTAGAGCATGAGCACCTCGCCATCATAGAGGAAGCACATGGAGGAAGTGCGGGTGGACATTATGCAAGTGATGCCACCACGCGTAAGATATTAATGGCAGGATTATGGTGGGAAACTCTGTATAAGGATTGCAAGGACTATTGTAAAGTGTGTGACCATTGTCAGGACTCTCAAAGCCAGGAAAAAGAGATGAAATGCCTTTGCACCCTATCCCTAGCACTGAACCTTTTGAGAAATGGGAAATAGACTTTGTAGGCCCTATTGCACCAGCAATGCATAGGACTAGATCACGCTATGTAATCACTTGCATGGACTATTTGACAAGATGGGTAGAGGCAGCCCCAACTAAATACTACACAACAGCTACAATAGCAAGATTTTTGTGGGAGAACATTATCACGAGGTATGGATGTCCTTTAATTTTAACCAGCAATAGGGGTACACATTTCTTGAATGAGACCATGAGGATCCTGTTAGTAGAGTTCATGGTAGCTCATCACAAGACTACCCCTTATCACCCACAAGCAAATGGAACCGTGGAATCATTTAACAAAATATTGAGTCATACCCTGACCAAAATTTGTGATGTTGGAAGACAAGATTGGGATGACAAGGTATCAGCCATATTATGGGCTTACAAGACAACTTATAAAAGGCTGAACAAAGCCACACCATTTCATTTGGAGTTTGCCACAAAAGCTATTCTATAGGTTGAATTCATGTTACCTTCTCTCGCGAATAGTACACACGGGGAGGGATGGGTGATGAGAAAGCACTTTGGAGGAAAGGATTGATGAATTGATGAAGTTGGATGAGAAGCGATCCTTTCAGTGGAGCCAAATAGTAGAAAAAGCAAAGAAAAAGCATGACATGATCGACACATTACTGAACAAGAAGTTTGAGGTTGGGCGGATGGTCTTACTATATGATTCTAAGTTTTTGTGACATCCTAGGAAGTTTAAATTCCATTGGTTGGGTCCCTACAAAATCTCGTACATCCTGATTCAAAGTGCGTTCCGATTCAAGTGCTAGATGGAATGAAATTGCTTGGACACTTCAATGGGAGTAGGTTGAAGCCATACTATAAATAAGGCTTCTTGATGTTTGTAAATAAGGCATTTTTTCCGTGTAGTATAAAATTTCCTTTATGCTTTTCCTTTCTTGTGTTTCCTTTCCCGTTGTTGTTGTGTTTTACACCTTGGGCGCCGGTAACCTTGTTACTTTTGAGAATTTTTTAGTGCGCAGAGGACCACGCATCATTTAAGTGTGGGGTGGAGTGATGTGAAGGAGATCATAGGTAAAGTGCCAAGGAATTTTGTGTTGAAAATCCCGATTAAATGACCCTATTGAAAGAGGTGCATGGAAAGAAAATATGGAAAAGGATGGTTGGTGTCAAGATAAGGCTACTTTCGATACCACATACAAAGGAGGAAAAATTGTGTAAGAAACATGAGGTAGGTGAGAGAAAAAATCAGGATAGAAGAAGTACCTTTGGCACCGGTGACATGTGTAAGAGTCTCTGTCAAGATAGGATTGGTTACGTGCCAAGGTTAGAAGGTTGTCTCAAGCGAGGTTAGGCGTGTGAGTTAAAGCGCTAAATTCAGACTTTGTTTGAAAAATTTGCATCAAACGTGAAAAGTAATGTGGTAGGTGGAGTAGCATTTAATGCTTAAAAATGAAAAACTATAAATAAAGGGTCGAGGCATTTCATTATTCACTTTATGTATAAGGAGAAAGAAGCACTTTTTGCATCTTTGCAAACTAAGGCTTCCAAAATTGATCCGTGTGAAGAAAAATTGAAGGGATTGAGCATAACTAGTTTGGATCTGTGAGCCAAGAGGAAGGGATTTCACGGGCATAAGAGAAGTGGTGAGAAGGCACCATCTTGTGAAGGGATTATCCCAGTTAGGGTTTGAAGAACTAGGGCACGAGTTTAAGGAGTTTTCTTCACAAATTTGAGATCTAAGGTGGGAAAGAGTGGAAGAATAGAGTTACAAGAAGTGATTAAAGTGGTAAGAAGAACTAGATAATGGCACCCAAGAAACTAGTTAGCACATCTAAGAAGGGCAAGGGCAAGGGAAAATAACAAGAAACCGACACACATAAAAATGAAGAGTGGTATGCGAAATGCAGTACCTAGATGGAGTGTTCTTTGGGGAAGGAGTGGGAGTACCATCTAAGAAACATGTCTCGTAAATGACTACAATCATCGTATGAGCACAATCGAAGAAGGAGGTGGTGCTTGAGTTAGTGTGTCCAAGAAATAAAAGGACATCGAGGGTTTGCCTATCTATAACGATGATGTGAAGGTCAAGTTGGAGAAGGTAGGGTTATTACAACACCTTGAATTTACCTACTTCAGGAAGCCTGAGCACCTATATCAATGGTTGATGTCACGCGTGCATGAGGACAACTTCCTTTTTATAGGGCACAAGATGCACATTACCCCTAACTCATTTCACATTTCACAGGCCTCATCTATGAAGGAGACAGTTTGGACAATGACTTAAGAGGCAAAGAGGAAATTAAGGAGACTATCACTTTGCCTACATACAAAAAGGGATCAAGGTACTATGATATCACAAACATCAAGGACCCAATAATGAAGATGGTCACACACTTGTGAACAAAGTTAAATGGCCAGAGAGATGGACCTAGGTCAATAAACCATGGTTGCATGTTTGTAGGAAAATTTTAGAGGGCACCATCTAAAACTTATCTGCATTCATCGCGGATGAGATTTTCAGCTGCTGCAAAGGAAGGTGACAGAATCCTCTTTGGTAATGTCCTACTAACCATTGTGTTTTCAGAGATTGGGGTACCTGATGCATCAGAAAAATTCATGTGGGAGTACCCTGCTAAGGACCCTTCGCCCACAAAGAGATTTGAAAAATACACTGAGACACTATGACGACCGTGCACAAGGTGCACCTAGAGAAATGGTATACGCACTTGAGGAATGTGTTCGGGGCAGAATGGAGGATTCCCGAACAAATTCCAGTGGCCACCAAAGGAGAAGTTGAATTTTCTATGTACCAGCATTTCTACCTAGGCAGATTCAGACTAATAGATGAGACATGGAGCCCATGGTGCAAGCTCCCTTTTCCTTCACAACTCAATACTTCCAAGCGGGAGTAAATAGGTTTAAAGAATCCAAGAAGTTGAAACTGGACCTTGGTAATCTAGACCGGGACCATAGGGAAATGCACAAATAATTGGTCTACCCTAGTAAGAATTTGTACATGGAGAGGTACATATCGCATGATGTTCGATGATAAGGCCCATGACCTTACCCATTGTAGAAGGATCTGCACGGGTGTATACCTCTACATAAGACCCAAATATGAGAAGGGAACATATCTGGAGAATGAGGTGTCTATACCTAAGGATCCAACTGGTAGGAAGAGATCCACACCTAGGTGGGAGGAAAAAAACTAGAGAAGAAAATACCAAGTGTAGTGGATACACAGGTAATAGGCTCCGGGAAAAGCACCGAACGAGTATGTATTCGTGCAAGAAGAGGCCCATAGTCAATGAGAAGACTCTTCAAGCAAGGAAATCCATCGAAAAGGAGTCCTCGGGAGAAGAAGAGATAGGGTCACCTATATCGAAATCCTCGATTAGGAAGAAGCGAGAGGGTAGAAGAGGAGACCATCTCGGAAGAAACTCGGGAGTTTGGAGAAATATGTGGGTGAAGAAGATGATAGTGTTATGTTTGTGGAGCCTATTTTCATGTTAGATTGTGGTACACCTTCTATGTGTTACACTCGGGTATTTTTATGGCAAGAAGATAGATTTCATGACTAAAAAAGCTAGTGGCTTTGTTAACCACAAGAGAGGTTGAGTTATGTTGTTGCCACGAGAGGCAAGCAAAGAGATGATTTGGTTACAACAATTTCTTGAGGAGTTGGGACATAAGTAGGAGGAATGTAAGCTACATAGTGATAGTCGAGTGTTATACACCTAGCTAAAAACTCTTTCTTCCACTCCGGATGAAGCATATACAATTGAGATATCACTTCATCGAGGATAGCTTTGGAGGAAGATAAGTTGAAGTTGGAGAAGATTCATACCAAATCGAAATGTTGCGAGACATGATGACCAAGGTGGTCACAAGGGATAAACTAAAGCTATGTTCAGCTTTGGTTGGCCTTCGCGGATGATGACAGTGAAGGGTTGAGAAGATTGGTCAATGAAAATCAATCTCCAAGTGGGAGATTGTTATGTTTGTGGAGCCTATTTTCATGTTAGAGTGTGGTGCACCTTCTATGTGTTACACTCAGGTATTTTTTTATACGGTCCCGCTCATCGGTGAGCGGGTCGGGGGTGAAGCCCCAATGGATGGGGTTTTCAATTTTCATGGGTGGTTTATTAACCCATGGGTAATGGGTAACCGTTATGGGTTGTTTTTGGGCCCATGGTTTTTCGGTACCCATTGTTTTGATACCCACGTTTTTGCCCATGGTTTTGATACCCATGGTTTTTGCCCATGGTTTTGTATCAAACTGCTTAAGCAATTGTCTATTTATATGATCTTATGCATATGATACATAGACAAGCAAATGTATTGCAGATGTGTTTTTAATTCGGGTGTGAATTTTGTAGAGTTTGTTGAGCATAGCTACAAATGGATCTAGGTATTGTATTGAGAGAGTGGAGGCTTGTAATAAAATCTGAGCAAGTGATTCTTGGTGGATGTAGCCCAAATTGGGTGAACCACATTAAATCTTGTCTCTCTATGTTGTGTTATTTATTCTGCACTTTTATTTGAGATTTGTAATATTTTTCTCGCATATTAGTTTCTACATCATTTGATTTTGTAAGGGATTATTCCACATATTTTATCTCTTATTTCCTAACAATTGGTATCGAGATCCTGGTTTGGTTTGCTTTGAAGTGTTGAATCAAAAGGAATGTTTTATCTTGAGTGGGAGCTATGGAAGATGATGAAAGATATAGGGTTGATAAATTTAATGGGTAGAATTTCGGTCTTTGGAAGATGCAGATGGAAGATTACCTTTATCGAAGGATCTTTATACTCCGATGTCTGAGAAGGTGAACAAACCCTCAAGTATGAAAGATGTGGAATTGGATTTCTTGGATCGGAAGGCACTTGGAATGATCTAGTTGTGTCTTGCATCTTCGGTATTATTTAATGTTTCAAATGAAAAGACTACAAAAGAACCGATGGATGCATTAGGAAGTTGTATTAAAAACCCTCTACCTCTAATAAGATATTTTTAATGAAAAAGTTGTTTAATATGAAGATGTCTGAGAATAGTTCAGTAGTAGATCATTTAAATGATTTCAATACGGTTGTGAATATGCTAGCTTCTTGTTACATAGAATTTGATGAAGTTAGGGCTTTATTAATTCTTTGTGCTCTTTACTTGAAAGTTGGAATATCCTCAGTAATAGCGGTAAGCAACTCCGGTTCTAGCTAACTCGAAGTTGAAGTTTGAGGATGTTGTAGGGGTGATTCTAAGTGAGGAAATGTGAAGAAAAAGATCAGGGGAATCTTCTACTTGAGCAATTCTTTGACAATAAACTAGAGGGAGACAGAAGAATAGAGGAAACCATGGAAAATCGAAAGATCGGGCAAGGTCAAAATCCAAGAGCAAGATTGTATGTTAGAACTGTGGAAAGTATGGGCATGCAAAGAAGGACTGTTGGGAGCTTTGGGACAAGAAGAAACAATAGGAAGAAAAAAAGGAGGAAAATTTGGCATCGAGTAATGTATGCCATGATGCTTTGATTCTTTCTTTACATAATATTACTGAATCTTAGGTTTTAGATTCAGGGGCTTCTTTTCATGCTACTCCACATAGGCATTATTTTGTTGATTATGTTCAAGGGAATTTAGGCATGTTTTTCTTAGTGATGATGAGCCTTGTAGTATAGTTAGAAAATGTTCTATTCAGGTTAAGATGCGAGAATGGGAATACATGGCTATTGAAGGATGTCGACATGTGCCTACATTAAATAGAAATTTGATATCAGGGCAATTGGGAAGTGATGATTGTATTGTGATATTTACAAATGACTCTTGGAAGGTTACCAAGGGTGCTCTTGTGGTGGCAAGAGGTAAGAAGCTTGGAACCTTGTATTTATCTCATGATAGTACTAATGATTTTAATCTTGTGGCTTCAGAGATGCGATACAACATTATGGCACTATAGCCTCGAGTTATATGAGCCATAAGGGAATGGACATCATAAAGAAGAATTTACCTCGATATACGAAATAGGTTTGGATTTCTCGTGAGAACTACATATATGGGAAATAGAAGCAAGTAAGGTTTCTCAAGGTTGGACCTACAAAGAAAGAGAGTAAGTTAGAGCTGGTGCATTTTGATGTGTGGGGCCACTCAGTATCATCTCTTGGGGTTCAAGTTATTATGTTACTTTTATTGATGATGTAACAAGGAAAGTTTGGGTTTATTGTATTACAAAAAAATCTGATGTATTTGACACTTTTTTAAATGGAAAGCCTTGGTAGAGAATGAAACAAGACTTAAGCTAAAATGTCTCAGGTCGATAATGGAGGGGAGTATTGCAGCAATGAATTTTATGATTACTATTCTAAGAATGGAATCCACAGAAAAATATGGTTCTAGGAACTCCGTAGTAGAATGGGGTGTCAGAAAGGATGAACAAAACAATAATAGAACATGCTAGGAGCATGAGGTTACATGCAGAGACTTACCTCTTTCTTTTTGGGTAGAAGCGGCGAGCACAGCTGTGTACTTGATAAATAGAGGACCCTCAAGTGCCTTGGATGGAGGCATACCCGAGGAGGCTTGGTATGGTAATAAAGTTGATTATTCATTTCTTAGAGTCTTTAGATGTGAGGTGTTTGTTCATATAGACAAGGATGATAGGACCAAGCTAGAGGCTAAATCAAAAAAATGTACTTTTATTGGTTATGGTGGTGATGACTTTGGATTTAAATGTTGGAGTATTAAGGACAAGAAAATCATTCGGTCTAGGGATGTGGTCTTTAATGAGAAAGTCATGTATAAGCAACAGTTACAGGAAAATAGGGAAGAATCCAAGAAAGAATATGCAGTGGTAGAGGATCTTCTGGATGGGACAGTGACCCATGAATCAATTCAGGAACCTACTCAACAGAACCCCAAACTCCTACAGTGAGGAGGTCTTCTAGGGTAAGAAAAGAACCTGAACATTTTTCTCCTTCTCTTTATTATTTATTACTCACTGATAGTGGAGAGCTAGAGAGCTTTGATGAAGCAATGCAGGTAGATGCTAGTAAGAAGTGGGAGCAAGCCATGGATGAGGAGCATAAGTCTCTCATGGAGAACCAAACTTGGGATTTGGTGAAGCTACCAGTAAAGTAAAGAGCATTTCGAACAAGTGGGTGTACAGAGTTAAAGATGAAGGAGGAAAGAAAAGATATAAGGTCCATTGGTGGTCAAGGGGTTTGCATGAAACAAGGTATAGATTTTGATGAGATATTTTCTCCTATAGTAAAAATGAATTCTATTAGAATTGTTCTTGGAATAGTGGCAAAGAGAAGACTTGCACTTAGAATAGCTTAGATGTAAAGACCGCATTTGTCCATGGTGATTTGAAGGAGGAGCTATATATGCATCAACCAGAAGGATATGAAGTCAAAGGTAAAGAGGAGATGGTGTGCAAACTGAAGAAGAGCTTGTATGGCCTGAAACAAGCTCCACGTCAATGGTATAAGAAGTTTGATAGCTTCATGATGGAGCAAGGTTATATCAGATGTCATTCTGACCATTGCGTGTACACAAAGAAATTTGAGGATGGAAGTTATATTATCCTATGTTTGTATGTTGATGACATGATGGTTGCAAGTAAAAACATGTAGGAAATAAAAGTACTCAAGAAATAGCTAAGTGAATCCTTTGATATGAAGGATTTGGGGGCTGCCAGACAAATCCTTGGTATGAGGATAACTCGGGATAGGAAGGAACGAAAGCTGAATTTATCTCAGGAAGAGTACATTAAGAAGGTATTGGATAGGTTTAACATGTAGGATGCTAAACCGGTTAGGACTCCTTTGGCAGGACATTTTAAGCTATCAAAGGAGAAGTGTCCTAAGACAGAGCAAGAAAGAAACCATATGTCCAAGGTACCTTACTTATCAATAGTTTGCAGTTTGATGTATGTTATGGTAGCACTAGGCCTGATATTTCCCATGCAGTAGGAGCTGTGAGTAGATTTATGAGTGATCCAGGTAAAGAGCATTGGCAAGCAAGAAAGTGGATCCTTCTGGTACTTGAGAGGGACCATGGGGACAGCTTTTATGCTACGATGGATCGACACCCACTTTACGTGGTTATGTAGATTCGACATGGCTAGAGATGTAGATAGCAAAGGAGCATGACAGTTATATTTACACTATAGGTGGGACACCAAAGAAGTGGATTTCACGACTACATAATATGGTGGCTTTGTCAACCATGGAGGCTCGAGTATGTTGCTGCCACGAGGCAAGCAATGAGATGATTTGGTTACAACAATTACTTGAGGAGTTGGGGCATAAGCAAGAGGAATGTAAGCTGCATAGTGATAGTCCGAGTCTTTATACACCTAGCTAAGAACTCTGCTTTCCACTCCAGGATGAAGCATATATAGTTGAGATATCACTTCATCTTGACAGCTTTGAGAGGAAGATAAGTTGAATTTGGAGAAGATTCATACCAGTCGGAATCCTATAGACATGATGACCAAGGTGGTCACAAGGATAAACTAAAGCTATGTTCATCTTTGGTTGGCCTTCGCGGATGACAGTGAAGGGTTGAGAAGCTTGTCAATGAAAATTAGTCTCCAAGTGGGAGATTGCTGTTTGTGGAGCCTATTTTCAAGTTAGAGTGTGGTACACCTTCTATGTGTTACACTCTATTTTCACGTTCCCGCCGCGAGTGTGTCGGTCGAACCCCAAAGCAAATTTTCATGGGTGGTTTATTAACCCATGGGTAATGGTTACATGGGCTATTTTTGGGCCCATGTGTTTTGAATTTTTTTGATACCCATGTTTTGATACCCACGGTTTTGTATCAAACTGCTTAAGAAATTAAATCGTTTTTATATGTTCTTTGCATATGATACATAGCTCAAATGTGGATCTGTGTTTTGAATTTGGTAATTGTTTGTTAAGCTCCAAATGGATCTGAGTATTGTATTAAGAGAGTGAGGCTTGTAATAAAATTTGAGCAAGTGATTCTTTGTGGATGTAGCCCAAATTGGGTGAACCATGTTAAATCTTATCTCTCTGTGTTGTGTTATTTATTCTACACTTTTATTTGAGATTTGTAATATTTTTCTACATATTATTTTCTCTTGTTGTGATTCTAGAAAGGATTATTTTGCATATTTTATCTCACATTTCCTAACAGATAGTGAAGAAGATGTTAGTGGGGAAGATGAACCTGAAAAATATCAAGGGCCACCTGTTTTCAACATGCATGATTCGAAGAAGAAGGCGGAGAAGAGGAACATGGGTTCCTTTTCGTGCGGTGCAAGGATAGCCAAGAAGGGGAAGGCACCCAGGACATGGGAAGTGAGGAGGTTGGCACGTAGAAGAAGAAGGCCCCAATCCTTACGCTGGAACATATAACCAAGGTGGAAAAGAGAGAAGAAACAAATAACATTGAGACCTTGGTGGAGGAGAAGTTGGAATGCAACGCTGAGCTGGTGTTGAACAAGGATAAGGAGGAGAGCGCAGAAAAGGACCACGGCAGCACTGGAGGCCCCATTTTAACTATAAGTATTCCTAAGGGCATGCACATAAGAGGAAGGAATGCAAGGGAGGAGAGGCCAAGGATGGTTTATGTTGATGAGCCCAACAAAGTGTTTTGCGTGCGGTTCCAAAGCATGATTCCAACAGAGAGGAGCTTATGGCAATGTCGTATTTTGACAAGGAGGCTACATACCCATGAGACAAGGAAGATGCTCTTATGGGAAATTGAGTCCCATCTTGATGAGCCGAATTTGAAGTAAACCACAAGGAAATAATAACGTTGTTAGGACCAAGGAAGACAACCCAAATGGTGAATGCTCAGCAGATATAGGATGAACAACTATGCAACACGCTCAACAAGGTATCTATTGAGGTTGAAGCTAAACTCTTTGGGTGTAATGATAGAATTAAAGATCTGGAGGAGGAACTAAAGAAGAAAGAGGAATAGCTAGCTGTAAGGACAAAGGAGCTAGGTCAAGAGAAAATAATCAGTGCCAAGTTACAACGTGAGTTAAAAGATGAGGAGGCCAAGGTATGCGCAGTATACAAAAAGGTGGAGTCCATTAATAATATTATAGTGTTGAAGCATCCGGACCTAGCGCCTCCCACACAGAAGTATGGATCTACCTTGGGATGCCTAGAGGACTTAACAAGAGTCCTCACCATGGAGAGGCAGCCATTAGCCTTGAAATCTACAAAAGAAGTGGCCACGCACTTGGAGAAAGAAGATAAATTGAAAGTCGTGGTGTTCATAGCTGAGTACAACAAGGTTCTTGCTGATATAAAAGTTACTTCCCATACTTTAACTTTGAGGCCACGTATGAAAATTACGCGACAAAGACAAAGTGGCATGCATCTTGGTCACACCCATGAAATAGAACTCAAAGAGTTTTAAGAAAAATTAAGGGAATCAGGGGTAGAGAGGGACAGGATCATTGCTTTGAGGTCGAAAAGAAATCTGAATCCATTGAATCCTTAAGAGGTTCAATCAAAAACCAGTTGAAGGAACTGTACCCACAAATTACATGAAGAATGGATGCACTAGATGATGTAGGCAAAGAATTAGAGAAAATGCTAACACCATAAGCACACAAAGAGAGGGACTAAGTTTTGGGGAGGTGAGCGCCTAGTTGGTGACCTCTATCGAGAGAGGGTAGAATGATTTCAATGCCTGAAAATTTAGAGGCCAACTTACAAAAAGATTTTCCTAGCTTATTGCGGTGCATGATCCCATTCTTTGTTCTTTCCCTATTTCTTCATCCCCTTATTTTTGTTCCAAGGCGTAAACCTACTATATCCTTTCTTTTCGCTAGAGAAGTGTTCCTACGTATAAAGAACAAGCGTAGTGTGGGGTGATTTTGGGCCTCTAAAATATTGGCTAAGTACAAAATAGCGTATAGGGGTGTGCAAGGCCTAGTTGAAGAAAAAGCGTGCAAGGATAAGACACACAGGTAGGGGTTTAAGGAAGGGTTTAAGGAAACCCATGGCGTGCGCGCAGACAGAACCAAGGTTTCAGGACTTAGCCATATTGGGCGTTTTAGGCAGAACATGTGAAAAGCATGACCCGACTGCGCATGCAGAGTGGATAAGGTGCTAACCTAGTGACATGTTGGCCCAGGAAGGAGCATGCCTAGGGTAGAAGCTTCTAGAAGCAAATCATGGTAAAAAGTGGAAATCTCAGGCTTAGAGGAGCATGCTCACATGAAGGACCACATTCAGACACTTGGCATGGGATTTAAGGCCACCGGAGGATGAGTTGGCGATCAAGGAAGGCTATATATACAAGCACTAACAAGTAAAAGATATGTATGGAGAAGGGAGCGGAGCTCTATAGGAATATTGCAAGAACTCTGCTAGCTTGGGTAATTGGGCTTAGGAAAGGATGTATCAAGGGTATGGGGTTTATAAATTTCTTTTGAGAACCTAGCCACCTAAGTCCAGTTATAATGCATGATCATGTCTCGCTTCTCTATGATATTCAGAATGGCTCCATGAATGTAATGATGTTACCAACTTACATGACTATGAATGTTGATGATTCGATGCATGCATCTTTCTCATAGTTCTTTTTCATTTATGTTTATGATTAATTATGGATGCTTGTACAACTTCCTTTTGTGTTGGTATAAGCTATGAAATCTATTAAGCTCTTTCTGCATCTGGAATGACCGCAAGGACCTAGAAGTCATTTTGAGCTCTATGGTACTTATATGTTTTACTTCCTTTCAAATCCCTTAAAAATGGATCATAGATGAGGTTTTCCACTAAACTCACATAAAGGAGAGACTCAAGCACCAAGCGTGTGCCTCGGTGAGCACCTAGCACCCATTGGGTGATAGTTCGGTGAGCATGGGGTTCCTTTCTTTTGTGGATGGGGGTAAAAATGACTACAGTTTTAGAGATGGAAAATAGATTTGGTTATATATTTTTATTTTCTTCAATTTATTTCATGAATGATGGTTCAAAAAAGGAACTTGATGAGAAAAATGGATGCTCTAAGTCTCATATCATTCCTTCCCGTGGTTTGGGAGAAATATAGCTTACAAATCTTAATTTTTGGATTGTTAAAGACAAGTTTGTCAAAAAAATTAAGTCCTTAATAAATTTTTAACTTGGTTTTCATATTCCATGAATATTAAATAATATTTAAATCATCCAAGTAAGGAACGTGTGGTTCAATTTTTGTGGAAAATGAAGAAAAGGTTCATGAGATATGGAGAAAACAAGAATGAGATAACTAGGGCATCAAATGGATGTTTTTTATTGTTCGGAAGAAAAAAACAAATTCAAAGGGATCTAATGGATTCCACTCTTCACTTTTTTTATGTTTTAAATTTAAGTGTTGTGGGATAGAAGGTATATGCACTTATATGGTGGGAATTCAAGTGGAGGGAAGTACATCGGAAATGGAAAGATGGAAGAAATGCAAAGTGGAGAATGGGAGATCCATTACACTTAGGAAAAAAATTAGGTGAAGTTACACCCAAAAATATTTCTTGCATGCATGGTGGAATGATAAGTTTGGCTTGAAGATGGGAATGGGAGAGTGGAGGGTGTGAACATGCCAAAGGTGAGTTGTTTCCTCTTGTTTTCTTGATGGTACGGTATGTAAGCATGAAAATATTGGACCAATGGTAGCATGGTGCATTACTTGGGTGATATTTAACCTCATAAGTGCACCTAATGTGAAAATAGAGTTTTAAAGTGTGCCTATGAGGAAATGTGATACCCACCATCACTTAAAACACACACCTAAGTCAAAAAGTGATCTGTTTGGGCATCATGTTATGTATCCGAGTTGGGAAGGTATCTAATGAGAGTGAGGTGAAATTATGAGGTTTAATTTCACCTCAAAAGTATGCCAAGGTTTCAAAGGGACACAAAAATTGTTCCCAAGCACCCAAGTGTTTCTCCGAGCATGATCTCGAACCCCGACCTACTTTTTGAAATGTTTTCTTCACCCCGGATCAAACCTTAATGGATTTTGTCCATATAATATATTAATTTTCTTGGAAAACAGCCAATGATGCCAAAGAACATATTTGGAAGGATTTAAAATGTCTTTTTCAGAAATTTTTACATGTACCCTCCCTTTTCCTAGAAGCAATGCAACAATGAGTTGAGTTTAAAAAGTAGTTTCTATCAAGTGCAAGATAAACCAACTTATGGGTCCTGAAGATCATTTAATATACCCTAAATTGGGATTATTTTTTAGGATAAAAATTCCACTAATGTGCCCATAATATTCCATGTAATAATCCAATGTCAAAATACCACCTTATGTCATTATCTCAATAATTCCTTCTTTCCTTGTCCTTCGAATTTCATCATGCTTAGTTCATCACAAAGTAGGTTCCATAAGATTTCCAATTATTAGGATAGGAGATCCAAATACTTAGTGAGATTCTTGAAATATTTTTCTAAAGTTGAAACTCCAACGAAGCATGTGCATTCCTTTTCTCAAAATTTTCTTGTGAGGAATTTTTTTGAAAACCCTCTAAAAGTTTTCAAAGTTATTTGTAAGTCAAACCATCGTGAAGAATACTCTAAAACCTTTCTATGACTATAACTAGGAATTCTAAAGTGCTTCAAGGCTCCTGAAACCTTCCACTTAATTTTATCTTTGAAAATGGGAAATTTTGGCAATTTTAACAATTTGGGTTGTTTGACCAATTTGACCATAAAGTCGACAAAATTTTAATATTAAATGCATTGACATTTCATATGAAAATATACATGTGTAATGAACTATTACACCAAAACCTCGAGGTTTTATTCAATCTACACACCATGATCATAACATCCCACCATCCTCTATAGCCTAGATCTTGGGCTAGATTTGCACCCATGTAGGGGGACCACACCTAACCCTATATAAGCCCCAAGTGTACACTACAATGCTGGTGTAGCCACCCATACTGGGATTCAAACATGGTGGTCAATATGATACCAAATGTAATGAACCATTACACCAAAACCTTGAGGCATTAGTTAAATTTATACACCAAGATCCTAACAACCCACCACACTCCATAACCTAGACCCTAGGCTATATTTATGCCCATATAGTAGGACAAAACCCAACCATATACGATCCTTGAGTGAACACTACAATTTTGGCGTAGCCAACCATACTAGGAATCAAAAATTTGTGGTCCCTATGAAACCAATCAGTAATAAACCATTACAAAAAAACCTCAATGTGTTAGTAAATCCGCACACTAGGATTATAACTTCACTAGAATCCATGCATGAAAACTTTTCCAAAACTATCTTAAATTTTCTAGAATTATTGTTAAGTCGTGCCATCATGGATAATACTATGATACATTTTCAATGACTATAACCATGACTTATCAAGTTCTCTCGAGGCTCCCGAAATCTTCCACTTGAAGTTGATCTTTGAAAATGGGCAATTTTGACAATTTGGGTTGTTTTGACAAATTTGACCAAAAAGGTGAAAAAATTCAATAGGGTTCTCATATAAAATGCATTGAAATTTCATATTCCAATAGACATAACACTAAAACGACTTGGTCAATAAAATGTAAAACACACTTTCTTATTCTTACCATATAGAATATCCGACACACATTTAATATAAGGGATTTAATGGAGAATAAAAAATATTTAATGGAATTCCATGAGGTTTGGTTGGGTTCTTAAGTATATTCTAATTAATGGGCCCCTTAATAGTCCAACCTGTAATCCACAATTTACATTTTTGTTCCTTATTGATATGTTGTTTATTAATGATAATTTAAAACAAGAATAAAATACCAAGGGTCCTAATATATGCGATTATCTCATATTCTATTTTTTCTACAATGAAAAACAAGTAAATTACATTTAAGGTATAGGGTAGATAGATGAATGAAACTTCCTAGACTAGATGGTGTGACAAATGGCTAAGAATGTGCACAGAAAACATATTAGGGTTGTGTTAAGGTTTTTGTAAAAATCAAAATATGAAACTTGACATATGTTGGGCTCGTGGGTTCTTAAAAATTTTCATCTGAAAACCTATCCCTAGTGATATAAACATGTCCATTTTACCTACACACTAGATATGAATTATAGAATCTTATTTACCTATCGTTTGAGGTCTACATTTTGGGTTTTGTTGGTAAAACAATTAGTCCTGTGGGAAAATTATTAGTTTCGCTAATGGACAAGATGCTAAGACCCTCCTTCTTATGTATGGGGAGGCTCCAATTATTGAATGTAATATACCTAAATAACCTAAAAGTTTCAGGGTGGCCAATGGGCCGAGGATCACACATGAATACTCCACTAAACCTCGTGGAGAATAATTGTATGAAGTACAAGACAAGAAATTACAATGAAGGGAGGTAAACATGAGTTGGAGAATAATGGAGAGAGAGGGTTAATGTTGTGAGTAGGATTATAAAATTCACATACACCAACCAAAGTAAGTCCACGTTCAATTAGAAGAACAAAACAATGCAAAAATGATAAGACATAACAAATCATAGACATAGAACTCCATTGACTCATTTATGAAAGGTGCGTACACCTTTCTTGGTTTTACAATATTATCATGCTCACAAATTTGGAAGACATAAAGAGAGAGATATGAGGAGAATAATAAAAGGAATAGAATAATTGTATCTTTTTTTACTTTATGTAGTAGTAATCTCAATAACATACATTCAATCAAAATTGTCAACCATTTGTAATGGATAAGCCATTCCAATTTATAAGCATTACAAACTCTCCCTTCATCTACCCCCATGACATTTCACCTATTTTCATAACTTGTAACCCTTCACATTCTTAGAGCTAAGTATTTTTATTATTAGTTAAAAAGACTCTTACAATGTTGAATTGAGGGTCACTTTAGTGAATAGGAGAAAATATAAAACGTATTATTACTGAGAAATTAGAACATGGAGAGAGAAGAAAGAAGAGAGAGAGAGAGAGAGAGAGAGAGAAGGGTTCAGTTATCGAATGAGGATAAATCTTTTATTGATGGAGAACTTATTGATTCTAAACATGATGTTCAAAATTTTCTCCTTTTGCAAGATGCATGAGCACTCGTGACTAACAAATGAGTGTTGAGGAACATTGTTGTGAGACATTCCAACGTGAGCCCGAGATGACTATGGGAATTACTCATGATATTTATTTCCTGATATCATAGTGAGAGTGAGGATCACTTTCTTACATAGTAATATTTCACAATTGACCCAAATGATCACAAATAAACTCTATGATCCATAAACATTTTCATTCATTTCCTCACTTACTAAAATAGGCCTTCATCATGTGCGTGAAAGGATTACTGTGAGTGAAATTTTTGAGAAGTGGCCACTAATTGGAATGGAATGAGGTGATGAAAATTTCTTTCCTTCTTAAGGCATTATCACACTACAAGGATTGATTGAGTGTTTGAGAACACTACCAAGTGTGTGGAAAAAAATGAAATAGAGATGATTTCCCATTTTTATGACCATGACACACTTTGAATGGAGTTCATACCCTTTTGAATTTTTATCTTAGGAATATTCCTTAAATGAAATCATCTCATACACCTCCTACTCACATATTTCTCATGGGAATGGATTATTTCTTGATCCTTCACACATGATGATCTTGGATGCCTTGGTAGCTTGTTTCTTGAATAATAATTGAATTACAATGGTGGAGTCGGTATATGGAGTTCATCAAATAACCCCTTGAGTTATAATTTTCACCTATGAGCATGATGACCGCTCCATTACTCATTTTCTTGACCATGAGTTAAAACATCCTTATGGTGTTTGAACACCCTCTTTCTTGATTTCTCCTCATGGATATGGTTTCCTATTCTTGATAGCAAGATTGTTCCATAAATAGAGATTGAAGGAAATAATTAGAATGATTTTGTGTTCTTTTCATGCAACTAAACTAAAACACTGCAAACTCCACCTGCTCCTACTTTCAAGATTTGAGCTTGTTATCAATCATGGATCAAGTGTTTGGAAACACTTTAGAAGGTATGCATTGTTTGAGATGAATTCCTTACTCATAGTTATCTTATCTCATCATGCTTATGATGACCATCCTCTTGATGAATTTTAATTTCAATGGATCTCTTGAATCTTTTAAAGCTCTTTTACGATCTCATAATGTTCCTAGTTTAACCTAGCTACACCTTGATGTGCTTTGGTATGCTCCTTAACACAAATTTGATTAGGATGATGATTTATGATCCTTTGAAAGATTTTGAAGGGTTAATTTTATTTTTGAGCCTTGATATATATTATTGACCTCAAGATAATGGAAAAAAGAAAAAATAATCAAAACAGAGTTGCCAACACTTTCTTGGCTGAAATTGGAAACTTTCTATTTTTAGCAAGTCCTAGCCAGGACTGTTATTTTTAGAAATTTTGCATTATTTTCAATCCATGATGTTTCTTTCATATTCAAGGGACAAACAATTATGATAATTCACCTCATTTGAACTCTTTCAATTCTTATACATGCCCCATCATGAATATATGCAATTTTTAGTAAGTGTACTACATGTGTCAAATTGCAATGAAAACAATTGATTCCTTCCTATAGATGAGTGAGAAAATTATATTTTCATCGAGGGGAAAGAATAATTAGAAAAAAATATTTCACTATATCTTGAAAAATCAGCAACCCCATTGAGAAATAAATGTCTCAGATGAAACTAGATTTTTTGAGGATCCTTCTCTCCAAATTTTAGAGATTTTCACATACTAGATATTTGGGAAAGTGAAAATTTATTTTAGGATGGAAGAATGATGACAAGAAATATAGACCTAAATATCCCTAAAAATCAGCTTCTCCATGTGGAAAAGTATATTTTGGATGCAACTAGATTTATTGAGGATCATTTGCTCCAATTTTCAAGTGATTTCACCTCCCGGATCCTCGAAAATGAAGAGGGATCTTGTTGTCCTTTTGCTGGTATGGAATGGAAGCCATTAATGGAGTTTGGAAGGTGTGACAGTGAAAAATTCACCAAAATGGATAAATTTTTAGAAGAAATTAGAAAAAAATGTTGTGATATTATGTTTTATTTCACTATTACATTAAATTTGTTGACCATAAATCAAACTCATTAAATGGGAGTTAAAGGAGGTTTAAATCTAGTTTTTCATGGTGAAAAGGGAAATAAGGGATAGAAGGGGAAGCAAAGGGATACTTTTCAAAATATAAGTATGAATTTCAGCATGAGAGTGAGGATGAGTGAGATGGAGGAGATGAGAAAACACCCTATGGAGTGGGAGAGGTCACCCGAATGATCGAAGATGGTGCTTGGGATTAAGAAAATTTTATCATCCCATCTATCCCATTGGACATGGGGGATAAGGGGGACAAAAAAATGTTCCCATGGGGAATATTGGATGTAAGTTTGAGCATGAGGGTTTGAGTGGTTGAGCACGAGGATGAAAAAAACAAGCCCGTGGAGCTTGATGGAGGTCATGCGAGTTTCCATGGGATAAGAATGGGAGTGATACATATTTTATTTTCCCTTATATCCAATTGGGGAAAAGGGACTGAAGGAACACATAATTTCACCTTGGAGAAAGGTGGTGACACATGGCACAACAAAAAATTGGCTAAGTACTTCACACCTCTCCCTAACTCAACTTAGACTCAATCCAGATTTTCTTGACTACAACTAGGTGGTTGGATGGTTAAAAAAATCATGGGGAACAATATCAGGTCTCCTATGTCACCTTGGGAAAAAGGGACAAGAATGACAGAAAAATGTGCCTTACCCCATTTGGAAAGTCAACTTTTGCATTGACTTAATCGAAATAGCCTAAAAGTATGAAATATTCACCTGGGGGATCCACATGGACGTTTAAGATGAAATTGTATATAAATATGACTCAAAATACCATTATAAGAGAAATGGAATATGTTTCAAAGCATAACTATGCCCAAAACTCTAGAACATTTCCTTTTTCATTGGAACAATGAGGTACACCTATAAAGATTGAACTGTCTCAAGAAACCATTAGACCTTGGATCAAATTTGATGCTACCACCATGTAGAGGATTCTTAAATATTTAAATTTCCTAATTTTTTTCATTATATTTCCTTATTGAGCTCCTGGAATCATCTCAAGAAGTTCAAGTTCACATTTTGACTGTTCATTCCTTACACATGAAAACCCACTTTTACACATATTGTCCCTAAATCACTAAATCCTCCCTAAATATTACTAAACTACTTGCATTATGATCAAGGCTATCCAATACCACCTTTGGATGTTTATAAAATTTTCATAACCCTCTAAGAGAATGCACACAAGCCCTGAAATGGTGAAAATTGGCCTTTCTAGGTTCTTTAGAGAACTAGCCTTCTTTGTACTACACTTTGGATGAACTTATGAACCCTTTTACACCTTTTTGAAAATTTATACATGTTTATTCAATGCATTAGGTGAACTTGAAATTTCAATATGATCATCACACATAATATATACCGGTGAGGAGAAGGATTCAAGAAGGTTTTGAATCATGTTTTTACATTATGGCTTGGTTATCATGGTTCAAGTTTTAAACTTTTGGGATAGTCAATTCACATAACAAAAACTGAATCTATCTCAAGGAAATTATAACGCAAGGGAAAATAGTGAACCTCATCTTTCTCTTGGGTGAACATACTAGTTCCTTTTCAAATTGAGCCATAGAGTCATTTCATCACTACTAACATAAGCGACAAACACACAAAACGGATTGAAACACATAAAAAAGGGAGGAAAGGCATACACAATGAAAGATAACACATCCTAAATCACCTACGTGCATGTAGAGGACAACCTACTTTCATTTAAGAACTAATTCTTAATAAATTCTTACATGTACATGGGTATCACTAAATTCCTTTCTTCTACAAATCCATTGATGGGATCACTAAAATATGATCCCTTTCTCAATTTCTTGAGAAATATCGCATGATTTTTATTACAATTGATGACCCACTTAGTTAGTTCATTTCCTTTATCACCTTCAAACCTTATTTCCATCTTTTCATTGGTTCCCAAGTTCATTCCAATTTTTATTCTCCTTCAATACAACAAAGATGAGTTTTGATCATAATCGAATTATCATTTTCATACTAAGGCCTATGACATTTGATAGGAATATGTTATTTGTTTTTCATTTGCTTCATGACCAATGCTTTCATGATTTGATTCTTGACAGATGTTTTGAAAGCTTTAACACTATCACAAGCCTCTTGATGTTCCATGTTTCTCAATTGATCTAAATTTTCTTTCTTCACGCAAACTAGCTCTTCCTTGACATATTGCTTACTATGATGTGATATGCATAGTGTTTCATCATCTTGAAAATAAAATGAGAAAAAGGTCAAATTTAAAAGTGAAAACCATCATCTTTTCTAACTTGGAAATTTTGGACCT
The DNA here is from genome assembly GCA_018340775.1 of Taxus wallichiana var. yunnanensis. Lineage (NCBI taxonomy): Eukaryota > Viridiplantae > Streptophyta > Pinopsida > Cupressales > Taxaceae > Taxus > Taxus wallichiana. The sequence goes on from CM031244.1 coordinate 513,265,413, forward strand.
CAAAATCCATCTTCATTATGAGAGCATCATTTTCTTGAGTAGAGTCAACATCAAGAGATTCTATTACATTATTATTCACACATTCCTTGTTGAGAAGGTTTTTATTTGAATTAAATCAGCCTTGGGAGGCTTAAGAACCACATCACCAATTTTTTCTTAATTGAGAAGTCCTTCATCTTCATAAAAGGAGAATGAGGACAAGTATGGGGTTGAAATATATGGATTATCATTTTACCAATCTTGACCAACAATAACTAAGGAATCCATTTCCACGATGAACTCATCCTCATCTTGGGTAGGTTCGATTCAAGAGGATTAAACATATTTTGATTCATGCATTCTTATTTTAAGAAGTCCTCCTCTCCTAATGGGAAATGAAAGCTTCATGTTCACAAACATAGTCATCAAATGGAAATTCTTGTCAAACATTGAGAACATGATTGGAAACATTGAACTTACATGACAATAAGTTTCTTAATACCACTCTCCTCATCTCGCATTATTTCACTTCATTATTTATTTTCCAAAAGTAAATATTTCCAATACCATAATAACCATCCAAGATATAGAAACTATGTCTATGCTCACATCTAATGGGAAGTAGATGCTTTCAAACTATGACTCCATCAAGTTACCATGATTCTCTTTCACCGGATCCATGACACTTGGATATTTCTCAAATATCGGGAAGCTCATCATCATCTTCGAGGATATGAAAATTTTGTAATACCTATAGTCTTGAAAAAGGATATGCACTCTTGGGTTATCGGCCTTTGGATGTTATACTTAATTTTCCTAATGGGGAGAAGTTTCTTTGTCTTACCGTTGACTAAAATGGTGGCATGTGACTAATCCATCTATATATCTTCTCCCACATCTCGACAAAATCTTTGGCTCGATGAATGTATAATATGAGGCTAGCATGTCCGCTACAATAATTTTCATCATGATCTTCCCGTCAGAAAATCTACAAACACTACTTGAGCATCCCTAAATTTTTGAAAAAGAAGTACTAATTTCATTTCCATGGAGTATAAATGGCCATTAACTAGAGTAAGAGAGAGACCAAGAGATTTAGAAAATTTTATAGGAAAGATATTATTGAGGCACTGAGTCAATAATAAAATTATTTAGCTTGTACCTATTAACCAAAAATGATAGATAAAATTTTTATAATTTCCCAAAGGTGGAGGGTGTGGAATAAAGAAGGTTCTGAGAAGGAGTGGTATGAGGAGTGGGAGCTAATTCTTTGGAAACAAATTTTTGGTACTCGGCATTGAATTACTTCCTCCGATAAACTCCACAAAATTGTCAAATTACTTGGAATGGGTTTTCAAGTATTCGGACTCAAAAATTGAATTTTGACTTTCTTTCAATGGTCAATAATGTCAAAATGTGGAGAATTTGTAAGCAAATTACGGACTACAAAAACCTTGAAAAGGGTAGGATTTGCATTTTTAGGATCAACAGAAATAGAAATTTATTTGTCAAGAGAAGTTGAATGAGACTTACCCGAATAGGTGAAAGGATTCTTGATTGATGTAGTCTCACGATTCTTCTTAGATGAACTTGTGGAAGAAAACTGCATAGGATCCTCTATCTTTTTAATTTTTCATGGAGTATGCATTTGAGGATTCACTTTATTGAATTTTCTATATAAAGAAGAGGATTATTTCTCTATTTTTGATTGAGTAAAAATCCACATGAGTAGTTATCTCATAGGTTCTTCATTCTTCAAATTACTCATATGATGAGAATTCAAAATATTAAATCCTTGCACATTCATCTTATTCTTCAATATTTGATTCAAAATTCTCTTCTCCTTCATCTTCGTCAATCCCACATATTGCATTCACTGGTGGAGCTTCCAACGCAAGCCTTCGAGTTCTCCTAAAATTATGTTTTTGTTTTAGTTTTTGTGTGATGCATGTTGAGAAACTTCCTTCTTCAACATTTTTAAATCATTGGAAAAAAATTCATCAATGGATTATCTCTTTCATCTATGGAAATCTATGCCTTATCTTTCATTGAATGGTTCTTGATCTTCCCTGACATGATCATGTCATCTTCCACTCTAATGGAAAGTTCTTGAGCATTGTCCAAATTGTTTGGTTGAACTCTCCATAGTATGAAACTAACTTTAGGTAGCTAGGAATTCACAAAGAACATTTTTATATTGTTCACAATAAGACAAACATCATTAAGAATATTTCTTATCAATTTATTGAATTTTACTACAAAATATCTCATGGACTCTTGTGGTTCTTTCTTCATCTGAATTACTTGAGAATAGAGAGCATGTGCATCTTGTGCAATCTAAAATAATTTTTAGGCATTTTGGAGTGGACCCTAAAGAGATACCACTTCCTCATGAATTTATTTCAAATCGTGAGCTTTTAGCTCAACTTTATCCCAGTTTTGCTGAGGGGTTGACCCCATTTTTCACCCTAAATTGGTCGAAATATTCAGAATTTTTGACTTTTCGTGGAGGACTAAATCCGGTAACGGGGGGTCTATGGCTGACCGATACTGCACATCACCATTTGGCTATTGCAGTCCTCTTTCTGATTGCTGGTCATATGTATAGGACTAATTGGGGTATTGGCCATAACCTCAAGGAAATTTTGGAAGCTCATAAAGGTCCATTTACAGGGGAGGGTCATAGAGGTCTTTACGAGATCTTAACCACCTCATGGCATGCTCAATTAGCTCTTAACCTAGCTATGTTAGGTTCTTTAACTATTGTCGTAGCTCACCACATGTATTCTATGCCCCCTTATCCGTATCTAGCTATTGACTATGGTACCCAACTCTCTCTGTTCACGCACCACATGTGGATTGGTGGATTTCTCATAGTTGGCGCTGCTGCACATGCAGCTATTTTTATGGTAAGAGACTATGACCCGACTACTCAATACAACAATCTTTTGGATCGTGTTTTGAGACATCGTGATACAATTGTATCACATCTCAACTGGGCATGTATATTCTTAGGCTTCCATAGTTTTGGTCTGTATATTCATAATGATACTATGAGTGCTTTAGGACGTCCTCAAGATATGTTTTCAGATACTGCTATACAATTACAACCTATCTTTGCTCAATGGATACAAAATACTCATGCCTCGGCTCCTAGTTTGACAGCTCCTGATGCAACAGCAAGCACCAGCTTAACCTGGGGAGGTGGTGATTTGGTAGCAGTAGGTGCCAAAGTGGCTTTGTTACCTATTCCATTAGGAACTGCAGATTTTTTAGTGCACCATATTCATGCATTTACTATCCATGTGACTGTACTAATACTACTTAAGGGTGTCTTATTTGCCCGTAGCTCTCGTTTAATACCTGATAAAGTAAATCTTGGTTTTCGTTTTCCCTGCGATGGGCCTGGGAGAGGAGGAACATGTCAAGTATCTGCCTGGGATCATGTCTTCCTAGGTTTATTTTGGATGTACAATGCAATTTCGGTAGTAATATTCCATTTCAGCTGGAAAATGCAGTCCGATGTTTGGGGTAGTATAAGTGATCAGGGAGTAGTAACTCATATTACAGGAGGCAACTTTGCACAGAGTTCCATTACAATTAACGGGTGGCTCCGTGACTTTCTATGGGCACAAGCCTCTCAAGTAATCCAATCTTACGGTTCTTCATTATCTGCATATGGTCTTTTATTTTTAGGTGCTCATTTCGTTTGGGCCTTTAGTCTAATGTTCCTATTCAGTGGTCGTGGGTATTGGCAAGAACTGATTGAATCTATTGTTTGGGCCCATAACAAATTAAAGGTTGCTCCTGCTATCCAGCCCAGAGCCTTGAGTATTGTCCAAGGACGTGCTGTAGGAGTAACTCATTACCTTCTGGGTGGAATCGCCACAACATGGGCGTTCTTCCTAGCAAGAATTATTGCAGTAGGATAATGGCTAGGAGGATTTGAAAAGCATTATGGCATCAAGATTTCCAAAGTTCAGCCAAGGCTTGGCCCAGGACCCAACTACTCGTCGTATTTGGTTTGGTATTGCTACTGCACATGACTTTGAAAGTCATGATGATATTACCGAAGAACGCCTTTATCAGAAGATTTTTGCTTCTCACTTTGGTCAGTTAGCTATAATCTTTTTGTGGACCTCTGGTAATTTATTCCACGTGGCTTGGCAAGGCAATTTCGAAGCATGGGTCCACGACCCCTTACATGTAAGACCTATTGCTCATGCAATTTGGGATCCTCATTTTGGTCAACCGGCCGTAGAAGCCTTTACCCGAGGAGGCGCCCCCGGTCCGGTCAATATTGCTTATTCTGGTGTTTATCAGTGGTGGTATACAATTGGCTTACGCACTAATGAAGATCTTTATACCGGAGCTCTTTTCTTGCTATTTCTTTCTTCTATCTTTTTAATAGCGGGTCGGTTGCATTTACAACCTCAATGGAAACCAAGTGTTTCATGGTTTAAAAATGCCGAATCTCGTCTCAATCATCATTTGTCTGGGCTCTTCGGAGTCAGTTCTTTGGCTTGGACGGGACATTTAATTCATGTCGCTATTCCTGAATCAAGGGGGGAACACATAAGATGGGATAATTTCTTGAATGTATTACCGTATCCCCAAGGTTTAGAACCACTTTTTACAGGTCAGTGGAATCTTTATGCTCAAAATCCTGATTCTAGTAATCATTTTTTTGGTACCTCTCAAGGGTCGGGAACTGCGATCCTAACTCTTCTTGGAGGATTCCACCCACAAACTCAAAGTTTATGGCTAACTGATATTGCTCATCATCATTTAGCTATTGCATTTGTCTTTTTTATTGCTGGTCATATGTATAGAACCAACTTTGGGATCGGACACAGTATAAAAGATATTTTAGAAGCACATATTCCTCCGGGAGGCCTATTAGGCCGCGGACATAAGGGTCTTTATAACACAATAAATAATTCTCTTCATTTTCAATTAGGTCTTGCTCTAGCTTCTTTGGGAGTTATAACTTCCTTGGTAGCTCAACACATGTATTCTTTACCCGCCTATGCATTCATAGCACAAGACTTCACTACCCAAGCTGCATTGTATACTCATCATCAATACATTGCCGGATTCATTATGACAGGGGCGTTTGCTCATGGAGCTATATTCCTCATTAGGGATTATAATCCAGAACAGAATAAGGATAATGTATTGGCGAGAATGTTGGAGCATAAGGAAGCTATAATATCTCATTTGAGTTGGGCTAGTTTATTCCTAGGTTTTCATACCTTGGGACTTTATGTTCATAACGATGTTATGCTTGCTTTTGGTACTCCAGAAAAACAGATCTTGATCGAGCCTATATTTGCTCAGTGGATACAATCTGCTCATGGTAAGACTTTATATGGTTTTGATGTACTCTTATCTTCAGCAAATGATCCAGCATTCAATGCTGGTAAAAGCATATGGTTACCTGGTTGGTTGAATGCTATTAACGATAATAAAAATTCACTGTTCTTAACAATTGGTCCTGGAGACTTTTTGGTTCATCATGCTATTGCTCTAGGTTTGCATACAACTACATTGATTTTAGTAAAAGGTGCTTTAGATGCGCGTGGTTCCAAGTTAATGCCTGATAAGAAAGATTTTGGTTATAGTTTTCCTTGCGATGGTCCGGGACGGGGTGGTACTTGCGATATTTCGGCCTGGGATGCTTTTTATTTGGCAGTTTTTTGGATGTTGAATACCATTGGATGGGTTACTTTCTATTGGCATTGGAAGCATATCACCTTATGGCAGGGGAATGTTGCGCAATTTAATGAATCTTCCACTTATTTAATGGGATGGTCAAGAGATTATCTTTGGTTAAACTCTTCACAACTTATTAATGGATACAATCCTTTCGGTATGAACAGTTTATCTGTCTGGGCGTGGATGTTCTTATTCGGGCATCTTGTTTGGGCTACTGGATTTATGTTTCTTATTTCCTGGCGTGGATATTGGCAGGAACTTATTGAAACTCTCGCATGGGCCCATGAACGCACACCTTTGGCCAATTTAGTTCGATGGAGGGACAAGCCGGTAGCTCTTTCCATCGTTCAAGCACGATTAGTTGGATTAGCTCACTTTTCCGTAGGTTATATATTTACCTATGCAGCTTTCTTAATTGCCTCTACATCAGGCAAATTTGGTTAATTCTTTTAAATTTGAGGAGATATATAGATTATAAATCTAATCTCTCTGTATTTAAAATAAGGAATAATACACGTAATACTTATCCATCTAAAATTTGATCTATATTTTATTTTATTTTGATTCCTCGATAAAAATTGACTGAATAATTATGGCAAGAAAAAGTCTCATTGAAAGAGAGAAAAAGAAACAAAGATTGGAAAGGAAATATAATTTCCTTCGTCAATCTTTGAAAAAAGATATGAGCGAAGTATCATCATTAGATGAGAAAATGAAAATTTATATAAAATTACAATCTTCACCACGTAATAGTGCACCTACACGTCTTCGTCGACGTTGTTTGACGACTGGAAGCCCTAGAGCTAACTATCGAGATTTTGAGTTGTCCGGATATATAATCCGTGAGATGGCTCACGCATGTTTGTTGGCTGGGGTAACAAAATCGAGTTGGTAGGAGGAAAAAAAGATTCGTTCTTTAAGGTTATTGTGATGATAGAAAAGTCCTTCCCTATATAGGGAGGGATAATATCATTTCTCAGGGGTTGCTCAATACACCTATTTTTTGCTATTATAGTAAAGGTCATATGAAAGGATAGCGCGGAGTAGAGCAGTTTGGTAGCTCGCAAGGCTCATAACCTTGAAGTCACGGGTTCAAATCCCGTCTCCGCTAAAAATACAATAAGCTTTTTATCCATTCTTAATTCCCTGGAGAATGGTTTGATAAACCAGGAAAAGATATGACCAAACCAATAATTATTCCTTGTTAGGATTTCATCCTCCAGATGGGCGGGTAGCGGGAATCGAACCCGCATCTTATCCTTGGCAAGAATAAATTTTATCCATTAAACAATACCCGCATTTGACTCGTTATAGGGATAATATAATATATATCCCTATATATTACCACTTCTATGTGGGTACATACTTTAGTAGTATAAGTATGATGATTAATACTACCAATAATAAAATAAACCCTCCCAAGAACACTTTAATTTAGTTTCTTGGTATTTTTAGGAAATGCCCTTGCGAACTATTAATGCCCTACGGAAAGGGGAGGGAGGGTTTCAACCCAAAAGATCTTAAAACATATCTAAGATATAAAAGAATTCAGAATACCTACTAAAAAGACTGATCCAATCCATAATGATATTCCTGAAAATAGCACATTTTTGCTACTTGACCAACCAGTAGGAGAGGCAAGTGCGACAGGTACACCAATCACTAGGAGAAATGAAATTGCAATTAATGCAAACACAGACGATTGGAAAGCAATAGTCATTGTTGTGATCTTAAAAGCTTTCAACAGATTCAATAGACTATACCATTCGATCCCCATCCGGTCAAATTCTGCATCAAATGCACTACGGATTTTCATTGATCATAATTGAATTAATTATTATCTGTCGGAGTAAAATAGGACCAGTTGGCCTCGTCCGGGAGAGATGGCCGAGTGGTTGATGGCTCCGGTCTTGAAAACCGGTATAGTTTTAAAAACTATCGAGGGTTCGAATCCCTCTCTCTCCTTTTTTTCGATTAAACAATCGATCTTATCAGATCAGTAGCAAAAAAAGGCTCGGCTATATAGCCGAGCAATAAGGACTCAGTTGGAAAAAAATATCGAAGGATCCTGCTATCCCGTCTCCCAACATGGTAAATGAAAAGAAATTAGATGAATTATGATTTTATCTAGTTTATTTTATCGTTTAATTAAGAGGGGTCATGGAAAGAACAGGTTCAAAATCACGATCAATTCCTTTCTCAAATCCTGCTGCAGCTGCGCGAGCTCTTCCTGCATGCCACAAATGACCCACGAAAAAGAAAAATCCTAGAACAAAATGAGAGGTGGCTAACCAACTTCGGGGTGATACATAATTCACCGCATTAATCTCGGTAGCTACACCACCCACAGAATTTAAAGAACCTAAAGGAGCATGAGTCATATATTCCGCTGAACGTCGTTCTTGCCAGGGTTGTATGTCCTTTTTCAACTTACTCAGGTCCAAACCATTAGGACCCCTTAGAGGTTCCAACCAGGGAGCACGAAGATCCCAAAAACGCATTGTTTCTCCTCCGAAGATAATTTCTCCAGTAGGAGAACGCATTAGATATTTACCTAAACCAGTAGGCCCCTGGGCAGACCCTACACTAGCTCCAAGACGTTGATCTCTAACTAGAAAAGTAAATGCTTGAGCTTGAGACGCCTCTGGGCCGGTTGGCCCATAGAATTCACTGGGATAAGCTGTATTGTTAAACCAAACAAAACAACAAGCAATAAAACCAAAGATAGAAAGAGCAGCTAAACTATAGGACAAGTAGGCTTCTCCTGACCATACAAACGCACGACGAGCCCATGCAAAAGGTTTTGTTAAGATGTGCCAGATACCACCGAAAATACAAATGGAACCTAACCATACATGTCCTCCGATTATATCTTCTAGATTGTCCACGCTAACAATCCATCCCTCTCCTCCAAAAGGAGACTTGAGCAAATAACCAAATATAGCAACTGGGTTAAGCGTAAGGTTCATAATTTTTCTTACATCTCCACCACCAGGAGCCCAGGTATCATATATGCCACCAAAATACAAAGCCTTGAAGACTAGAAGAAAAGCACCAACACCTAGCAAAATTAAGTGAATACCTAAAATTGTAGTCATTTTATTTCTATCTTTCCAGACATAACCAAAAAATGGAAAAGATTCTTCTAAAGTTTCGGGTCCGATTAGTGCGTGATAAATACCACCAAAACCTAAAACTGCAGAAGAAATTAAGTGAAGTACCCCAGATACAAAATAGGGAAAAGTGTCCACAATTTCCCCACCAGGACCGACTCCCCATCCTAAAGTAGCTAGATGGGGAAGTAAAATCAATCCTTGTTCATACATAGGCTTTTCCGATACAAAATGAGCCACTTCAAATAGATTCATTGCTCCAGCCCAGAATACAATTAATCCGGCATGAGCCACGTGAGCCCCAAGTAATTTACCTGACAAATTGATAAGTCGGGCATTACCAGCCCACCAAGCGAAACCAGTAGTTTCTTGGTCACGACCAGCTAAAGATAGAGTTCCATTAAAGAGCGTTTCCACGGGGTAGAACCTCCTCAGGGAATATAAGGTTTTCATGAGGCTGATCTTGAGCCGCCATCCAAGCACGAATACCTTCGTTCAAGAGAATATTTTTTGTGTAGAAAGTTTCAAATTCAGGATCTTCTGCCGCACGAATCTCCTGAGAAACAAAGTCATAGGCACGTAAGTTTAGAGCTAGACCAACTACTCCAATGGCACTCATCCATAAACCGGTCACTGGCACAAATAACATGAAGAAATGTAACCAACGTTTATTGGAAAAAGCAACCCCAAAAATTTGGGACCAGAAACGGTTAGCAGTTACCATAGAATAAGTCTCTTCAGCTTGAGTTGGGTTAAAAGCACGGAACGTATTTGCACCATCACCGTCTTCGAATAAAGTATTTTCCACGGTAGCACCGTGAATAGCACATAGAAGAGCAGCACCCAATACTCCGGCAACTCCCATCATATGAAATGGATTCAAGGTCCAATTATGAAAACCTTGAAAAAAGAGGATAAATCGGAAAATAGCCGCTACACCAAAACTAGGTGCAAAAAACCAACCAGACTGGCCTAATGGATAGATCAAGAATACAGAAACAAAAACAGCAATCGGAGCAGAGAACGCAATTGCATTATAAGGTCGCAATTGTACAGATCGAGCAAGTTCAAATTGGCGTAACATGAAGCCTATTAGACCAAAAGCACCATGAAGAGCAACGAAAGTCCATAGACCACCTAATTGGCACCAACGAGTAAAATCTCCTTGTGCTTCAGGACCCCATAATAGCAGCAAAGAATGTGCTAAACTATTAGCAGGCGTAGAAACTGCGGCAGTTAAAAAATTACAACCTTCCAAATACGAACTGGCCAATCCATGAGTATACCATGAAGTCACAAAGGTTGTACCCGTGAACCATCCACCTAGGGCAAAATAAGCACAAGGAAAAAGCAATAGACCAGACCAACCCACAAAAACAAAACGGTCTCTGCGTAGCCAGTCATCCATAGTATCAAATAAAGTTTGTTCCTCTTTGGAAGACTTTCCAAGGGCTATAGTCATAGTAATCCTCCTATTTAACTATTCCGACCTTTTCCGAACACCCTATCTGATAAAATCAAAAGGTATACGCTGGTTTGTCTATCTATGGATAATTTTTCATACATCATATCCCTTTCAACAAATTATTAATTGGGTTCCGAACATTTCTTGTTGGCACAGATATTATCCGCTAAACCGAACCAATGCAATATAGGTAAATGCATGATGTTGTTTCTATTCAGTTTATTTCTGATCCTCAAATTACCTTCTGAATGGAATAAATATAAGAAGAACAACTGATGGAAAAGCAAATTAGCTTTTCTGTTCTTCCTCCCTGGTAATAACCAAATAACATTAACCACATCTATTCCATTCAATATTAGATGGAATAAATATTAGATGTCTTGAACCTAAATCCAAGATCAACAAAATCGATAGTAGTATTTTTATTTATTTAATAAGTCTCTATGTTTATTATTACTACATTATTCCTACGTAGTAAATAAGAACAACAAAAAGAATAATTCTAGCAGAGCTAGAGTAAATAAATCTATTTATTCTTTTCCTTCTATTCAGAAGAATAAAAAAATGTATTTCACTATAGTGTAAAATTTACAGTTCCCTTTTTTACATTGCCCATTTCTTATCTTTTTTTATATCTGAATTCCAATCCATTTTCTACCGGTAGAATGATCAAAGTCAAATGTTTACTACATTAATATAAGAATGTTTGGTAAATCAATGATTTGAATTAGATATTAAATCAATTGGATTCTATAGATATGAATAAACTTATGAGTTAGAGATATATGAGTTAGAGATAAAGAAATATTGACTTTCCTTTCAGACTTCCATCTACATTTTTTCCCGGAGAATAAAAGATCATAACTGTTCATTCGACAGAACATCCAATCAATAACCAAATATTAAATTAAATCATTTGAACAACTTCAAATAATTGAAAGATCCACTTTCAAAATCCCCCTCAATTTTCAATATCAGAATAGCTAATATATTCATCAGTCAATGGGTCAGGTTCACTTACTTCTCCTTCTTATTTACCTCTTTTGGGCCGAAAGAAGATACAAAATTACGAAAAGGAAATAGATTATGCCTTCTTATACTATTCCTCGTCCTATAGTAGAAAGATGAAGAAAAAAAGACTATATCTGATAAATAGTCTAGATAGCATTCTAGTTGTTCTCAATCTGCTCTATTCCGTTATACCAGATGTTGAACCTAAAATTGATAATGACAGGTATTTTTTATTGTTTTTCACAGGTTTTTTTAATTATGTGAAAAATGAACACCGGGCGGAGCCCTTTATCGGGCTTGAACCGATGACTTACGCCTTACCATGGCGTTACTCTACCACTGAGTTAAAAGTGCTTTTGATCATGAAATGATCAATGGCTAAGTCGACTACATATCGGGTATATATTAAATAATATAAATGGATCCACATAGAATATCAATGTGAATATAGATAGATCTATATCTATGGATTTATCAATATTGTTCGAGAACCGATCCTGTTTCAATCATGTCAATTAGTACTATTGACCCATTAGGTATTCGATTGAATTCTTCGACTTTGTTATATGTTATAGAAAGGGTTAGATTTATACCCTAAAATTGTGTTGACCTATTATTAAATTCGAATTGATTAGACTGCGTGGCTGTGAGATGACTCTCTTATTGGTCTGTCTGTTTATCACTTAGATTTACGCATAAGATTGTTTCGATCTGAGGTAGAGATCGGCATCTACGATATTTCGTAAATAACAATATCCGATTGTTTGTGCCCATCTGGAAACACACGCACTGTATAATAAGTGTTGGTTCAGAGGACCAAACATCTATATCGCTTCACTATGGGTTCCGCGAGTGAATCTCCGTAAACTTTGAATCAAATTAGCATTCGGTTCAAAAGAAAGGGCTATAAATTCCGTTATACATTGAATTGGGGGATCTCGTACGCAATATTGCTAGGAAGAGGCATTTTCTAAACTAAATAAAATATTTTATTTTCCATCATTGTTCCACCTTTTGATTCAACGTAATAGATATATCCGTAGCAATGCCCCAATATTTTTGGGCTTTAAACTAAAGCTATAAGGATATAAAAGCAAAGCCTCTTTTGAGTTTTGAGGCTTTATTTAATATAGAATAAATGTTTTTAAATCACTAAAAAAAAAGATTATTTTTGTTTCATATTCTTGACAATTTCCTAGGGATTTTGATATTATGATAATAAGTGGGCCCCTATCGTCTAGTGGCCCAGGACATCTCTCTTTCAAGGAGGCAACGGGGATTCGATTTCCCCTAGGGGTACTATGCTAGAAAAGTCATTAGGAGACCTACCTAATAAGTCATTAGATCTTATTTCCATGGGAACTGGAAAAGTTGATCCACTTACACGTTTTGATTTTACTATCAATTTGGGAGTTACTTTTTGTATTGCTTGCCGTAGAATAATTAGTGGATTTTTATCTGTTTTTTGTCTTATTTTTTTTAGAGATTGATAAAGTATTCGATAAGCCAATGCTTTTTTTCCATGTTTAAGAATACGGTTAACGACCATGTTAACTAATCGATTATGAAAAATGGGATCAAATTTCACCATTTTTTTTTCTGCAGTACTTTGCCGTGACATGAGCGCTAAAAAGGTTTACAAAATTTTTTTCATAAAGGTTAATAATAAGTTATTTTGGCTTTTTAACTCCATATTGTAGGGTGGATCTCTAGAGGTCTGAAAGATCTCCCTCCAAACCGTACATACGACTTTCGTCGAATACGGCTTTCCACATTTTTTTATTTGCATAGATAAATATGAAATCTATTTCTTTTGCATAGAATTATGTTTACTCATTCTCAATTGAGTAATCGTGATTTTCTTAACCAATTTTAAGTATTCTAAACTCCACAAATTGATTAAATTCTGATTATTATGCATCCATAGAAGTGCGGAAAACTTGTGTAGCAAATAAATAATCAGAAAACTGAAAACATTCAGATAACAAACAAGATTGTTTACGGGGTTCGAAATTCCTACGTCCCCGGGTTCAGATTGAACCGATCCATTAATAATATTGAAATGCAAGTACAATAACTCTTACAAACAACCAATAATGAATCAAAACCTGCAAATGAGCTGATCAATGTCCCAAGAACTCTGAAAAATAGCAGAAATTGTCCCAAGAACGATCCGTGGCTCCTACAGTGTTTTCACAATGTGATCTCCCTGCAACTGTGTTAGAAAAACACCTACAAATGGAGATTTAAAAACATTCTATGAAAAAAAATCATATATCTGAGATCAGATCTGAATTCTGAACACTTTTCATGTTTACACCAAGTCACAATTCGGACCAGAAGTGCATTGAAATTCATGTTTTCCAACTAGCTGTCTTGAAGATCCCTGTTAAAATCTGCATTCAAAGCTTCCAAAAACAGGTTAAAACTCAACAAAAAGATCAAATCTTACATCGTTGGAATCATCTCAGAATTTCCTTCATTTCATCTTTTTACTCCAAGTTCCCAATCTGAGTGCAAGGCCTTCAAAAATGGCGTTTTCAGAAAACTGGTCCTTAAGCTGCTTTACACAGACCTGCCTCTCCTGTATAAGTGGAAGCGACCCATTTTATAATGCGCCCAAGCCTCTAGGCTGAGTTGGTTGGAGGATTGGTCTTGGACCCATGAGGTCAGGGGATCAAATCCCAGCTGGCCTCTATTTTTGGCGGATGTGCATTTTAAATGGGATAAAATCCCAATGGAGCGCATGTATATCCCACATTTTGTGGGTTGATAAAGTTTAAGGCTTTAATAAGCCTTTACATGCATTGTTTGAAGTGGGATTATGGGACCACAAGTGGCGGCTTAACCGCCCCTTTAACATCGCTCTATGGGGCATCCTTCCACGGGGCATGAAGTGGGCCCTCCAACACCTTTCATCCAATCCCAATGAATATGGGATATAAATAAACATACATGCCATGTAAGGAAAATATGATCAACTCTACCTTTATGGGACCATTGGCTCACCTGGACCCATGAGGTCACGGGATTCACCCCTCTATTTTTGGCTTCATGTGCATTTTAAATGGGATAAAATCCCAATGGAATGTATATCCCACATGTTGTGTGTCGATAAAGTAAGGCTTTAATAAGCCTTTTATATTGGAAAGTGGTCATGGGACAACATGGGCTGGCCTCAACATATTTAATATTCCATGTATACAATTAATATAATACCGCTTGGTCCAATCCCATATAATATGGGATATAAATACAACATACATGCCATGTGGAAAATTGATGGACTTACCACGTAGAATAATATACCCATACAATGTGGCATGGAAATAATTAACTCGTAATAAATATAATGACATTCCATATAATCCACTTGTCGCCTCCCGATAGGATCGAAATCGAACAAACAACTCCCGAGTGTTGGCAAGCCACGTGTCACAAAGGCGATTGGTCCAATATTGACCAGTTGACTAGAGTTGACTTTCCCGCTGTCTGAACTTTGACCGAACATATCTAGAGCTCCCGATGTCCGTTTGTCGCGTTCTCATAGTCATTGGAAAGCTCTCGAGATGATCTTCTGCACTAACACCATTTAGGGATGTTTAGGGAAATTTTTCAAAAATGATCCCCTGATCACACCTCCCCACTGAGAAAGGCTTTTTGTCCACAAAAAGCTATGTATCAACCCACAAAAACATGCTATCTCTTCCTGCATTGCACAAACACATACAAGAACCCAAAATAACATTATAGGTTAAATAAATGCAAATAGTTGATTAGCTAGTCACATAACCGATCAGATAATAACACCCAATTAAGCTAGTGTTCAACTGAAACGCTGCAACCCTGTCAACTCTACGCACAACTGTGAACTGTCATACCCCACTGTAATGCCATCACAAATAACTGACTAGATAATAACACCCATTCTATTACGGAAAGCTAGTGTTCAACTGTCACTTTGTGATACGGCCGATTACCAAAAATTACAATTCCATAACACATATCAGTATACAAGACATCTAAACTGCCCACAATTAGGCTAGTGCCCACTGCCCATCTCGAAATCAGAATAACCGCAAGTATTCACTATCGAATATAATAGACTATCAACGCCAAAAATAGCTATAGTCAACAACTGAATCCACATGAATATGCCAAAACATTGTATCGCCATCACAAATAATAAGTCAGATAATAACACCCATCTATAACGGAAGCTAGTGTTCAACTGACACTTTGTGATTATGCTGATTACAACCTCAAGTTTCAAATTTAGACATGCTATTGATGCCTATCCCTGCATAGTGTTTTCAACAATGGAACTACCAACCAATCTGAGAAAACAAAACATGAGTATGATGAACCTATCACTCAAATCTTCTCTTCACTTTGTTTCCATTCATTTTCAAAGCTTAAATATCAACTTAGAACAAATCCTTATCAATCAACAGAATCCCTAAAATATAGCTCAAAATTTTTTTGCTTGCCTACTATCAACAATTTACATAGTGCAAATATAAAGTTGAGGAGTGTTTTTCCAAACCAATCACTTGGGTTTTTCCGCTTTTGGTTGTTTTACCTTCTCAATACTAAATGAGTTTTAGTTAGGTTTAAGACTCGTTGGTTTTACAATATTGTTCTTTTTAACAACTTTCCAATTTTGTTGTTTAGAAACAAACCAACAAACCTTAACATCATGACCATTCCTATTACAATGGGAACAAAATTTAACTTCCCTGCTTTTTAGGAGTCTTACCCATTTTACCATTCTCGTAACTCGTCTACGAGAATGATTCCCTGCTTAGAGAGGTAACATTCTTGCCATTTCTCGCCTTTCCTCGGTGAGATTGGTCTTTAGACCTACCTTATCATTCACAAAAGGCATTAACTTCTTAATCAAATTTTTCCTCTTCCAACAATATGCAATGTAAATGATTAGTACCTTCACAAAATGTGCAAGGGAAAGCATATTTCTGCCTACCAAAGCTATATTGTTCCAACTGAAAGAGTGTATTAGAAGTTTTAGGATTTGATTTTCCCTTAGTGCTATTTTTAGTGTAAGTGGAAGGAGGTGGAATCTGATTACCTCTTTTACCTATTTTCTTACACCTTTCATTGTTCCTCCTGATGGCGGAATCCTGCAATTCTAGTGGCATAGATCCTTGGCTATTGGAAGCTTGTCTTCCTTCAGCTGCTTTGGAACTTTCTCCAATTTCCATTTTCCCACTAGAATAACCCAAACCTGCAAACCGAGGCTGATCCTCTACCTGTATTGGGTTAGCATCACCTTGTCCATTTTTACCAAGGCCCTTTCCATTAAATCCCATCTTAACCATTAGCTTAGACCCAATTCCCTTAGTGTGTTTTTCAAACTGACCCAAAGGAATATCTAAAACTGAATGAGAGGAAGAATTAAAATGTGAACAACTTACAAAGCAGCATTCTCATCATAGTACTCGCATCTCGATTTGGAAGGCATTTCCTTCTTGTGTTCACCTTGTTGCAGCTTTTCCAAGAGGGCATCCTTGGTCCGTATTTCTTCCTGCAACTCTTTAACAAAGCCCATCAACTTCTTTCTCTCTTCAAGCATCTTGTTGACATACTCCTCTTTCTCGTTATAGAGGATTGTGGCTCGATTTTAACCGCACTATTTCCTCTTCCAAGGAATAAAATTTATCTCTCAAGAAAGAGTTTTCTTCTTGAGTTGGTGGTTTATGGCTTCAAGCTCATCCAGCTTGCCCTGCTTGATGACTTGCCCATGATTCCTCGCCTCGCAAACACAACCTCGTACTTCCAAAATCGCACACTACAAAAGAAGATTAACAAGCCCCAAAATGTCTCGCACACCGAAAAGTGAAATCAATATCAAACTCAAGCCAAATTTCCAAACACAATTAGAAGCTAATCCGCAATCTAACTGCTCTGATACCAAACTTGATCTAAAAACGTGTTGTATTTTTTCACTTTTAAAAGTTTCCAAAGATCGTGATTTTCTTAACCAATTTTAAGTATTCTAAACTCCACAAATTGATTAAATTCTGATTATTATGCATCCATAGAAGTGCGGAAAACTTGTGTAGCAAATAAATAATCAAAAAACTGAAACATTCAGATAACAAACAAGATTGTTTACGGGGTTCAGAAATTCCTACGTCCCCGGGTTCAGATTGAACCGATCCATTAATAATATTGAAATGCAAGTACAATAACTCTTACAAACAACCAATAATGAATCACAACCTGCAAATGAGCTGATCAATGTCCCAAGAACTCTGAAAAATAGCAGAAATTGTCCCAAGAACGATCCGTGGCTCCTACAGTGTTTTCACAATGTGATCTCCCTGCAACTGTGTTAGAAAAACACCTACAAATGGAGATTTAAAAACATTCTATGAAAAAAATCATATATCTGAGATCAGATCTGAATTCTGAACACTTTTCATGTTTACACCAAGTCACAATTCGACCAAGTAAGTGCATTGAAATTCATGTTTTCCAACTAGTTATCTTGAAGATCCCTGTTAAAATCTGCATTCAAAGCTTCCAAAAAGGTTAAAACTCAACAAAAAAATCAAATCTTACATCGTTGGAATCATCTCAGAATTTCCTTCATTTCATCTTTTTACTCCAAGTTCCCAATCTGAGTGCAAGGCCTTCAAAATGGCGTTTTCAAAACTAGTCCTTAAGTTGCTTTACATGCACTGCCTCCCTAGTATAAGTTGAAGCGCCCCATTTTATAATCTGCCCAAGCCTCTAGGTGAGTTGGTTGGAGGATTGGTCTTGACCCATGAGGTCGGGGATCAAATCCCAGCTGGCCTCTATTTTTGGCGGATTTGCATTTTAAATGGGATAAAATCCCAATGGAGCGCATGTATATCCCACATTTTGTGGGTTGATAAAGTTTAAGGCTTTAATATCCTTTTACATGCATTGTTTGAAAGTGGTCCCATGGGACCACATGGGCTTAACCGCCCCCTCCATATTTTCATCCTCTATCCTTCCATGTGGGCATAACATGTAAACCTCCAACACCGCTTCATCCAATCCCAATAATATGGGACATAAATACGAACATACATGCCATGTGGAAAATATGATCAACTCGACCATGGAGAATAATATAATGCCTATCAACATTAGATTTTAATACTAATAATAACATGGTAATAATTACGAGGTAATTGGCATATACAAGCAATATAATGACATTCCAAATGAAATATGTGGACTTACCCTCGAAGGCAATATAATTTCGACCCACGTGTCACATGTGGCATATTGAAATAATTAACTCCTGTAATAATATCTAGATATAATGTTTGCGTCCCCGATAGGTAAATCGAGAATCTTCACACTAACACCATTTAGGGATGTTTAGGAAATTTTTCAAAAATGCCACATGTCACAACGCAACGCTATTGGTCCAATATTGACCAGACATTTTATGACCATAGTTTGTTGACTTTCCCGAAAAAAATGTCCGAAATTTGACCGAACCTACTCTATCTAGAGCTCCCGATGTCCGCTTTGTCGCGCTTCACATGTTTTTAGAAATTGACATGCATTATAAAGCTCTCGAGATGATCTTCTACGCACTAACACCATTTAGGATGTTCATGAGAATTTAACCTCATACGGCTTCTCGTTCAATTTTTATTTTTAGATAAATTGGATTTTATTTATTTTCGTTATTCGATTATTCCTATGTCCCAAAGGGTAATTTTTTATTTTTTGAGTTAGCTTTCGTGTTCTAATCAGACACGAATGAATAAAAATACATCTAATATATGAAATTTTTGTGAATATGAGATTGATTTTCCCTCTTTTAGGATAAAACAAGAAAATACAAGTGAATGGAATGAATATTGATTCTTCATTCCGATCGAAAAAATAGATAGTCATATGGGTGATATCAAACAGTTTGCAAATCAGAGTAAGATGATGGAGCCCCATCCCCCATGTACAAGAGTGAAAGCATGCACAATCAGTGAAAACTGCCCAGTTCATATATTAGTCGTTGGGGCCCAACAGCGGGGAGGCGAAAAAGTATGAAGTTACTATCATACATACCGAAAATTAAGCAAAGGTAGGTGGTGAGAAACACCAAGATATAAAAAGATTAGTGAAAGAAAAAGATAAATTATTTCCAGACCAGAGATGTTTCAATATAAATGGGATGACAATAAGGACTTGGCATTGGTAGGGATGATCAAGTAGTACTTCCCCATAACCCCGATCTAAAATATGTTTCTATCTACTCTAAAAAGAATGGCTATCCAGAACGAAGTAATCCTTTACACAGTTTTCCTCTCTCCCACAAAAAAAAATAGTGAAGGTTGAGATAGATTCAAAAGCTTATATTATTGTAGCAGACAGAATCTCATTGGTCCAATTTATCTAATATAATATTTGGTGCTTGTTTTCTTTTGGTTATTGCATTTTTTATTTTTCAACGGCCATTGAGAAGCCGTATGAAGCGAAAGTTTCACGTACGGTTTTGGAATAGAGATAAGAACATTGATGTTCTATCGACTATAATTATCCAACAGTTCAAGTACAATTGATATAGTTGAAGCACAGTGCAGATATGGTTTTTTAGGATGGAATTTGTGGCGTCAACCTATAGGGTTTATAGCTTTTTTCATCTCGTCTCTAGCAGAATGTGAGAGATTGCCCTTTGATCTACCGGATGGAAGAAGAATTGGTAGTGGGTTATCAAACTGAATATTCGGGTATCAAATTTGGTTTATTCTACGTCGCTTCTTACCTAAATCTATTAGCTTCTTCATTCTTTGTAACAGTTCTTTACTTGGGCGGATGGAACTTATCAATTCCATTCATACCCATTCTGGAACATTTTGAATGGGATTCAATTTCTGGAATTAGCGAGGTCGTTAATATCACGATCGGGATCCTAATTCTATTAACTAAAGCTTATCTGTTCTTATTTATTTCTATCACGGCAAGGTGGACCTTGCCTAGGATAAGAATGGACCAATTATTGGATCTTGGTTGGAAATTCCTTCTACCTATTGCTTTGGGTAATCTATTACTCACAGCTTCTTTCCAACTTATTCTATTGTGACCAACTCTATCTTCTTCTTCGTGAAGAGGTTGTGCATTCTGTAATACATCCAAATTTATTAGATAGATCAAATCTATGAATTCAAAAAAATCATGCATAACTTCCATACCAAGGTTATTACGATTAATGATATCGGCCCAAGTGTTAATTACATGACCTTGACTATCAACAATAGATTGGTTGAAATTGAATCCATTTAAGTTGAATGCCATAGTGCTGATGCCTAGAGCAGTAAACCAGATACCTACTACTGGCCAAGCAGCTAAAAAGAAATGTAGAGAACGGGAGTTGTTGAAACTAGCATATTGGAAGATCAATCGGCCGAAATAACCGTGAGCAGCTACAATATTGTAAGTTTCTTCTTCTTGACCAAATTTGTAACCTGCATTAGCGGACTCATTTTCGGTGGTTTCCCTGATCAAACTCGAAGTTACCAAGGAACCATGCATAGCACTAAATAGAGAGCCGCCGAATACGCCAGCTACACCTAACATGTGAAATGGATGCATAAGAATATTGTGTTCAGCCTGGAACACGATCATGAAATTGAAAGTACCAGAGATTCCTAGAGGCATACCGTCAGAAAAGCTTCCTTGACCGATAGGGTAGATCAAGAAAACAGCAGTAGCAGCTGCAACAGGGGCTGAGTATGCAACAGCAATCCAAGGACGCATACCTAGACGGAAGCTAAGCTCCCACTCACGACCCATGTAGCAAGCTACACCAAGTAGGAAGTGTAGAACGATTAGCTCATAGGGACCGCCGTTATATAACCATTCATCAACAGAAGCTGCTTCCCAGATGGGATAGAAATGCGACCAATGGCTGCAGAGGTAGGAATAATAGCACCGGAGATAATATTGTTTCCATAAAGAAGAAACCAGAAACAGGCTCATGAATACCATCAATATCTACTGGAGGAGCTGCAATGAAAGCAATAATGAATACAGAGGTTGCAGTCAATAGGGTAGGAATCATCAAGACACCAAACCAGCCAATATAAAGACGGTTTTCGGTGCTAGTGATCCAATCGCAAAAACGATTCCATAGGCTTGCGCTTTCGCGTCTTTCTAGAATTGCGGTCATGGTTAGAACTTGGTTTATTTAATCATTAGAAGCTCCCAAGCATATACGCTTGTTGTTAAACAGTATAACATGATTCATATCTGTATGTCAACCAATATTTTTAATTTATTTATGAATCAAATAAGATTATCTATAATATAGAAAGTATTCCTCAATTAGTATATTTGTATTTCTACTATTTGTTGATGAATACTTCATCACTTCTCAGTATGATCTACGAATGTTGTGATTTTCACTCTCTTTCTTGTCAATAGTAGTAGACAAAATTATCTCTTGGATTGGATACAGAATCAGTAGAGTCTATAGAACCCTATTGATCTGGGTTGCCCGGGACTTGAACCCGGAACTCGTCGGATGGAGTGGATTATCTACTCCTTATCATTTATTTAAATGAGTAAGAAATCTCTCCCCAAACCGTGCTTGCAATTTTCATTGCACACGGCTTTCTCAATATATTAATTTATAAATCATTTGGATTCCCGGGTGTAAAAAGCCCATAGTGAGTTAATTGATCTAATAAGCATTTCATTGGTCAAATCATTTTTCTATTTGTTTATTATGTATCTTTTGCCAGTAATTAACCAGGAGATTTATCTGGATAATATCTGAATTCCAATTTCGTTCTCTCTGTGAACAAGTCTTTGAAAAGGACGAATAAATGAATTCTCGTTCCTTTGAGAACGATTTTGTGAAGAGTTCCGAACCTGATTCTTCCCGAACTACACGTATCGTACTTTTATGTTTACAAGCTAAAGTTTTAGCACATGGAAGTAGAAGTATATACTTTATATAATATAAACCATCTTTATTAATGGATCCACTGTAGTAATGAAAAATATTTCTACACATTCGATCGAATCGATCGAGGATATCATCATCTGATAGATTGGTCCAGGACAATCTACTAATTGGCTGCCCTGAGATGTCACAGAACCTTTCTTTAGTCAAATATAAAAGAATGGATCTAATCGGAGCTATTGGATTAAATTCATTGGCAATGATATCGCTAATCAATAAATCATCTAGCATTTTGGTCCTAACCACGAGAGTTTTCATTTTAAAACTCAGAAAATGACCTAAAAAATAAAAATAAATCTTGGATAGTTCAAGAATACATACCCTATACGGTTGAGACCAAAGATGGAAATAATATTGCCAAAAATTAAACAGATGATATCTACATCTTTTCACTTGAAGGTGAGTACCTTTTAGAGCTATAAGGGATCTTTCTCCATATCTAACATAGTATATGAAAGGATACTTCAACAACCAGATCCTTTTCGTTGAAATTTTGACCGGAAATATGACAATATGTTTGATCTTTTTATCAAAATGAGTTCGATCGGGAAAAGATCCATACAACAACGATCGTGAATGATAAAATTGTTTCAGAAGCGAAACTAAAAAGGATTCACATTCATATACATAAGAATTCCACAGGAACAGGGAGAACCTCCTATTCTCCCTCGGTGGAACCAGAGCTTTCTGCAAATTTTCTGCACTAAAACTATTTCTCCATTCGTGTAGAATGGATCGTAATAGATGCAAAGAAGGAGCATCTTGGATCCAGCGACGAAAAGTCCGAACCAAAATTTCTAGATGAATCGAGTAGGGTACTCGTATATCTGATACATAATTGGAATATGGGAATTTATCCTCCATAAGGGTAAATATGCAATGGATTGATCGGATACTCTTCCATCCATCCATTCCTTCTATAAAATGTTTTGATTGCATTGCCAATGAAACTTCCAAGATAACTGTCAAACCTTCTAGTACCAATTCAGAATAAGAGTTCCTATTGCGATTAATAAATCGATTTGGATCACAATTCCTGAATAAACCAATTGAATTTGAATCATTTTGTTGACGTATCCGACGAATCAAACGCTTTACAGTTGGGAAACTAAAAAAATTAGAAATTGAAAGTTCCGTCGGTTCGGAGGAACTCGATTTATCTAAATAAAGATCATGAGCAATTGTGTAAAGATCTTCTCGAAAAAAAAGTGGATATAAAAAGCATTGTTGCCAAGATTTATGCTTGTTTCCATATCTTTGTAACTCATCCATTTTAAGAAAAACCCGGGCCCTAAAATAACCTCTTGGATTATGAAATTACATGGTGCGATTTAGTCGGGAAAGAATAGAGAATCCTATCTGAATATTCTCTTTACAATAAATATTCATTCGTCATGAGGAAGAACGAAAATATTTTATCTTGGCAAATCCGATCACTACTTAACTCAAAGAAATAAATTTCATTGGTCAAGTTAGTACACTATTTGTCTTACACATTTATATTTGAGTACTTAGGATTCATTGTGGGTGTAGAAATCCCTAATCTAATATAGGGAAAACTCCCCTATCGGTTACTAAAGTGCTCTTAACTTCTTATTAGTAAAAGGAATTCCTCGCTCAAATGAGGAATGTAAGCTCGGTCTTCTAGTTTTTCTTTATGATTCAAGCCATCTAGCTTTCTCCATTCACTCAACTTAATCTATCCGGGGACTCACTCAACTTAATCTATCCCACTTTGGGATAAATATTTTAAAATCCACGTAAATCAAAAAATTAGAATGGATGCCCTGCACTTGGTGCTTTAAATGTGTTTGGTTTTTATAATCTTTTTGGTTGTCGTTTGTTGATAAAAAACTACAAAAAAGTGGGACACGTTATCAATGTATTTCCTTCGTAAATAATTTTTCCATAATCACCATGAAGAGTTGCTCCTCGAGTACCCAAGTAGGGTTTAGCTAATCTAATGACTAAAGACTCCTCATGAACGGCTATAATTTGACCAGATGCGTGGAGTGGTTCATCTTCGGATATCCATACACTTTCACAAAGAAATTGTCCAGGACTAACTACTGAAATTTTTTTTTTACAAAAATAGGATAAGGAGGAGTACAAATTAAATTTGACTAAATTGGAAATAATATTCCTGCATGAATCCAATTTATAAATTCCCGCCTTTTCATCCATAAAATAGCATTTAGCTACTTGCAGAATATTTGAGTAATTGCCAGAAATTGAACGGTTATTTAGTAAGAATGTATTATAAGTTATAAAATGGGAGTATGGGAAATGATTAGCAATACTATGTAAATGACCCAATAGAATCTTGCTTTAAACTTTCTCTTCATATCCTTTTAGTTAGTAATTGAGCGTGATGGAAAGTAGTAAAACCAATTCATTGTAGCATATTATAATGTTTCCATGAATAACTACACTACAACATCTTTGCATTGCACTCTAAGAATGACACAGGTTGTGATGAAAGTTGTGATATGCTCGTTAGGTCTTTGATTTCTATATCCATAGAATTTCATAAATTTCTTTCTTGATCCTTTTGGAAAATCATGAAGTGGTGTAGCTAAGACCAACGAGACCAATATTTTATCCCCATGGCATAGGTGTATCCATTTATTCCTCTTCATCTTCTTCGGTGGAATTATGATTAGTGGTGGTTGCATATTTGGTTCTTCGGTATGATCTTCAATAATATTTTCAGGAACTTATCTTCTTACCTATATAATGGGAAGTATGAAATACCCTCTTTATTGCTCCTCAAATGAGGGATCAATAATGTCACTTGCACAATCAGATTGGGTGTACCTTCTTTATGCGAGTTTGTATCAAAAAATTAGAAAGGGATGAAAGTGGAAAATTGCAGATTTTTCAATAGGATTGCAACAAGGCTTCTTGAACATTCAAATAGTATTTTTGTTATTTTTCAGTTTTTTTATTTTTATGGATTTTTGGAATATGTATTTTTTGGGATTTTCATAGATCTTTTATGGGTGCACAAAGGGAATATCTTCCCCAATGGAGTCACAAAATATTTTTGACAAACTAATTTTTCGTGTGAGAAAATTATTAGTTTCCACCAATGGTCACGAGGCTAAACCCTCCTTCTTGTGTATCTAGAGGCTCCCATTATTGAATGTAAACTACCTTAAATTTGTGGGGTGCCAATTGGACAAGTATCACATAGGAATACTCCACTAAACCTATGGAAAATTCTTGTATGAAGTACAAGGGAGGAAATTACAGTGAAGGGAGGTAAAGGGAAATTTGGAGAAATAAGGAGAGAGAGGGTTAATGTTGTGAGTAGGATTATAGAATTCACATACATCAACCAGAGTAATTCCACATCCAATTAGAATAACACAACAATGTAAACAATGATAAGACATAAAAAATCATAGACACATAATTCCATTGATTCATTTATCAAAGGTGGAGACACCTTTCTTGGTTTTACAAGATTATTATAATCACAAAGCTTGAAGAGAGAGAGAGAGAGAGAGAGAGAGAGAGAGAGAGAGAGTCGAGGAACATAATAAAATGAATAGAAGAATTGTAGCTTTTATTACTTAATGTAGTAGTGGTAATCTCAACAAAATACATTCAATCAAAAATTGCCAACCTTTGGAATGGAGAAGCCATTCCAATTTATATAATTACAAATTGTCCCTTCATCTAACCCCACATGACCCTTCACTTATCTTCATTAGTGACCCTTCACATTTCTAGGAGGTGAGTTTTTTTCTTATTACTTGAAAAAATACTATTACGATGTTGAGTTGAGGGTCACTTAATTGAATAGGAGAAAATAGAAAATAATATATTTTTAATGAGAAATTATAGCATGGAGAGATAAGAAGGTAGATAGAGAGATAAGGTCTAGATGATTGGATGAGGATGAAGCTTTGTCGATGGAGAACTTGTTGATTCAAAGTATGATGATCATAATTTCCTCCTTTTGCAAGATACATAAATGAAAGAATACTAACATGTTTACACTAATAATATATTTTGATATATATTAAATTGAACTATACATTGGCTATTAAATAGCCATGGATAATAAACCAACTTCGAATAAATAGAAGTAGATACAACAAGGATCCCGAGATAGTCACGGGTAATAACAACCATTCTATCGATAAATTATATTGTTATAACTATATAACAATATAATAACTAATTACACATAATTACTAATTACAACAATGTAAGAACTATATAATTTCCTAACATTCCCCCTTAGTGTGAACTTGGGAAAACCTATATTTGTACTGCACTTGCTTTCATGATTAGGTGATTTTCACAAGACAATCACAAACCCAACAGATGGTTTTACAACGATTGACCACAAATCGATATTGGTGGTTTTCAAGTGGTTTACCACAAACCACATCATGATGTGCCAAGTACTATTTTTAGCCCTCATCAATATCTCACTGTAGGGAATAACATAGGAAACACAACTCACCAAACTGAACAATAGAACACATACTGGAAAATTTTCACATTTCATCCTATAAGAATCACAATGTTCTTAATTACAACCACTGTTGTCGATTATCGCACATGGATCTCAAACAACAAATGAAACTACCACTACCAAATGAAGTTTCCTTGAATTTAGTCATTTTAGTCTCAAAATGAAAATGGAACATTAGTGTCATGTTCCCCCCCGCCTTCCCCCCCATAATGTGAAATTTCCACACGCGAACATTGAGAAGTAAATTGTATCAAGTACATACTACTAAATGGATCTTTCTAGTTAGATCTTGTTGCACATGGTCACCATTGTAAGTGAACGTATTCACAAGTGGACCATCTTCCAAAAAAGTATGGTAGTCATAGGATCACGTTAGTCGAGGATCACCGAAATTCATCTCGCGCTCCAACACAACTCTTTTCCAGTATCCACCAAACACCACACAAAGTAATGAAAACACAACAAACTGAAGTACACTTTGAAAAAACCGAAAAACCACACTCGAAAATCATATACTCACACTATATATATTCCACCACATCTATTATGTGGCCTCGTCATTGGTGACTAATGAGAGAATGCTACTTGTCCTTCATCCTCATGTTCCTTCATCCTCCATCATAAAATCTAAGCACGAGATGCTTCCATATCGTGCGGAGCACATGATGCTTCCATAACTCCATTCCGTATTTGCTCACCGATGTCACTTACATGTCCTAGACCATAAGGAATGAATACTATTGTATTCTTAGATGATTCCCCAACATCTTTCATGGTGTCAAAGTCTTGAGTCATCATCACTAAGTCCATAACATCCTTGGTAGAAGTACCAGGAACCTTATGAGATAATGCTATCACATTTTCTCGTAGCCCATCTGTGATTGCTTGTCACTACCATGAAACCCCAACACCAACAATATATTTTTCCTTCGCATTAGCTTCTTCCTTTTTAACCTATAGGATCTTCTCTGCTTCACCTTTATACACACTTGCAAGTTGTAGCCATTGGGCTGCATTAATCTCATTCGTTTCCTTTCGCATATAAGTATCTAGAATAATATAAACCACAAGAATTTTCTCTATATTATATCCATATGATCCCATTACCTTTTCAAGTTCGTCCAACACAACTTTGGAAACATCACCTTTTTTCTCAAATAATTCGTCCAAGGCCATTTTCGGCACATTCGCTCGTACTACATTAAAAACATAAGCTTGGATTTTTTCATGAGGATTTTGCAACTCATAAAATGCATCATCAACATTCTGTTTCACAACACGGAACTGGATGGAGCAAAATAATTGCACAAATACATTTTCCTTTGTTTTTGTATCAACGCGGACTTCCAGGAATTGAAGGTGAGTAGACAAAGTGCCAGCGATACATTCTCCCAAAAATGGATTGATACAGTGCAATCTTGGCTCTCCAATCTTCACAAACCGACCCCACTTCTCAATAATTCCCACAGTCTCCTGATCAATGCAAAACTAGCACAGAAAACCCCCCATTTCTTGAATTCAACTCCTCCACCTGCAATGATCCAAAATTATGTATTCTTTCTTAATATTGGTTGTCTGTGAATGTCCACAGAATTTGAAAATATCGATATTGAAGCGGCTACCTTGTTTAGAGCTTTAAAAACAAATCATGAAGTAACATATAATGCATCGAGGGCGTAGATCTAATGTTATTCAATGTGAATCCAAGCAGGAGAAATCTGAGTCTTAGTGTCCGCCAAATAAGATTAGATCGAAACAAATAACCAATAGTTGTGTGAGTTGCAGATTGCATGCAATACAAATCAAAATTCAATCGATGCAAATTATGGTCACAGAAAACTATTTTGATAATGCTAATAAAATTATTCTATAAGCATTCTTATCAGAAAATTGAACTCATGATTTGAGACAACGATTTAAATGGCGTCGCCTCTTCACAAACTATTTCTCCATCAGAATAGGATCAATGCTCTGGTACCAACTAAAAGAATACTAACACGTTTACACTAATAATATATTTCAATATATTAAATTGAATGATACATTGGCTATTAAATAGCCATGGAAAATAAACCAACTTCTAAATAAATAGGAAGTAGATACAAGAGGGAACCTGAAATAGTCACGGGTAATAACATGATCCACTAATAAATTATATTGTTATAATTATATAACAAAATAATAACTAATTACACATAATTATTCCTGTAATTATTAATTACAACAATGTAAGCACTATATAATTTCTTAACATAAACATTCTAGACTACCAAATGAGTGTTTAGGAACACTGTTGTGACACATTTGAATGCGATCCCGAGATAACTGTGTAGGCTTTACTTATGATGTTTCTTTCCCGATCACTAAGTGAGATTGAGGATCACTTTCTTGCACCTTACAATTTCACAATTGACCCCAATGATCAAAATTTAACTCTATGATTCTTGAACCTTTTCATGCTTTTCCTTCACTTACTGAAATAGGCCTTCATCATGTGGGTGAAAGGATTACCCCGATTTAAATT
This sequence comes from Taxus wallichiana var. yunnanensis, assembly GCA_018340775.1. Classification (NCBI taxonomy): domain Eukaryota; kingdom Viridiplantae; phylum Streptophyta; class Pinopsida; order Cupressales; family Taxaceae; genus Taxus; species Taxus wallichiana. The sequence continues at coordinate 513,294,687 of CM031244.1, forward strand.
CTTGATAATTTTCCACTTGGTTAGAATGGAATGATATTATGGCAATGTCTTTCCTTCTTGAGACATGATCACACTAAAAGGTTTGAATGAGTGTTTAAGAACACTACTAATTGGGTGGTACCAAATGAAACTAAGATGATTACCTGCTTTTATGACTATGACGCTCGAATGAAGATCATACCCTTTTGAATTTCCAATCTACATAATATTCATTGAATGAAATCAGCTCATACACATCCTTCTCACATGTTCCTCGCGGGAATGGATGATTTCTCAATCCTTCACACATGATGGTCCTTGATGCCTTGGTAGCTTGTTTCTTGAAGAATATTTGAATCACAATGGTGGATTTAGGATATGTAGATCATCAAATCACCCCTTAAGTTACGTTTTCACCTATGAGCATGATGAACTCTCCACTACTCACTTTCCTGACCATGAGTGAAAACATGTTTATGTTGTTTGAACACCCTCTTTCTTTATTGCTCCTCGTGGAGATGTTTTCCTCTTCTTGATAAAAAGACTAATTCTTAGATGGAACTTGAAGGAATGAATGAGAATGAGTTTCGTGTTCTTGTCCTATACAACTTGCACTAAAACACTACAAATTCCACCTCCTCTAACTTGTAAGATGTGAGCTCATTATCAAACATGGATTGAGTTTTTAGAAACACTTCACAAGGTATACATTGCTTGAGATAACATCCTACCTTAATCATAGTGATATTATCTCATCATGCTTATGATGACCATCCTCTTGATGAATTTGAATTTCAATGGAGCTCCTAAATATTTTAAAACTTTTTCCAACCTCATAATGTTCTTGGTTTCACTTGCTACACCTTGATGTGCTCTGGTATGCTCCTTGACATGAATGTGATCAAGATGATGCTTTATGATCCTTTGGAAGCATGTGTAGGGTTGAATTTCTTGTTTGAGCCTTGAAACATATTATTGACCTTGTAAATAATAAATCCATCAAAAATATAATCAAAATGGGACTTACCATAACTTTCTGGGAGGAAATTGGAAACTTTCTAGTTTTAGTAAGTTCTAGCTACGATTGATACTTTTTAGCAATTTTGTATTGTTTTCAATCCCGATGTTTCTTGCCTATTCGGGGGACCACATATGCTGATAATTCACCCCATTTTATGAATTTATATTCTTATAAATTTCATGTAATGAACACACTATTTTTAGTAAGTGAACCACTTGTGTCGATTAACAAAAATAGTCTTGAAATTATGGGTTTTATTCTAGGATTCCTTGCTCCAAGTTTCAGATGATTAATTCATATGGATGAATGAGAAAATTATTTTATCATTAGAGAGAGAAGAATAATGATAAAAAATTAGTTCACCATACCTTGAAAAATTAGCAACCGCATCGAAAAATAAATGTCCTGACGAAACTAGATCTTTTGAGGATCCTTCTCTCCAAATTTCAGAGATTTTTGTTTGCTGGATATTTGGGAAATTGAAAAATTATTTAAGGAGGGAATAATGATGACAAGAAACACATTCTTTAATATCCCTAAAAATCAATTTCTTCATGTGGCTAAATATGGTTAGGATGAAACTAGATTTTATGAGGATCATTTGCTCCAATTTTCAAGTGATTTCACCCACCGATCCTCGGAAATGAAGATGGGTATCACCATCCTTTAGATTCTATGTCATGGAATAAATTAATGGAGTTTTAAATATGTTATAGAAACAAAATCACTAAAATGGATAATTATGTGGAAGAAGTGAGAAAAAATGGTGCGATATTGTGTTTTATTTCACTTTTACGTTAGCTTAAAAACCATAGATCGACTTGGGTTAAATATGGGTTTAAATGAGGTTTTAATATGGTTTTCCATCGTAAAAAGTGACATGGGAGAAATAAGGGGAATAAAATGTCTCCTTCAAGAAAGATGAGGACAAGTATTAGCACGAGAGTGAGGGTGAGTGAGATGGAGGAGCTAGGAAAACACCATGCGGAGCTAGGAGAGGTCACATGAGTTATCAAGAGATAGTGTTTAGGATTAGGCCCATTTTATTGTCCCCTCTATCCCCTTGGACATGGGGAAAATGGGGAAACAAAATTTCATCCATGGGAATCTTGAATGCAAGTTTAATCATGAGGGGATAAATGGTTAAGCATGGGGCTAAAAAACAAGCCTATAGAACTGACAAAGGTCATGTGAGTGTCCTGGGATACAAAATGAGAATGAGGCACATTGTATTATATCCTATGTCCTCTTATGGGAAAAGGGACACAAGAGACACAAAATTGCACCTTGGAGAAATTTGGTGACACGTGGCACAAAATAAATGGCAAAGTACTTCACACCTCTCCCTAACTCACCTTAGACTCAACTTTGGTTTGTCTTGACCGCACTTGGTTGGTTGGATGGTTAAAATAATGTAATGGGGAAGAATTTATTTACCCCTCTTTTCCCTTGGGTGCAAATGGACAAGAGGGATAGAAAAATGTGCCTTACCCCATTTGGAAAGCCAATTTTTACATTGCTTTACTCCGAAATAGTCTAAAAGTATGAATTCTTCACTTGGGGGCTCTAGATGGAATTTTGAGATGAAATGCTATATTAATCTGACTCCAAATAATAGTGTAATACTAATGGGATAGGTTTAAAACCTTAATTCTTCCTGAAAATCCAAAAATATGACCCCTTTTGGATCGGGACAACGAGGTACACTAGTAAGTTTGAATTGTATCAAGAAACTATCAATGCTTTGATCAAAATTGATGCCACCACCATATAAAGGATTATAAAATATTTAAATTTCCTAATGTTTTCCTTATAACTCCTCACAGAGCTCCCATAATCATCTAGAGAAGTCCATGCTCGCATTTTTACTATTCATTTGTTACACCTAAAAATCTGATTTTGCATAGACTTCCCCTGAATCACCAAATATTCCTAAAATAATTTTAATACATTTAATTCTCTTGAATATAACATTTAAATGTTTATAAACTTTTGAGAAACATCCCAGAGAATGCACATAGGCCCCAAAATGGCCAAAACCTGCCTTTCTAGGCTTTCTAGAGAACTAGTATTTTGTTGCACTTCATTAAATGAACTTATGAAAAAATTTACACCTTTTTGAAAACTTATAATTGTTTATTAAATTCATTAGGAGAACCTCAAAGGTCAAGATGATCATCACACGTAAGAAAAATTGACCAATAGAGGGATTCGGGGTGGTTTTGAAGTATGTTACAACTGTTTTCACAAAGATTGCACACTCGTAGAATATTTAAGTAATCCTATGCAACATGGAAACATCCCCCAGGTGTGGGACCTTTTCTCCTCGGGATTAACCTATCGAGAATTCAGGATTCCTTCAAAACTTGGTGCACTTGATTTAGGATCAAGATGCAAGGCTATAACACTTGAAATAAAACTAATCTACTTTGTTCTTTGAGAATAGGGATAGAGGGATTATCATATAACATATAAAATGGTGATGCACCAAGAATCAATGGAACAAAAAGATCTACTTCATTTGCACAATTAATATTTCGAACAATACATGACATGCACATCTCCTAAAAATCTTCTCAATCACTGAACCGATGCAACATAAAAATCTAAACAACAGAAGGGATTTAAGATTTCCACAACTGAAATATAAATATTTATATCACAACCTCACCAATAATTGAAATAAGATAACTGATTTAAAGGCAATTTAATTCACCACATACAAGGAATTGAACATTCACAAGTACTTAACAAATCATAGAATTGCACAATATACCAAATATTTGAAGGCAAAATAGTGTTCTGAATATATATAAAAGGCTTGAAGCTTGTTCTTGGACTTATCAAAATAATAGATCCCCTTCACAATAAGATCTAAAATTTCTTAATCCATAATGCATCTATCTATTTATAACCAAGAGGGTTGAGCGATTATAGCTCCACCCTTTAACTAAATTTTCTAAAAATAGAGTGCATTAATAACTAGGGAACAACCTCCCATGAAAATAGAAAAATTAGTTGCACAGGTTGACCAAGTCAACCCTACAACTTCCACTGTCCTAGAGCTTGGAGACTGCTCAAAAATGGATACCAAGCCTAGCTAGGGCTGGTATCACCTTTATCTTCCTCTGGTTCTTCTTCCTGCTCATCCATAGCTAACTTGTTCTTGTGGTCAAAGAAACGCTTAATAATCCCTTATATCTCTTATTCTTTAGGTCCACACATGTATCGATTTATCACATCTGCACACTCAGTCTCTTTGGAAACTTTGGCTGACAATTTCCTAATCCTATTAACAACCTTCTTAAGTTGATTCACAAAGTTTTGATAAGAAACCAACTTGTAAATAGAATCAATGCTAAAATATTTTGTAACATCTTCATCTTCATTCACCAAAATTTTAAAATTTGCAATGACTTGATCAATAGAAGAACATCAATAGTCTGATTTAGAAATTTGTAGTGGATTCTTTCAAATTCCTCTGTAATATCATTCAATCCATCTACCGCTTCAACTCATTTTTCCTCGATATTTGAAGTTAGATCTCATAACACTTGAGCTATAAATTTCTTAGCCTTTTGAAACTCAAAAAAATTAAATCATCATGAGTCACCCCTTCCTTTAGAAGTAAATATGAACTGACACTTCAGATATCTTTCTAGGTTTCCATAGTAAGATCTAAGTTGTCATTGTCCTCGATAATAAGTTCATTCAGCTTTATAATGAAAACTTTCTCATCATACAAATCATTACACAAATCCATAACAGTTTTGATTAATGGATCTGCATCTGAATCAATAACTCCATTTATCCTCCAACTACTCTTATTTTTTGCCCATTTTTTCCACTACATGGAAATATGTATCATCAAAAATTGAAGGAATAGTTAGAGTTGTGGTAGCTTGTATAGTTGTGTGATATTGCTTAGTAAAGTCGTGATCTTCTCAAATTTCCCTTTAAGCTCATCTTTAGTTGCCTTGTCTTTATCATATTTGTATAGCAGATTACCTAGGGCCACTTGAACATCTTGTTTAGCTCCTTCATGGGTGGCCTTTCCAAGAGAAAACTGAAGATTTGATAGTCCGTTGCTGATATCATTTTTTTGTCTTCCTTTCAGGCGGAGTAGCTATTTCGATAAACCTTTCACCTGAATGATCAACCACTAGATTAGAGACAATCCTTGGTCATTTGGCCTACCTTTTAGGAGTCAAATCTAAGACACTTAAGTTAAAAACATTAACAATGGGTATTTTATTCTTCTACTTAGGTGTTTTCCTATGCAACCATTCGGTATAGAAGAAGATGACATAGAATACATCATTGGCATAGTCACAATGGTACTTGGAGAAACTTATAATACTAAAGCACTAGTTGCAGTCACAGAAGATGGAAATGAAGTGGTGATGATGGAAGGTGGAGTGGAAAGAATGGCCTCTGGTGTAAGTGAAATAGAAGTAGAAATGGAAAGAGATTGTTGGAGAAGGGGAGTTGAAAGTGGTGACCCTATCCTTAGAATCTCTCCACCTGAGAGTGCCAGGAGGGAATAAAACACCTGAGACATGGAGGGAGATGTGGCGAGAGATAGAGGATAAATGGGGATGGAAGAAATGGAAGAAAAAGGGAGAGGAAGGGTGATAGATGGAGGGGAAAGTGGAACTAAAGGTGGTGAAGATGGGAGAGAAGAAGAGAGAGGTGACTGCAATACCTGAGAAACACTTGGTGAGATACTTAGATCTATGACCTCAATTGACTGCAACTTTGGAGATGCAGCTTTGGTAGTAGGAACCTCAACAAAATACCCTAACCCTATGAGAACAAAAGAGATTTTGTGTGGCTTATAAATAGGCTTGAGATTTGACCTTTTACCTTTAGAGGGAATAGCTTGACCTACTACTCACTAGGCTTGTACTCGGGTCTATAAATAATTAATTTGACACTTTGGGTGTGATTCCAAAGTTTCTAACCATTCATAGGTCCTTCTCAAAATGGGGCCCACCCTATCCTTTGTGTTGTTGTATTCTTCAATTGACCAATCTATCTAGGGCAGCGGTTGATTTGCAATATTATCTCTTTTATAAGAAGGATCCAACACTTGCTCATCATCCTTTAAGCCTTTGGGAACAACTACAATCCCATAGTGAATTACTTCCTTCAAGGTTAGTCTCTCAAATTCCCTTTCCCTTCTTTGTAGCTTCATCTCGGTAGTGTATCCAAATGTCGACAATTGAGGTATGTGCACACTAGTCGGCCCGGTTCACCAAATGTATCCCAATAATCCAAATTGATATGCGGATGGAATGACTTTAGAGTCATCTGGGATATTTCCCCTTCCACATTTTTGGTTGTGTGTGTGTGTGTGTGTGTGTGTGTGTGTGTGTGTGTGTGTGTGTGTGTGTGTGTGTGTGTGTGTGTGTGTGTGTATTGGCGCACATAAAATTTCCCTATGGTAATTGGAAATTGAGGTCAAGTCTTGTGTCAATTATGTTGGATTTTGTGATAATGAAGTAATTGTCGAACTAACTCCATCAACACCCACTTTTCGGTCAAACATCTTGAAATTTATACGGAGCACCTATGAACCCCGACACTGATGTAAGTAAATGTTGGAAATTACATGTAAATGCTTCCCCACCATGGGGTTCATTAGCTAGGCAATATCCTAGCATGTGGTTCATATTGAGGTAATTTAAATTAATAAAATTAAATTCAATATATCGGTAGACATGAGGGGGTGAAAGGGTTTTATTTATTTATATTCGAATCAAGTATTGGGGGTAGTTTAGATAAGCGGGCCAAAGGAAAGCGAGTTTTAATTTTAATATAAAACTAAAACATTTAAAACCTATTTTTAGAGCTAAATACCTTAACATTGCAATTTAATGAGTGTGGCCATAAATTTAAATTATAATCTCTTTTTGAATAAAGAAATCTCAATTAAGAGATTCTTAACCAAGAAATAATAAGATGGTATAAAACTAGGATTGAGTATGCTTTTCAACACAAGTGATATTATTTCACCATCTTAATTATTTGAAGAACTATTAATAAATGATTAAATATTTACATTTATAAGGTAATTTGTAATAGGTCTCGAATGGCTTCAAACTATATTTCGAAAGAAAATGCATATTAAAAAATTGAGTGAGAAATATGATATTTTTTGTTTAATATATTAGGGTAGAAATAAAAAGGGGTAAATAAAATTATCATGGAAAAATGGGTAAGTAAGGTACATGGAAAAAATAGGGGGTATTTTCATTCTAATAATATAACAGGGAGGGTATTATCAATTGAATAACAAGAGGTAAAAACTAGAATTAAGGGTATTCTTTAATACCCTTTAAACGCACGTGTTATACCATACTTTTACTAAGTGAACCCCTTGTGTTCCCCACTCTCACACTTCTTTCTAGGATTCATCTGAGATCCTTTGATTATACAAATTCTTGTCAAAATAATACAAGAGAACAACGAAGAAAGCATCTCTTACTCTCCAAAAGTGATTACTCTCTGAAAGTGATTAGGACCTTCCACCATGGTAAGTTGTGGGTAGTAATCATATACCTCAGTAGTGCTTCTAACTCCTTTTGTATTTAAACCTGGATACTCTCTCATTCTGGCCGCGCATAAACAAGATAAGAAGTCATAAAGAAGTTTCCCGAAGTCAACACATCTTCTAATTGAAAACATATTGAATTACTTATGTGCTCACCCCACTAAATAAAATATTTGTTCTTCTTAATTGTGGCTATATAAAGGAACATCCACTCTTGAAAGTCTTTGGCCGAAGGAAGACCCACAACCCTACTCAATAGCGTGATTATATCATTGACCTCTTGAATAAAGTTTGAGTGGGGAATTGTCTTAGGAAACCTTGACATTATACCTTTAGTCTTGGCCAAGTATCTCTTAGCAACGACCTTCATGAAAAATTCATTTTCATTCACCCAATGCTTGATTGCAGATTCCAAGGATATTTTTGCATATCCTTCTACATTAGGAGCTTCAAGAGATCTTCAAAGAAATCATTGTCTAGCTTGATCACAACCTTACCATCATCATCTTTTACAATGAGTATCCTTGTCAAAATGTGATGTTGCAACTAGTACAAACTCAAGGAATTACATGGATGATGGAAAAGCAATGGCAAAAAGAAGCCCATTGTCATAAATTTCTTACATCCAAGGCTTTTTGTTTGGGGCCTTAACCCTCTACCAGAACTCAGTCATGTCTATGTGCCCAAAATCAGTATCTCCAATATTATCCATATTGGAACTACAATTCATTTTATCTTTCCCTTTTGATAAGGAATTAGACATCTACATGTTGGAGAATTCAAAAATTCAGACTTTAGAACCTGAGTGTATGCCTACAAAATCCACTTGGAATTCTGAAAATCCAAAGTCTAAAGCTCAAAATCAAAAATTTCTGCCCCGAACTATCTTAGTAACCTCTCAAACACCGAAGTCACAAAACCCCAAAACCCAAAGTGTCAAATGTCCAAACCTTGGACCTCCAAAATTTGAAAACTAAGACTTCCAAAATCCTATAATGTCTGAAATAGATAATCTCCAAAGTCTTAAAATTGTAATGTCTCGAAGTCCAAAATGATCTATCCTTCGAAATGATCAACCTTTGGAACATGTGAAACCTCGAACTCCAAAAATCTGAATCTACAAACTCCGAAACAACAACAGGTTTCTCTAAGGCTCCAAAGAATGAAAAACTTTGACTTAGAAGTTGAAAGAATCGACTCTCTAAGTGCGATAAGACAAAGAAACTTTTCCTCCCTATTGGTACACAACTCTACATTTTTAGAAGCAAACAACCAAAAAAATGGTAGCCATACTTGGTGATTGGAACAAGATGAAAACCAAGGAATAAGAACAAGAAGTAAAACCAGACCTCAAAGGATGAATAAAAATGAAAACTTAAACAAGACTTACCCAAAAACAAGAAAACTCAAAAAGATTGCCTCAAAATCTCTTTAGGGGTTCAAGAAAGGTTACGATGTCGTTAGGGTGTCAAAGTACTTTTGATCCAATAAAAATGATTGGTAAAAAGCCCCGTATTTATAGGGAGATCAAAATTAATTACCCTAAGCCGACACGCGTGGGGTAGTTGAGCAATAAATGTTTTCAGAGATCGACTTCAAATTTTTTTCTCAAACAACATGCCAATGCAACTAAACCTCTAAAGTCCGAAACCCCAAAGTTCTGAAATTCATATTTCGGACTTTGGACTTTGTTGCTCATCTTTCATGCGAAACACCTCCCCCGAACCTAAAATATGATACTCAAGTTTTGAATTTTGGACTTCGGACTTTGTACTTTGAGAGGACATTTTCACACAAAACAAAATAGCAACTCGAATCCCAATTCCAAAATTTGATTGGATCAGACTTTGGAATTCGAACTCTCCCTTCATTTTGCATGCAAAATGCTAGTAGAAAATCCAAATCCAAACCCAATGGAAAAGGCATTTTTTCAAGACAAAATTTTCAAAAATTAAGGAACACAAAGGGAAAGGATTTTGCAAAAAAATGAATGGCCCTCCTAGCAAGGGTAACCTGCAAAGTTAACAATAACATTATGGCTTGGTTGTCATGGTTTAAGTTTTGACTTTTTGGGCTAGTCAATTCACATAAAAACATGTTGTTTTCCATGTGGTCATTATATTTTGCTTTGAGCTATGGATTCTCCTTGATTCAAACCCTAGATTCCATGCTTGAGACCTATAAAGGGGATATCAAACATTGGGCTAGAATTCCTTATCACATAGTTTCTAATGTGATGAGTGTCGAAATAATTAATGCACTCCTCACATATTATTTCCAAAGTTAAAATAACGCATGGGTGAATGGTAAAATCTATTGTAAGTTTGTTTGGTTAGTTGAATATTTGTTTAGTTGTTAAAACAACTCATACACATTTGGAGAAATATTTTTTACGTTTCCTATTTATTAGGAAACTATATTCTATATATTTATAAGTATATTCCCATATAAATTTTAATATACGAAGAATATTTTTGTGCAGCTTTTCTCATACCTATCATTTAGTATTAGAGAAGATATGAAATCCTGAGACATTGTATGGGAAAAATTCATTACTATTTCTTGACTTCCCGGATCATGATAGATTATGTCTATGACAACATCTATATAAATTATATAATATCTATACATTATTAGCGTGGATCTTATCATTATTATTCTATCAAATTTTTCATGTTGATTATGGTTGATAGATATTTTGACACTTGGGTGATCTCGAATAACTATTACACATTACTTGTTATATATGTCTTATTCCCACGTGTTCATTATGGAAATGATCTGGTGTATATCCCGAAAGATTACAACTCAATGTGTTTTCTACAATTACAATTTTAGGGAGTATTTCAAAGCTCGATGCAATTAAAATAGAGACCAGAGTTCCTCTCCATCCCTATAGTGAAGTACCACTATTTGAAAAAATATATTTCACGTTATTGGTTGCTTGATGGAGTTATAACATATAGGATATCTCTTGTACCATGTAAGAACACTACCTCCACTAGGAATCGACTCAACTTCGGGTATATATCAGATTTTTTATCTTTGAATCCAAATTTGCATGCATTGCTTCATGCATATCATTTGAAGAGATAAACTTCTCCCATGTTTTATTTCATGTTTTCATGGAAATTCAAGCACATATCCATCTTCAAAGTTCTTTCTTTTTCTTTCATTGTTTTCATTATTGGTAATATTTCGTGAGACATTTAACCCGGATACTGCGCATTGATGTTTATCTATCATTATCAATCAATTGAGGATTTGTTATGGCCTATGATAGTGGTTGGGTGAGTGATTTTTTCAATATTATAAGAAGATAATCATCATAAAATCCATTAAGATGTTCGTGGTTAATTCCAACCGACCACAATTCGGTTTACCTACACAGATTGTGGATCACTGCCTTCAGCTGAGTTAAGATCCACTCCTACTCAAATCAAGGTTGTTAACTTCAGTCTTCCCTGTAGTTGCTGCTCTTCATACGGAGCTTCCTTTCTATTAAATTGAATATTGTTTGTTTAATCTAATCAAAAGAAAAGTTAATATGATGCGTATCCATTGAATGCTCGGGTTTTTTTCTCCAACTACTATGTTTTCTTTTTAATCTGCAAATTTCTATTTTTTCTTTCTGGTTGATCTATGAAGCTATAGGTATAAATTTCACATGGTACCAGAGCAGGTTTTGGAGCCGAGAAGAAGGATATATATTGCAGTAATTGAAGATTAGAGCTATTGAAAAGAATGGAATTTTCATCCTCTGTTATTCTCACACCATACAACTATTTTGATTGGAAGCCAAATATTCTTCTTCAACTCAGAAGTAGAGGCCTCTATCGGATAGTTATGAATATGGAGGTTGAGCCCAATCCTATAGTTGAAAAGACTAAATACTTCAACCACATGGATGAAGCATTTGGTCTGTTATGCTTATCCATCTCTCCAAAATTTTTGTTTCATGTTGAGGCATGTACAACTCCAAACCAAGTTTGGAATGCATTGGAGGGTCTATTTGGAAAGCAAGATGAGATGTGGGGTCATATCCTTGAAAATGAGCTCAACTCATTGGATCCAAGGAGTTTTGATAACATTCAATATTTCTTCACAAAATTCAAGGCCTTATTGCTTCAGCTGAAAGGTTGTGGTATTGAAAAATCCAAGGAAGAAGGCAAATTAATCCTTGTTATTCTATCAAAGTTGGGTCTAGAATATTCAGTATTTGTCTCTACTTTCCACACAGTTAGGCTCACAATAGGAGCAACTTGGAAGATGCCCACACTGGATACCTTCATTGAGTCTCTAATACATGAGTAAGATAAGCTTATAAAAATGGGCACATTGAAGAATTCCAAATCTCATGCACTTGTTGTGCATGCAAGTGAGAAGAAAATTCCAAATCCAACCAGCAATTCAAAGGAAAAGTGAAGAAGGATTCAGATCCAAGAAAAGAAGGCAAGCCCAAACCTCTAGATGGATCTATAGGCTCAAAAGAAAAGAAGGAAAAAAAGGGAAATTCAAAGTGCAACTATTGCAACCATGGGTACCATCCAGAATCATCATGCATGAAGAATACCATTGATCTCATGGTCATAGTCACTTCAGCAACATAATCTTGGTAGCCTTATCCTAGAGAGTGCCAAGAAGAAGCAGAAGAAAAAGCACCAGAAGCAAGGGAAAATGCTCATGCCTTGATTGCTATTCATTCTTCTTCAAATGCATGGATCATCGACTCTGGAGCTTCACACCACATGGAAGCCACAAAATATGCTCTTTCTTCTTTGAAACCATATTCTGGTTCTCCTATTCTCATGGGAGATGGTTCTTCTATAGAGGCAACTGGAATAGGGAGGATGGAGGTTGGAATTGGAAGTTTTGAGAATGTGTTACATATTCCAAAGCTTTATGTTAATCTTCTTTACGTATCAGATGACACATATTGGAACTGGCAAGAGAGTTGAATTCACACCAGATTTAGTGAGCATCTATGACATGCAAGACAACTCCAAAATTGTTGTTGGTAAGGTGAATCATCAATCTCATCTATACACTTTCTCTAACTTTGTTTCCAAATCAGATTCTACTTTACTACTAACACATGCAAATGATGAAAGTAGAATTTGGCATGAAATATTTGGACATCTAAATTTTAGATACATGCAACAACTTAGCAAACAAGAGATGGTGAAAGGCTTGCCTACCATAGAATTTTCTAATGGAGTTTGTGAAGGTTGTGCTCTTGGAAAGCATCCACAAGAAAAGTTTCCAAAGGGGCATGCATGGAGAGCCTCTTCTCCATTAGAGCTTGTTCATAGTGATCTTACGGGCCCATTTCCTGTACCTTCCATGAGCCAAGCTAAATATGTGCTAACATTCATTGATGATTGCACACGATATACATGGGTATATTTTCTCAAATTCAAGTCTGAAGTGTTTGAGCATCTCAAGATCTTCAAAGCTCATGCAAAGAAGCAAGATGGGGAAAATGATCAAGATCCTCCACATAGATAATGGGGGAGTATGTCAACAATGATGTCCAACATTTTTGTGATGAAGTAGAATACAATTGCAAAACACAGTTCCTTACACTCCACAACAGAATGGGGTAGCTGAGAGGAAGAACCGATATTTGAAAGAGATGGAAAGTTGTATGTTGCATGCAAGGTATCTTCCCTCCAAATTATGGGTTGAAGCAATCAATTGTGCTTCATACATACAAAATATATCTCCTCACAAATCTGTCATAGGGAAAACACCTTTAGAAGCATGGAGTGGCAGGAAACCGAAGTCACACATTTCCACATTTTTGGATCACATGCATGGGCTCGTATTCTTGTAGACAAGAGGAAGGCTTTGGAGCCTAAAAGCAAAGAATGCATATTTTTGGATATCCAGATGGTGTGAAGGGTTATAGATTGCTAGATCTTTCTACAGAAACACTCTTCATTGAGAGGAGTGTCTATTTTGATGAAAGTCCCATGCAAGCATCTCGGGAGAAACCTGCCACCACTTTTGTGCTACCTACTCTTACTGATCTCAAGGATGATGCATATTATCATGCTGATCTGATTTTAGATTCATTTGAATCTGAATCAGATGAACATGTGCATGCATGTGCAGACCCAGATCTAGATCCAAATCCCAATTGGGCTTCCAATGATGATTCAATATCTCCTGTAAGAAATCAAAGAACAAGGAGCTTGGCTGATATTTATGATGTGCCTCATGCATTTTTGCTATCGATCCCATCATTATGCCAATGCATGCCTATGTGATTCAAGCATCTGATCCTCAAACTTATGTAGATGCTTTGCAGGGAATCCTCATTAGGAAGTAGTCATGGATGAGGAGTACAATTCTCTCATTATGAATCAAACTTGGGACTTGGTTCCACTTCCATCCAATCGTAAGCTTGTAAGGTGTAAGTGGATCTACAAAATAAATAAATCAGCAGATGGTCTAGTGAGAAGATACAAAGCAAGGTTGGTAGCCAAAGGTTTTCAGCAAGTTCATGGCATTGATTATGATGAGACTTTTGCTCCGGTGGAAAAAATGGACTCCATTCGATTGGCTCTTGCCATTGCAACATCAAGAAGGTGGGATATTCATCACATGGATGTGAAGAATGCATTTCTTCATGGTGATCTTGAGGAGGAGATATACATGGAGCAACCACAAGGGTATGTTCAAAATTCCTCATTGGTATGCAAACTCAAGAAGTCACTATATGGCCTCAAGCAGGCACCTAGAGCTTGGTATGCCAAAATGGATTCTTACCTTCTGTCTCAAAATTTCATGCGATGCAAATCTGATCCAAATGTTTATATGTTGAGAACATCTGACTCTTTTTTGCTCATAGTACTCTATGTAGATGATATACTAATAATAGGTGATTCAGCCACAACCATTGCTGCAACCAAAGCAGCTTTGCATGATAGATTTTCCATGACGGACATGGGTCTCCTCAACTTTTTTCTCGGTCTTGAAATCAGCCATAATGAATCAGGTGTCCAAGTTACTCAATCCAAGTATGTGAGGGATCTCTTGGCTCGATTTCACATGAGTGACTATAAGCCAACAATCACACCTTTCCTATCGGGGGTAAAGCTTGAGGATGGCCAGGATACACCATTAGTTGATTGCACACTCTACCATCAACTTGTGGGGAGTCTTCTTTATCTCACTCACTCTCATCCAGATCTATCATATGCAGTGGGTGTTGTTTCCAGATACATGCAGGAGCCTCATGAGCTACACTGAAATTTACGAAGCGGATACTTCGTTATGTTCAGGGAACCATCAACTATGGGATTCATTATTCAGTTGGATGTACTTTGGATCTCATTGGCTATACTGATTCTGATTGGGTTGGTGATAGCATTGATCGCAAGTCCACTTCAGGATATGTTCTCAGTTTGGGATCTGGTCCCATTTGTTGGTCAAGTAAGAAGCAATCTTCCATTGCTCTATCATCCACAAAGGCCAAATATAGAGGTGCAGTCAACGCTACCATTCAAGTTATTTGGTGCAGCATAACTTTCTCACTAACACAGTATATGTTTTCATCACCCGACCATGATTTGGTGTGACAATCAAAGTACACTAAAGGTTTGTAGAGATCCAATACAATGACAGCGGACAAAGCACATTGAGATCCACATGCACTTCATCCGAGATCTGATCCATGATGGTGTCATTGATTTGCAGTATTGTCCAACGTCTCACCAAATTGCTGACATCTTCACGAAGAATTTCACCGAACAAAAGTTTCACTTTCTCTGAGATCTTCTTGGGGTGAAAGGAACTTAACATAGTAGTTTTCTTGCTATGTTAGAATCTATTTTGAGGGGGGGTTTGTTCCCACTGGGTTTTCTCTCTTTCCTCATTCTTTTCTTTTCTCCTTAGTTAGAATTAAGGGGGTGTTAGTGGTTAATTCCAATTGACCACACTTCAGTTCACCTAACACAGATTATGGATCACTTGCATTCAAATGAGTTAAGATCCACTCTACTCAAATCAAGGTTTTTAACTTCATTCTTCCCCTAGTTGTTGCTCTTCATACGAAGCTTAATTTCTATTAAATTGTATATTGTTTGTTTAATTTAACAGAAAGAAAATTTAATATGATGTGTATTAATTGAATGCTCAGGTGTTTTTTTCTCCAGCTACTATATTTTATTTTTAATCTGCAAAGTTCTATTTTTTTATTTTTGGTTGATCTATGAAGCTATAGTTGTAAATTTCACATAAGAATACACCATTCAACTACAAAATATTTGTAGAGATACATTTGCGCCATTGTTTTGGCTCACATAACTCATGAGTATAACAACATGTTGCATATTGACATCATAATAATAGTCTCACCACCCATTTTCTCCACTCTTCACACATCCAATTGGATTATAATACAAGAGGTTCTATAAATCATGGTTTTCTAATACTATGTTTAAGGTTTCATGTGTCATTTAATTTAAAAATTAGTCATTATCAATAGGTAATTGAAATTATAAGCCTTACTTAAATATTATTTTCTTGAGTGTTAATATACCCTAATTCCTTGAGTATCAATAAGTCAAAAAAATTACATATAGTTTGGTTTAGTATTGATTTAAATTAGAGTCTACGTCAAATTCATATTTGCATGTCATTATGTGATGTCATAGTTAGCTAAAATTTTAGTTATAACTTTTAGCTATATTAAAATTTAATAAACATTTGGTAAATTATTAAGAAAAAATTAAAAAAATTATTATTGTGAATCAATGTATGTAAAGTTCAAAATTTTGAGATAAAATCATTTAGGAAATTATATAAAGTCATTTTCAAAAATTGAAAAATAATTGCCTTTCGGATACATTTTCGGTGGAAATTGGCACCCAAGTCAAATATTTCACATTGAGGGGTTATGATGATAAATACAATGTGAAAAATAGTGAGCTTCAAATATTCATCAACTAAATAAGAAGCACAACATTGGAGAACAGAGGCACGGGAGGTTGGAGGTCGATCAATGACCTCTCGTTAGTCGCCAACGGTGAGGCCACAAAAAGTTTTGGTGGCATTTTATTTCAATGTGCTTTCTTTCAATTGCGTGTACCTATAATTGTTCATATGTAGTTTACATTATGTTCATATTGTAATAAAGTGAGCATATTCCTATGCAATCCCTAAAGTGAAAATATAGTAGAAAAATAAAATCATAAGGAAAAAGAAACAACATGATACTTGCAAATGATGAAAAGGGGTTCATACCTTGGACAAGGTTCCATATTTGATGAGCATGGGTTCATATAGGATGAACATGGGTTCATACCAAGGTTTTTGGTCAACCTTTGAAAAACCATTAATGAGCCAAGACTATCGGAACATAGGGGTGGAAAGCTTCATAAGGAAGTGCAATTATTTTTCTCCCATGTTCACACTAGGGGTAAATGTTAGGAAATAATTATTGTAGTGCTCACATATTATTTCAAGAGCTAAAATACTCCATGGGTGAATGGTAAAATCTATTATAAATATTTTTTTAACAACTTACAATATAGTTTGGTTGGTTGAATATTTGTTGAGTTGTTAAAACAACTCATAAACATTTGGATAATTGCTTTTTACATTTTCTATTTACTAGAAACTATATTCTATCTATTTGTAAGTTTTCCCTTGTGAATTTTAATATACAAAGAATATTTTCCCTATGCAATTGGCTCATACCTATCGAGGAGCATTGCAATGCATTCCACAACTCGATGAGATATATCTCTAATGATATTCTTCACGTTATGGTTAGAAACATGTGATATAGACTAAAACAATATAATACAGAGACCTTGATCCGACATTTACACGTTATTAGCAAAAACATTAGTGTAGGAAAAATTTACACCTTGACAATAGTGTGTTATAAGGGGTCGTGTAATTTATTGAAAACCAAAATTGAACAAAAATAATGTCTACAATATTTACACTAAAGTATCTCAAGGGGTTGGGATTTTACTCACAGAAGAAAGTATAAAATAAGAAGTGAGAAGAAAGGAACGAAGGAATGTGTGAGAGAGAAAAAAAGTGAACTTAAATTTTGAATAAGTAAATGTAAAGAGTATTCTAATTTGAAAATAAAACATATAAAATATTATTGATTAAATTCTGAAATTTTGCACCATGTGAAACAAGACACAAAAATGCATTTTCAAATGTAAGAGAGAATACCAAATCACCAAATAATGTTCAACATCAAGTCTAGAAATATTCCTTGTATTTATTGATATTGGGATGAATACAAAGCTTGATACATGATTTAACCTAAATGGCTAATTTTCTCTATAGGGTAGAAACCAGGTGTTAGATTATCCTAATTAATTAGTTTCCAAAGCTAATTGCATAATATCAAGAATAACCATTTAGAAAAATAAGACTCACATCCAAAACTTCACCAAACACATATAGCATGACCAAACACATTTTTAAAAGCTTAAATATACCAATGCGCGGTGAATAAGTAATTTACCTTTTTTATATAAGTTTTTAAAGTTTTTTACTGATTTATTTACTAGTCATATTTTATAATATTTTGTGCCACCAAGTGGGACACGCTTATATAATTTAACCCAATATGAATTGGATGATATACTATTCTCTATGATGATCTAGGTTGTTCGATGATTGACATAGGTGATTTAATTAAATTTAAATCTTAATAAAAGGATTGATATCTAATGAATATAATAGTAACAAGTAAGATATATCATGCAAGAAACAAGAAAGTGTGAGGAATGGTGAGCTAAGAATTAATTAACTTGTATCCAAAGGTCCGGCCTAAATTTGGGCTAGAAAATGAGTGGAATAGGCTACATCTCAACCGAGAAATCTTCGAGATAGTAAACTAGGACATGAAATTCATTTGGACAGGGAATGCTCATATCTTGTGAGACCTCCTAGGTGCTAGTGTTTGAGTTGGGTGCTAGTGTCCCGAAACAACTCTAGATCTAATATTTTTAAGGTTTGATGATATTAATTTCCTTTCACTTTTTGTTGTATGCACATTGATGTAGAGTTCCACTATTTGACCCGAACATGTAAAACAAACCGTAGCTATCTAGAAAAATATCAAGAAAACATTACATGAAAAAATAATGCATATACTTGAGTCGGACTGACCTCAAAGCAGTCATCCCCAATGTATTTTTTGCTAATCATTGCACTACATTTCATACTCTTTTTTCTAGTTCTAATGTGTGTGTGTGTGTGTGATTGAATTGTGTCCCTTGTGCTTGAATTCTTGAAAGAGGGATTTTGAGAACCGATAGTGAAAACAATGCACCACAATGAAGTTGCACTCCGATGGTAACGTCAAGCTCCAACACAATAAGCAAGATTTGAATAATGGAAAGAATATGAAAATAAGAAAACAGGTCTGCTCATACTCATAGATCAAAAAAGGAAGTACAAATAGGGGTGTTGTGTAACCCCCATGCCTAAACAAGGAAAGAATCTCAATGATGCCACTGATGCATATGACGTGACTAATGCATATGATGCCACTAAAGGAGGAGTTACAATTCTAAATAAGGAATGTAACTCCTATGACACACTAACACAAATGACAATGAAAAATTCTATGATAGAATCTGACACTTGTCATTTGACTTCCTAAGACCTATGACTCTCGCAAGGTGAGATGACTCACCAGGTGATGTGGATGATGACTAGGCATGTCACACACACCAACACCCCCTTCATCGAAGTTGAGGAAGAGGTCATAGTAAGCCAAAACAGAAAAGAAGACTCCCTAGACAACTAAGAAAGATGTGTCAATGGGGCCCAACAACTAAAGGCTTGATAAGGTGCCCATATACAAACAAAATCTTTCTGTAAAGAAGAAGAGAGAAGGAGGAGGAGTATATAACCCGAAGAAGATGGGCAGCTGCAGCAGACCTCACCCCAAGAAGAGACCGCAAGTGAAGAAATTTCACCTCAATGAAGGGCTTGGTGAATATGTCTGTAACCTGATCAGTTGTTTGAACATATTGTATGTCAATGATGTTTTCATGTATCAGCTCCCATATGAAGTGCATGTGAATCTCAATGTGCTTCGTCTGCTGATGTTGAACTAGATTTCTACAAATCGAGATAGTGCTCATGTTGTCATAGTAGATAATGGTAGGCCGCCAAAAGTGGATGCCAAACTCTGTCAAGATACCCTGTAACCAAACAAAGTTCTATGGCAGCGTTAACTACTCCTCTATACTCTGCTTCTTGATGATATGGCAATGGCATTCTACTTCTTACTAGACCAACTGACAGGACTTGAACCAAGAGTGAAGCTATAGTATGAGGTAGACTTCTGATGATCTAGATCACCGGCCCAATCTGAGTCTGTAAAACTAACCAAGTCAATCTCAGTCCATCCTAAGTAATGAATACCATCTGTGTGAGTGCCATGAACATAGTGAAGGATTGCTTTGCTAATTTTAAATGCAGCTCATGAGGCTCTGCATAAATCTGGACATGATCCCGATAGCATACGATAGATTTGGTCGAGTGTGAGTAAGGTAGATCAAGCTCCCCACCAACTACCGATAAAGGGTACTATTAACCAAGGGGGAAGAGCAATCAGAAACCAACTTGACCCCGGAAAGAAAAGGAGTAGGTGAGGACTTGAAATCAAACATGTGAAACCGAGCAAGCAAATCAAGAGAGTACTTAGGTTGCGAGATCATAATTCTTGAGTCGATTATGAAATCTGGATCCCAAGAAAGTAATGAAGCAATCCTAAGTCGACATGGATAACTTTTTGCCAAGGAGATCTTCACGCAGAATCAATGATAGATGAAGAGCTACCCATGATCAACAAGTCATCAACATAGAGAACAAGAATAAGCATGGAGTCATCCTACTACATAGAATATACACATTTGGGTCAAAGTGACACCGAGAAAACCCTGATGCAAGTAAAAAGGATTCCATCTTGGCATACCAAGCCCGAGGGGCTTGTTTAAGTCTGTAGAGATACTTATTTAACTTACAAATGAGTGATGGATTATGGACACAAACCGGAGGTTGTTCCATATAGATCTCTTCCTCTAAGTCCCCATGAAGGAAGGTACTCTTAACGTCCATCTGGTGACTTCCCATCTGTTAGTGGTAGTGATGGCAAGGGTCAGTCAAATGGAAGTCATCTTCGCAACCGGAGAAAAGGTTTTTGAGTAATCACCCCAACTACCTGGAGAAAAACCTTAGCTACAAGTCAGTGCTTTATACTTTTGACTTCTCCATTAGCTCTATACTTTGTTCGATATATCCACCTACACCGAATGAATTTTCTTCCTTTTGAAGAGGGTAAGATCCCAAGTGTCATTCTTTATGAGTGAGGAATACTCCTCATCCATAGCAGAATCCCACTTAGGAATCCTAGAAGCTTCCTAGAAAGATGGTGGATCAGAAGTAGAGGTGAAGAAGGAGTGGGGTCCAATGAAACTTGAGTGAGTATATGTCTCTCATCTGAAGGATCTCCAACTAAATCTCTAGCACTCTATAAAGTTTTCCTGGCCCAAAGAGGTCCCAAAGGTTCAAGCTCAAAGTTGGAAGATTCTTCACTCGAGTGAGAAGGGACATAGTCCTCATCATCACTACTATGTCGATTCAAAAGACTCAAAATTTTGAGGATTAGGAGGAGTAGGGAGAGGAGGAACTCACTCAACAACATCATCATCTGATGAGTCAGAATCTAAATTAGTGGGCAAAAGAACCTTAGTGGAAGTCAAAGTCAAGGATGACTCATCAAACTTCACACTCCTCTCAATATAGAGCTCATGGGTTGTAGGGTTCAACAATCGATATCCCTTCATGCCATCAAGATACCCGACAAAGATACAAGGTTTGGATTGTGGATCCAATGCCTTATGTTTCTTCTTGGGAATCCAAGCCATAGCCTTGGATCCGAAGACTCGAAAGTGCTCAACATTAGGCTTGTGTCCAAACTAGGCTTCAAAGGGTGTCATCCCTCTTACTTGCCTTGTGTGGAACATGATTCTAAATGTAATAAGCACAATTCACTACTTCAGCCCAATACTGTGGAGGAAGGGACTTCGAGTGAACCATACAAGTAGCCATATCCTTTAGAGTTCGGTTCTTTCTTTCTGCAAATCCATTTTGGGAAGGGTTTGTAAGCAATGTATGCTCTGCAAATCAATCCCCTTAGAAGTGTTGAAATCATCAAACCTATTACTCACATACTCACCTCCATTTTTGTTCAAGAACCTTGATAGACCGTTCCACTTGTTTTTCAGCAAGAGCCTTAAATTTTTGAAATGCTCAAAGACTTGAGACTTAAGCTTAAGAAAATATACCCAAGTATAATGTGAAAATTCATCAATGAAGGTTAGTATATATAGAGCTATAGTGAAAGAAGGAGATGGAAAGGGGCGAAAACATCACTATGAACAAGATCCAGGGACAAGTAGCTCTCCAGATTTTCCCTTATCAAATTTTTTTTTTTTTGGGTACTTTCCGAGGGTGCAACCCTCACAAATACCTTTAGAAAACTTAACTCGTGGTAACCCTTTGACCATTTCATTTTGGCTCAATTGTTAAAGGTAATGATAATTTAGATGCCCAAAACACTCATTCCATAGCTTGCTAACCTCATTCTCATGAGTGAGTAAGGCATTGGGAATCAAATCGAGAAGAGAAGTGGGAAAGGTATACAACTGTGAATGGTGATCCACCTTTCCCTCGCCACGTGCGATCAAGAGTTAAGCTCACGAATGATCACCGAGTTAGGACCAAATTCCACTCACATTCCTTCACCAAGGTGGGTGATTTGGTAAACTAATAGGAGATTGGTAGAGAGATTGGGAACACTCAACACTTGGTTAAATGTTCCACCTTCTATCTCTACTTGATCCACTAGTGAAACCAACACATGAGTGTCATCACCCAAGCTGATTTGGGACATGCCACATGGTTCAATGCTATAGAATTCAACCTCTAAAGAAGCCATGTGGTGCGAGGCACTAGAATCGATAATCTAAGTTGATGATGGAGCTGATCTAGCTATGAGGGCCTTACCTTTCTTCTTTTCACTTTTAGACTCCTTTGCTTTAAAAGACTCACCCTTCCCTTGAGCATTTTTTTTATTGGATTCAGAACAATTATATTATTCTTCTCAAGTAACTGAGTCAAGTGATCAATTTGTTTCAAAAACAATGATGCTCATCATGGCTAGAATTCTTACAATAGGAGCATTTATACTTTTCCTATTTCATCTTAGGCTCGAATTTGAAGTGTTAGTGTTGAGCTTAGTTGGGGGTTGGTTGGTCTTGGTTTATTTCTTAGGTTGGTCCTTTGTTTATTTCTTTTTTTTCATTTTTCTTGCCCTTATTCACCACAAGGGCATGTGACTTGGATTTTAGAGTCCCCATTTGAATGAGTTTGTCCTATTCTCAAATGAGTTGGGACGAAAAACTATCAAATGAGCGCATTTTCAGTACTACCCAAGGCGGATTTCATGGCATGGAAAGTTGAAACAAAGATAGAGTATTCAAGACCTAACTTAGAAAGAATCAACAAGATCAATTGAGAGTATTTCTTCTCCACTTTACATTCCTTTAGAAGCAGTCTAGTGTGGACAAACTTTGAGAAGAAGGCCTACAGGTTTTCAAAGTCACTAGGATTTAACCCTAGTAGTTCATTCTCCAACTCATGCGCTCTCATGTCATCTTGCTTCCCAAACATCTCGTCGAGTTTTTCCATGCTCCATCGGGTGTCGAGGAAGTTTCGATGTGGAAGAGAAAGTCGGAAGAGATGAACATACAAAGAAGACCTAAGGCTTCATCACAATGGTTGAACCATTTAGATCTTTCAGGGTTCATCATTAGGTTTTGTCTCTAACCCCATGGTGACACGGTATAACCCTTTACTTCACAAAACCAATATAATTTTAGATTTCCATTCAAAGAAATTAAAAGGTGTGAGCACCGGTACTTTAGAGATATCCATAATGAAGAGATAGAACCAAAGAATGCAAGGAAGGAAGGAAGAGAGAGAAAAAAACAACCACCCCGAACAATATTACACCCCCCATTTTAGAACTTTATAGTTTAGTGCGTTGTTTAAAATCAAATGTGACTATGTGCCGAGAACCAATCTATCACTCACCTTACAATCAGCAAATAACACATGCAAGAGTGGAGACAAAAATCAAGGTTCATGTTGGGCACAACAGTTTGACACCGTAAGCAAACACAAGAATGAGTGAAAATAAGAAGGGGAAGAGAAATCCTTGTGAGAAATAGTGTCTCACATCGCACAAAAATAATCCCTTTGCTATAAGACTGTGGCGGACACGCTCACAAGTCCACAAGCAATAAAAGGGATAGAACAAAGCTCAAGATGATTCAAAATGAGTTGAAACAAGCAATACAAAGACACCCCTAGAATGTGGCACTTTATAAAATAGTTCATTTACAAAATTGATAATCCCATCATCTAGAATGCAAAAAAACATGCAACTTTGACTAAAGAAGTGCTCAAAACCAAGAAACGAGTCAAAAGTTATAGCAAAAACAATTCTTGCAACTAATGGAAAAATGCTAATAAGCCTGCAAATGGATTAAAAAAGTTCCCTAAATGCATGCAAAGGGTGTCGTATGTATGCTCGTTGGAAATGGCATCAAATTTTAGATAGGGTTTATTTTAATTGCGGGGGATTATCCTCTTGCCAACCCAGAACCTCACCCTCCATCTTTGACACTCAAAGGAAGGATAAAAATACAACCAAAATATACCCAAAAAAAATTACAATGCCAAGATTAGTGTTATTCACCTGACCTAGGCTTATGATACTAACCAATGCCGAGTTGATTTAAGTGCTAATGCACTGAGTTACAAGGCAGGCCGAGCTAGGTCAGCGTTGACCGAGTTGAGTTGTTTTTACAAATTCTACTTAGTCAAAGTGGTAGGTGAACATTAAGTGGTGCACGGAGGTGAAACCACGTGTCAAGGTTTCTAAGCTGGGTGTTAGATGAAGCTAATGCAAACTGTTGCCACTGAGTTGAATGTTGTAACGACTGTCATGCAGAGCCTATATGCCTAGAGATCCCAATGCAGGTTCGTGTAACGTCTTAAGCAGAGGAGCTAGTAAATTCCAAACATGTAGCAAGCAGACCAGAGGATGAGAAAAGAAGACACAAGCATGAGAAAGAGTTAGCAGAGCCAAGGATCAATGAGCCTGCAATGTGAGTTGAGGATGGCCACACTAGAGGTGGAACACGGACCAGAGGTTCCAGAGGCCAAGAGCTGCATGCAGGTGGAGGGAAGAAGAACCACGAACCAGGCACTTTTAACCAAGGTCTCAATGCAGGTGGATAGGTTGAAGCTTCCAATGCACGGTAGACTCCAACAACATGAAACCAAAATGGAAAAATCAACAGTGTAGCGAGAAAACGAGTTGAATAACAACCCAAACCAATGACCTCGAGCACAATGCAAGACGTGAAGCGAGTCGGTAATCGATGTAAGAGACCCGAGTCGGTGAGATAAAAGGGAATGCAGTCGAGCATGAAAGAGGACAATACTATGAGCTACATTCCAACTCGGTTCTAGGATCCAACACAACACTTCTCAAATACCAAGAAATGACACTTCTTTTATCCTGTAGGAGCTGAATCTGAACACAACCATAACCAGCAAGTAACACACAAACAACCCAAAAACAACAGCCACTAGAATCTAGAAATATGCAAGTAGAGCACATGCAAAAGTGAGAGCTTGCACAAGCAACTACTCGGTAGAACAACGATGAACAAAGGTATAACACCCCAAACTTGCAACTGCTGAAACCTCAATGCAAGGTGAGCAATACAATTCCAAAGTAATAATCAAAAAAAAATTGCATGAGGAAATAAGAAGAAACCAAAAGTAATAAGCAATTGATAAATGAAGAGTGCATGTTTTACTAAAATAGGCTCTGATACCATGAAAGAGGGATTCATGAGAATCGATGTCGAAAACAATGCACCACAATGAAGTTGCACTCCGATGGTAATGTCAAGCTCCAATGCAATAAGCAAGATTCGAACAATGGAAAGAATATGCAAATAAGAAAACAGTCTACTCATACTCATAGATCGAAAAAAGGAAGTACAAATAGGGGTGTTGTGTAACCCCCATGCCTAAACAAGGAAAGAACCTCAATGACGCCACTAATGCATATGACGTGATTGACGCATATGACGCCACTAAAGGAGGAGTTATAATTCTAAATAAGGAATGTAACTCCTATGACGCACTGACGCAAATGACAATGATAGATTCTATGACATAATCTGACACTTGTCATTTGACTTCCTAAGACCTATGACTCTCGCAAGGTGAGATGACTCACCAGTGATGATGTGGATGATGACTAGGCATGTCACACACACCAACAGATTACATCAAGATAATGGGATATAAATAAATTTCCCCAAAGATGAAAGTGTTATATGGAATTCAAAAATAGCCCCTACTTTGCATTGTTGAATAATACAACACAAAAATGTAGTCCTTGAATTTTTTTCTTTTCCCAAATAGTAGATAGTAAGTTATAGCCCAAAATTTTCAACCTATTTCCCTAATATAATTCATGTGTGTGTGTGTGTGTGTGTGTGTGTGTGTGTGTGTGTGTGTGTGTGTGTGTGTGTGTGTATATATATGATTCCATTGTTTGAGTTTTATCATTAACAACCAAAAAGGCCAACCCATAGTGATGAGTAGTAATTTAGAAAAGATAAAAGAATGATGCAACATTTCAAATTTGAGAAATGAGGGAAAAGGAAAAAAGCACCCAAAGTGGACAGTGCTCGAGTGCTGATGTCCCTAATGGGCATTATTATTTGGGATTCTTGGATGATATAATGTAACATAAAAATTTGGGTCATATGTTGTTCAACGTCCAAAAGTAAAGTAGTCCTTCGAGAAAAGAAAATGATAAGAGTATCAAAAGGATAAAGTAATGTAAAAACAAAACAAGTGTGATTAATTTCTAGTTTTCTTACATAAGAATCATGCATATAATAATATACTCATAGGCATGATGTAAATAGAAAGTGCATTCTTTTGTGACTAAACTTTCCTCCACTTTATGCTAGTGAATGAATATTTGGTAGCATAAATTAGATAGGAAAAGCATACACGGCGAGAGAGCCAAAGGGAATTATAACCGATAACATGCCAAATGAGAATTGTACTTGATACCGTGTTGAATGGAGATTATAGGATATGTTTTGTGGAATCTAAAAGAGGATAAGGATCCTATGGGTGACCTTGTGTGCATAGTAGAGATGATGCATGTGTTTGCTCCATGAATATTTCCTTTGGATGAGTTCATTGTGCTTGATATTCTCTCCTTATTCCATTTGTGTGTTTCCCTTTAGTAAGTTCGGAGCTGAAAAATATGTTAAGTGTAATTATTTTTAATGATAAATGAAATTTAACTTTAACTCGGGGTAAGTGCATGGAAGTGGGGGACCAAAAGGGGGTCAAAAGTGGACACATTTTCCCCGAATCGGTGAAAATTAAACTTCATCTAATAATTTGGCATACATATGCTCAAAATTTGACAAAGTGATAAGAATAAGTACCATAGATCTCGGAATCTAGTTTCTAAAATAATAATGTTTTTTGAAAATGGTGGATATTAAGAGTAAAATGTGGTGCACACACAAAGTATGTATATTTTGAGTCAAAAAGATAAGAACCTATTGTTTGTGTGCCCCCATTTTTTGATTTTATACATTATTTTTTAAATCCCTTCAATAGAAAGTTAGCTAATACCACGTACGAGGCACCAATAATTTTTCAGAATGTTTAGATGAATATATAAATTTTTTTATTAATTTTTAAAGTGCACACATCCCGAAAATGAAATATTTGTGTATACACCCCAGTAACTTTGAGGAAAAAATTCATTTTTGTTATTATTCTTTTTAATGCGTGTAGAATGGAGTTTAGAAGAGACATTTTTTTTTAAATGGATGAAAAATTGTAAATGTTGCACCAAAACGTATGCATAGGTTTTGGCAAGAAAAAGGCATTAGTAAAAGAAATTATGGATGAAAAGCCTTAAACTAATCGGATTTTAAAAAGAAGTATATTGTCACCAAGGTAAAACTGATCTTGACATCATAGTATAATTATTTTTGGAATATTATGTTATAATGCATGAGATATCGAGGTGTGCATGTGATATTTTGATGGTTTTTTTGTAAAACACGGATTTATTCACAGTTACACAATCCAAACCTTAGGTCCTGAAATCCAAGGAAAATCCAAGCCTATGGATTGGGAATTTCAAACCAAAATATGATGAAACATGAGTGCATTATAAAGAAAGCGCACTATAACCCAAGCATGTTATAACACGCTCACGTTCATGTTTGCTATGTAATATATGTGTTTATGGGAACAAACATTTAATAGTGAAAGTTGACTTCTTCGGATGATTTTAGGAGCTCTATAAGGAGTTGGGAGGAAAAAAATAGGAACTGGAAAGATATCTAAATCCTATACATGTTGGTAACATCTATTTTTCTAAGACTTAAAGGTTTCATGAATAATTTAAAAATAGTGTAGCTTCCCCTCTCGGTTCTAGATTAAAATGGCCCTAAATTTGCAAGCTCTGAGAGATGATCACCACATGGTGATAGGTGAATATTTCTAAACATTGATAAGTACCTTTGAGAATGGGAACTTTCATAAATAAACTATTTTTACCATGGGTAACGATCTCATGAGGATGGGGCCAAATTTTGTGAGTTGAAAACACCTTCCTAACACCCCAGGTTGTGTTTTTGAGTGACGAAACTTCTAACATGAAAAAGTGGTAATAAATGAGTTACCATGAGTTGAAAGTGTATTTCTAAAACTTCAAGTGATGACTTAAGTGTTTAAAAATTGTTATGAGACCTACATTGTGATGGGAATAAGATGCTCTCTTCTAATTACAAGGCAAGAGCGAGGATCACTCTCTTAATTTTCAAGGAATCCATAATTAACCCTAGTGATCACAAATCAACTCCATGATTCTCAAACCATTTTATGATTATCTATCACTTACTAAAATATGTATTCACCATGTAGATTGAAAGATTTTTAGTGAAACACATTCTTTTCATGTGGCCACCTGTTGGACTAAAATTATGTGGTTATAATGTCCTTCCTCCTTTGAAGTGTGATCACAATACAAGGTTCAAATGAGTGTTTAAGAACACTACCAAGTGAGTGACATCAAGTGAAACTTGGAAGATTTCTCATTCTTACATATATCGTGCTATCTATAAATAGCATCCTCTTACCCCTCCTAGCTCCATAATTCTCCTCAGATGGAATCAACTTCAGGATACTCATACACCTCTTTGTTCATATGCCTCTCATCAAGAAATATAATTCCTTGATCTTTCACACATGATGCTCCTAAATACCTTGGTATCTAGACTAACTCATCTTGGCTTGTTCCTTGAAGAGGTTTTAACATGAATGAATATTCAAGATATGATGATCTTCAACTCACTCTATGAGCTTCCCATTTCACCTTTGAACATGATGACACCCTTTTTAACTTCACAATTCACTTCCCTAACCAAGATGTCACATGAGTGGAAACATGCTTATAGTATCGAGGACACATCTTCACTCAATTTATCCTTAGGGAAATATGTTTCCTCCTCTATATGGAAGGATTTATCCTTGAATGAGACTTGAAGGAATGTTTGAGGGTGAGCTCCATCTTCTTGAACTCAAACTACATTAAAGCACTACGAAAGCCACTCCTGAATTGCAAGATGTGAGCACATCACCAAGTATTGATTAATTGTTTAGGAACAACCTAAAGATGTATGCACCATTTATGAGATCTAGATGACTACCATCACCCCTCATGGTGATCCTTTTTCATCATGCTCATGATGATCATTCCCTTAATGACTTGAATTTCAATGAGGTTCTTGATGTTTTAGATCCTTCACAGACCTCATGATTCTTCTGATTACACATATTGTCTAAGTGAGTTTCTATTACACATTTTGATGCATATTATTTCCCTCTAAAATCATTCGGGGACTCTTGGAATATTTCATAGAAGACAACATTCACCATTGAAGCTCTCATTCCCTACACCTGAATACCGATGAATCCTAAATCATATTTTCTATCTTAAAATTTCCTAAATTACTTTAGAAAACTTAAATTTTATTCAAAATCACCCTCAGATGCTTTATAATTTCCCTTAACATTCCCAAAGTGTGTTTACCAACTGAAAATTGCCAAAATGTCCTTTTTAGGCCTTTGGAGGAAGTTATCTTTCACTAAATCTTACTTGAATTAATTTATCACCTTGGGTAATCATCCTTACACACTAAAAACTTTAAAACATTTTTAGCAAATGTCCTCTCGAGCTAGGGTGAAGGTTGAACTAAAGGCAAGCTAGTTAGAGGAAGGATGCACAATGACTGGAAGGATGCACATATTGATGTCTATCAAGAGGAAAGGGATTGAATATTGCTACACCCTTAGTCTTATAACTTATACTTGCATATTGTGATCATTTATCTACATTTTGGTGTTCTTGGTGTTCTATTGCTACGTATATTCAAATCTATTAAGTAATTTCATTACAAATATATAGTCGTAGTTCATGACATCTAACATTTACTTCCAACCTTGATAGTTTTTAATTAAGTCTCATGGTTTTCTCTCCTAAATCTCAATTTTGGGAGCATATTAGGCATCCATAGATCTATGTTATAAAAGAAGAAACTTGAATTTAATCCTCCTAAAGCTTATTCAATGGGTAAATGAGTAAAGAAGGGTATGTATGATAAGAAATATAAATTTTCTCCCTATCAATTTATCTAAAACCCTATTTTGGGGTTTCAATAAGAAAATATTGATATCTAAGTTGATAAGGATTCTTAGAAGATAAATCTACCTATAATTGGGTTATAAAACTTAGGAGTCTTTTTGAGTCACACCATTGGGGAGAAAACTCTATTACCATTTTGGAGAACACCTTTTTGATAAATTTTATCCATGTGGAATTATAAGTTGAAGGTGAATCACATGTTCTGACCTCTACAATTTATTGATCTCATTACCAAGTACTAATTAAGTGTTTAGAAACAATCTTGGGAGGTATGTATTTATTGAGAGTATGAGATGATTGTAGCATCATCTTTGGTGGCCTTGGATCAAAATGTATGCTCAAAAAATGTAAATTATTATTCAAGATCTTTAGTTCCTACTTTATTTCCTCCTAACTCCTTACGGAGCTCCCGGAATGAGCTGAAGAAGTCAAGGTTCACAATTTGACTACTCATTCCTTGCACTCCGAAAGTCTACTCTTGAAAAAACTATCCCTGAATGATCAAAACTTTCCTAAATATTCCTAAACTGCTTTCCAACACTTTCAAGGATTTAAAATACCACCTTTTCATACTTAATACCTTCTCGTAACCTTCCTTGAGGATGCACACAGGCTCAAAATGGCTAAAATTTTCCTTTCTAGGCTTGATGGAGAATTAGTCTTTTACTACACTTCAATGAATGGAATAATGGACCTTGTTAAATATAATTGAAAAATTATACATGTTCACCCAATGCATTAATAATACCTTCAAGGACAAGGTGATCATGACATATGAGGAAGGTTATCCTAGAGAGGGATTCAAGAAGATTTGGGAGCAAGATTTCACATTGTGGCTTGGTTTTCATGGTTTAAGTTTTACATTTTTGGGTCAATCAATTCACATGAAAACATCTCCATATGAAGATCATCCTCTTACCCTTCTAGGATTCAAAATACTCCTTGAATGGAATCATATTTAAGATGCTCATACACTTCTTTCTCATATCCCTCTCATGAGAATATGTGACTTCTTGATCCTTCACACATGATGGTCTTGGATGTCTCAGTACCATGACTAGCTCATTTTTATTTGTTTCTTGAAGATATTTAGACACAATGGTAGAATCAAGATATGATGATCATCAATTCACTCCTTGAGCCTCACTTTTCACCTTTGAACATGATGATCTCTTATTCATCTCATAATTCACCTCCCTGCCAAGATGTCACCTGAGTGGAAGCATGCTTATGATGTCTGGACACCCTCTTTTTAGTTTCTCCTCATGGAGATAGGTTTACTCCTCCCGATAGAAGGATTGAACCCTGAATGAAACTTGGAGGAATGTTCGAGAATGAATTCCATGTTCTTGACCTCCACAATGTACTGAAACACTGTAAATTCCACCTCCTTGACTTGTAAGGTGTGAGTTCATTACCAAGCATCGATTAAGTGTTTAGAAACACTCTCATAAAATATGCATTATTTTTGCCTGATATTATTTCCACCATCACTGATGGTGAGATTCTCATATCATGTTCCTAATGACCATTCCCTTGATGATTTGAATCTTGATAAAGCTTTTGATGTTCAGATATTTCATAGAAATCATAATTTTTTTATTGTACCCATTGTCCTCATGATGCAAGGGCATAAAAGAAAGAGGTTACAATAATGTCAAAATTTCTTATCATCATGTTTATGGAATCAAGAATTCATGAGAAGGGATATAAAATGCAAAACCAAATACTAGTTGGATCCAAAATGATCATAACTTCAAATTAGAGTTTTTTCCCTCCAAGTCAAAAATTCAAAAGATAGAAGGATGTAAAAAGTGACAAATATGGTGCCTAAGGTTTTTTGAAGGATTTCTAAGGAAGAGGTAGGAATGAGTATTGAATTCAATAAGAATAGTAGAGGAATATTGTTTTACAAGGTTGTTTTCAATGCTTTTAATGTCAAATAGTGGAGATATGTTTGTGTTATTATCTATCCTGAATGTAACTAGAGGAGTTAAATAGAAAACCTATTGAGACATTCTTGTAGCTTGTAGCTAAAACATGATCTAATGAATGATCTAGAAGATTATTATAACTCTTTTTACAAGTTTATTTTTGTTCTAGGTTTGAAGACAGTGCAAGTACAACTAGGGCTTAGGTTTTTAAAACCCAAATCAGGGAATTTAGACCCCAAATTTGCAAGAATCAACAAAGAAAATGTCCTTGAAAGGAATATGAAGGAATTTTAAGTTTTCTTTTGTCAAAATCTGAGATATCATTGATAGTTAGTTTGCACAGTTACAATCACAGTTTGAAGACCTAAAGGGAGACTGAGATAGAGGGTTTTCAGGGAGTTTTTACAAAGAAGCACATATTGAAATATTGCATAGAGGGAGAAGGCATAAATGGGTATCTAGGAAACCCATAAATATGGTTTGAAACCCCCTAGATTGAAAGGTACACTAGAAAATGCACAAGACCAAGGCTAGAAGAGAGTTAATAGGCTAAAAATTAGAAAAGGTGATAACAAGAGAAGTTTAAAGGGTTGAAATTTGAAAATTTTCATGCATTACACTGAGCCCAAAGGGTATCTAAGGATGTGTTTTTTAAGTTTTGGATATGAATAGATGTGCATACTCATGGATATTGCATGGGAATGGCTCTTTAGAGATTAAAAAAGCAAGGATTGATTAAACTTGAGAGGAATAATGATTTTTTGATTAATTATCACTTTTTAAAATTGTTTCATGTTAGTATGAGCATTGTGAAATAATATAAAGAGTTGGAAGGAGAAAATGGAAGCAAAAAACGTCCAATTTTTTTTTGATTTGGAATTAGGACACTTAAATCTAGTGAGAGGAATAGAGTGGAAGTCTGAGCAAATGAGGTTTTACAAGAAAATGAGTCATTTTAACAGTTGATTGGGCTTGTGTACAAAATGTGAGAGCAGGATATGGGGGTTGGAAGGGTATGTTTTAGGTTGATTATTCATTTTTTCATATTTGACCCTATAGAGCTTGTTGGAAAGAATTCTAAAAACAAGATAATAATGAGAATGATTGAAATTGGTTGTTATGTGTTGATGAATGCATGCAAATGTGTTGGATCTCAAAGCATCACCTCATGATGTTTTAGATCCTTCACAAACCTCATGATGACCATTCCCTTGATTATTTGAATCGATAAAAAAACTTACATGTGTTTTGATTTATTATGTGTTATAAGGAATTGCATGAGTCCATATATTCGAGAAAATGTTGTTACCTTTAGGAGTTGTGAGGTTTATAATATATAGTTTTGACACATCTTAAACTCCTATAAATGTCAATAACCAATCAAGAAGACCCCAAAACCTAAAAATGACTATATTATTTCACAAAATAGATATCGATTGTAGAATTTAAACCCTAAAAGTTTTAGACTGAATGTTGAAATCCTAAAAATACCTATGTACTAACCATATTAGAATATGAAAAACTATCTTCTAAACCATGACAGATGGAGCTATGAGACTAGTTCCATAAGGTCTAGAGTGACCCTAATTTCTTATATTTATTAAAATAAATTTAAATTATAATAAATAATAAAGTATAAATATTAATTTAAAAACTTATACTTAAACCATTTATTTTAGTAAATATATCCCTCCCATAAGCACATATACCACATAGCAAATAGGAATGCGAGCGCGTTATAATGCACTCATGTTTTAGGCTTGGTAATTACCAATCCTATAAATTCATAACGCTAGAGATTTCCCAAAACATACTCATGTTTCTCTTAAAATCAAAATGTGTCTGCTTTTGGTCCCCATATCCTTGCACTTGCCCCCTTAAAAGGAATGCGAGCGCGTTATAATGCACTCATGTTTGAACCAAGGATAAATACCAATCCTATAAATTCATAATGCGATAGAATTTTCCCAAAACATACTCATGTTTCTCTTAAAATCAAAATAATACTAAGGATTTAGGTCCTCTCTATCCTTAGCACTTTCCCTTAAAAGGTAAAATAGGAAACGTGTAATGAAAGTAAATTACACAAGGATAGAATACACTTGAATTTCATGAGA
The DNA here is from genome assembly GCA_018340775.1 of Taxus wallichiana var. yunnanensis. Taxonomy (NCBI): domain Eukaryota; kingdom Viridiplantae; phylum Streptophyta; class Pinopsida; order Cupressales; family Taxaceae; genus Taxus; species Taxus wallichiana. The sequence continues at coordinate 513,329,188 of CM031244.1, forward strand.
AAATGGATAGAATTGTTCATGTATGTTTGTTACCTTGGAGATGGTTAGAATAATACTAAGGATTTAGGCATCCTCTTATTTAGAGTCTTTTTTGGTGAGGGAAGTGTTATGCACTCAAAGTGTTTTGCCCCATCCATTTGAATACACCTTTTATGCACTTTTTTTCACCTTTTACTTGGTGAAAAATTGCATAGGTGAAAAAAATTGTGCCACCAAGGAGAGGAGATGTTATTTCATCACTTAAGAAGTCTTTTTCAAGTGTTAGGTGAGTGTTATCCACTCACACCTAATCTTCCCCCCTATCCATGATGAATATGAACCATAGTGCACACTTTTCCAGGCTTTGTTTCCCCTTTTCACCTAGTGAAAAAGTGCACGAGGTGAAAAAACATGTGCCACAAAGGAAGTTCTCCCTCTCCCATCACTCACAACTTCACACTTTCTTCCTAGGGCATGTTTCCACACAACGTCACTCTTCACCCTTGACCCCCTCCTTATGATGACTACCCTCTTAGTCCATTTTCACCATGTTGCTACACATTTTCACCTCATGTCCCCTTACCAAATTTGGTAAGGGACATGAGAGATTCCTAGACCCATTTAGTAACTCCTAACTCACCCTCAACTTGGGTTAAGAAAGAAGTTCCAAAGGTGGTTCAAGAGGTGGGTTTTCCTAACCTGAGTTAAGGGATGAGTGTTAAACCAATACTTAGCCATATTTTGGGCTTATTTTCAATTTTTTCCTCTATTTTTGAAGGTTATTATTCCATGAAGAACTAGACACCCATCATGCTCAAATCACTCTTTTTCTCATGCCTCACAAACCCTTGCTTCTATCGGTTATTGCATGACCTCACTAGTACAATAATCCATTTTTTATAGTATTTTTAAACTTGCATTCATGGAAAAATTCCCCTCGTATTTACATATTTGCAACGAGCCAAATGAGCTAAAAATTGGAGCATGAGATCCTCAAAACAGATTAGCTTTCCAATGAGTGCCTTCTCACCCCATGAAAATGGGTAGGATTGGAGTTATGAAGGAATATTATTTTTTAAATTCTACCATGTCATATGAAGAAAACATAGACATGTAAGTTTACTTTTCAAATTCATGAAGATCCGGACAAGAAAAACCCCTAAAATTGGAGCAAATTATCTTGTTGAGAAGTAGAATTTTTGGAGACCTTTTTCGCTCGATCGACACTCCATGGCTAATGTATATATTTATAAAGTACCCATTCAAGAATATTATTAAGAGTATTAGGTATTAAGGATGAATGTATTTAAGACACTCGGTTCATTCCTAAGGAGGAAAAGTGATCAAAAGTGCAAATCCGGTGAAATTACCAAAACTAACACCTAGGAAGAACTTACTAAAAATAGTAAGTGTCCGGAAAATGCTCAAAATGGTCATAGTTATTCATCCTCCATTCCTAACTAATTTAAAACTTTTTGGAGAAAAAAATACATGCTTTCAAAAGAGTGGAAAGTGGCATTGTGTCTCAAATAGAAGAGAATCCCTCTCGGTCCTCAATTTTGGTTGTAGTAGTATGTTTGGATCTCAGTGTCCTCCTCACTTCACTAGATGGGTTGATTGAACGGTTAAAGCATGTTCCATAAAATATATCACAGTGAATCATTGCATGATTGGATTGATTTCACCTCATCTCATTTCTTATTTTGTTTCCCCAATGGTCAATATCACAATGTTGAACTATGCAAGCAATGGTCTCAATTTTCATCAAGAACTTGATAGTTTAGAGGCATTTCGGTTGTTTCAAAGGTTAAATTCTTGTTCGAGTGAGGGAAATATTACCTCATTATATTGAATTGTATTCACCTCCCCTTATATTGGCCAATCATCCAAGGCATGATATCACCATTTTCAATGTTGCGTAATTGAGGTAGAGTTCTCCATCGATGCATCACGAGTTAGGAAGGGTCATTGTGCGTTAAGTTTTGGTCTTCATCACCATCAAAGCTAATAATCATCTTCATTAGGGGTGGAATCATCTCCATTCATGTTCGGGATCCTCGTTCCTCTCCTCTCTCATTCTTTCTCCTCTTCTTTCCTCCTTCTAATTCATCATTCTATGTAATCATGACATTTTTTCCTATTTACTTAAGGGATGATGAAATATTTGTAAAATGTAAAATTTAAAAGTAATCTCTCAAATTATAAGAGTGGTAATTAATTTTTATGTTCTAAGGGTAATTTAAAATTCACAAGTAGAATAAGAATGGAAAATTCATCTAGGGGTAGATGAAGAGGCAATTCACAATGCTATAAATTGGAATGGATTCTCCATTCTAAGGGATCCTAAATATTTAAGTTCTTGGTAGAAATAGTGGATTGTGGTTTGTATCACCAACAAAAAAATAAAATTTACATTTCTTCCATTTCCTTTCTCATGTGTTCCTCTATTTTCTCTCTTTTCTTCACTTTTCAAGCATAGTGATCAATAAGTAAGTTTGCATCCTTGACAAATTAATCTAATGAACTATGTGTCTTTAATTTGTTAGTCTCACTAATGGCTTACATTTTTTTTTCCTATGATTGAATGTCAAACTATTCCATTTATTGGGTGTGAACTCGATATTTACTTCTCACAAAAATAACCTTCCCTTTCCTAATTTCTCTCCTTTATCCCTCATTGTTGCAATTTCTTCCATTGTATGGGTCGTATACAAGCACTTTATCACATGTTTAATGAAGTATGCTTGTGTGATCCCTAGCCTATTTGGCCACCCCCACAACATTAGATAGAATTATGATAGTTTACATTCAATAATGGGAGCCTCCCCATACACAAGAAGGAGAGGTATAGCCCCGTGAGTGTTGGTGGAAACACATAATTTTTCACTCGCCAAATTATTTCACCAAAAGATATTTAATAATAATGTTAGTAATCATAGTCATAACAAATTTGTAGAACATTTCAGTTACAACATAAATAAAATTCTTATTTGGGTGTTACATAATCTTAAGTCTAAAGGTGATCACAAAAAGAACCATTAGTTAGAGTTACTTATGAAGACCATAAATGAACAATGATTCAAAGGCATGTAGTTACATTATCCTTAAAATTCTCGCATTATTAAAAACCTTAAAACTAGGTTGTTCTATGAAAATCTCAGAAAATATGTTCATAACAATTGTATGTAATGGATCTAGTCAAGTAATTTCATATTTTCCGAATCCATAATTTTAATGTATTTGATTTTACCATTAATTTTAGTTTCTTTACATAGTATGGGTAATGATTGCAATAATAATTTATACCTTACAACATGGTGGATGATTTATTTTATTCACAATATTTACGAAAAATGTTCCCTAAATGCACTTAACAATCCACATTAACTATGATGCCATTGTGTTATGGGGATTTATATAATCGAAAATAATTTTTCAAAACCTTAGTATATATGAATCCAAAGAATTGGATTTTTTTATCGGTGGAGAAATATCTCACAATTCTAGTTTCAATGTTTCATAATGTACACATATTCAAAGAAAGGATAATATTGATTAATATACCAATGCTAACTCAAGGATGATACCCCTACAATCTATTACATTAGTTAGACACTTATGGGAATTGTTTTTAGATTTATTATCTAGAGATACAGAAAGAATAGTAGAAAAATCACAATTATGTGATTTTATGAAGATTGGATGCATGATTGAAATTAATGGTAATGCTACTATACACGTTCTTGACTTTGGAATACCTTACCTTGGATTGACATGGATAAAAATTAGATTTATACCCATTGGATTTATGCACAACAATGAAAGGTATTGTAGTTGAGGTTTTTAATGTTTTCATGATTAAACAAGTGTCAAGGAATTAAAATTTGTATATGGTAGATATTTTATTTGGTTATACCACAAGTTGATATCATTTCATCCTTAACTATTCTTAAACAATGATTTTCCCGAGCAACTAGTTTAAATAAATAATTCATGGGTGAGACAAGGGTATCCTATGACTTGTGATGCATAGTGTCATTGTGACATATGAGTTGGAAAATTTTTGTAATTATCACATAGTTTTTGTATTTATAGTGTCAATAAAATGTCTGAGCTACCCCTTAACATGTCATATTTATTGAAGTGAGAATTTTGATGGTTTTTGGTTGATCGGTGTAAAAATAATGTCATTCCATTTTTCAACTTGTCATTTTCATCCCACTATTTTTATGTGCTCACTAAAATATTTAAACCATATCCATCTATAAAAATCTACTAGAAATACACGTCCATGTCCATGGTTTTGAAAAAATAACAAGAAAACACTTCCCAAAAATAATGTGGATACCTTAATGTCAAAACGTGAGGTTTTGATTTTGATGGGAAAAGATATGGACACTTTGAATAAATTTTTCATGTTCAAGCTCCAAGTCACAATAATAAAGAAAAGTGAAGATGTGTCATATATTTCACAACCAAAACATGTATGATTTTTAGTGGTTTGTTTCATATAAGTAAGTTCGAACCCTAAAATCTACTAAAACACATAAGGTTGTGATTTTAATGGGCAAAGATATGGAAACTAAATAAATTTTTCATGTTCAAAATCCAATTTATAATGATAAATAAAATTGAAGATGTATCAAATATATTCAAACTAGTGACCATCACACACTTGTGATGACCCCAAGTTTGAGGGGGTTACCTATCCAACATAAATCCAACTATCTCACTCATTTTTGTCTAGTGGCTTGTCCATCACAAACCACTTGAAAAAAGGGGGAAATGTAGACACCAGAATTAGGTCACCCTAATTCCCATATGTGTGTACACACTCTAGGACACCCCTTCATAACTCCACGTGGTCATTTAACCCTTCTACCAATTATATTTACCTTTTTACCACATGTAAGCACCTGTAACAATAAAACAAACTAAAATAAATTAAAAACAAATAAAAATATAAACCAAACAATGTAACCTCCAAAAACCCTCCCACAAGATCAAAACAACCTTAAATTCATTACAAAACCAAAAACCCTACAAAAGGAAATGGTTAAAAACAATTTAAACCATTCCCGCAATTAAGCGCGATCGAGTTTAAACAACATCGATTCTATAAAAACTAACTCAAGAATTTTCCCAAGGATTACAAAAATTATTCTTGATATCCAACCTCCAAAATTACTCTTGACATATTAAATCTACTTGGTTTCATGCCTTGAACATATGTGGAGTGATCAAGACCTTCTATTGTCTCATACTCTCCTTGGAGAAATCTATTTCTCCACAATCAATCATCTAGGTTTCATTCTCATCAAAGGTAAGTCCTTGTTTTTAAATGGTAACCCTTTGTTCTCAAATTCACTCACACTAATCCAAGTTTTAGCATTCAAAACATATTCGGTTTTCTACCAACAATCACAAGCATTAAAAATCACATTGTGATCCACGTAGTTTAGTAGAAATCAATATCGCTTTCCCACATCAACACCGATACACCGAATCAACATCGATCCTTGCTAAACTTCCCTTATTTTGCATGTCTAACACATTTTTGATTTTTTATCCTATTATCCAAGAATCATGGATAATAATTTGTTTCTTGTAAGCCCATTTTAAATGTTAAATGGTCGCTCCAAGAGCATCTTATGAACCAAATACCATTTTTGACCCACCAATAGTGCATCAACCATTTGTGTGGGAGAAATATGACATGGACTATGAGTTAATCCTCTTCGTCATCACCCTCACACCTAACCGAGATGATATCACCGAGTAGTTGGGCATGCTCCTTAAAAAGGATGATGGGGCCAACATCTACTGGGAAAATGTTTTCAAACCTCCTTAACCTATCATCAAGGACATTGACTAAGTCCTTATATCTAGACACTACACATCTATAGTTTTTATTCATATCATTTGATAAATTATTTGTATTTCCATCATCATTTCCAACTTAAGTGTCTAAAAATGAGTTGACACCCTTTAAAAGAATCCCTTTGGTTACTTGGGATTTTATTTTTCTAAACTACTTGAATCATTATTATATAACATATTTCTTGTCCAAGTTGTCTGTGTGTGTGTAGTTTCTTGACTATTTGGAAAAGAATCACACCGTGTGCATATTCGGATCTTCCTTTTCCTGTTACCATCCATGCGGGTATCGCTTAACCATTTCATTTTTGAGTTTTAGTGGTTTTCTTCATATAAGTAAGATTGAATCCTAAAATATACTAAAACACATTTAAGGTTGTGATTTTGATGTGCAAAGATATGGACACTTTGAATAAAGTTGTCATGTTTAACCTCCAATTCACAATGATAAAGCAAAGTGAAGACATGTCACATCTCTCCATCACATGTCATTTTTTCCCTTTCTTTTCCTTTAATGATGACTCTATGTGTTGTCATTACCATTATGTTATTTCCTATTTTTAATTTTCCAAGAAGTGGAAAATTTTCCACAACTCTTACAATGCATATAAAGATCATATTAGTTATAAACCTTCTAATTATAACAATACATTGTCATAATTTTTATTATTATTATTGTTAAATTTACACCTAAAGGAATTTTGAAATGGGAGTTTTGTTTATTTTTATAACACACATCGGGAAATGGAGGGAAAAGAAGGCTTCATTAGAAATATTATCTAAGATGAAAATTATCATGCATTTTACCATTGATTTTTTCACCATTTGATGTCATATCCCTTGATAAGGTGCATCTTATTTCAATAGTGGTTTTTCATAATTATCCTATGCAGAGGAATATGGATTCATGAACCTATTTTGTTCCCATGTAACCAAAGAATTTGACAATGTTCATGTCATCTATATTGTAGGAATACAACATTTTTCAAAAAAATTGTTGTAAGATTTGAGGTCTCACATCAAATTAATAACTCCATATAATTTCAAGCTCTCTACCGAAAACAACACCATATGATTTTAGGTCCCAAATTTGAATGAAAATATGTATCATGAACAATTATATTAATAATTATTTTGAATATTTTTAATCCCCAATTTACCTCCGGGTTAATTTGGATAACACAGCTTAAAATGAACTTAGCCATTTTTATGGACTGAGACATTCAAACAGCGTCCAAATTACATTACCTAGAAGTACCGGTCATTGGAAATTAAAAACCTACGGGGAGTTAACCAATTCATTAGTGGGTTAATTTCAAAGGTCAATAGATGCTCATATGCCTATCAAATTCAATGTAGCATCAAGCAAAGACACATGGCAAGATTTTAGCTCTCCTCAATGCTTTTGGCTTCGGACGTCAAGTTCCCGAGAGTAATTTTTTTCATAATTCATCGTGTCCATATTACGTTGGGGATAAGTTAAACTTAGCAAGGTTAAAATGGTTACGTGGCAAAATTCAAAAGTAAAAATTTTCTAAGTCCCTTAAAGTAGCAAGTTGTGATGCGAAGCCTTCAAACTCTAACAAATGCAAATCCTGAAGCTATGTGGAGCCTTTTTTCTGGATTGCCTTTCGCATTCGATAGTGCGAAGAGCAAAAGAAATTTTGACACACGACACTATGAAGAAACATGGTTGTTTCTTATTGGCTTGTGCTTCACATTTTTCAATCACAAGAAAAATAAATTCTGACATTGCGAAGTGTGTGGAACTTCTATTAGCTCTCACTTTGCGGTTGTCGGTAGAGAAATAATAAAATACTAACAACCCGAAAGGCATGGATATTTATATTGTTTAGTGCTTCTCATCGATCAAAGGAGGAAGAAAAAAATTATGACATTATGAGATGCATGGAGTGATCTCATTGGGCTGGATGCTTTACAGGTGTCAGAAGGGAAAATCAAAAGGAATGACATTGCGAAGTTCGTGGAGCCTTCTCATTGGCTCACACTTCACAACGGTCGGTCAAGGGGATTTGAAAAATTGAATTGTGAAGGTGCGTGGAAATATTCTATTTGGATTGCATTTCTAAAGGAGTTAACAAGAGCAATGGATAGTCCGACATTTACATGAAGCATGGCAAGGTCTTACTAGCTCGCATTTCATAAAGGCCATAGATGGAGACAAAGGAAAAGGAAATGGAGGAAACGTAAAGGGAAGTAAAGCCCAAGCTCGCGACCTCAATGGTAGGTGGACACATAGAAAAATAAAAGATATTTCACATGTTGGCAGAGCCCAATCCCGAGCTAATAAGAGGTTTTCACGTGTCAAATGCTTATGCACCACTACATGCAAAATTTCAAACGGCCATATATTTTGATCAAGAGCTCCAAATTTGACAAAATTTATATCATTGGAAAGGTATCCTCTATCCCTTTAATTTGATGTAATCATATTTGGATTTTGGTGGCATATGATGGGTCAAAATGGAAAACAAGGCTTTGTAGGAAAAAAAGAGTGGTCTTGAGCACACAAATAATCAAATCAGATAGCTCAACTATGGGAATTGATGAAGTATGGCTTCATTTCCTTCTACATGATGGAATTAAAATAGTAATGGCCATGTAGAGTGCCCATTTTCTTTGCGAGAAGACTTCAATGGAGACTAATAGTGGTTGAAAGTTTGAAAAGGCATGCCTCTCTCTTTTCCCTCTTCTCTTTCTTCTCTTCTATTATATATGTAAAAATCTTTCATTTCTAGAGATGGATCTTTGTTTTAATGACATTATACCCAAATGGTGGTTGACTTCCCATGAGTTCCAACCCCCGAATTTGGTCTCTACAATGTAATTCTTTCCTTCTACCATGACTGAAATAGAATTTTTATATTCTAAGTAATATAAAGTTTGTTTCATGGCACATATGTCTTCCCTACCTTTTTTATCTTATAAGATTTCCTTTCCACTCATTTCTCGGCATGTTGTGCATCTTTCCTTACTGTAGTTTCTATTTTTTGTTATCAATGTGTGGGTGAGTGAGTTTGCATGGTTCTTGAATTATGGCACATTTTTCTGCCCTTTCTTCTATGTTTTCTCTCTTTCCTTCCCCTTGTGGAGAGCTCAATCCCTTTTTGGTGTTATCTTTTAGCTTAGGATTTCCCTTTAATGCATCTCTTTCTAACCCTAGTCCCTTGGTTTGTTAGTTTAACATTAGATAGCTTCATTTACAACATTAAGAGTAGTTTTAGTATTATAATAGGTAGAGGAACTTTCCTTCTCTAGAGGTCTGTCTCACAGTGTGCAAGGTCCCACAACTTAGAGATAGTCCCATGTTGCCTCAAAATCCTAGGTTGTCTATGACTCGGACATGGTGTAATTTTGAGCTCCAAAAAAATTGGCACGCCCGATGGGACAGTTTTAAGAGCTTTACATATTTATCTCAAGTAGGTTTAATGTGTTCTTGTTAAGATCCATCCTTTTGAGGCATTTCTAAGCACATCCGGAAACTCCACTATTCCCACAAACCCATTATCTCAATTAAAAACATCATTTTCATTATTTCATCTTTCCCTTTCCTTCCATTCATTTCCTTTCTTTCCATCTTCCATTTTCCTCTTTAATGAAGTTTTGCAATCATGACTTCATTTCCTTCTTGGGATTCTTATTTGCAATAGCAAAACTAGTCCTCTCCATCCCCACACTTTCAAAATTCTCCTCCAAATCAATTTTATGAGCCACATCATGAATAATATACATATAACCCACCCCCACTGACCCATATGGTTATTCATCTAACCAAAATGTTTATGAAGAACAAGGTTATGTAGGTGATGGTGGAAATCTTATGGAAGATTCCAATTTTCAAAGTTTGATTATTGTAATGGAGATGGGAATGATACAAACCAAAGAAAATTGTCAGATGAAGGCAATCATGACTATTTTTAGGAAGACCTACACATGGAAAGGCTCTATACCAAAATGATTTAACCCACAACATAAGCTGAAGTTTATGGTTGAAATCACACCTCAAATTGAAGATCTGTGCAGACACCAAAAGTTGGTATCGCTATCCTCTTCACCTCGTGTTCACTCTCTTTCACCATGGTCAACCATTCAAATTTATCCTTTCCCTCCTAAATCCCATTTATATGAATTTCCCACTTCCCTACATTATCCCATCATTTATTTTATTTCCCATAATTCACCCTTAATCAAATTTAATTAATCCCTAATCATATTTATTTATCACATCCCATTTATTATCCCTAAACCTATTTATTAACCTCTTTTATCCTCCCTAAGCACCCTATTTATCATCCCTAGGTTCTCACCTACCCTCATTTAATATTTTCCTACCATTTATCCTCCCTAAATGTCTCTTTTATCTTCTCTAGGCCACCATTTAATGATTTCACCTCTCCATGGCCTTTATTTAATAAATTACATCCTCTCAACCACCTTTTATCCATCCCTAGGTTCCTAACCACCTTCATTTAATAATTTCATCTCCCTTTGCCTTTATTTAATAATTTTACCTCCCACCTACCTTTATTTAATGCTTTCCTATCCCCCTCATCCATCCATCCTCCCTATAAATACAACCATACCCCTCCTTTGGGAGATCAGAAGAGGAAATTCTTTGAGAGCTTAGGTCTTCTTATGGATTTGTTTTATTTATTTCTCATCTTCGAGCATAGTTGCCATCGACCTAGCCCAATTGTTGGTACTCATCTCAATCATCAACCACCCTATCTACAATCATCAAATCTATACATTTCCTTGCATCCTTTATGTTTCCTCTTGTTCTAGATATCTTGTAGGTTTTTATCAATCATCACAGTGTTGTATCGATTATCGGATGCAAATCGGACCCTTCAAATCTACATTTTTTTATCATTGTCTTCGTTCACCTACATCCAAATAGACATTGAATGGACCTTTGTAGTCTGGGTCATCATTGACCCAACCAGGTATGTGTTGTCTATATTTCACCCCCAGGAAAAGTATTGGATCAGCCATGACCCCGCATGGAAGGAACTAGAGAAGACACATTTAAATCTTGCGAGTGACAGTCATAGAAAGACTCAACAATGGAGTGGCGGGGGCTGAGAAAGACTAAACGACCCTATGCAAGAAGAAATGGCTCTATCAACTGCTTTCTATGTATTAAATCCATTTTACAAGATATAGATGGGCTTGGAAATAGAATAGCGAGGTTCGAGAGGAGGAAATAATATTAAAGATGTCGATGTAAGAAATAGAAGAAACGGTGAATATTCAAATTTTTGGGCTCAAACAGATTCTTAAAAGAGTCCAAAATCGACTAAGTACGGAGGGGGGGCTAGCGGAGAGAGCCATGTGTCCTAACGGCACTTCTCCAAAAAGGAATCCAAAAGAGGGAGGCTCGAATAAGCGCCATGTCCCCACGTGTCCCATGATGAAAACAACAGAGGCGGTCAAATAATCAAACATAGTCAAAATGTGGATAGGGTGGGCTTTAAAATTGGCTAAGTATAAAGGTGCAAGCAGAGAGTGCCAAGTGTCACTTAGCGCATTTCCAAAATTTAGTCCAAAGGTGATGACCCAAATGAGTGTGAGCTCGCCACATAGCCTAGGGTCTAAAAGGATAAGAGGGGTCGTTGAAAAGTGCACTGACTTCATGCGAAGGCTACCAAGTGTTAACTCAACGCTCCTTCAAAGACAAATCTTGATCGGAGTTTTCAAGCGAAGCACGAGCCTCCACATGTCCAGAGTCTTGAAATGGGATAGAGTCAAGTTGAATAGTCAATGCATGGTGGCAGCCAGCGGAGAGTCCCAAGTGTCCAAACAAGTGCTCACTCAAGGGTTGAATAAAGAGAGGATTTCCAGAGATGAGCGCTAGATTGTTGTGTTTCCTTGATCAAGAAGTTTGACCCCGTAAAGCGAGAGGACTTAGCCAAAAAAATAAAAATTGAGCAGTCGATGGAGGAAGCCACGTGTCAACCCCATGCCATTCCAAGAACAAAATACGAGGCTTCCCTCAAGAAAGCGTGAACCCTCCACGTGTCCCATATTAAAAGGGGCTTGTTTTTCAAACTAGTTTTCCTACCCATTTGTATGGACCCGATACAAACTTTGAAGGGGCATATCTTTCAACTCAGGGCTCAAAATATTACAAATATGACACCGTTGGAAAGGTCTCAACCTCGTCTATGCCATAGAGATCTGAAAATTTAAATTTTAGGAGGTTAGGTGGGAGAAAATGGAGAAACATCTTCAGGCCTTTAATGCAGGATCTTTTTCTTCCAACAACCTATCGGATTCGATCTCGCCGTCGTTCCTCCTCCTTCGAGGTCTTGAATAAGGATTTGATGAAAGTCAAGAAAAATTTGGGGCATATTTTATGGGAAGGCATTAAATAGTGGTGGTTGAGCTTGGAGTTGTTTTTTCCCACTTTTCTCTCTTTCTTCTCTCGTATTGAATCTATAAAAGTAGGCTCGGGACTCATTGTAAAGGGTTGGACATTCTTTTATTTTGTAGGCTCCCCTTTCCTTCTAACAAAGGAATTTGTGGAGTTTAGGGATTCCATTAAAATTGTAGTACGTTTCTCACCTCCTAGTTGTTTTGTAATGCATTGTATCAATACTGAGAGCAATAAAACACATTTTTGATCGATCCTAGATCATTTTTGTCTCTTTTTCTCGCATCTAGTCTTTCATTATAAATCAAGGTTATCTATGCTTGATTATTGTATGTATTTTTTTGGTTTGGGTCTATCAAAGAAAACTAATGTTCATCATTCCTTCGATGCATCACCTTGTAGTTTAGTTATTTATTATTTCTTATATCTCTTTTTATTCATGTCTCCTTCACAAATTTTAGATTAGGTATAGAGATAGATCCTCTACAATTTCTCACGTATGCACCTAAACAGAGGAATAGGAAGCATCCTTTAATCTGGAGAGTTTTCCCACATATGAAGTCCCACACTTTGAGGAAAACTCATTGTTATTTGGATCACACCAAATGACTCTTGCCTTAGAAAAGCATATCTATAGAACTCATTTGGGGGTGTTGTGATTTTGCACTAACAGTTTTGGCACGCCTAGTGGGACAAGAGGTATTCACTTTATTTCATCAAGTTGATGTGTTCTTGGTGGGATTTAGCCTTTTGAGGCACATGCAAGCACATTTGGCAACTCCATCTGGTCAAAAACCCATTCTCTAAGTTACAGACCTTTTCCATCCATTTCCACTCATTTTCATCCATTTTCTTCTTCCATCTCTTTCATTTTATCCCATTCCATGAGGTTGTGCAATCATGACTTCATTCCCTTCATGGAACTCACACTTACAATAATGTAATTCATCTCTAATGCATTTCCCAACTCCTCCAAATCAGCATTATAATCAGATCCAAGACCATTATGCTTACCCATATGAGTAGGGTCAAATTCAGTTTGACCATGGAGCTTATCAAGAACAAGGGGACGCAAACAAGACTGATAACTATGTGGAGAATGTTGGTTTATTGGAGAAAATTCAAAAAATGGAGGCTGGCATAGTTCAGTCAAGGGGCATATCACAAATGAAGGCATTCAAGATTGGTTACAAGGCACCTTGTCTATGGGAAGGCACTTATCCAAGACATTAAAGCCCTCAGGAGAAGCTAGACTTCATGGTTGAAATGTTGCCCCAACTTGCATAATGGACTGAGGAGATCGAGGCTTATGAGTTGGAGTCAAGACAACCTTGTCAATGGGTAAGTCCACCATCTCATATCTTTTCTTTTTCTCTTTCTCAAGCAGCACCATCTCAACCCAAGATCCAATTTCCAAGCTTCCCAATTTCTTCCCTAAGTGTTGATTCCTAGTCTTCCACCCCATTTAAGTTCCTCTCCCCCTTTCCCTTACAAACAGTCATCCCCTCCAAACAAACAAGATGTTCCACCTCCCTCCCCACCAAAAACAATTGCAAAGCTGGTTGAACCCCAACCTATCACTCATCTTGCTTTCCTAAGTACATGTTGGGAAGAGACTCAAGAATCCAGTCAAGGAAAATAGCAAGAAGGGGAGCCCAACAGAGAAGAAATGAAAGACAATATGAAGAGTTGGGCTGCCAAATTTGGGTTTATAAATACCCCTTGATGGTCATGTCGATAGAGGAGGTCAAATTTGAAGAGCCGGTGGTGGTTGAGACTGAGTTTGTAGTAGAGAAGGAAAAAAATAGGAAGAAGAAGATCAGCGATCGACTACCCTGGATGCAAGTGTCCATGATAGCACTTTATCTCAAGAGGATGCTTTGAGCTGATCTAAGCTACATAACTTATTGAAGAGGAATAATAACCAACTCCAAGTCCAATTGAAAGGAGCAATGGGAGAGATCAAATCATAGTTGAGGCCACTCAATGAAGAAGGAATCATTGAAGATTTTTGCTTTCATTTCAAGCACCTGATTTGATTGATGAACCCATGATGGAGGAGGACCATATAGTTTTAGAGGTTCCAAGTGTGGAGTAGGGTACAAGAGAACTTTTAGTTCTTCCTTCCACTTCATCCTCTTCAAGCTTTGATGTTGAAGAAGAGGTTGAGCTTTCAAACTTCATGTTTGAGGATGAAGGGAGCCATGGTGATCAAGTTGTAGATCAGAAGGACACCATGGAGGAGGTTGAGCACATGCAATAAGAAAACAATGAGGCAGATTATCTATCTGACTTAGAGGATTGCTTTGATGGAGAAAAGCCCATGGAGATCACATCATTTTCTTTTCCATCATCCATCTTCCAAGCACATGAGCCTACCGCCATAAAGGAGGGCACTCAAAGACTATAGCCTATGTCTCACAACATCCCTCTAGAACCAAGGTTGGAAGATCATGGTCTTCCATATTCTTTACAAGAGAAGGAAGAGAAAAAGCAAGGAGATGTCATCATCTCTCTCTACCATCCACCCAAGAAGGTCCACAAAAAAACTCCATTTTTGGATTATAGTTGTAACCATGGGCAAATTCAAAGAATCATACCTTGCCCAATCAGATATTTGGCTTCAATGGAGCCAAGGAGAAGCCAAAACCAATCATGCATACTTGGGGCATGAGGATGAGCATCAAAGTACCAAGGGTCATCATCAACACCTCCGAGTCCAATGCCAATCAGCTTGAGGAGGTATTTTTGGTTAATATAGATACCTTGATGATTTGGGTGGAGGACAGCTTAAAGTTAGTTTTTTTCATCTAGGCATCCATATTCGAGTGTCAAATCATTTGCATGGCTGCCCCTTTTGAGAAAGGGAAGCTATTTCTCCCTGCATATAATGGGATTTGTTTAAGCTTTTCTTTCTTTCTGGTTAGTATAGGAGTAGGAGTAGATTTTTTTTTCGTAGAAGAAGTGCTTGTGCACACTCGCATGTCTCATTTGAGGCATGTATGGTTTGATTCTTTGTAGATAGCGTTGTTAATATGTTTTGTTTCTCCAAGGTTATGTCATTTCAAAGTTCAATATGCCCTAGGTAAACATTGTAATGTACCATTCTCTGATAGACCAAGGCCGGGCTCTTCAAAGTATTCATGGCGTAAGGATCCATAGCTATCTCCCGTAGTAGTTTCTAGTTCCAAAAATGAAATAAATGTTGATTAACCGAGAGGACATTCTTTAAGTCGTTCCATTCGGGAAAAATGAAAGCCCTGTGTCAAAGTAATTTTCTACTCTCAAAACCTTCGTTTTGAGATTTCCTATGAAGATTGAGAGTATAAATAGTTGGGCTCGTGAATCGAGAGGCAAGATCGATGTCGGACCATCGTTCTCGACTCCATGCCCAATGGATATGAAAAGGCAATTGGTCTTTTCATCTAGCATTCATATACCCCGTGAGTCACCAAATTTTTATCCATATTTCACCCCCAGGAAAAGTATTGGATCAGCCATGACCCCGCATGGAAGGAACCTGAGAAGACACGTTTAAATCTTGTAAATAGGTCATATAAAGACTTAACAATGGAGTGGTGGGGACTGAGAAAGACTAAACGACCCTATGTAAGAAGAAATGGCTTTATCGATCCATTTCTATGTCTTAAATCCATTTTACGGTGCTATATATGGGCTTGGAAATAGAATATCGTGGGTCGAGAGAAGGAGGAAACAGTGTCAAAGAGGCCAAATGCAAGAAACAAGAAACGGTGAAGATTCAAAGTTTTCGGGCTCAAACTGCTCAGATTAGAGTCCAAAATCAACTAAGTATGGAGGGGCCATTGGAGAGAGCCACATTTCCTAATGACACTTCTCTAAAAAGGAATCCAAAAGAGGAGGCTCAAACAAGCGTCATGTCTTCACGTGTCCCGGGCCGAAAAGCAGAGATAGGGTCAAATGGTTAAACAAAGTCAAAAGGTGGATAGGGATGGCTTTAAAATTGGCTAAGTATAAAGGTGAAACCGGAGAGTGCCAAGTGTCAACTTGACACATTTCTAAAAGTTAGTCCAAAGGCGATGACCCAAATGAGCCTAAGCTTTCCACGTAGCCCAGTCCGAAAGGATAAGAGGGGTCATTAAAAAGTCCACGACACTGTGGAGGCTGCCAAGTGTCAACTCGACACTCCTTCAAAGGAAAATCTTGATCAGGTTTTCAAGTGAGCGCAGAGCCTCCACATGTCCAGTATCAAAAGGGGACAAAGTCAGGTTAAATAGTCAATGCATGGTGGTAGGCTGACGGAGAGTGCCAAGTGTCCAAATGGCACTCACTAAAGGGTCAAATAAAAGAGGATTTCCGACAAGCACCGATTGTTGTGTGTCCTCGATTCAAGAAGTTTGACCCCGCAGCGAAGGACTTAGCCAAAAATATAAAATTGAGTAGTTCGACAAAGAAGCCACGTGTCATCCCCACACCATTCCAAACACAAAATATAGAGGCCACCCTCGAGCAAGCGTGAACCCTCCACGTGTCCCATATTAAAAAGGGGCTTGTTTTTCAAACTATTTTTCCTACCCATTTGTATGGACCCGATACAAACTTTGAAGGGGCATATCTTTCGACTCAGGGCTCGAAATATTACAAATATGACACCGTTGGAAAGGTCTCAACCTCGTATATGCCATGGAGATCTGAAACTTTAAATTTAAGGAGGTTAGGTGGGAGAAAAATGGAGAAACATCTTCGGGCCTTTAATGCAAGATCTTTTTCTTCCAACAACTTGATCGGATTCGATCTCGCCCCATTGTTTCCTCCTCCTTCGAGGCGCCGAATAAGGATTTGATGAAATTCAAGACAAATTTAGGGCAGATTTTATGGGAAGGCAATAAATAGTGGTGGTTGAGCTTGGAGTTGTTTTTTCCCGCTTTTCTCTCTTTCTCCTCTCTCGTATTGAATCTATAAAAGTAGGCTCGGGACTCATTGTAAAGGGTTGGACATTCTTTTGTTTTGCAGGCTCCCCTTTCCTTCTAGAAAGGAATTTGTGGAGTACAGGATTCCATTAAAATTGTAGTACGTTCTCGCCTCCTGGCTATTTTATAATGCATTGTATCAATCTGAGAGAAATAAAACACGTTTTGATCGATCCTAGATCATTTCTGTCTCTTTTTCTCATCTGGTCTTTCATTATAAATCTAGTTATCTATGCTTGATTATTGTATGTATTTAGTTGGTTTGTGTCTATCAAAGAAACTAATGTTCATCATTCCTTCGATGCTTCACCTTGTAGTTTAGTTATTTATTATTTCTTATATCTCTTTTTATCCCCGTCTCCTTGGAAAAATTTAGATTAGGTATAGAGATAGATCCTCTGCAAATTCTCACGTATGCACCTAAACAGAGGAATAGGAACCATCCTTTAATCTAGAGAGTTTTCCCACTTACGAAGTCCCACACTTTGAGGAAAACTCAATGTTGTGCAGATCACACCAAATGACTCTCTACCTTAGTAAAGTAGATCTATAGAACTCATTTGGGGGTGCTTTGTGATTTTGCACTAACGATGATTTAGTTTATGTCAATTTTGATCAGATCTACTTCTATTATCTTAGATCCATCTTTTTAGTTTCGTAATATCGATTCTTCATTTTATATCAAATCCATATCCATTTACTTTATCTATATTTATCAAACACGGGGTTGACATTTGCATAAGGAATTTCACAGTTCTTGAAACCAAATTTGTCGGGAAATCCCCATCTACCACCTAATCCATTTTTCTTTCTAGTTATCTTTGTTGTGCGATTCATCTAGCTCACAACGAGGAGTTCATCTTTATGTCCTTCGATCATCACCATCTTATCCCAAGGTACCTTAAACGCTTGCATGTTTTGAGTTTCTTGGTTTTATTTAGTATTTAGCTCACTAATCTAAATAGGAAAAATAAATTTTAGTCTAACATTATGGCATGCCCAGAGGGACCACCCTCTTAGGTGAGTCTCTTACATTTTTTTAATTTTTAATTTTCCATATTTCTTCTATCATCCACTAACATTACGGTAGAGGATTTACTTTTGCTTGTTCATGTTGGGATTTTGGATTGCTTTGATATTGCTTTTCGCTTGCTTTATTTTAAAAATTAGATAAAAAAGGAAAATCAAAAACCGTATTCCCCTTTTTTGTCTTAGTTCTTCATTTTTTGCATTGCATTTTCCATTCCTTGTGTGATTTTTCTCGTTGAATCTCCATATTTGGTTTTGGGTTTAAAACGAATCTCTTTCATTCTTTCTTGTAAATCTAGTGTAAGTAGGAGTTTAATTGGTTACATCTCACATTTCTTCACACACATCCAAACACACTAATCAATTCACACATCAAAAATAATCCCATACTAGGTGGACCTAATTGGGATTTGATCACCCAATAGGGAAGTCTCCGAATATTCTATTTGCGTTATAAATCCTATGAATACTTGGACCTCACATAGCTTCGGGTATATCAAGGACTCCACAACCAAAACTACCTGAAACCAGCCATAGACTATTGTTTCTTAGGTACCCTCATTATCCACTTTTCTCTTTTCCACATCTTCTAATTAATCATGATGATAAAAAAATTGTTGCTTGATTTGTTTGTTAACAAATTACATAAAAAAATGTTCACCTATTTCATGCCTATTGTCACCCTTTCTCAAATCAAGACAACACAACAATCTACTCCATCCAATGATATCCCTTCCTCTAATGATCTTTTCCAACAAGATTCTAAACTTGAGACCACACCTTTGATCTCCCAACCTTGTGTTTCCATGGTCTCGCTTCATGAAGACCATGTCATCCAAATTGATCCCCATATTGAAACCAATTCTCCTATCTCTCATCAGTCTATTTCCTCTAGACCAGCTACACCTCCATCTCCCACTCCTTTAAAAACTCTTGGACCTCCTTCTATCACCCTTTATGACTACTTATTTTGTATATCCTCCACAATCCCCCAATCCACTCAATTGGTGGATCCCATTCCACCCCCATCACCTCATGTCAATGTTATCCCCACTTCATCTGTTATTGTCACTAGTATGCCTATCCAACCATCTCAACCTCTTAACACTCACATTCCTACTTATCATATGCCTCAACAATCAAATATCCCCATCTCACAACAACCCATCTCTCAACAATCACATCACATTTTTGTGGCAACCCATTTGATCACCGTCCCAATCTTTGCGGTGGATCGCATTCGCACTTGGTCCTTATTGTTTTATCATCCTTTTTTCGAGCTTTATTTTCCTATTCTCGGCAGCCTTCTTGCATATAGTCCCTTTCAAAAACTATTTGCTCAATAAAAAAAAACAACAACCATTATCACAACCCATCCAATCCCATCATGTTCCTATTTCCCAACATCAAATATTCTCCCAACCAATTCAATCTCAACCTCTTAATTATATCCCCTCTTACCAAACATTCCCTTCTACATCGACATACCCCCAAGCTTCTCAAGCCTATCAACAAACCTATTCAACCACTTCTCATATCCCACAGCCACAACCATCTACTTCTCATCTAACCACTTCAAATGATCCTATGCATGCCTTGATGAATAGGTTGGCTAACCTCAAAGCTGCTACCTTGGGACCTAAAATCACATTCTCCTACAAAAATATGTAACAAACCTATCAATCCATCCATCCCTATCAAGCCTTACCCTCCTCATTGGGAAATTCAAAAATTCACCAAATTTAATAGTAAGGAGGATCCCCAACAACACCTTCGTGCATTTAGGCATGCATGTTATCTCATTTCTCATGACCAAGACCTCATGCTTCACACTTTTCCCATTTCATTAGTCGGTCTTGCATTCTATTAGGGACAATTGCATCCTGAACACTCATTGTTCTCATTTACCCAACTTATGCGCAACTCTTATTAGTACACTTCTTAATTAACATTGTGTGTAAGGTCACCATTACAAACTTATACGTAATTCAAAAATTTGAAAAGGATTCTATTATAGACTTTGTCACATGATGGCATGGGATCACCAATCAATTATCATTCACCCTTCCATAGATAGAGCTCATTTAATTATTTTCATGCTCTTTTGCAAAGCATATTTCATCCACTCTACAAATCTAATCATTCCAGACATTCCAAGAAGCCTTCACCATGGCTTGTAAACTTGAAACTCGTGCCCTTGAGCAAGTCAAACTCAATATTCAATTAAGCAATCCAAGACTGAGTTCATCAAACCCTCTACACATAGCAACAAGTCTAAACTACTACCAATATGATCATGGTTCAATCTCCGTCACATCTACCTCTCACATGGAGTCTTCACAAAGATAATTTAGACCATCTCCTAACTATACCCCTTTGGGGGAATCCTATAGTTTGATATTTGAAAATTTAATGGCAGTCCACTTCATCAAAAATCCTCCCATATGACCCATGGATGACTCGTCACCCAAGCGCACTTGGTATCACGGGGTCACTATTGTAAATATCATCAAGTTAAGGTCATAATATTGAGAAGTGTCATTCCTTCAAATATCACATCCAACAACTTATAAATCGGGGGATCTCCAAATAGACAATTCCACCATGTCACCTAGCCAACCCCTTGATGTGTTTAAACAACCATTTCCTAATCAACCACCAATAAATCAAGACACCCCTTCTACATCTTCACTACCAAATTCTCACACCATCAACACCATTAACACCATCAATCAAGAATCTCCATTATTACCTATATCCACTGCCCCATCACCTACCACATCTACCCCTACCTTAGACATTATGCCTACATCTACTACTTCCTCAATATCTACCCCAATCACATCCATGACTATCACACCTATATCAACTTCTACTACTTATCCTATATCTATATCTACTCCTACCCTTACCATATCCACATAAAATTTGACACGTCAATCTATCATATAAAATTCATCCTTAGCATCTATTTCATCACCATCAATATCTACACCTATCCCTACACACCTTACATATATTCCTTCCACATCAAACACACTTATTACTACTTCCACACTACCTACATCTACGACCCTCTCAACCATACCCATTATCGCTACATCTCAATATCTCACATCTAGTCCTTCACCCATATCTATATCAAATAAACCTATAACTACATCTACATCACTCACCTCCACACCAATCCAAATTGCACTCATGTCTACCACCTATAATTCTACAACCTCACTTACAACTATCCCAATACCTATCTCGACATCCTCATCGCATATACCTACATCTTTACCTATGGCTACATCATCAATTCCATCTCAATATTTTACACCCATTCCTTCTCCGACATCCACTCCTATATTTATACCTACTTTTACATCAATCACATCATCTACAAAACCAACCATCTCTACACCAACCAATCCAAAACCTATGCATCCCATGACTCATTTAGACCTCATCAACCACATCATTTGAACACCTCTTCCTTCATCAATATCCACCATTACACCACAATCTTTAGACCCTCCATTGAGATCATTGTCATCCCCTCTAAGGGAAAATCTTCACAATCAAAATCCAAGACTCTTGGCGTGCTTCCCCAAAATTCTCTCATGCAACCTCATAAAAGGTATATCTTGATGAGGCCATAAAGTACCATTATTGTTTCCTTCTAAGTTACCTTTGAAAGTGGATTTAAATGTAATCTAGGAACTTATAGTTTGCTTAAGATAGAATATAGGATATATATCTTGTTCATTATTTAGAAATCTTTTGTTATCTATTTTTTTGACTAATCTTATTGATTATTTGGGAAAAGATGCAAAGTCTTGTGTATGTAGGCCATAAAGGAAAGATAATGCTAGTATTGGAAAAAGTGGAATTTATCATAAACAGTACATTTAAACTCAAATATGATTTCATATTCATATTTCTCTCAAAAAATTATGCAAGTTCAAAAAATAATCATCTCAATCTGAGATCGCATGCAAAAGTTATAGTTGTTTTAAGTTAGCTCTGGAACTCACAGATTTAGTTCTAGAACTCACAGATTTAGTTCCAAAACTCACAGGTTTAGTTCCGAACTCACATATTTAGTTCCGAACTCACAGATTTAGTTCTATAACTTGTAGATTTAGTTCTAGAACTCGTAGATTTAGTTTCAAACTCGTAGATTTAGTTCTAGAAACTTGCAAATTTAGTTTCGGAACTTGCATCAATCGAATAACATTTAGTTCCGAAACTTGCAATTCATATATTTATATTTTCAAGCAATTAAAACAGTGGACAAAGCTACAAGGTATAGAATGATAGTTAGTTTTGGAACTTGCAATTCGTGGAAAAAGAATATTTAGTTCCATAACTTACAAATTTAGTTCCGGAACTTTCATAAAAGGAATGAAAACTTTAGTTCCTAACTTGCATAAAAGGAATGCCGACGTTAGCTCTGGAACCTGCATCAATGGAATGACAGCTTTAAATTAGAGAATCTAATGGAAAATATGAGAGAGGTTTTTGTTCATAACAATGTTTTTAACATAAACCTCATTCAAATTTTCTACAGGTGTGTTACCAATAAAGATACATCTAACTTTGAGTGGGTTGTACTCTAAGGAAACAATATATCAAACGAGAATTAAACGCGTTCCATAAATAGAAATAGAAAATTCAAACGGAAAATATGAGAGAGTTTTTGTTCATAGAATTTTTTTTAACAAAAAACTCATTCATATTTGCTATAGGTTTTACCAATGAAGAGAAATCTAAATTTAGTGAGCTGCATCTGAGGAAAAGTGTATCAGACGAGAACTAAAATTTCCATAAAGAGAAATAGAAAAGTCAAACGGAAAATATGAGAGAGATTTTTGTTCATAGAAATGTGTTTAACAAAATCTCATTCATATTTACAACAGGTTTTACCAATAAAGATAAATCTAACTTTTAGTGAACTGTAGTCCGAGGAAAAAGCATATTAGATAAGCGTCAAAAGTTCCACAATCAAAAACAACAAAGTCAAATGGAAAATCTGAGAAAGGTATTTGGTCAAAATCATCTTTTGAGGAAAAACCTCCTTCCAATAATGTAGGAGAATAAAATTATTTTGATTCTTGTTACCAAAAAGCAAGGAGAAGATTTGGGAGCAAATCTTCCTAAAATAAACGAGATAAGACTTTGACTCCAATAATATATCTCTCTCCATATTTTGTGGAGATGGAGATCTTAGTTGTTAGGATTATAATAAAGATAAGATCAAATTGTATCTCCCAAAATAAAAAGTTGGTTGGACGCATAAATTATAAATGCAACCTTCCACACTCATATATGTAATT
The DNA here is from genome assembly GCA_018340775.1 of Taxus wallichiana var. yunnanensis. NCBI lineage: Eukaryota > Viridiplantae > Streptophyta > Pinopsida > Cupressales > Taxaceae > Taxus > Taxus wallichiana. The sequence goes on from CM031244.1 coordinate 513,352,746, forward strand.
TTTACTACCAAGAAATGAATTTGTTCTTTTCTCTCTAATATTATGTAGTTTTGAGTTAAGATCTCGAAGCATGGTTTAAATCCTCTTCCAAGGAATGAGCTGGCCACTCATTCTAAGGAAGATGGATCTGTATATTGTGATTTTTATTTTGTGATAATTTTTTTTATTTATTTTTCTGTAATTATCATCTTGTTGTGTTGTTCTTCTCTTTGTATTATAACATTCAATCTGTTGTAAACCTACAGGTGTTTCATTTAATTTTTCTTATTTTCAATTCAACAATTTCAATTTATGCAAGTGTGTTTTATTCCTACAAGTGTGATTTCCTTTATGCAAGTGTGTTTACATTTCTATAAGTGTGCATTTAAATTTCCGCATGTGTGCTTTCAATTTATGCAAGTTTGGATTGTGTTTAAAGGAGCTATTTTTCAAGATATTCTTCTCTTAATGCATATAACCTTCGGACACCAACCTGGATTGACATTATTAATGGTGAGGATTGACAACCCTCATCAGATCTTACCCCTCCTAAGCAATCCAACGCCACATCATCTCTCTTAGGAGTGCCCCCATTCATATTAGGGCCAAGCCCTTCACCTAAAACACCCATCGCCAATCAATCTCAAAATACCAAGACATCTAACTTACCTCTCAAATATACACATCCAATGCAAATATCTACTTCTTCTTCCAGATCCAAATCAACATCTCCTATCAAACCTCACAAGAGAAATCTTCCCTACACCACTTCTATTGGATCTTACATAGAGATCCTAAACATTTAATCCAAATATCTATGATCACACTTCCTCCCATCAAGGCCTTTGATCCACATAGTAAAAATCCATCATGGTTCAACTCCAATGTTGTTTGTGCTTATCATCACACCCCAGGTCATGACATCGAGCATTGTAAGGCCCTTTAGGCTATCGTTCATTATATTATTAAGGAAGATGAATTTATCATCTAGGGATCATCCTCATCCTTCCACTTTCCTATCCATGACTAATCCAATTCCCCTTTCTACATCTTCATCCACCAAATTATCTAATTCCCCTAACTCAACCACTAATTTTGTGTCTATTTCTCCTCTACATGTTATTCCTCCCAAATAGGTTCCTCCCTTGTTCATTGATGTTGTTTGTCTTATCAATCACCCCTATGATATTTAATCATCTATCCAATCAAAACCTAAAGTCACCATCGCTATCTACCCCTTTCTCTAAGTCATATTTCATCTTATCCTTCATCCACATATCCCATGCACATTGATCCATATTCCTCTCCAAACAACTCCTGGATACTAAGGGACTTCACTCTAGGACTGGTCTACTATCAAATTAGTTCCTTTCCTCTTAATCCTCAACATTGTCTTATCTATCTCTAACCTTATCCAATTTATTGTCTCATCTTATCCAATATACCTATCTATCATCCCATCCCACCTTATCATAAGTCCACATTTTTTGGCCATATTTGTGCCTCCCTCGGGGCACCATATCTCATCCTAAGTACACTTTTGTGGCCATCTTTGTCTCACTAAGATGCATGTTTCCTTGCTTCCTCACTTTTGAAGGGTAGTGCATAGTTTTTATCATTTATCTCATCCTATCTCAATATTTTGCAAGATATCATCCTATCTCATCACGAATTTAACATCAACGACCTTGTCCTTAAATCAGATCATCTCTACTCTAGAAAGGATCCAACATGGAAAGTTTTCTCCCAACTAGATTGGACCTTACATTATCATGCATAAGTATGGGTTGGGAGCCTATCGTTTGGCCTCCCTTGATGGTAAACCAGAAGTGGAACCACTTAACGCATTACACTTGCAACCATTATATTGTTAGCATACCTACCAATGAGCACTTAGTCATATCCTTAGATCATTCCTCTATCATTAGCCTCTTCCATCTATCATCGTAATGATCTAGAATTATGTGGTCTACCGTCACTTTCCTAGTTGTGACCTTGAATATGGGCACCACGGCTCTTCTCATAGCATATTCCTTATGGATATGTTCTTCCTTCTTAGTGAAAACTCCACAATCATTACATCCATTACCCTCCTATTCACCCATTAGAACTATGCTAAGGGTCCACATGTGTCACTTGTACATTCATTATCCCCTCCTAAGTGGTTTACCTAACTATCCCTATCTCTTCATCATTTAAAAAAATTGAAATTCCATGGATTCTCATATCAAATACTAAAAAAATAGAATGATCCCTCGAAGGACAATTGTTCATATAATGCAAAAAAACAAAAATAGACTAATCCCTCGAAGGACAGATATCATGCATATCTTATCCTATCATCTAAAAATCCCATATAACAAAAATTAGACCACTCCCTCGAAGGATGGCTACTCTATTATATCATGGCAGAGAAGGCTTCTTACATTGATCAACCTTCTATATATCCAAAAGAAAAAGCATATATAAACAAAATAAAAAAGTAAACATCCTAAGAAATCTTCCCACATTGATCAAATTTCTCATACATTGTAAACTTCTCACATTTATCATTTTGCATTTATTTTCCCTCCTCCCAAAGTTGGGGCATAGTGCTAGGAACAACCACCTATGGAGAACCGTCTTTCCGTGTACAAGTTGCATCTAAACCCCTTTTTCATGTCGACACTAAGTTTATAAGCTCATTTCATCCATTTCTTCCCTCATGATCTTTAGTATAATTAACTATCATTTGTTATGTGTTAACATTTGCTATTAGTTGCAAGTGAATTGTCTTAATTGGCTCCCTTTCTTGTTTACCTCTAATCCGGTTTGAAGCATCACTTCCTCGCACACTCCTTATTATGACACAATATCGTTCACACCCTTTGGTCTCCACCTATCGATTGGCATTCCTTTTCTTCCATCTATCTCACCTAATCTCTCTCATCCATCCAATCTATTTTATCCCATCCAATCTGCCTACCTTTTTCTCACCTTATCAATCTTCTCTCATCCCATCTTATCAACTTGTCTTATCTCATCCAATCGACATCTTATCCAATCTTATCGATCTATCTTATCTTATCTATCTAGTTTAATAAATATTTATTATCTCATCTCATCCAATATATTATCCCATCCAATCTTCCATCCTTTTACTCACTTTATCAACTTCACATTTTATCTATCTCATCCAATCTTATCCAAAAGTCCAATTTTGTGGTCATTTTTATGTTCCCTCTCAAAGCACCATATATTACATTTTCTTATGTAACCTTTTCATCCATATTTGTTTCATTTTCTAGGGAACCATTATTTTCATCATAATCCTCGTCCTTTGTGGATGCATACTTTTATGATTCCTCATGTACAAAGGATTTCACATTATACTCACATTTGTTTGTGCATACTTTGATGTCTTCCTTTGACTCATTGGTCCCATGTCTTGCACATCCATTCGAGTGGATTCCCTCCATTTTGCACTGATTTTCGCTAACTCACAATCCTTTAGGACATTGTTGTCATCTCCTAAAGATCTGTGCCCTTTGTTCCCTACCGAAATGACTCCTAAAATCACCTCCATTGTTTTATTGTTATTTGAATCCTTCTTGCATCTTCCATTATCCCCCATCTTATTTTCTCATCCTCTTCATCCTTCTCATCTATCTCTTTCAAATTCATCATTGATTCTCCCATGTCATTGATCCCTAGTTTGAGGGGGAGCACCTCATCAATCCTCTGTCATCCTTTATCTTAATTCTTCATCTCTCATCATTTTTTTCTCGTGGCTTGCTTGTGTAAACCACATGGAAAAAAGGGGAAAATATAGACACCAAAATTTAGTATCATTACCCTCTTCACCCCGTATTCTCTCTCTTTCACCATGGTCACCCATTTAAATTTCCCCTTTCCCTCCTAAATCCCATTTATTCAAATTTCCCACTTCCCTACATTATCCCATCATTTATTTTATTTCCCTAATTCACCCTTAATCAAATTTAATTAATCCCTAATCATATTTATTTATCACATCCCATTTATTATCCCTAAACCTATTTATTAACCTCTTTTATCCTCCCTAAGCACCCTATTTATCATCCCTAGGTTCTCACCTACCCTCATTTAATATTTTCCTACCATCTATCCTCCCTAAATGTCTCTTTTATCTTCTCTAGGCCATCATTTAATGATTTCACCTCTCCATGGACTTTATTTAATAAATTACATCCTCTCAACCACCTTTTATCCATCCCTAGGTTCCTAACCACCTTCATTTAATAATTTCATCTCCTTTGCAATTATTTTATAATTTTACGTCTCACATACCTTTATTAATGTGTTCTTATCCCCCTCGTCCATCTATCCTCCCTATAGATACAACCATGCCCTCTCCTTCTTTGGGAGATTAGAAGAGGAAATTATTTGAGAGCTTAGGTATTCTTGTAGATTTGTTGTGTTTATTTCTCATCTTCAGAACAATCACCCTCGACCTAGCCCAATTGTCATCGAATCATCTCGAGTCATCTTCGACCCTATCTACGATTATCAAATCTATTTATTTCCTTTATCCTTTCTATTTCCTCATGTTTTAGATATCTTGCAGTTTTTATCAATCATCACGTGTTGTATACATATCGGATAAGCAATTAGACCCTTCGATCTACATTTTTATCATTTTCTTGGTTCAACTACTTCCATTCGTCATTGATTGGACCTTTACGGCTGGTCGTCATCGACCCGGCCTAGGTATGATTTATTTTATGTCAATTTAGATCAAATCTACTTCTATTATCTTAGATCCATCTTTTCATTTTCTGTTATCTCATATTCTACATTTTATATCAGATCCATATCCATTTAATTTATCTATCTTTATCAAACATGGGGGTTGACATCCACATAATGAATTTCACACTTCTTGGAACTAGTTTGTGAAACCCCCATCTACCATCTAATCCATTTTTATTTCTAGTTATCTTTGTTGTGCAGATTCATCTAGCTCACAGGGAGGAGTTCATCTTTGCACTCGTCCATCATCACCATCTTATCCCAAGGTACCTTAAACCCTTGCATATTTTGAGTTGCTTGGTTTTCTTTAGTATCTAGCTCACTAATTTGAACAGGAAAGAGAAAATTTAGTCCAACAACTAGGTTGAAGAAATGGAGGATTTCAAATTTAGTGTTAGACAACCTTGTTAATGGGAAAACCCTACACTACCATCTTATAGTCTTGCCATTCCTCTTCACTAACCTATGCCATCTCAACCAACATTTCATGTTCCTAGCTTTCTTCTGCTCCCATTAAGGATTCCCCTTCTCCATCTTCTTCCCTTCAATCCCACCTTCAGTTCTCTGCCATCTTTCCTTCCAAATCCCCTTCTCCTTCATAAAAATATCATACACCTTCCCCTTCATTGCAAACCTTGCAAAAATCAGTCGAGACCCAGCCCACCCCTCCTTTTGCATTCCTAAGCCCATGTTGGGTAGAAACAAACTAGAAAATTAGTCAAGGAGGGTAGTAAGTTGAAGCATTTAGTGCTACAAAGAATATTTCGTTAAAAATTTCAAGGATTGGGCTTTAAATTTTCAATCCAATCAGATTTCAGTGTTGGTTAAACCTTCAACAGAGATTGGGACTGAAGAACAAAAGGTAGAGGTTGATTTTGTAGAAGAACAAGCATAAGAAGAAGATGATCAAAAATCTATTTGCTTTGAATGTAGTGTGCATGGTGGCACTATATTTACAAAAAAATTTGATTCATCTCATCTTGTAAAATCGAGGAGGAGGAATCTAATCCAAATGAAGATAAGCACATAGAGGATTAGACCCGGGGATGTGTTCTATTTTGATCACGAAGAGACTGATTTCTTATCACACTTGGAATATTTCATTGGTAAGGATGAACCCATTGAACTTGCTACTTTTACGGTTCCATCATCTATCTTACACTACAAGGAGCCTCTTGCTACTGAAAAACTCTCAAGAACCTACCATGGAAGAGAGCATCTAAGAAGAACCTCCCCAAATCAGTCTTCATGAAGGAAAAATGGATGAGTTTGATCTTGAAAACTTCATGTTGGGTGATGAAGAGGAAGAATAAGATGATGATATCATTGAAAAATCATAAGTCATCATAAAAAAGGTAGAGTTTGAAGAAGAGTTGCTTGTAGAAGAAGCAAAGAAGAGTCCAAATCAGCCATCTTTAGGAGGAAATTCTACTCGATGCCCACATTCATGCGAATGAGATTCAAAGAAGTGGGAAAACCACAAGGATCGTCCCATTAATTCTAAAACCCCTTATCTAATCAAATATCTAGCTAACTTGGAGCCAAAATTAAAGTTGTAACCAAACATGTTCATTTCGAGCATCAGAAGAGATTTAAATTCCCAAGTATTAGCTACAATTCCTCTCAAATCCAAATACAGAGCAACTAAAAGAGGTATTTTTTCTATTTCTAGTTGATACCTTGATGGATAGGGTGAAAAACCATCTTTAAATCATTTTTCACTCTTATTAAAGGTCATGTTCATTGTCAAATTAATTACATGGTTGCATTTTGTAATAAAGGGAAGCTATTTCTCCCTCGTCTGTTGTAGGTTTCGTTTAGCTTCTCATTTCTCTGGTTAGAGTAGAGTAAGTTAGGTTTTCTTTCAACAAAATAAGTGGTTCTACATACTTTGCATATTCCACTTGGAACATGTATGATTTTCCTTGTTTGTATATAGTTTTTATGGTCTTGTTGTTTTTTGGGCGCCTTCGATTCGGTTTAGAGTAGTGTTCTTGGCCAAATCAGATAGTTGGGAAACTACAAAGCTTCATTCAGAGCCCATAGATCAATTTCATGTTGTTTCAATTCATGTAGAGTTCATAACGGTTCAAGGGTAAGATAATTTCAATATTTTGATCATTTTTAAAAAATTTTGGGCTTGACTCCATACCCAATGGATGCATAAGGCTATTGGTCAAATTTAGTAGGAAAATTTCCCTAGAGGTTGCAAAACTATTATCCCAAATTTACCCCCGGGTTAATTTGGGTAACACATTTAAAATGGACTAAGCCATTTTTATAGGCTGAGTCATTCAAATGCAGTAGTCAATTACACTACCCAAAAGTATTTGTCATTGGTATTTGAAAACTGCATGAGACTTAGCCAATTCATTGGTGGGTTTATTTCAAATCCCGACAGACGTTCCTATGCCCATCAAAATTCAACGCAACATCAAGTAAATACATGTGACGATATTTTGACTCTCCTCGAGGATTTTGGCTTGAAGGGTATCAAGCTCCCGGAGTAAAAAAATTTCATAATTCATTGGAGTGCCGTGTCACAACGGGCTAAGTTAAATTCAGCGAGGTAAAAATGGTTATGTGGCATTAATTCAAAAGAAAAAAATTTATAAGTCCCTCAAAGTAGAAATCTATGATGTGATGCCATTAAACTCTATCAAATGCGAAGCCCAAAACTACGTGGAGCCTTTTTACTAGCTCACCTTTTGTAGTCTAACATTACAAAGAGAAAAATAAAGTCTAACACATTTGAAACTACAAAGAAATGCGGTTGTTTCTTATTGGCTCATGCTTCGCAAGTGTCAATCACAAGAAAAACAAATTCTAACACTATGAAGTGCATGGAGATTTTCTATTGGCTCGCACTTCATAGTTATCACCGAGAACTAAGAAAATATTGACAACCCAAAAGGCGTGGATATTTTCTATTGGCTAGTGCTTCGCAGCGGTCAAAGGACATAGAAGAAATTTCGACATCACGAGATGCGTGGAGTGATCTCATTGGTTGGATACTTCTCAGGTGTAAGAAGGGAAAATAAAAAGGACTGACATTGTGAAGTGTGTGGAGCCTTCTCATTGGCTCACACTTCGCAATGGTTAGTCAAGGGGCTTTGAAAATTTTAATTGTGAAGGTACATGCAAATATTTTATTATCTCACATTTCTAAAGGAGTGACAAGAGAAAAGGATTGTTTGACATTTGCATGAAACGTCACGGGTCTTATTGCCTCGCATTTCATAAAGGCCACAAATGAAGACAAAGGATAAGGAAATGAAGGAAATATAAAGGGAAGTAAAGTCCAAGCACAGTGACCCAATTATAGGTGGACATATGGAAAAAGACAAAATTATGCACACGTTGGAAGAGTCCAATCCTCAAGCTAATCGGAGGCTATCACGTGTTGAATTCTTGTACACCCCGACATGTAAAATTTCAAATGGCCATATCTTTTGATCCAGAGCTCCAAATTTGACAAAATTTATATCATTGGAAAGTTATCCTAAATCCATTATATTTGATATAATCAGATTTGGATTTGGAAGAATTTAATGGTTTGAAATGGAAAACACAAATTTGGAGGTAGAAAACAATAATCTTGAGCACGCAAACGATCAAATCAGATAGCTCAACCACTAGAATTGATGAAGTATGGCTTCCTTTCCTTCTATAAAATGGAATTGACATAGTAATGGCCTTACAGAGTACCCATGTGCTTTGCAGAAGACCTTAATGCAGACTATTAGTGGTTGAAAGTTTGAAAATTTGTGCCTCTCTATTTTCCCAACTCTCTTTCTTCTCTTCTGCTATATAATGTAAAAACATTTCATTTCTAGGGATGGCTCTTTGTTGTAGTGACGCTATACCCAAATGGTGGCCAACTTCCCATGAGTTTCAAACCCCGATTTGGTATTTTCAATGTAATTATTGCCTTTTGTCTTCACTTGAAATAGAATTATTCATATTATAAACAAAATAAAGTCTATTTTGTGGAAAATTTATCTACCCTAGCTAGTTTTATCTTGCACCTTACCTTTCATCTCATTTATGGCTTGTTGTGCATATTTCCTTTCTTGTAGTTTCCATTTTTGTTGTGATCTAAATTGATGCAAGAGCATCCTATAAATAAGTCATAAGAACAGTCTTTTTCTAGTAAAAGTGTGTTGGTAGTGTCTTATAGGTCATTAGGTGTGGTTTGGTTGTTCGAGCTGTGTCTAAACCTTGCAAGTTTCAAATGTGAAATTTCCTCCAAAATGCTAAATTCAAAATTGTGAGGTCAACTTTAGTGTGTTTTAGGGATTTTGAGTGTGCACTTTAAGCTTATAAGATTTGTAATGGTATAATGGGGTCATATGTGGTAATTAGGCCTCTCTAAGGGTCAAAAGTCATAACAGAGTTATTCCATGCAAGTGTAAGAGGCATTCTAGATAAGGATAACTTTTAAAAAGGAGTTCACATGATGCATTATGTTTTCATTTCCCTTCCTAAGTCATAAATATTAGGCTAATGCAGGTGGAGAGAGTATTAAACAATGTCATGTAATTGTTGAAAGCATTCCCATTCGAATGGAAATCAAGAAAATCTTCAAGGAAGGAAAATAATAGTGTTTGGTGTATGTATTTGTTTTTTTGACCATGTGGAACATCTTATGTTTGTTGAATGATAATACAAAATGTATGCATGTTTATTATAGGGATAAAATCTAACTTGTGAAGATCCTTGTAGCGGGGTTTGTGTGAAATACCTTTGTGTGTATGGAATTGTGCATGATAGAACAGTTTGTGGAACTTGATTAGTGTTAATAAATATATATAGATCTCGGACATTATAAGAAGGATCAAAACAAAAAAATGTTTCAATAAATCTTGTGAGAATCATTCTTCACGTGGTGATTTTTCTTGAGTGACACTTGCACTTAGTGGAGGTATTCTTCAACTTGATTAAGAACACTTGTGGGAGTATATTGTGAGTTGAGAAAGCTTTTGTTTGTGAGAGAGGATGTTGCATAGATGTTATAAACTCTCAAAATGGGTGAATGCCAATATGTTGTGTTTCCACTATGCTAATTGATAACCTATACCTACCTATCTTAGTAGTTTAGATGCAAGTATGCTTCATTATTGTGTGAATGAGATAGCATTACTTGAAGCATGTGCATGTGGGATCATGGATAGGGTATACAGATCCAGTGGGAGGTTGAATCAAGTCATGCATGTAGGGTATTTTAGTACATGTATCTTTAAACCTAACATTATAACTCTTATTTAAATTATTCTGACCATCCACATGTACCATGAAAGAAAGCTAGCAAGGTTTCAAGTTTTTGGATTTCTCCACCTTCACCGGTAAGGAAATAATCTTCCGAGCATTGTGAAAAACCTCCATATCAACTTTAAAGTTTTGAATCAAGTGGTAGTAGAATATATAATAAAATTAATCTTCTACATCCCCTCTATTGCACAATTAGGGTTTCTTAGAGGAAGAGTGCTTAAAAATATTTAAACGAGGAGTCTAGCCTTGAAAATCGGTAGAAATAATCTTGGATAAACTTTAGAGGTGTTAGAAGAAGATTTTATTACTTTCATTGGTCTAACCAACAGATATCCTTACCGGACTTGTTAAGACCATGTGCACAGCTTTAAGGAAGGCTTATTTTGAGGGGAGCTTAACAAAGGAAGTACATCTTAGACTTTGAGTTCAAGATTGAAATTTTAGAGGGAGATCAAGAGCCTTAGTGGGTACTTAAAAATCCCATTATTTTGCATTTAAACTTCCAAAATACAAATATAATCATGATAGTGTGTCTAGGAAAACCTAGTTGAGGTTAAGAGCTCAAATGCAAAAAGATAGCCACAAGGGTTACACAAAGATTTAAACCATGAATCTTTGTAAACATATTAAAGGGGTTGAGAGACCATTAGTGAAGGTGATAAACATTGGTGGGTAGTCCTAGAAGTTGGTTGGCATGAATGAAGCAAATAACCTTCCCAAACTATCATGTGTTCTAAGAGCCTTTAAGGGACAGTTTTTCCTAACAAGATAAGATCTTGTATCTTAATGGTTTGAATGCATTTACTTGTTACTTATAATAGTGGATAAAGTGTATGATAGGTTCAAGGAGCTAGAGATCCTTGGAAGAAGCCAAGAGGCATAAAAATGCTAAAGTATGCCTCGAGGTGGGAAGAGTTATAAATGACTAGTTATCAAGGTGAAGGAAGAGTGAAGTCTTGGACTACTTCAAGATCATTTTTGAGTGGTTCTAATAGTGTCTTAAAGTGCAGGGATAGGGAGAATGACTAGTGAGGAATAATTAGCTACGTTTCTTAAAAGGGTCAAGAGTTGTCAGGAGAGTTTAGAGAAAATTAAGGAAAGTTGGTGAAGAAAGACTTTTCTTAAGTTGTGAATTTATTTTTTACCGATTTTACATTGGAATGCTTTGAGTATAGGTAGGGGTAAGGCTTGTTGAAGGATATTCATGGTACATTTTATCCAATATCGCAAATATACCATTTTAGCATGAACAATGACCCTCCAATGCAAATAATGAATGCAATTATTTCTAATGACTTATATGCTTGATAATTTATTTTTTTCCGCATCATTTGGTATCAAGCATGGTTTTTTTATGATTTGGTATTGATATTAGATGAATAGTTTTTACTATTTAGACAATGTTTTGTGAGTGTGTAGTGAAGAGTGATGATGAAGATGAGTGAAGAAAACTCCTTGGAACCATTTTTTTATCATGGGTGCGGGATGCCACAAAGGATGAAGGACTTGGTAGCTGAGAAAGAAAAGATCAACTCAAGACAAGTAAATGAGAAGATGAGAGAGATGATATGTTTGATGGAAGCAAGGACTACAATACCTTGGAGATCAAATGAGGATGAAAGAGAATCAACAGCAAGTATGGCTAAGAGATTTCGGAACTATTGAACAACAAAAAGAGAACAAGAAGAGGAAGAAAGGTAGAGAAAAGAGGAAAAGAAGTAGTTGGAAAGAAAGAGATTTGAAGATGCAGGAAGAGATCCAAGAGTTGAAGAGAGATGTAGAGAGTTTGGGAGAGTTAAAATGAAAGCTACAAGAAAGGAGAGATATGGAACCATACTTGTGTTTGAGATGAAGAAATGAGTTAAATGGCCATTAGAGCTGATTATGAGGAAGAGGAAGAGAGAGCAGCTGAGAAGAGAGATAAGACAAGAAGAAAGGAAGCTAAAGCAAGAAGAGAAAAGACTGAGAAGAAAAAAAAAAAAAAAGTGGAGAAGGAGATATTGTATGAGGAAGAGAGTGATGAAGTGAGGCGGAAGGGTGATGAAGAGGAAGAGCTCATGGATGGAGCTTCTCAAGAGGCTAGAGAGCCTCCAAGTTTTGAATCTAAATATGTCTTGGAATGTGTGAATGTAGGTACTCTAAGAGAATAAAAATAGGCAAGACATTATTCCTTAAATGAAGAACACGAGAACAAGAGTGAAGAAAAGATAGAAGAGGAAGTTTGTGGGCCATCTCAAGCTCACTATGAATATGATAAATGTGACAATGCAGAACTTGGTTTTATGAAGAGATCATGGAGAGATCTCACAATCATGTGGAGCTATATTAGTGGAGAATATGAGTTCAAAGTCAAGATGAATGAAGAAGATCATAACAATGAAAGTGTAGACCAAGAAATGGAGATGAAACGGGAAAAAGAGTATGGTGTGGATGAACTAGAGCTAGTGAATGATGAAGAAGAAGACAAAGGATCATATGTAAGAAAGGAAGAGGAGCAACAACATATTCGATCAATGAATCATGGTGATGATGGAATAAAATGAAGGAGAAGAAACATATGGAGTAGCATACTTCATTTGTGAAGACCAAGTGCAAGATGAAAACCAAACAAGACACATGAATGGAGGCAAGGATGTTGATGAGTCACCAAGATGAAGACTACATCAAAATGGAGATTAAGAAGAGGAGAAACTGGAAAAATAAGAAGAAGAATAAGCTATAAGGATTTATCTTTTCCTACCCCTAGAGTATGATGTAGGAGCATCCTATAAATAAGTCATAAGGACAATATTTTTCTAGTCAAAATGTATTGGCGGTGTGTTATAGGTAAGTAGGTGTAGTTTGGTTGTCGAGTTGGTGTCTAGACCTTTCAAATTTCAAATGTGGCATTTCCCTCCAAAATGCTAAATTCAAAATTATGAGGTCAACTTTAGTGTGTTTTAGGGATTTTGAGAGTGCACTTGGAGTTTATAAGATTTGTAATGGTATAATGGGGGCATATGTGGCAATTAGGCCTATCTAAGGGTCATAATTCATAGAAGAGTTATTCCATGCAGGGTGTAATAGGCATTCTATATAAGGATAACTTTCAAAAGGATTTCACATGATGCATTATGTTGTAACTTCCCGCCTAAATCCGAGAATCTTGGGCTAATGTCGGTGGAGAAAGTATTAAACAATGTCATGTAAGCATTGAAATCATTCCCATTCAAATGGAAATCAAGAAAATCTTCGAGGAAGGAAAATAATAGGGTTTAGTGTATGTATTTGTACTATGTGACTGTGTGGAACATCTTGTGTTTGTTGAATGAAAAAAATAAACTTATGCATGTTTATTAGAAGGCTAAAATCTAACTTGTGAAGATCCTTGTAGTAGGGTTTTGTGTGTATGGAATTGTGCATGCTAGAAACAGTCTATGGAACTTGATTAGTATTAAGAAATATATATAAACATCTCAAACATTGGATGAAGGATCAAAACAAAATTCTTTTGTTTCAATAGCTCTTGTGAGAACCATTCTTCATGTGGTGACTTTTTCTTTAGTGACACTTGTACTTAGTGGAGGTATTCTTCAACTTGATTAAGAACATTTGTGGGAGTATATTGTGATTTGAGAAAGATTCTGTTTGTGAGAGAGTATATTGCACAAATGTTAGAAACTCTAAAAAATGGGTAAATGAAAATATGATGTATTTCCACTATGTTAATTGATAACCTATACCTACCTGTCTTAGTAGTTTAGATGTAAGTTTGATTCATTGACTATGAATGAGATAGCATTACTTGAAGCATGTGCATGTGGGATGATGGATATGGTATAAAATCTAGTGGGAGGTTGAATCAAATCATGCATGCATGGTATTTAAGTACATGTATATTTAATCCTAACATTATAACTCTTATTTCAACTATTACGGTCATCCACAAGTACCACGAAGGAAAGCTAGCAAGGCCTCAAGTTTTCTCGGTTTCTTCATCTTCACTTGTAAGGAAATAATCTTTCGAGCATTGCAATAGACCTCCATAGAAACTTTGAAGATTTGAGTTGAGTGGCAGTAGAAGATATAATAAAAGGAAGCTTCTCGGGCCCCTTCATTTGCATAGTTAGGGTTTCTTAGAGGAAGAGTGTTAAAAATATTTAAATGAGGAGTCTAGCCCGAAAATCAGTAGAAACAATCTTAGATAAACTCTAGAGGTGTTAGAAGAAGAATTTTTACTTTCATTGGTGTAACCAAAGCAGATATCCTTACCACTATTGCTAAGGCTATGTGCACAGATTTAAGGAAGGCTTATTGTGATGGGAGCTTAACAAAGGAAGTATATCTTAGACTTTGAGTTCAAGATTGAAATTTTAGAGGGAGTTCAAGAGCCTTAGTGGGTACTTAAAAATCCCATTCTTTCACATTGAAACCTTCACAAGAAAAATATAAGCATGACAATGTGTCTAGGAAAACCTAGTCGAGGGTTAAGAGCTCAAATGCAAAAAGAGAGCCACAAGGGGTTGCACAAGGAGTTAAGCCATAAATCTTTGCAAACATATTAAAGGGCTTGAGAGACCACTAGTGAAGGGGATAATAATCCTAGAAGTTGGTTGGCTTGAATGAAGAAAACCTTGTTTTAAGAGCCTTTAAGGGCGAGTTTTGCCTAACAAGATAAGAGTTTATATCTTAATGGTTTGAATGCATTTACTTGTTACTTATAATAGTGGATTAAGTGTATGATAGGGTAAACCTGAGCTATAGAGCCTTGGAGGAATCCGGGAGGATTAAAAACACTAAAGTATGCCTAGAGGTGGGAAGAGTTATAAATGACTAGTTAACAAGGCCAAGGAAGAGTGAAGTCTTGGGCTTCAAGCTCATTTTTGAGTGGTTCTAACATTTTCTTAAAGTGCAAGGATAGGGGAGAATGGCTAGTGAGGAAGAATTAACTAGGTTTCTTAAAAGGGTCAAGAGTTGTCAAGGAGAGTTTAGAGAAAATTAAGGGAAGTTGGTGAAGGAAAACTTTTCTTAAGATGTGAATTAATTGTTTCTTGATTTTACATTGGAATGCTTTGAGTATAGGCGGGGTAAGGCTCGTTGAAGGATTTTCATACTACATTTGATCCAATATTGCAAATATATACCATTTTAGCTTGAAGAATGGTCCTCCATGTAGAGAATGAATGAAGGAGTTGTATTTAATCACCTATATGCTTGATAATTTATTTTTCTTTGCATCATAAATGTGTGGGTGAGTGAGTTTGCATCACGGGGGGTTCACTTACTAAAAGTATGGTAGCACGTTCGTTCGAAGGGTATTAAAAAATACCCTTAATTCTATATTTTACCTTTAATTATTCAATTTATAATACCCCCTCCTATTATATTATTAGAATGAAAATACCCCCTATTTTTCCCATATACCTTACTTACCCATTTTTCCATAACAATTTTATTTACCCCTTTTAATTTCTACCCTAATATATTAAATAAAAAATATATCATATTTCTCACTCAAATTTTTTATATGTATTTTCTCTCGAAAGATAGTTTGAAGCCATTCAAGACCTATTGTTAATTACCTTATAAATGTTAAGCTTTAATCATTTATCAATAGTTCTTCAAATAATTAAGACGGTGAAATAATATCACTTATGATGAAAATAATACTTAGTCATAGTTTTCTACCATCTTATTATTTCTTGGTTAAGAATATCTTAATTAAGATTTATTTATTCAAAAAGAGATTATAATTTAACTTTATGACCACACTCCTTAAATTGCAATTTTGAGGTATTTAGTTTTAAAAACTAGGGTTCAAATGTTTTAATTTTATATTAAAATCAAACCTTCCTTTCCTTTGGCCCACCTCTCTAACCTACCCCCAATACTTGATTAAAAATATTAATAAATTAAACCCTTTCACCCCCTCTTGTCTACCGGTATATTGACTTTACTTTTATTAATTTTAATTACCTCAATATGAACTCACGTGTTAGGATATTGCCTAGCTAATGAACCCCCGTGGTCTGCGCATGGTTCTTGAATTGTGTCATGTTTTTCTGCCCTTTCTTCCATGTTTTCTCTCTTTCCTTCCCCTTGTAGAGCTCAACCCCTTTTTCTGGTGCTATCACCGCCCTTTTAGCTTAGGATTTCCCTTTCATGCATTTCCTTCTAACCCTGGTCCCTTGGCTTGTTAGTTTAGGATTAGATAGCTTCATTTCCAGCATTAGGAGTAGTTTTAGCAATGGAATAGGTAGAGGAACCAACCTTCTCCAGAGGTATGTCTCACAGTGCAAGATCCCACAACTTTGAGACAATCCCATGTTGCCTCAAAATCCTAGGTTGTCTATGACTCGGGCAGGGTGCAATTTTGAGCTCCAACTTATGTCATTTACTATTGGGAGGAATAATAATGGTGGTCATGATATAGACCATTAATATTAAGGGAACCAACTATTTCTATATCTCCTTTAATGTAGATGCGATCTACAAATTTGACATTTTCTTGAGTAAGTGATCCCTTGGGCCTCCTTATGGCTACACCGTAAATGTGAGTACTTAAAACAACATTAAGTTGAATAGTTTATATATTTTTCTAAACCCTTTTATTCTTCTATGTCTATGGTGGTTTAAGTACATAGATAAAAATCTCATCTAGAAAGAAGGTGGACAAAGGACAAATGCACGAGTTTGACCGAGGAATGAGATAATTATTAGAGTGATGATAGGTGGCATGTTTAAACAAATTTGTGTTTTACCATAAAGTTTGAAAGAAATTAGTCTAGATGTATTCTCTTGAAAATTATGTGTTTACATGTTTTGGCTTTGTATGTTGGGTCCCTCATGAATCCACTTGTGTTGCTCATATGGACAAATGACATCTCTCATTCATCTACCTTTCCAACTACAAGTCTATTATCACATGAGTAACAACTCACTTTGGATACTTTGCTTCAACTATTAATTTGTCAAGAGCAGCTCCGACCCTTGAAATTGATTGTTAGAGGCATGCTTAGAATAGGGAATTGGTATCTCACCATTCCAATCAAAGGAGCACTTACTTCCGCTCCAAGTGTAAACAAATCACCTTCGCTCTTGCTAGTGCCAAATGGTTTCGGCATGGGATGCCTAGTCACCTTGACATGTACTTATCTCTATAGTATCCTGCGGCACGGATATGCATACATTCCCCACAACATTTTTCCCACCCCTAGATTTCTTATCCAAACACTTAATACACATAGACGTCTTCCCCGTAGGGGTTAAATCTAACAATGACCAATCTCTATTAAAAAAATCTGAAGTCACAATAATTTTTCAACATTACCCTTCAAAAACTACAAAACTATATTACATATACATTATTAATAAAATATATTTTAAAAATTGTCTATTTATGTAACCGCTTGAATATATATGAGTAAATGAATATAATATGTACATAAATTTATATAAAAATAGGCTCATATTTTAAATATACAAGTTATAGGTGACAATTATGTAAAAATTGAAGTTCTTTTTTGTTGAAGACCTAGAATTAACCCATAATTCCAATTCCCTTGAACTTAGATGATAGGTCTGCGAATAGAACTTTGGTGGATAGCTGGGCAACACCTTTTACACCATCATCTACACAAGACCATAACCCATTCGATAAAAAAAATTGAAATATTTACAGCTAAAATAATGAAAACCATGTAAATGACCGTGAAATTTAACCCAAACTCGACTCCCAACTGTGGTTAGCTGTTACAACAAAACTGTGATATATTATTTTGAGAGGAGTTTATTATATTCTCTTCAGTAACGAAATTTGCCACAATAATGAATCTGAGATGTAATGAATCAATAATTTGGAAAACATCAAAAGAGTGGGGAAAGCAATTGAGACAATTTCAGACTCGTTCTTTATTCAATGGTAGGTTCAAGTAGCTTCCGTACGTCAAGTTCAACAAATTCACACTGCAAATGAAAACAGTCTATTCACACCAAACGCCACAGTAGAATTGAAAGAACGACCAGTCGGGACTGGTAGGCAAATCTTATTGGGATCGCGATGACGATATATCTTCTAGAAAGTATTGCACTAGGTAACGCTGTAAAATAAACCATAAACAACAATGGATTTATGCGTGGCCACTGGCGATAACGATATTACTTCTAGAAACTCACAAAAATCAAGAAACACAGCGTTTTGCGTTGGGTTTGCTGTTTTAACTTTTATCCCTATTTTGTGGTTCATGTCTTATGAGCTGTCAAATCTAATAACTTTACTTTAGAATATCTTAGAGGTCTTTTCGACTGTTTGACAGCTTTTCGAATTTGTCGTCGACTTAGTCTCACTTTCGACAATTTTTTCCAGAGTTCTTCGCCATCAACGTGTTAAAATCTATGAGTGGAGTCAGGTCATAATCACGTACTAATAGTAGTATAGAAAACCCCGTCTCTCGCTCTACTGCTTATAAAAACCTCCTTCCTCGCCTCTATTTATAATCTCACACAGAAGTTACATCTTACGTTCATAATCTCCGACATTTAAGCTATTGTTGACAGTGAGAAAGGCGCAATCTTGAATTTTAAGAACATCAGTGTAGAAGGTTTTTTTGTGTCCTCTCTCCCCCCTTTTTTTTTTTTTCTTTTGGCTAGAGAAGATGGATGCCTTCCATTTGAACAGCAGTAGTACAGTCGCAAAACTCCAACAAGTCATGCAGTACCAATATTCCCCTGCTACTCTTTTCATTACACTGCTAGCAGCCATAGTTGTTGCAGTCATTTTCCTCGTCCGTCGCCCAAAGTTATATCAATCCTCCCACAAACTTCCCCTGGGAATTTAGGACTCCCTTTAATTGGGGAGACATTCCAATTCCTGGCGGCACTTCGTTCGGACAAACCCCAGCGATTTTTTGAGGAGAGGGTTTCAAAGTTCGGTGATATCTTCATGACTTCACTCACAGGCCATCCCACCATAGTAGTCTGCGGCGCCAAGGAAACCGCTTACTTCTATCCAACGAGAATAAGCTGGTGGTCGTATCGTGGCCCAAATCTTTCCTGAAACTCATGGGGCAGGACTCTATTTTAGCCAAAACGGGAGAAGACCATAGGATCCTCCGCGCCGCTCTAGACTCTCTGGTAGCCCCTGCAGCAATACAGGGCTACATATCTAAAATAAGTTCAGAGATAGAAGAGCATATAAATGAAAAGTGGAAGGGAAAAGATGAAGTGACTGTGCTTCCCTTGGTGAGAGAAGTTGTGTTCTCGCTTGCAACCACCCTGTTTTTCGATATTAAAGAGGAGCACGAAAAGAGAGAACTTTACGAGCTTTTGGAAACCATTATGGTGGGAAGTTTGTCGATTCCACTGAATCTCCCGGGGACTCAATTCAACAGAGCGGTAAAGGCACGGGCGAAGCTGGATAAAATACTTGTTTCGTTAGTAGAGAAGAAAAGAAGCGATTTGAAGACAAGGGAAGGGGCGTCTGAAAAGAAGGATTTCATCACGGCATTGCTGAGGTTGAGAGACGAAAGAGGGAAGGGTCTTACGGAGAAGGAGATTGTGGATAACCTTGCTGGATTAATTCATGCATCATATGACACCACCATTTCGCCACTGGTTCTCATGTTCAAGCTCTTGTCCTCCAATCCACAATGCTACGAAAAGATGGCTCAAGGTATCTATTACCTCCATTTTATTTCCATTTTTCAATATTCTGTGTGTTTTGTAAAATTTTAACTTCCTCTTTATACATGGTATGTTGGCAATATGACTTTTTGATATGTGGAATATATATATGACAGAGCAAATGGAGATATTTTCTAATAAAAAGGAAGGAGATGACATGACTATGCAAGATGTAAGAAATATGAAATATACATGGCAAGTTGTCCAGGAAACCCTACGAATGTTTCCTCCATCATTTGGGACATTTCGTAAGGCCGTCACTGACATTGATTACGATGGTTATACCATTCCAGAAGGATGTAAAGTAAGATAAATAAACCTTATACAATCATTCTAAATTGATTTTTACATGTTTTATTTTTACATGATTAAATAAATTTGAATTGTTTGTATTGTAATTTGACAGCTTTTATGGGCAGCTTATACCACACATCATAGAGAAGATTGTTTCAATGAGCCGGAAAAATTCAATCCTTTGAGATTTAATAAACCGTTAGCTGCTTACACATTTGTACCATTCGGGGAGGTGTGCGTAAATGTCCAGGATGGGAATTTTCGAGACCGAGATATTATTGTTTATGCATCATTTTGTTAAATCTTTCAAAGGGTACAAGACAATTGATCCAGATGAGAAAATATCAGCAGATCCAGTCCCTCCACTACCTATCAATGGATGTTCCATCAAACTTTTCCTAGATAACAAGTTCAAAAGATATTAAAAATATGGGAAATATAAAGAGAAACAAATATTTCGCACTATGTATATGTACAATGTTATTTGAAATAAATTTGGTTTTAATACAACTTCACAATTATTGAAATTTCTACAAGTGACTTTATTTATTGAACATACTTACATAAATATAAGGTTGCAAAAATAAAGTATACAAAGTTTCTAGTTGGAAATAATTTACCAAAACAAAAAATTTTCTATAAAAAAATTATATAATTTTATAACATAATTTATAACACATGTTTTCAATATTATTTTATTTAAATAAATTAGTAAAATAAAAAAAGATTGAACAATTTTTCACAATGTAAATTCAAACAACTTTGGGTTCATTATAGTTTTAAAATGGTTTTAACTTTTGTCTCACAATTATATTTCAAACCCAACTTTATGGGTACATGAGGTTATGAAACAAAACATGGGGTGTGATTGAAATCTTAAATTTGCATATGCTTGCTTTTTATATTTATATGATTAAAAATAATATAATTGCACAATAGTGAGAAAAAGTATCTTAGTATTATTATAAGCAAGCAACTATAATATTAAACGATTGGATTATTTTATTTAGTAAAAACAAAAAGAAAAGTACTATTGTGGACAATGTCACTTTCTTTATCTTCAAGTTTATTTACAAGACAATAAATATCACTTATATTAATTATATTAATATTTAAATAAATTTATATATATTTACGCCGAAGGCGTTCCCCCTATGGTAAAGGACCTCCGGACGTTTCTACAACGATGTTAAATTTGACGGTCGCTTGGACGTTTTTACTTTTTAAAGCAGTTTTTAGGTTGTTTTTGTTGTTTTTGCGGTAGTTCAGGCTTTTGGTATTTAGGGTTTTTTGGTTGTGGGTTTTTTATGAGTGAAGGAAGTCTGTCTTCTGGCGAGGTGCAGACTGCCGTGAAATTGGCGCTTCCCATATATCCTCTGATTTCACCTGCGTTTCTTCTCCCAAATCCTTTGGTTTAAAGCGAATCGAGACGACATGCACTGTAGATTCCATGCCACAGCAAATGTAGGGCCTTTGAAGTTCATTTCCCATTTCTTGGACCCATCCGTCTTCACCAAATGCACCCCGTCCGGGAGTCCACTATTCGGATTGAAGGTGATGAGAGACCCGTCTGGAGAAAACGCTAGGAAGGAGCCGTTTATCCTGTGCAATTTAAGCTTCAGAATCGGGATTCCACGCGCTCCAAGAATAAAACGACAGTGTTAGTGTCCTCGGCATCTTTGCCCTTAAATCTGTGGAACCCCAGCCATGAAATCGGAGGTGAGAGTTGACCAAAGAAGGTAGACTGCCATGAAATTGGTGTTTCACGGTGTTGAAAAGGAGGGCGAGTTGTTAAAAATCTAAGAGTGGCCATCCACGGCAAAGAGTGAAGAGGAGTTTGAGGTATCCTCGAAGGATTTTTCTTCTTGTTTGGGGTTTTACGATGAAAATCTCCATCACTCCTACTCGAGCTAATTGGTGAAATTTGCCATAACATATTTTGTTTTCTTGATCACCAACATCTCGCTGCTGCTCAACAAGGTCAGTTTTTGTTTATATATATTTAGTTGCCCATTTGTAATTTTAACAAGAAATTTGTCACCAACTATCCATTCAGAAATCCTTTTTACATTAAAATGCTTATACAAGCAGCATTTTTCCAACATATTTTCCTTTTTCTTGGGTAATACTTCAAGATCTGATGGAGAAGTTCATCCAGGGCTTAAAATGCTTCAATTTATGAACATGGGATTTGTTTGTTGTACAGTGTTATATGAGCAGGGAAATATCCAAACGACTTCAGTTCTCGAAGTCTAGAAATCTTGGAAGATCTTCAAAGGTTCAGGAATTTAGGCAAGTCTTTCATTTATATATGGAACTTTTGTTTTTTCTTGGTAGATCTTGGGTAAGATTATGGGAGACCCTTAACACTGTGGGGTGAGCTTGTACAACATTCTTCTAACTTATAAACACGGTTCATGGTTGAATGTAGCTCATAATTACAATGCCACATCCATGCCACTTAATTTTGAATTCTCAATGTTAAGTTTGGTGAAAATATAAATAAATTTTCAAATTCCCTAAAATCGCATATATCTATCCTTCATTTTCAACTTGTGAATGTTTTGGAAAAGAATTGATAAAATTAATTAATTCGCGAATTGTATACTAAAGTTTTCCTTAGCCACGGGTTTTGCATTAGTATATTCGAGAAGCCCTATTACAAAATTTGCGGTTTGTACCCTCAATTTTGGATTGATAGGCTTAATAGAAATTCGATATTTTACTCTTAAATTACATAGGAGATATAAGAGGGTCTCTTATATCCATTGTTATGTGGGAATGTGTTCCCCAAAATCGAGACGTCCTTGATGCCCGGATGTCCTGGGGACAAAGGTTAGGGAAACGTCCCTCCACATTTCCCATGCGGTAGTTTTCTGGGGGTGTCTTCGGGACATCCTTGAATATGAGGGGATGTTTTGGAAACGTTTTTTTATGTTGTTGGGGATGTCTTGGGCATTTTTTTTTTTAAAGGAATTTTGAAAAGAAAAAAACAAAAAAAATCTAATATTTTTGTTTCGATGATAATTTTGGGACATTTCAAGGTGCTTATCTTGAATTTGTCACATAGTTTTGTCCATTGAAGGGTTTCACATGACTTGATTACTAACGTACCATTTTTCTATTTTGACAATCACATTATGTCTCTTACAATGTTGCTTTTCATTCTTAGATTCATTGCAACTCATTGTATTGTTTTTTTGGTGTGTGAACAAGGCTACTTTTTGTCTCTTGTATAATCATAAGAAAGTTAGAAACCCTAGGAAGCATGAAAATCTGTCAGGTTTTCTTAACCTCCTATGGGGAATTTAGATTATAATCATCCAATTCACAATGAGTCCAAAGAATTTGTATCAAAGGATCAATTATCACTTCTAAGGATTCACATGCCAAACATACCGAATATTAGAGTGGATTGTTGTTTGTTCATAGTAATTTTGATGGTTGTCAGTGTAAATGGTTGACAACTTAATATTTAATATTTATGCAGGGAGTGGACAAGGATGTCTTTTATCTTATCCTTCAGAATTGAAGGAGAATTTTATCAATTTCTCTTGGTTGAAAGTTGTGTGGAAGCTTAAGAGTTAGTCTTAAATATAATTCTTGAAGGGGAAGCAATGGAAGAGGAAGTGAAGTTTGTATCAGGTTGTTAATGTTATTTATATCCACTCTTTGAGCATTTGTGACCTCAGAAAATAATGTTCTTCTTAAACTATGAAATATGTATTACTCATCAATGTTATCTGCCTTCTGTTTGTCCATAAATTATGGCTTTGAAGAGAGTGCAGACCACTCAAACTAAAATTTATGTCTGGGTCGAAATAAGCCATTGGAAATGATGAATAATCTGCTATGTTCAGTCTGCACATTTTTCTCTTCTTGATTGCTTGAGGCTTTCTCTCATGGTTTACACCTTTTCCTTGTATTATTTGTCAGTCCTCAGCTTCTTAAGGCTTAAAGCTCTTGACCTAATAGTTTGCAGGAATTGGAATATCCTTGGCACACAAGATGAACTCTGGCACAATCTTTTTATTAAAAGGTGGGGAACAAATCAAGCTAATTTCTTCATCCCTCTTCATCCTAAAACTTGGAAGATGATGTATGAAACTCAAGATCGCTTTGCGATCGTGTGGGATTGTGAGTAAAACAAGTGTTCTTATCGGTTTTGAATGCCTAATATGGAGTGTAGCATTGGCTACCTTTTCTATTTAATTAGCTTTGACTGTGCCTTGTTGTGCTATTTTTAGGGGCTTGACAATAACCTACGAGGGCTATGATTATTATATTGTGTACCAAGGTGAGATTTAACACCGGTTGGGTCCAAGAAAACAACAAAGGAAAATTATAGCAAACCTGATCTTGAAACAGATGACAGGAGCATAATTGAAAGCAATGGTATAGAAACATTGGCAACAGAG
The DNA here is from genome assembly GCA_018340775.1 of Taxus wallichiana var. yunnanensis. Classification (NCBI taxonomy): domain Eukaryota; kingdom Viridiplantae; phylum Streptophyta; class Pinopsida; order Cupressales; family Taxaceae; genus Taxus; species Taxus wallichiana. Next base: position 513,377,138 of record CM031244.1, read on the forward strand.
AAAGAGAAAGGGCCATGTATAGGTCTTTTTGATAAGATACTTTTCTTTGTTAGGACATAGACCGTGCATCCAGCAAGTTAAGCGTACTCGGATATTATGAATCAAGGAAAGTATACTCTACGCCTCGCAAAAGATGGTAATATATATATATATATATATATTCACTCTTCGTGCGGTTTTGTTTTGTTGTAACAATTCTAGAGTTTTGCTTGTAGCCTCGGTTTGTGTTTATTATGTTGGTGGAGGGCATTGTTTTGTATTTAGTCTTGGTTTAACTTCTCTCTCACTCATATTGGAATCCACGAATTTGATGATTCAAGTAATATTTCATGGAAATCACAATTGTATATGTATTTTGAGATATTAGGCTTAGTTTTATTTATTAGATGATTTCTTTCCATATTATTGAAGGGTTATTGTGAGCATATTCATTTGTATAAATAGTCTTGTTACTAATGAGAAAGTTAAATTCGGTAGTTAGTATATTGATAAGATTTGGTATTAGAAAATGAATTTTTGTTTGAAACATTGTAAAACTTTAGAAACATCTTTTTATGTATTTTGCACTCGTAAAACAAATTGCGGTGCTTTGGTAAATGTGGTGTCTTTGATTCACATTTACGAGTAAAGTTTTAAATTTAAGTATTGCATCTAATGCCTAATACAACTCTTCTCTCATGCGCTTTAACATCGTTTTAACATACCATTGTGTATATAGAGAGGATGTGATTCTTCCACATATTGCTTAGGCATATTGGAAGCTTGAACATATAAAGATATTTGGTTCATCAGTTTGCTCTTGTGACTTAGTAAAAAGACTTGTAACTCATTATAGGGAGCATGTGAGGTGCATTATTTAATGGTTTGATTAGTATTAGGAAGAAAACGGATCCCAACTTTGAGATCCCAAATAAGGCACCCTCAACCTTGTTAAATGCATTTACATGGGCTCTTTAGACGGGTTTTAGCACAAATTTAAGGTACCAAGCTTTGACTGGCCTTATATTTTCACTTGCTAAAGGACTTCCTCCCATTGTCTTTAAGTCCTCTGTGATTGTGATTATTGAATAGTTTTCAAGGAAGATTTTACTATTCTACTTTTAACAGTTTTTTTTTGTAATTGAGTTTTGTGCTCTATGTTCAACGGTATTCGGTGCTCCATTATTTTATCATTTCATTTTAGCAATGAAAATATGTACAAAAATAATTTAGTTTGTGATGGTCTTATGTCTGCATAAAGCATGGCTATGCGTGTCTCCTTTGTCTTTGTATGTATTATTATCTCTCTTTGAGTTTATTTTTCTATAATTTTGTGAGTTGCATCCAAGTCATTTGATGGAGTTGAATTTTTCTTGCTAAAGGACTTCCTCCCATTGTCTTTAAGTCCTCTATGATTGTGATTATTGAAAAATTTTCAAGGAAGATTTTACTCTTCTACTTTTAACAGTTTTGTTTGTAATTGAGTTTTGTGCTCTATGTTCAGCGGTATTCTGGTGCTCCATTATTTTATCATTTCCATTTTAGCAATGAAAATATGTACAACAATAATTTAGTTTGTGATGGTTTGATGTCTGCATAGCATGGCTATGTGTGTCTCCTTTGTCTTTGTATGTATCATTTTCTGCTGAGTTTATTTTTCTATAATTTTGTGAGTTGCATCCAAGTCATTTGATGGAGTCATCGATGGAGCTGCTCGGTTTAGATCAGACGGGTAAGCCATCCAAGAAACTTTCTGCTGATTTTCTTCAAACTTACCTTATATAATCACTTAAGTCTTCAAACAGAGTAAATATTAATGATCTGTATATGTTTGACGTAATGTGTAGGGTTTAATTCACATCTACATGTAATACAAAAGTATGCTAAAAATTACTTACAATCTTCTTGAATCAGTATTCTGAGATTTTTCAGTACCTCATTGTAAATATTTTAGGTTACTTTGATTCTAAAAGGTTGTCTTGTAGAGGATGTCCCTTTGGATCCTCATAAGGATGACTTTTGAACAACTCAATCAGCAGGGTTATCGCCGATTGAAGCTATTGGGATCAGATGGTATTTAGGGCCAAAGTAGTTTTGTTTGCTGCAAGAAGCCCCTGTCATTCGATACAGGGTAGATACCATAATCCTGTAAGTTGCCATATCTTTTTTTCCCTTCTCTCTTGAATTGATTATATCATCAAATTAAAATCAATTTTCAGGATATTTTCCAAATATTTTAAATGCTATTAGATTTATGGATTTCTCATTGAGCTTGTATGCTGAATAATTGAGGATGCCTATTAATTTTTCTTCCAGTATGTGAAATTTATTTTATAAGAGAAAGTAGTTATCATGTTTCTTTGGTCAAGTTCATTGACAATGATGAAGTATGCAGATTTGATTGTGAAGCAAAAGTGGGTAAATTGTAGATTGTTTTTCTTGAGATATCTGATTATATGCATTTTGGGAATATTTTCAATCATGGAAAGCTGCATTCCTCTTCAAATTCCTATATCCCACACACTTGCAAACTCAAGCAATGTACTGTATTACTTGATTCATGAAAATTTCCATCACAGTGCATGTGAGAAGTTATCATTGGTCAATGTCGAGTGCATTGAATTTGAAATATTTACCAGATTCGGTTGATATTAAATCCTGGGTTTGTTTCTTTGGTAATTGTTTGTTTCTTTGGTCTATCTCTCATAGGATTCTAGAAAAAGACCTTTGAAGCTTAAATTTGGCAGTTTATATCCATCAATTTAGGTTGCACTTACATTAAACACTTTGAATGCTCTTTTTGGTATAGATAAGCAAATACATGGGTGCCCTTTTAAGTCAATATGTGTGTTTACCTTAAGTTTGAAATATCCAGTTGATTAATCAAAATTAAAGAAATACGATAATTACAGGGGAAAAACTATATTTATAAAAAGAAAAAGATTTTTTTAGATGAGTAGTGCACTTATTCGGCACTAGATTACATAGATTATGATGTAGACGCACTGAAGGGATTTTCTACTCTAAGATAATAAACGTAGCAAAGAAGGACAAATGGTAACAATGAAGATGTGCAATGGTGTGCACATTCAACAAGAAAAACAACAATCCTGGAAAGAAGAAAACTATAAGACTGTACGGTCCTTGAATTCATGCTAAAACTAAAGTAGAAAGTTTGGCATGTGGAATTTTGAAATTGAAAGTTGATTTTAAGTTCACCAAAGATCATAACAACAATTTGAGAATCTCATCTATATGGCATTACACAAAACACATCTCTTCTAACATGTTGAAAATAAACCTTTAACAAGTTAATAACAGTAACTTGAAAGTGCGCAAGACAGTTTGGTTGATGCCACTCTTGCTAGCTGGTTCATTCTCAACAAAATTTGCCTCTACAAACATTGTGTAGAGTAGATCAAATAAGAATTTCTAGTGTCATTATGATTCAACACAGTGAGGTGTTTCACGGGTTTCAAGCATACCTTTGTATTGCAGTTTGTTTTCGTATGCATTAGGTAATGAATACAGATCAATTGATTAGGGCCCTAATTTATTGTTTTCATTTGACAGATCAAAGACATTGAGAATCTTGTTCGTTTATTATTTTCAAATCATCAATATCAGCAATCTGAGCTGGAGAAGCCATTAATGTCGAGCTCCCCTTGTGAACTGCAATTGCTTCAGAGATTAAATCTAGAAAACGGAAACCAACATTTTGGAAAAATAATGAAGTGCAATGTGGGATGATTGACAACAAGAAACGGAAAACATCGACAAAAGAGCAAAATTCTTTATCACCAACTTATGGTCACTTTCGGCCAGGAAATGATATCAAGCTGGATCTGACAATGTCTATTTGAACTTGTTTTAGCATTTTTTTAATAATATTGTTGCAGATTTTTAGCCGGCTATATTATGGAGGATAAAAATACTTGTGAAATTTTTCATTGTAAGAAAAATTGTCTCACGGTGGAAGATATTTGCAGGGTCTTTAAATTCGACGGTTGTTTGTGTCTTTTCTATTCTTCATTTTACTTTCGCCATTGTAGACTTGCAGTAGCATGCTCCTTGTTACGACCATGACTATTGCAGCTTCTAAATAAAGTATGCAAATAGTTTTAACTTATAATGTCTTTCCATATCTTTTTCTATATTTTTTATTTATTACACGACATATTTAATTTGTTCTTCTACCAGTAAACTATGAAAGGTGATTGAAAATTAGTTGCAAGGTATGTTATGATAATAAAGCAGTACTGTTCACATTGATGTTTTTTCTCTATATAAAATAAAATTAACTTAAGCATTGTCAAGTTCTTATCTAAACTCATGGAAAATTAGTACTTTGTTGTAATAAGCACTAAAAATATGTACAATAAACTCATTGCAATTTCAAATACAGTAAAATTCATTGGATATCTTTCGGTTTATAAATAGATATTATATGAATCTGAAACTAATTACGCCGAAGGTGTTCCCCCTATGGTAGAGGACCTCCGGACGTTTTTGCAGCGATGCTAAATTTGACGTCTTGACAGCCGTTTGGACGTTTTTTCAAAATGATTAAATTTGACGGGCTTTTACCTGTTTTTTATGATTTGCACCGATCTTTCATCCGATTCATCCACTTCCTGCTACGATTCTTCTTGTTTTTCTAACACATGGATTTCGCACCCGCATTCGCACCAGTAATAACAATATCTTCCGTGTCGTCTCCCACCAACGCATAATATTTGTCTTGGAGGCGGGCACCCGTACGAGTTCTCTGTAAGTTCCCCTTTTAACATAGATCACGTATCTCTGAGGGTTATTCCCAGGAACAACATCAATGGCGTCGGAAATTTTCAAGAAAAATCATATGGACCCATTTTGAGCTCCCAAGAACTATGATTGTCTGTTACGATGTCGCTAAAGTAAATGCAGTACATTCATAGTAATATACTAGATTTATGTAATTTAACATATACCAATCTCAATTTCCAGTCATGCCCACTTGCAAAATATTCAAAACTTCGCACTCTGTAATGAGATGTTTGTGACTGGTCCAAGAACAGAGAGCTAATCTTTCTTGGTGGATTTGTTGATGAGGGACTTGTGAATGTGAGGGATGACACCTCCACCAGCAATGGTGCCCTTTATCAATGTGTCAAGCTCTTCATCTCCTCGAATGGCAAGTTGTAGATGCCTTGGAGTGATGCGTTTCACCTTGAGATCTTTACTTGCATTTCCTACCAATTCCATAACTTCTACAGTCAAATACTCTAATATGGTCACCGAATATCTTCTAGCTTTCCCTACCCTCCCATTTGCTGACACCCGAGATTTCAAGTGCCGGTGGATACGCCCAGAACATACCACAAATAAACTATTACAAAATACCGTTATACTCATGTATGAAAAGTGTGGAAGTTTAGCAGGTGTTCGCCAAGTGTTTGACCAAATGACTGAATGAGACCTCGTCTCATAGAATATCATAATTGCATTTTACACAAGACATGAGCATCCTCACCAAGCATTGACACTTGTTTCACCAAATGCAACCAACAAGGTTTGAACCTGATCAGTTCACATTTTCTGGCATACTCCCGCATCACTGTGCCAAAATAGTTGATTTGAAACAGGTATAGATATCCACAAAAGTACAATGGAGAAGGGATTTTTGTCAGATGTTGCAGTTGCGAGTGCCCTGCTAGATATGTATGCAAAATGTGGAAGTATACAAGCACATGAACTGTTTGACAAAATGCAAGGCTCGACATTCACATCTTTCTCTAGAATTCCCTCACTTGCAAATTTGCGCATTTCACTGCGTTTTCATTCGAGAGATACTCAAATATGATGCACGTATACAAAGACTCGAGCAAGAAGAAAAGAGGAAGCAAGACTACTATCACTCAACCCATCGTAAATACTACCCTCTCGCTTTGATAGCACATCCACTACTACTATACCCAACACTTCTTCTATCCAAAGTGGCACTATCGTTCAAGGGGTATCAAATGTAATCATGTTTATTGAAACTAAAATTGCCCACTAAAGGCTACCATTCATGATATAAATACTGCAAATGTATACATGTCTCATTATGTGTACATATACCTTCATTTATTTGATGTTTTCAAATATGATATGCAACTTTAAATGTATGAATCTGTAACATAATTAAATGTACACATACAACATTTCAATGTAATGTTTCAACTAAAGTCCTACACTACAACTATCAATCACACACATTATCAATTGTATAATAAAAGTTTCTCCAACAAAACACCAACTGAACAACCGATGCACAACTAACAACATCAACTATAAAATTAACTAACTATCGAAAATGGTATCACATGTAATCATGTACGAATTTATAACAAGTTTGAAATGTAGAAACAACCTTCAAATTAAGTGGATCAACTATATTTCTACAATTACAACATCACTCGAACCCCTTATCAACATCAAGTACAAAAGTAATAACTATACCTCTAAATCAAATAACATATACCGTTCGGCGTTCACATCTCATGAAACACATGCGATTGCTAGTTATTATGTATATGATAATAACATGATAAAACTTAATTCCAAATTCGTAAAATTTTATTTATTGTTTTTATATATAAATACCTTACCAACTCTCATTAAATCTTTTCATAGGGCAAGTCGGTATGAAATGCAAAATAACAATCATGACTATTCATCGCACAATGAGCATATACATAATCTATACTAGCAATCGCACGCGAGCGTGTGCGATGGGAACGCCGAGACGGTTTTTGGTAAAGAGGAAACTAAGAATTGTATGAAATGAAGAGAAGAAAAAACAAGAGAACAATGCATTAAAAAAGGAGAACATTTGCGAGAACGAAAGGAGTAATGAGGAGCGTTTTGGTGTCGAAAAGCAGACCCACCCGGGACTCCGCAACGCGATCGTTTGAGACTCCCAGTGCGATTGCACAACATGGAGCTTTTCCCAAGTGTGGGACCTTGCGAAATCGGAAAAGCTCTCCGGATGAAGGCCGGCTCCTATTCCTCTGTCCAGATGCACCAATAAAACGCAGAGGTTTAGCCCAAAAAACCTAATCTAACTACCAAGGAGACAGGGAGAGAAAAATGCATAAAAATAAACCTAAGCTAAGGATGTGATGCACCGAGGAATGAAGAACATATGTTTTGCCAATTAAACACAGACCACAGAAATGCAATGCAATATCATGCACAGATAAACATATTCACAGTGAAAGATCAAAAGGATGCAAAATGAAACACATAGAGGGTTGAGAATCATCCACAGACATGCATTTATTTGCTTCAAAGGTTGATACAATAAACTGCAAAATGCCAAGAGGCAAAGCTGCATTACAGTTTCGAATGGGAGGTTTGAGCTCCACAACTCCACCTGCCAAAGAGAAGAAGGGAGGGGCCAAAACAAGAATGTCCAGCGTTTTATAAAACAGCCTCTCCTTACATTTATATGAAGACAATGAGAGAGGAGAAGGATTCGAACTACTAGCCCTGCTCAGAGTCTTTTTTCTTCATAACTTTTGTTAGGAGGCTTCATTTCACAAAGTAGTCACCATTTGCCATACCTATTTGGCCTTTATTCTTGTGTGCGAGGTTTCCCGATATCTCATCATCATCATAACGATTCTTTCAAAAGATTGCAAGAAATTGCTTGGTCCAAAAAGGTACAAAAATGGATTTTATGAAAATAAGAAAAATATTGCCATCAATGCGTAGAGCTTGAGAAAATATATACTTTTAGAGAAGACGACACCTAAAACGGAGCCACAGAATGAAAGTTATGGCACATGCAAGTTTTTTCTTACATCTTCCCACGACCCTTTCCAAAAATGGCAAATTTTTTTCCATCCTTGCGATTTTTTCACCAAAAAAAAAAAAATATGCCAAAAAAGGAAAAAAAAAATATGCACATGTCGGGTGTCGGGTTTGGAAGAAACACCGACATCTTTTCCTTTGTTGTTCGCCCGATATGTTTTTCCGCCGCTTAAACCCGCGTTTCTTTGTGCGTCGGGTTTTTTAACCCTTCCGGCATTTATTTTGTTGTCGGGTTTTGAAAGCCACCCGACATGCTTCTGCGCCATGGAAACCCGAATTGCATTCGCGTCCCGGAAACCCGATTCCTTTGCTGTCGGGTTTTGGAAAACCCCCGACATGTATTCGTTCCTTGTTTATCCGACTCCTTTTTCCACATGGTTTTCGCGATTTGCCCTGGTGTCGGGCCGGAGACGAAAAATATACAACAGAGCGGTGAAGAAGCTAAAATTATATAGTATAACAAGCCAAATATTTACATAGTTGTTAGATGCAGAAGAGGAAGTGGAGGGGAAGTACCGAGAAAAAGGTGAAAAGGAGAAGGCGAGAATGCTATGAGCGGAGGATTTTACGGGGGCGGGCTGTTTGAGACGGCGAAGGTTATAGGGGACGGTGGTAGGGATTGGAGGCGAAGCTCTTCTTGTTTTCGGAATTGCAGGAGGGAGGCTGAAGAAATTCTTGAGTAGCGGTCAAACGAGAAAGCTGGGGAGATACGAATCTTTTCCAAGGAGGGGACGCGCGAAAGAGCAGTAAAAGTAAGGCCTGGTCTCTCAGTGGATCCAATGTCTATGGTGGCATGACTAAGGGTGAGTCCTTGGGCTTTGTGAATCGATAACCCCCAGGCCATTTTTAAAGGCAGTTGTGTACGGGAACCTCTTGAAATGGGGGGAATGGGGATGTGGGTGGGATTTGACGGATTCCACGGTGGACCGGAATAGCGTTCAAAGTCGACAATTACAAAAGAAGGCAAAGAAGGTGGAGCCGAGGAAGGGGAATAAACAATGTCAACGATAAAGCATGGGCCAAGCGCCATTAACAAGCCCTAGAAGAATCCATAAATTAAGAAAGTGAGCATGATTTTTTGGTCTTTGCAAAGGAGCACTATTTGTTCTAAATTGGTCATCATCGATCATCAGAGTCACTTCTTCTTGTATTCAGAGCAATGGACAAGGCAACTGGAGAATTGAGTTCCTTCAGCATTTGTAAATTGTGTTTTTTAACAAGAATATTTGTTGAGAAGAGGTGGGGGGCATTGTGGAAGTATAGAAGTTCTTGTTGCGAGAGGCAAGAGTCGGTGCGAGACATCAAAGTCTCCCAATCTGGAAGGGTGGCCACACCATTTCGGATGTTGAGAAGCAAATTGCGAAAGGAAATTTGAGACGGAGCAGAGCCTTGTTGTCGGAATATAGACGTTAACGAGATTGAATTTAGAAATTTCCGCCAAAGGGATCCACCGTAGGAATTACTGGCATATAGCGGAATGTCCATAACGGGTGGAAGTTGACCAAGGTCTCCAACAAGAATCATTGATCTATTTCCGAAGGGGGAAGTACGGAAGTGCGGGAAGGCCTCACGCAGGCGTAAGTCAATTTTTGCAAGTAGTTTAGGACCAATGAAGCTCATTTCATCAATCAAAATGTATGTGACATGTTTTAAAGAGTCTTGAAAGGAGGTCAAAGCTTGGCCTTCAAGGGGCTTTAAATCACGAATGGGAATCCGGAGGCTGGAATGAACGGTCGATGCGGAAATGTTAAAAGCGGCCACACCAGTAGGGGCAAGCAAAAGAAGGGGCGAAATGGCAGGGGTAGCGAGGGAGGAGAAGGCAGACCGGAGAGAGTGGATAAGGAATGACTTGCCTGTTCCTGCAGTTCCTTGAATAATGAGAAGAAGGGGTGGTAGGCTGTGTGTTGAGGAAAAGTGGTCGAGTATTGTACTGAAGGCTAGTTGCTGGTTATCGGAAAAAGTCGACAAAGAAGGCAAACTAGATGGATTTGTATGGGCAGGGCAATAATTAGCCCTACCATTCTCGACAAAAGAGGGGCCGATGTCAACCAAATGAACCGGAACGTTGTTTGAGGACCAAACATAGCGGGAGTCATATTCTCGGAGGCCAAGCATTTCCAGATGGTCAAGACCTTCAGAATGTCCTGGACGGACGCCTGCTAAAAGTTGCCATTCATAGATTCTCTCGCTTGTCTGCATTGGGTCTGTGTCAGATTCAGACGAAACATCTGGAGATGTATCAGGTTCCGTGTCTGTTCTTCTAACATGCCACGGTTTGTATGAACTTTTGAACAGGCGCCAATTGGAAGTAACAACATCTGGCGAGGAACCAACATCTGAAGGAATGTTCCGGAAAGGCTTCAGATAAAGCAGAGCTCGCACTGGGCAAAAGGTGGAAAGCCTCTGTATTAGTTGGCGGAACGATGGAAAACCTTGGGTACACGCGGACAATTGCTGGCGTAGTGCGTTGTTTCCATTTCTCTTTTTTTCGGTATTTGCTGTAATTCCACCCTCGAGCAATTTGGATAAGTGAAAGGGACTCCATTGATGGTGGGCGGACAAGGTACGCATCAAGAAGCTGTGATGTATCTTGTTCATGAGTAGCCGATGCAGAAAGGCGCCTAAGTATTTTTTTGCCCACATTTAAATAGACGGTCTGCCGGCTGGACACAACAAGAGGAAGCTTGAGAAGCAAGTGACAAGTTTCTTGTGCACTTATGTCATGTTCAACAACACTTTCTGTGAGCATCTTCCGTATTGCAAAAGAGGAAGGGAAATCTGGGCTGGCATGCGAACAAAGCCTAGACAACATTTGGTGGTATGTCTCTGAGCGTTGCTCTGCTTTAGAGGCATACTTTGCAATGTATTTAAGAACAAATAGGCCGAGATAAGTACAGCCGATACCATGTTTGCTCTCCATATAGCTAGCATGGCTTTATTGTGAATGTTTAATCTGTCATCATTCCTGAAAGGAAGGTATTTAACGCTTTTGTTGGCATCAATGGTCAAGGAAGAAAAAGACTGTGTTTCCCAAGGAGCACTGTAACGACATATAGTTCTGGAACCTTTTTTCGAGACACGTCTCGTAGAACATTTGGTGTGGCGCCGAACCCGGTTTATAAGTTCCTCGAGGTCGTGCATAGGGTTGGAAGCCAGAACCTCTGAAGAGGAAAGCAAGCAGGGATCATCCTCGAGAGATCTTTGAAAGAATGTAGGTCTACATGCAGGAGCTCTAGGGTTCCATGCAGAAACATATTGATCAAAGTACAGTCTTGTTGTTTCAACAGAAGCATTGTCATTCCAATCTATTGTGTCAACATTGGGGGCGCCATCAAGCCAAAGGAAACCGTGAACATGTGCAGAGCCTCTATGTTGCCATTCGTACCTAGAGGAAAAAGGCAGTTAGAAATAAAGAGAAGCAAAAGACCGGCAGACGAGGCATTTAATTTTTGTTTACCTGTACCAGTAGTCCTTGGCTCCAAGGTGTTTCTGCAGGACCTCCTCGCGGAATATTGTGAACCTCTGGTGCAAGTAAGCAGAAACACGATGGGGGTGGTCGATAATGTTGTTTGTTCTAAATCTTTGTGCGAACCGATGATCAGGAGGCGGAACACCAGGCATACAGCTATGCAAATCAGGCCATTTAGTATCTGCAGCACTAAGAGTGAAGAAGAACGTAGGTGCTCCCAATTGTTCAACCATATCCGATATCTCTCCTCTGTATTTGGACCAAAAGGAGCGGGTTCCGCGCAGGTTATTTCCAAACCGCATCAAGGTATCCGGAAGCGAATATGCAGGGTCTTCAAGCAATTTTTTTCGGAGGTCAGCTATAGTTGGCGGTATGGCATTTTCTAGGTTTTGTTGCATGAAAACGGCTGCTGTAGATTGGCTCCTATGCCGCATAATGAGGTTAAGCAAGAAATAGCGAAACCGGGGGTGGGAACCGAAGCGGTTATCATGGAAACGGATTAAATGGAGGGCATATTCATGTAAAAGTACCTCTTTCATGCGAGGTTGTCTAAACATAGCCTTACCTTTAGGAAACAAAGTTGGGAATGCCATGGAAAATAGACCCTCAGTGGTGTATTCATTTATGGGAGAAAGACTCATGTCTGGCCAAGGCATGGTGAAAGGCATGTTTTGATCATGGGAGAGAAGGAACTGTGAGATATGCTCGTCTTCGGTGCCGGAGTTGTGGGCAGAAGGGACGAAAGAAGAAGAGCGGGCGTCAATTAAATTGCAGAGAGAAGGATCATCGCCGGAATCGGGTGCAACATCGTCTGAAGAGGCGGGGATGTCCATCGGTATGGAATTGAGGGAGGAGGAAATATTTGTTTGTTGTACGGGAAGAGCGTTGAGGGCCTCATTGTCAACAAGAACATCCTTGTAGTATGGGTCATGCAAAATTTTGTATTGAAGTGCCTGCCATACACGAGATCTACTAACATAGAAATCGTATTTTGTGTCCTGGGAGCCTGCCTTTTGCACAAGAACCAGATCCAAATCACCGAGCCGTCGAGGGAGGTACTTTGCTATGGTAGAGATATCTTGGGGGAAGCTTATAGTGTGCCCAGAGTATTTGTATTGTCCACCACGTGCATGGGTTACTTGGAGAATTGGGTTAACTCTAGCAATCAACATTTCTTCAACTTGTGTCAAAGATCAGAGGCATGATGGTCGGACGCTGTGGTCCATGTTGTTCCAAGAAGAAAACCGGTGTCCTTGCTTTCTCAAGCTCGCACTGAGCAAATGATAGATCCCGAACAACACCTAGTTTGAATGCTGCCGTGGTAATTCTCCAAACAGACAAAGGTATGTGCTTGCAGCGGAAAGGGAATCTAGCCTTTTGCGGAAACGCCTTTGTGCATCTGCGAAGGAGGACGAAGAAGAGGCGGATGGCTCGGAAGGGAACATTCCAGCAGAACAAAACCCTTCAAGGTTTTGGCATGTATTGGAAGCTGGGGAAGGCAGCACAACCGAATGCGAAGAGGTCGGCAGAGCATCAACAGGAAGGGAGAAAGCGGAGGACATTGGAGAGTACGAGGTCGATGGGGGGGAAGAGGAATGTGTCGCTCGAGAAGGGAAGTGTTGTGTATCCCAGGGTACACGGGCCCCATAGAAGGGAAGGGTGGAAGTGTTTTGCGAAAGGAAAGGGCAAAGTGGAGCGGAGGGCGGGCGAGAATAACATTTGCGGAGTTGGCCGAGGAGGCATCGCGAGAGATAGAATGGGGCGATGGAAGGGCAGGTGCTGGGGGCCTGTACGGGGCAGGAAGGGGGAAGAAAGATGTACAATGTGTGCTTTTTCTAGCATGGTAACGGCGGCGCTGATCCGCATTTATTTGCTCTTTGTTTTTGGCGTAGATTTCTCTTCGTCGGGCTAATCGTTGCTCTGCAGACATGGGGAATCCTGCAACGTTTTGCAGCAGGAACAAAAGTATGAGACAAGTAAAGGAAAAACTGTGCATCTAGCCATACATGGAGTAAAGGAAAAGAATACGAAAGTTGTTTTGCGCATGTATATTGCAAGTAAAGGAACATAGCACTAACAAAGCTCATTCAACGAAAGTTATGAATACAGGAAAGTGTTCAAAGGAAAGAACATGTCCATACAATATAAAAGACCATCACTAGTATTTAATTTTTAAAGGAAAAGGCTTAGGAATTCCAATTATTGATATTCAAGAACATAGAGAGTGTGACAAAATTTACAAAAAAACGTATATATATCGGTATCCATTGAACCCGAGTTTACATAAGCAAAAGTAGAGCAAAAAGGAACAACTAGACATTCGTTTGTGCAAGAAAGAGGTACTGGAAAGGGTGCTAGCATATCAAGAGACCAAGAGAGCTTTAGAAGGGGGGAACACAAATGTAGTGAAGCCTGTATATTGTTACGCAAACGTAATTCAGGGAAGGGAAGCCGAAGCTTCAAGTTTGTGCGTCTTTATAATGACACATTTAAACTGCTTCTTGTCACGGTATGTTTCAAGTTTGATGGAAAGCGTAAATTGATATTCGCGGCCTTTGGTCTGCTATTTCAGTTGATGCACCATCATTTATGCTCAAAAATTGCATGTAAAGGAACATAGCACTAATAAAGCTCATTCAACGAAAGTTATGAATACAGGAAAGTGTTCGAAGGAAAGAACATGTCCATACAATATAAAAGACCATCACTAGTATTTATTTTTTAAAGGAAAAGGCTTAGGAATTCCAATTATTGATATTCAAGAACATAGAGAGTGTGACAAAATTTACAAAACAAAACGTATATATATCGATATCCATTGAACCCGAGTTTACATAAGCAAAAGCAGAGCAAAAAGGAACAACTAGACATTCGTCTGTACAAGAAAGAGTTATTGGAAAGGGCGCTAGCATATCAAGAGACCAAGAGAGCTTTACAAGGGGGGAACACAAACGCAGTGAAGCCTGTATAGTGTTACGCAAACGTAAATCAGGCAAGCGAAGCCGTAGCTTCAAGTTTGTGGGACTTTATAATGACACATTTAAATTGCTTCTTCTCACGGTATGTTTCAAGTTTTATGGAGAGCGTAAATTGATATTCGTGGCCTATCACTTGGTCTGCAATTTCAGTTGTTGCACCATCATCTATGCTTAAAAACTGCAAGTCTTCAGCTTTGACGCCCATTATATTTTCAGCAGTCTCATCAAATGCAGTTACGGATTGAAGTTCTCCTGTGCTATCTTGTAAAGTGACACGGAGTGCATACTTGTAGTCGCATTTTTGGATAGGAATATTACATTTCCCACAAAACCAGGACCCGTTTTCCAGTTCTTGCACTTTCTTGCGACACTGTGTACCATTTTTCACTAAAGGGCATGCCAAGTAATAAAAATTGTCCAATGAAATGTCTGTGATTTTTGCTGTAATTGTAGCCCATTCATTTTTATCTGTGTTACCCATTTGCAGGACCTGAGCTATTGTTGCCGGAGAGGACAAGGCAGATGGAGGCCCAAGAACCCTGTTTGTGATAGATGGTGCAAGGACATTGAAAGCATCAGATGCAATCCATTCCTGCAGAGGGAGGCTTTCAGGAATCATTGGATTAACAAACCATTTTGTAGTGGATATAGTATCAAGAGATGCTCCGTTGAAGCTGGAAATACGAGCTGTTTTAAGAGCAAGAACTGGTTTCTGCGGAATCGAAAGGAATTCTTCTAGCTCTTCTCCAAGCACAGTTGAATGTTGACCCCACAAAGTGATGGAAACACTAAATCCGGACATGTCTTCAACCTGCACAGTTCGCTTGAATGTTTCTGTCTGATCACGTCTGCGAATGGTGGATCGTGGAGAAATAACAAGAACTACACCAAGAATGTCAACAAAAGATCCGGCAGGTCTTCCAGGTATGTCTTTGATGGGGACAAAGTGGAAGTGGTGTAAAGGTATGATTTGATCGTTGACATGTAGAGGCCGGACAATAGATGCTGCCGAAAGGAAAATTTCGAGTGTGCTGTTCAGGTTGTTGAACTTTTCTTTTGCTTTTCCAATTCTTCCGTTAGAGATGGTGTACGTTTGTTCGTTTTCTATTGTGCCATAGAACTTTTCTGCAATCTCATTGAAACAGGAGACGCGGATTTCACCACCTCTGCCATCCACGAAGTCGAAACCAAAGAAACAACCATTGCCGTTATCATTACTATATGTCTGCATGGAGTTTTTTGCAACTGCTCTGCCCTCTATGGACCAAACACGCATGGTTGTGTTCAAGTCGTTTATGAAAATGGCCTTCGATGCTGGTCTCGAGGAAGCATAAATCTTTTGAGGCGGTGTTTGCGGAAACAAAGTTTTGGGCACACCCTCAAGGTGGTCAACACAGGCTTGTTTGCCCCGTACAACATGGCTAGGGATCCGGGAAGGAGAACCAACTTGTGGATATGTTTCTTTCGATATATCCATATCGGTTATTAAAACGGTCCTGCACGCATGCAATGCAAGGAAAGAAAATGTCAAGAAACATTGTGTGAGATAGAAAAGACGAGAGGGAAGTCAAAATATTGGCTACTTACATTTCATGGTCGACCATCCTGCAAACGGTTTTTTGCAGCTGAATTATTGTGCCTTCTGTCAACGTTTTGTCTGCAACTAGTTTTGAAAACTTGGAGGGCAACAATGCCTTCTGGATGTGAATACCATCAGAAAGGTCAACTCGATGCTGGGTGCAACTGTTCAACAGAGACCGCACAGGAGATATGTTGAGGAGCTGGAACGTGGAACCCGTGTCCGAGCAACCGGACATTAGGCGCGCAATACCTCCTTCTGTTAAAGTTGTGTCCATGGTTGCAATGCAACAACTAGAGGAGAATGGATGTGCTGCACGACAAATGCAACGATCAACGAAGAATGTGAAAGAAAACACCAAAACAAACAACCAAACCGAAAGCTACGCCCCCACCTAGAAAATCGAACACGATAGTCCGGTTCATTAAAAGCAAAAGCGGAAGGGAAGGTCGAAGCGGTTCAAAAGAATGATGCCAAGGTAAAGGATAGTAGCTTAGAGTTTGCAGGAAAAAGGTAAAATGTAATGCAATCCCACCAATCACAAAAGCCCATTTTTTTCATGATCTCAAAATGGATAGAAAGCCTCCTAACAGAAAAAGAGCCTCTCCTTACATTTTATAGAAGAAAAAGAGGAGGAGTGAAGAAATCGAAATTTGTTCCAACCACCTCCACATCCGCACCTAACTCATCTCATTATAGCGGATTGTATTTTGAATCGGGTTTGAAAGAAGCCCCGGCATGTGTCTGATGTTTGCGTTTTCCCGAAACCCGCTTCCGCCGCTATTTTCCAAGTTTTCCTTTGTCTCGGGTTTGGAGGATGCCGCGACATGTTTTCGCCTCATGCGTTACCGACTCCAAAACCCGATTTGCCTTTGTAGTGTGTCGGGTTTGCGGAACTCTCAAGCATCGGGACATGCCTTGCGATTTGCATGTTTCGTGTCTCATGTTTCCCGAAACCCGAAACCCGAATCCCTTTGTGTCGGGTTTTGCGATCCCTCCGACATGTGCTTTCTTTGCGTTTGTGTCGGGTTTTGCGACCCTTCCGACATGTCCTTCCTGTCGGGTTTTCTAACCCCTCCGACACATCTCTTTGCTGTCGGGTTTATCCGCTCCTCCGACATGTTTCTGCCTGATGTTTCTTCGCCTCCGAAACCCGCCTTCCCTTTGTGTCGGGTTTTGAAGACCCCCCGACATGTGCATATTTTTTTTTCCTTTTTTGGCATTTTTTTTTTTTGGTGAAAAAATCGCAAGGATGGAAAAAAATTTGCCATTTTTGGAAAGGGTCCGGGAAGATGTAGCAGCAAAAACTTGCATGTGCCATAACTTTCATTCTGTGGCTCCGTTTTAGGTGTCGTCTTCTCTAAAAGTATATATTTTCTCGAGCTCTACGCATTGATGGCAATATTTTTCTTATTTTCATAAAATCCATTTTTGTACCTTTTTGGACCAAGCAACTTTTTGCAATCTTTTGAAAGAATCATTATGATGATGATGATGATTATGGTAGATGGATGCTTTTTTGTATGATTTGTCTATATATAATGATATAAGTATACAATAATATAAATTTATAATAATATATGTATATATATTCACCGCTATTTTCCAAGTTTTCCTTTGTGTCGGGTTTGGAGGATGCCGCGACATGTTTTCGCATCATGCTTTACCGACTCCAAAACCCGATTTGCCTTTGTAGTGTGTCGGGTTTGCGGAACTCTCAAGCATCGGGACATGCCTTGCGATTTGCATGTTTCGTGTCTCATGTTTCCCGAAACCCGAAACCCGAATCCCTTTGTGTCGGGTTTTGCGATCCCTCCGACATGTGCTTTCTTTGCGTTTGTGTCGGGTCCGCCTCCGAAACCCGCCTTCCTTTCGTGTCGGGTTTTGAAGACCCCCCGACATGTGCATATTTTTTTTTTCCTTTTTTGGCATATTTTTTTTTTGTGAAAAAATCGCAAGGATGGAAAAAAATTTGCCATTTTTGGAAAGGGTCCTAGGGAAGATGTAGCAAAGAAAAACTCGATGTGCCATAACTTTCATTCTCGTGGGTCTGCTTTTAGGTCAGCAGAGGTGCTCAACCATGAAACCACCACAAGCTTGCCCTTAAGAACACAAAAAGGCAATTCTGGGCAAGATAGCAAAAGTAAACATAAAGTAAACATATCTATGGCCCGATACAAATTTGAGCAAAGACAAGGGGATGAAAAAACAAAGTCTGCAATTCGCCACCGCTTACCTTAATAGAAGAAGCCCCAAAAGGACTACAGATCCACAAATATCATGGTAGACAAGAACTTGTTACCTCTCTGTAAGAGTATGAAAACCCATTTCTTCAAAGATAGCACTGAGCACGAACATTGATACAGAACATGGATCAGTTTATTCGTAGAGTCGTAGCTATAAATCGGCATCAAAATTGATTTAGAACCAAGGTGTTTGGTAAGGCTCTTAAATCTTTTTGATGTATTGCAGCCTCTCAAGCAGAGGTTTTTAAGTTTGTTTGGCATAAGAACATGCCAGTGTGGATTAGAAAAAGAAACAATACAAGCGCCCATAGTGCCCAAATACTCATGCCCACAGATACTCAAAGAGTGCTCGATTGGACTAGTAAATACAACATATAAAACATACCAAGGGAGTTTCCAATGCATCTCCAAGCTAAAAAATAAGAAAACAATGTGGTAATATACAACTTCCGTTACTTCCCTGATGCAAATGCTAGATAAGTGAGAACAGCTCTCACATATTAGTAATCTGATATCACGCAAACTCAGAGTTCTAATACTGTAATTCTACAAAATCCAGCCCAACATTTGGAGAGGTGATGATCTTGACGGCATCATGTACCAATATTCGTTTAAGTCAGCTAAATCTTAGCAAGAGAGAATAATCTACCCTACGGCCTAACCCGAGGTTGATCTTCCACATGTTTGGAATCAGTACAAAGATGCTTATCATGTCGACTTCTCTGAGCTAAGAGAGAATTTTTGAGAAGCATGCAGCAGAGTATGAACAACATGTTCTACTAGATTTCCCTACTTCCAAGAATTAAAAAAACCTACATGACCTAAAGAAAAACAAGTAAATGGACAAATCCAGAAATTCCATGCTTGGGAAGAAAGATGGAAAGTTCTGGCTTCTTATAAACTGGCAATTCCATAAAGATTGATTGTGGACACTAAAGAGATAGCCATGTCTACCATAATCTAAAAGGAACGTTCATTTTCTTCTTTATTTTGACAGAAATGTGTTGTTAGATTGCCCTGCCGTTCAACACTGCAACAACCCCACGGCAAAACAGGTAAGCATGCACACAGACAAATCCAGAATTGGAAGATAGGTATAAAACAAATTCAAGTTTTCAGTGACCCAGAAAATGTAAAATGACAGTCCCCTCAAGATTCTGCGGTTTGAAATCAGTTCGGTGCGGATCTATGGCCAAAACCCTAAAGAAAGCTCGAGATATTGCACATCGGCTCACATTCAATTCCTAGTTTTTTCTCTTCAATCTGATTTCCAAAAAACCACAAAATACAACCAGTGATCTAATTTAACAACAAATAAAGAGAATGAAGGAAATACACGAGCGATGATGGACGACCTCCGGTTCCTGTTTCTTTCTCCTTCTCTTCTTTCTCTTCCCGAACGCCTCCTTTCTAGATTTAAGCAGACTTTCTTCACAAAGCAGTTCATGAAGTAGCATACAGTGGCGACCGACTAAATAACATTTATCAAATCCGGGCAGCCATGCTTCAGCGTACACCGCCAAAATCCGTGCAGCAGATACTCCTTTGCGTATCAGGGTTTGCAATCTCTGTGCAGGCATGGACGCGTACAAAAAATACACCGAACCCTTACTGGCGCACAGACGAAATTTATTGAGCAACAGTGCCCTCGCCAAAAACAATTTATGGTCTCTGTCCAGGCATGGAGGTGTACAGCGCATGGAGGGCCAGATCGCATCCGTGATCGACGTCGCCCTGGCCGACCTTATCTCGGCCGTCTCCTCTCTGACATGCGTCGAGGCAGACAGCTCACCAAACCCGGTGAAGGAACGCCTTTCAGAATAACTCTTATTTTCAAAATAAACTTTTCAAACAATCAATAAATTTCCAATTCAATATTTTTAATTGCCGCATATCC
The DNA here is from genome assembly GCA_018340775.1 of Taxus wallichiana var. yunnanensis. Classification (NCBI taxonomy): domain Eukaryota; kingdom Viridiplantae; phylum Streptophyta; class Pinopsida; order Cupressales; family Taxaceae; genus Taxus; species Taxus wallichiana. The sequence continues at coordinate 513,397,125 of CM031244.1, forward strand.
CGAGGAGAAATAAACCACTACATGACACTTGTTCACAATATGAAAGCGACAACTTACCACAATAATGACCCACTCATATTGAGCCCGGGCCACTTACAACTTAGAATCTTGAATAAATTTCCCCCCACTTCACGTGGATAAAAGTGGTTTTGGTCGGCAAATGAATTTGGTCTTTTCCAGTAATCATCGCACCCAAGTGTTGATTTCGTAAAGGAATGATGTCACGGTTAAGACTTTTTACTGGGAATAAACTCTTTAGAGTGTTACTACCGAACAAAGTAATTAGGTTAGATTTGAAAGGAGGACTCGAGCTTTCATGTTTCAAAGAAATATATAATCTCGGGCATCTGAAGTTTTTAAATTGCTAAGATGTAAGATTATTGTTTCTTAGGGTTGGAAATTACCTGAATTATTAATGAGATCCAAATGAGTTAGAGTTAGAAGGTTGAGTGCTTTTCAATTTATTTAAGTTTAATATAATTGTTTTAAATTAATAAATTAGAAATTAAATTTAAAATTTCTAATAAATATTATTTTGATTTTTATTAGTTTATTTTTTTAAATTATAATTTTTTAATAATTATTAAATATGGAATTTTTAACAGACATTAAAAAGATTGTTATCTAATTTCCTTAGGTGTATTTTGAAATTATTTTTAGCTTTATTCTCATTTTTATTGTATAAATTATAAGGGTTCAATATATATTATAATTTAATTGATAAATTTTGTTTAATTTTTGTATAAAAGTTCATTTTGAAGAGGGCCTATTATTTTTCGAAGATGTTTTAATTTCTAAAAGATTTGGGTGTGAAATTCTTTGTATTTTTAGTTCAAAATTTAAGTATAATTCTCATTCAATCAATTAATTAACTTTATATTGGTTGGTTGACTTGGTTTGCGGTAACATATAAACCTCAATATATCAAGATCCTTATGTCAATAGAGGTGACACCACAATGGATTTGACCTTCTTACTAACATGTAATGATCGATTGGTTGCGAGATGAGTATATCTATTTGCCCAGCTTTCCTCTCTTCTCCTCCATGACTACATAATCCAAAAAAATCTTGGAATTGCTTCCATGACTCTAAAAATTCTCACTCATTCATAGTCAATCTCTTGACCCTCCTCCTCTTTCCTAACGCCAAGCATAAATATATGTACAAAAAGAACATAAGCACATATTTCTTTGACCTTAACAAATTATTACAAATATTTTAAATACATTTATTTGAAACACATTGAGAGATATTAATTTCAAGGTTTTTAGCTTAAAGGTCAAGATATTAATATTTTTCAATTGACTTCTATAATAAAAAGAAAAATCTTTTAAGCGACACTCAAATGAATGTCAAATTTAAAGTTAATTTTTTTCTAATTGTCTTCTCAAAGCAAAAAGAAAAATTATTTAAGTGGCATTCAAATAAACATCAAATATTATGTGGAAATTGCCATGTGACGATCAAATGAAATGTCAAAAATTAAAATTTCACGATCACACCACCACACCCCACCTCTTACTATCATTATAAAACACTTCTCAACATAATTATTATCTCATATAAATGCCTCTTTATTATCCACCATCTTTAATGTACATTTTAGTGAACCATTATGTCTTCGTATCTTATAAATGATATCCATAGTCTAAATTAACTTATTATTGTGTTCAAAATTCATAACTATTGTGTCTACACCAACATCGCTCATAAAGAGAAAACATAAATATGTGTTTTAATTTACAGTTGTCATAGACAAATTTAATTTTGTAAATACAATCTCTACCTCTTCCATCTCTAAGAGTAAGAGTTTTAGATTATATAATAAAACTAGATATAATCCCTTATAAAGAACATCCATTCTACTGACATGGATTTCCACTTTTCCCCACACCATTTTCATATGGAGAAGGCACTCAAAAATTCTCCATAGTTTCCCAAAATTTTCCATTTCAATCAAAGAGGTTTTAACCAATCTTTCATCAAAGTAAATATTGTGTGAGATTAATTGGTTGCGTGTTTAATTTGTAATTACGCCGAAAGCATTTCTTTACGAGATCACCCCGGTTGATTCTGATAGACGTCAGAATATAGAGGGACCAGATTGTAGCTAGACGTTTGAATTGAAATCTTAACAGCATGAAGTGATCCACGTCTTCTGATCTGATTAGCGTACTCCCAGCATGTGCATGTATCATGTATACAATGCGTTGACACACGGATCGAGAGGAGTCATTGATTTCTTTGTGTGCGCAGGGGAGGAATCCTGGAAGGGAATGACACGGTTTCTTTGGAGATCAGTCGCGCGCGCACCACGTCATTCTCGAATGTCAGAGCAGGAGGGCTGAGCCGAACTTGTTTGGCTACTGTGGGAATGATGCGGCAAAAGTTATAGTGCACGAAGGACAGGAGTTCAGAAGCAGACGAAGCAAAATCATTACAGCTAGACATTACGGCCGAATGAAATGCCTCCTAATCCTCAATCTTCTTCTTCCTCTTCTGCATACAACAAACAAAACAGCGTCATGCAACTGATCCCGCTTCAGATACAGATACATATCCAGATCGATCAATTTGCATATGGTAAAATGAGGAAATATTACAGTTACAACTTTATCTCCGTCTACAGGTCTTATTTAGCCCATAATGGTTCTCATTTTAGGACGGCTAGTAGCGAGAGTTCCATTTAGCACAGTTCCGCATAACGTTCTGTTTATTTATTTATTTCATTTCTTGTTGCAAGCCTGCATCTATCCAATTACTGCTAAATTTACAACGTTAACTTGGGTTTCAACGTGGTTAACGCCTCTGGAATGTGGATTTCAAATAAATTACTTGTATTATTATGAAAAGGAAAATGACAGGTCTGAAAGGTCGTTTAGGATGTGTCGCTCTCCATATTCCGCTTTGCATTTTAAAGAGGGCTTAACCCGGTTGGTGGGTTTGTTTGACATGGGTCTATTTTTCCCATTCAACTTTTATTTTGTTGTTAAATACATAGAGAAACAAATATTTTTGAAGGTATACGTTCAATTCAATTGGAATCTTTTCACTTTAAGGAATATGTATATTGAATGCCCTAAAAAATCTAAAATGTGTCATGACCATAAATGTAAAATATCTATATCTATAACATGAAAACCCTAAAATTTCATTGTTAGACTTGTCATATCAAGGAAATGTTGAGAAAAGACATATAAGGTGGCACTTTTTTTTATTGTTTATTTTATCTCTTTGTCATTTTTTTTATCGTTGTTAGTTTTTATCCTCTCGGTGACTAGGGTTCCAAGTCGTAAAATAAACATGCACCCCACCGTCTACGTGTCTCGCTTCAAATGCATGTCACACCTTGTTGTAATGGGTGTCCCCTCTTTTCCTAACAAAACATTGGTAGGAAGTTGCTATGTTGGTCGCCAATATCTCCATTCTAAACGACATGTTTACAGTATCTTTCGTCCAATCAAAGAGACCAAGTGAATGTTAGAATATTTCTTTTGATCTATTGAACACACATCTTCACCATTTCCTTCAAATGTAAGCTTTTATTGGCACTTTTCCATGCGATATTGAGGCCTTTCATATATGTCAATGTTGTTTTTTTGAATTTGAATTTGTATAGCCTTAATTAAATATGTTCAATTTTCCAATTCAGTATATGTAAATCCATTCCCATCATTTTCATTTCAGATGTCGGTCACATGTGATCGCTATTTTGAATTCTCGCCCACTATTTACATTTTTATCATTTGGTCCTGATGACGAAATTATTATTGTTTGCTCATAAATGTGAAGGTTTAAATTATATATATTTACACTAAAGGGATGTCAGAGGTGGGTTGGGGTGGGGGATGATCTAACAGGTGACTCAACGACCCACTATTCAAAGTACGTTGACATCTTCCATGGAACCACCTGAGACCGTCGACTTGCATGTGTTGTATCTTTGGTTTCTTGAAATTGACAATGCTCTGTTCAATCCTTTCATAAGTGTAGAAGAGTATGACTGATTGAATTTAATGAATTTAATTTACTCTACTTTAAACGTTGATGTCCTTCGTGGGCCCATGATTAAGTGCGTAGACAAAACGAAGATAGAGATTTACTTGGTGGTGGGATGAAATGGAATATCTTACACAACATTAAAATTTGAGTAGTTATTGATGTCTTATTACGCCAAAGACATTTTCAGCAAGGGAAAGGCCTAGTTAGGCGGCTAACAAGTGCCATTCAAGGGCAGAGATAGCTTCATTGTTGTTGTCCGTAAATGGACGTTGAATAAAATAATCTCAGCCTTCTATTTCACTTCCCTTTGCTCACAATGTCACCTTCGTGAAACACATTTTCATGCATTCGCCATGCATGAACCCCACAAGTGTCCAAGTAGTTTTGTTTATGCGTCATCACCATTTTTTTCCGCATTTTTGTACAGTTGCATTTTGTTTCAAAAAGGATGAACAGGAATAGGTGGAGTGGGTTTCAGTGAAAGGTTTTATGTTGACTAACAGGGATGCATGTAACAATGCTTTGATTTAGTTGTCTATGTGGAATATTCCCTTGAGGGTATGCTTGATTGTATTACAAGTGATCATAGGTTTGACTCCCCATATTCTCCTCGCAATCACTAAAATTTCCATCTTTTGTCATTGTATTTAGTGTCTCGCTATAGTGTTGAACACTTTCGCATAAACCCGTCGTGTTGAAATGGCCATTCAAAACCCTTGCAAGGATAGAAATTCCATAAAGATGAAATTGGGCCACGTCACCATCATCATTTAAGTTTAGTATATGTACCTGAAATTTCCACAAACGTTTTAAAAATTCCATTCAAACAAAACATGGATCAAGGACCTTAGGGAAAGTTACCTAAATTTCGTTAAAATATAAAATATTTTATATCCTGGTAATGGTTTACTTAGTTATATCGAAAACTGATTTCTATTTTGATGTCTCGTGTTACTCATTTCTTCTTTCATCATGTCCCACACTTGTTCTCACGGCTCAATACAAAAAGTTTATGGGTGGGAACCTTGATCACGTTCTTGAAATTTGAAGAGAAACCATTATCGTACATGAACATGAAAACGACAACATAATGAACCCTTAATGCAAAATTGTAGTTTCTTTAACAATTGTTGACTTCCACATTCAACAAAAAATGGAAGTTCTCCTTTAAAATATTCATTGCCAACACCTTACTTTCAAAGATATCTCCAGAATGTGTTTCCACACGCCATACACACCATATCCCACTTCTCTATCAAACAATTAACAAAACATACACATGATACATATCTTCCTCCTAAAAAAATAGCTTCCACAAAATGGTACCCCCGCCCCAACATTAACCTCTCCCAATTCCTTCTCCTCCCTCTAACCCCCTCTTCTACAACCCTTCCTCCTTTTATGTTTTTGTCCCTCGAAATCAACCTCTTCCTGACTTCCCCTTCGGTGTTCACATCACACATTTCACGTGTGATTGCTAGTATTTTGAGTTTTAACACATTACATTAAACAAAATATAATATATTTTTACTATATATATATATGATAATTGATTTATTACGATAATTATTTAATTCATATATTTATAATAAATTTATCGAATTAATAATAGAATTTAAATCAATTTCAAAATATATATAAATAAAATTAAAATAAGTTTTAAAAAATATAAAATTTGTGTTTTATTGATTCAAATATCAAACATGTTTAGGTAAAACATTTGATTTAAATTCTAAAGGAGAAAAAATGTACCACTTACAATAACCCCATTATATCAAAACAATCATCCCAACTATGAATTATTCAATCCTTACGCTCTTAAAGAATATTTGTATTATTAAATCATTCCAACTAATAAATCATTTATAGATTTAGCCATGTCATATATATTTTCTTCTTATAAAACAAATTTTCATTATAGGATTCATTTAAGCATTTCATAAAAAATTATTTAAAACTATAGTATATTTCTTATGAGAGATAATTAATTATACATTCTTTAATGCATAAGGACAATCACCAATGTAGGTGTGGTCATACATCATTCTCATGTCATCTCCTTCTTTATATCAACTATGGTATATGTTTATATAATAAATTTATACCCTACAAAATAGCTCATTTTTAGGAATGGGTATTCTTGATCAAAACATGATAAAATGCATTCAAGGTGCTCAACACCTTTCTCTAATCTACCTTATACTTTTTTCATTATTAAAAGACCATTTTTTCATTGAAACAAGTTAACATTAACAACCATTTGTAGATTAGTGACAAGTAAGAAAATTTGTTAAACCCCACTATACACAAAAAGGTCTAAAATTATACAAATCATGACCAAAACTTATCATGTGCCTTAGCAGAGTTATATGGTTCCATATAGGATTAGTTTCATGAAATTATTCCATATAGGAAGCATTTTTAGAGATCGATTATCATTTTCACCTAGTCTACACACCACGATCATTGTTGTACCACTTTCGCATAGCTAAATATTCATCCCTCCTTGTGTTTTGAGAAATTTTTATATCATTTTCTCATAGCGAAAAGTATTAAAAGATATATTCTCGATTGAATGATTAATGTTTATTAATTTATTCGAAATATTCAACATGTAACATATCTTTTACATTTCTTAATTCTCTATTAATCTATTTGTGACTTGTATAGATAGGAAACTTAGGAGAAACAAAACCAATAGGAAAGGGATAAGATCCACTTCATGTACAAGTTGGTGATGAAGCAATTGGGTGGAGTTTATAACAAGAGAAAAGTGTTGCATTGCTTTATTCCAATAAGGAAACCTTAGCTTATAAGTCAATGTTAATTCATTTAAACATTTATTTACGTGATGGGATGGAATGAGCCACTTGTGTATACACATAAGACATAAGTGTAACATATCTTTTAGGAATAGACATAGTGAAATTATAAAAGGGAATAGGGATTTCCCTATGATACATGCACAATAGATATAGGGATAGTATATGTGTCTTCAGAATATGATATGAAATTAGGCACTCACAAAAAATAATGTCCTCATGTTAGATTTCTTATCATTTTCTCGACTTAGAAGTAAACTAAACATAAATGATACAATAGTAAGTAGATGGCTCTAAAGCTCTCCAAAAGAATAGATATAAATGTGTCCTAGTCAAATGGTCAACCTCATAGGTCTCCCTATAAGAGAAGGGGTTTTTATGATCAATGTGGTCATCATAGGTATCTTGAGATGCATTATCTTTCTCATTATCGAAATGTAAGGAAAAACATGTTGAGGAGAACAAGCCATAAAAACCCTATGCTTGCAGTAGTAGGAGGAGAAATTTGAATATGGAAAATGGGTGTATGAATAACCTAAAGTTCTAATAATATTAATGGGAATAGAAGAAAGAAATAAAACCCTAGGGTTATTAGAAATAAATAATGAGTTTGAGTTAAGGTCAAGTTCACTAAATGATTTTACCTAAATTGGATTGGGTGTAAATTTTATTAATATAATAATCAACATGTAAATCATAATATAGTTCCAAGAAATAAATGATGTAAACAAAAGATACAATTACTTAAATGAGAAGAAGGAAAATACTTAGGCGATAGAAAGGTGTATAAAGTAATCCAAATGCGTGATAGGATGTGGAGAATGAGAGAAACCTAAGGTTTCTTTATTATAGACAATGGAATTAGAAAATGCTTTAGGATAGGATTGTACATTATGAGACTATAGTGAGTACAATCTATCCAAATTTGTATAGTTTCAAACCCCTTTACATATTGGGTTCTACAAATTTGGGCGTTTGTCGGTGAAATGAAACTATGTTTCACTATTATTGATTAGGTTTGTACAAATTCATAAAATGGTTTTAATGACTTGCAGTAAGTATAAATTCCTAGATACTTGCAAAAAAAATTCATGCAACAATAAAATAAAAATGATAAATTTGTGTGTGGTGAGGGTGGATTGACCCAGAAGTCAATCCCTATTGAATTGATTTAGGAACTACACTACATCCCATCAAGCGAAGAAAACCTCGTGTGTTTATCCTAGTGTTGTACAAGTATGAATTAAGAAATAAGCCAACCCCTAATGTAAAAACCTCATGTGGTTAAAATCACACTTTACCCTCAGTAAAAATTTATTTCACTCACCCTAAACCACCCAAACCACCTATAACTCATCCTAACCCATTTCCCCTAACCATCTAACCTCCTAACATCCTCAACCTATTCTTAACCATATTCACTCACCCTCATACCTAATTTAACCCTTTTAGAAGTGGTTGAAACCACTTCCAAGTGGGTTTCCCCACTTTTCTCGGGTTTTAGTGATTCTAACTAATCACCAATGATTATATAAGCAACATCAACCCTCTATGGAATATATCCCCAAACATTTTTGTAGTGATGTTTTGGTTCTCTTAAGACCTAGAAGACATCACTACGCTCATCTTGGAATATTCAAGCATCCTTGTCACGTCCTTGGAAGCTCCACAATATTTGTAAAAATCCGACAACATTATTTTTAAGCATTCATTAAGCAAAGGTAAGTCCTTGTCTTTTGTTTCCATATTCATCTTGTTAATAGATAACACTAGAGCCCATACCAAGTCATAAATCACTTGTTTTAGATCTAATTTGTATCCTATCAAAGAATCAATTCCTTTCACAATAATAACTATCCATTCATCTAAATCACCAATGAGCATACACATCGTTAACGATCCATCTCATTTCATCACTTTTTCACATTTGCAATCAATAGATCAATCTATTTTCTATCTATTCTACCTATTTTCAAGTTGTTTCTCTCTGTAAATTATTATACCAGAGTCAGAACATCGATTATAAGCATTTATGACCTTCCTATTATTTCATAACCACTACTTGGGAATAATTCGACATTACACATGAACTTAGGTTTTGTGATCTCCTTGACACCAAACGTCGAAGACATCGAAGATCAACTTGAATTCATGCACAAATAATATGATCTTTGCTTTGAATAATCTTGGTTGATTTCAAGCTTGTTATAGGCCTCACCCGCCACCTATCAGAGCAAGATCTCTCTCTATGGATTTCTAATTTTCCTTTTATCATCTATTATCTTTCTACCATTATCATTTGATTGTAAAAATGATTTGAATCCCTTCAAAGAAGCCATTTGGTTCTTGGGGTCATCCTTTTCGAGTAACTCATCATATCCTTATCCAATATCTATATTTCCTAGCCATCTTTTGGTGTGCATCTTTCTCTCATTTGTTGGAAGTAGGAGTCTTGCACTATTTTGCATTCACACATATCAAAGTTTCATTGTCGATGCAAGTATTGCCAAACCTTTCCATCTTCCAAGTTTTTGGTGTTTTTCATATACTAAATAAATAAAAATCCACCAAAAACACCATCATTCCATCTAAGAGGGAAAAGAGGAGTTACAATCCCCAAAATAGAATGTTACTCCAATGACAACAATCATGCATATGAAAATGAGAGATTATATGGAAGAAACTTTCATATGTCATATAACTCCTATGACCTATGATCTCACTTAAGTGAGATGACTCACCATGTGAGGTGGAAAAGATCCTAAGTGAACACGAGGAAAGTCACACACACCAACAACCCCTCCATTGAAGCTGAGGTAAATAACATGGTAAGTAAGAAAAGAAAGAGAACTCCCCTAGAAAACTAAGAAAATGCATCAAATGGGTCCCGAAAACTAAAGGCTTGATAAGGTACCCATGTATAAATGACATCTTTCTAGAAAAGAAGAAGAGGAGAAGAGGAATAGAAAGCCCAAAGAAGATGGGTGGTTGTAGAAGACCTCACCCCAAGAAGATAGCACAAGTGAAGGAACTTGGCTTCAATGAAGGGCTTGGTTAAAATATCTGCAACTTGATCGAATTATGCAACTCTATGAAGTCTCTAAGAAGAGTGTCAATGATGTGGTCTTCCTCATGTAGAATGAAGAATTTCCATCATCATCGAACAATGTTTTTACCCTTAGGAAGAATATAAATGGTGTATTGAAAGTCTATCCACTCCACGAAGGAAACCAAATGCAATTGTACAAAGAACTTTGAGTCCGTTCCACGAGTGAAATGTGACATAATTTTGGAAAATAGGTTCTCAGAACTAAATGTAATGCCAATGAAGTAGAATTTTTAGATTATGGATATGAATCATTCACTGAAAGAATGTCCATATGAAGTGAAGGCACAACAACCTCCAAAACAATAGAAAGAGGATCTATAAGAAGAGGTGTATTAAGGATGATATCCGAAATAGTAGAAGTGATAGATATCCCGAAGTGGAAATCCCAACAAAGGAGATGGACTCCTTCATATTGACAATGTGTGAAAAATCATAAAGAGAAACTCCAGTGTGTAGCATTAGTAGGCTATGTGAAAAGACATCTAAGGTCTGATAGAAACTCATCCCAAAAAAATTCTCAACAAACAAAAGAGAAATGTCTCGATGGTATGAATCATCAAAAAAATAAATAGGAGGAGTAAAGGGTGCCTCGTACACTAGGCGTGGAATGGAGGAAAGTGCAATGAAGGTATGAGGTTGGGAACATGTCTTCCTAGTGTCTGATAAATAAAGAGGAGGTTCAACATTATCTGAAGGGTGACCAAGAGAGGGAGGAGATGTATCCTCATCAATACTCTCATCATGATAATTAGAAGAACAAACCTTATCATCAAAAATATGAATAAGTAAATCTATGTTATTTTAACTATCGTCACTTGAAGTGGTGAGGAAAAATTGTATTGGAAGAAGAAGTACCAATAAAATCCCTAAATGGTATTCAAATAAGGACTAAAGAATGCTCCAAACTATGTCAGACACTCTGTGTGTGCCACATGATGGTGGATATGCATGGAAATGTGCATCAACAAATGACTAAGAACCATGTCATTTAGCTAATATGAATCATCGGGAAGGTACTTGTCCATACAAGTATGCATAGAGATCTTGTAAAATGAGTAAATTTTCCATGCTTGAATGCCATGATGCATTTTTCGCTACCAAGCGGAAGTGGTGGAGGTTGTAATACAGATTTGTTCCTATGAAGCAAAAGTCTGGAAAGAATGTCCTCCATTGGGCATCCATAAATAATATAAATTAATATATAAGTGTCACAAGTATAAACATGCTCAAATGGACATCGGTATCATCCAAAAAAGTTTCTAGAATGCAAGAAAATAAGGGTGTAAGAATACACTTAAGGATTTAATACGTTGGTCTCATCCAAAAATGCATATGCATGTGATTACATTACCCTAGAACAATAATTTTCACCCCTTGTTTGCATCACTTTATAGTTTAGTGCGTAAATTACAATCAAATGTGAATGTGTATCATGAAATAGTCGGCCACTCACCTTGCAATTGGTGTAAAAATGTGCAAGTGTATAGAACACAATTAAATTTTGAAATTGTGATAGTTCGACACCACAAGAAAGCACAAAAGATACAAAAATAAGAGAAAGGGAGAGAAAATGATCATGTGTAAGAAATAGTGTCTCACATCATAAGAGAAACTACTTTGACACAAGGCTATGGCGAACATGCTAACTAACCCACAACCAAAAAAAGAATGATACAATGTAAATAATGACTCGGAATTATTCTAAAAGCCTCCATGATGTAAGAAAAGCCTCCAGAAAGTGAAAGTGGGCCCAAAAAGATGCTACACACCTCCACAAAGATTAGTGACAAAAAAATGTCGAATAACCTTAGTTTGTAAATATTTTCCCAATTAATTTAATTATTAAAACAAGAATTTTAATTTATCAAAAAAATGCTACCTCTTACTTAACCTTAATGACCTACTTAAAAATAAATTTCCTCCTTTAAAAAAAACAAACTCCTAAGACTTGAATTAAATTTTTAACAAACTGGGTTTGAAACAAATTGGCAAAAAAGGAGGGAAAAGTTGGGTCGGGGTTAAGAGATGGGTAGGGCGAGCCATGTGAAGACAGGTTCTATTAATCCTATCGATCATTGCTAGCTTGTTAGAACTATCGTGTTAGAGAAAACATGATAGAAGATTAGGGCCTAACATTCTCTAGCAGCATGAAAGCCAATGTAATGCACACGGTTTTATAACAACCTTGAGAGGTGAGATCTCCGTCGAGCTAGGGGAAGACAAATAAGGGATCAACAAATCACTACACATGTCGAGGGATAGGACACAAGGGCATACCGAGTGAGTAAATAATCAAACAACCAATAACACAAAGTGAGAAGGGTAAAACCCAACATAGATGCTAAGGGGTCCAAAATAAAAGTGAAGAAAGCCAATGCAGATAGAGGAAAAAAACACAAACCAAGATGGCCGAATTTCAACAATGTCGATCTCAAGAAATAACATGCAAAAATAAACTCACCAATAAAACGAGTTCGATATGACACAACTTACTGAAAAAAGAGAGTTCGCAAACATTAGAGATGAGAGGTGTAGGGCATGGCATAGAAAAGCGTAACATGAGGCAATAGGAGTTGGAAACAGATATTTTTAACAAAAATAAAGTTTTTAATGAAAAAATCAAATAACCAAAGAGCGACCATAGGAAAATACCTCCAAACACAATTTCCACCAAATATAGCTATAGATAAATGCTAAGATCAGTTGAAAAACACCAAAAATTACACATGAACAAAACCCAACGCAACACAAAATCTAAAAATAAAATTGCTAAACTAGATTAGATAGATTCCACAGATGATAGTGAAAACACTTGCATGAGAAGCAATGAAATTTGAAACTGGAAGTAATTAGAAACCAAAATGAAATGAGTGCACATTTACTTGAATCACATCTATGATACCATGTGAGATTATTCTATGAGGATCAAGATAGAAATCCATGCACATCAAAGAGGTTACACTCTAATGGTGACATGAAAGCTCTAAGTAATCAATAAGCATAATCGAACAATGAGGAAAATCATGCATGAAAGAATGCATCTACTCATTCTCATAGATAAAAAGAGGATACATATGGGAGTGTTGTGTAACTCCCATGCTTGGACAATCATTCCCTCCAGAGGGAAAAAGGAGTTACAATTCCTAAAATAGAATGCTACTCCTATGACGTCAATAATTCATATGATAATGACGGAATCTATGACAAAATATATCATATGTCATATAACTCCTATGACCTATGATCTCACCTAAGTGAGATGACTCGCCATGTGAGGTGGACAAGACCCCGAGTGATGATGATGCAAGTCACACATACCAACACCCATTTTATTCTTCTAAGACAAGGCGGACCTCATCTTTATTAACACATCGGATTAGGGTGCATTCAAAGTTGCAATAATATAATAAGTTGTCTTTAAGCATGCATTTTAAAGCCTCTTTACATATTTGTAATTATGTTTGTGGTCTATACTATCCTGGGTAAGTACGGTATTACATAAATTGGTAGATGTCAGCATACCAAGGGTCATACGCAGGGTCATGTTGTTTCATCATGTTCGACATCCCGAATGTCTCGAGGATGCAAGGTGGTTGGGGCTTGATGGATTTTTATTATAAAAGTATCATCATGAGAATATGAATATGGCTAGAACTAGGTGGCAGACATAGCCAAAGAGTCATCAAAGGAATTTTGTTCACATGGGATTGACTCCAATATAAATGAGGTGAAGTATGATGTCACTCTTGGGCTAGGTCATAATAAGCCTCAAGGTTTTCAATGTGACATTGATATATTCCACTCACCATTCGACATAGTAATCGGGAATACCCCATAGTATGGAGATAAGAGATGTTCTTAGCTAAGGTGCCATATGTGCCTAAGATAAGAGCCTCATACTTAGCCATGTTGTTGGTGAATTCAAACTCAAGTCAATAGGACGAGGGGAAGTCCACCAAAGGGTTCGGTGAGTACACATCTTGGCCCGACTCCTTGAAGGAATTTTTCTCTATTGAAGTGTAGAATCCATGTATCCTCGTGGAGATCAATGGTGACCTCCTCCTTGATGATTTTGTTTGTTATTCTGGTTTTAGGTGGGAAATGTGCTTCATTCCTAGCATCAAAGGATTGTGCCTCAAGACCAGACATGAAGCTATAGTAGTAGTATTTTATGGGAATGAAATTTTACATGCCCTCAATAAGGAGGATATCCTCATCGGGTAATGCATCATGAATGGGTGAGGAGCGAGGATGGGGCACAACCAATTTGTCCACTATGACCATGCCTTTTTCCACCCTTTGTGTGATGATATGAAGGTTAAAATCCATAATGAGGGTCATCCACTTCCCAATAAGATTCATTGGGAGGATAGTGTGCATTAAGAAGTAGTGCAATGGATCTATATGGATGATGACATAGTAGTTTGACATAACATGTAGTGGTGTAACTTCATAAGCTATGTAATATATGGCTAAACAAGATCGTTCAATGGATGTTTATTGTGTTTCATATTATAAGTAAGGCTCAAACAACATAGTAGATGGCATACTCCTTTCCTTCTCATCTTCATGGGCCAACATTTCCCTATGGACATTGGAGTGGAAGAGGTATATAGTAGAAAAGGTTGATCTGGAGAAGGAGGCTATAAGGTTGGTAACGAGGATAAAGAGTGTATCATGTTGTCAAAAAATTGTTGATGATTTTGGTCCATTCTATTTTGGTACACTTCCAAGTAGGCTATTTATGGCATAAGTGAAATATGTAAACTTAGGGAAAAATCTTTAGATTTCCCAAGTTTTTGAGGAAGGTGTGTATGTCTTCAATGGAGGACTGGTCATGGCATGTTGACGATAACTTTAATTGTTTATGGCTTGACATCAATACCATTTTTATATAATAAGAAACCAAAAAAATTTCCATGTGCCACCCTAAATATGCATTATTTAGGGTTTAATCAACCTTATATTTGTGAAGGTGTCATAAGATGATTTCTAGGGCGTGAGCATGATCATTAGTGTGCCAATATTTTACGAATCATCAATGTATTCTTCATCTATTCTTTGTATAAGGTCATGAAAGATATGTGTCATGGCGTGTTGATACATTGCCTTGAAATTTTTAGTCCAAAGGGAATTTTTACATAACAATAGGTGCCCCATTCTATTGTAAAAGTAGTCTTGTGTAGATCTTCGCGGAAATTTAAATTTTTGGTTATATTCCGAGAACCCATACATAAGAGATAACATTTTTACCTTTTCATGATGTCATGGAGGGTAAAGGAAAGTTATCCTTTGCATTTGTTCGTCTTATGGATTTTCATGTCATTCTACATTTTTGTCGAATGCTTATATTTTTAATAAGGGTCGATGATGTACATTTTAAGCAATATGATGAAAATAAAGTTGTTTATATTAACTAGTTGGATGTAAGCTATTTCCATTCTCTTATATTCATCTTTCTCTCCTATCATTTTCTTCTAACATTATTTTTCCAAAACACTTGGGGAAATGGGGATTACCTTCTATCCCCCTCTCCCCTTCGCTTCTTCTATCCATTTCCTTCCTCTTTTCAATCGTCAATCGACTTCTTTCATCACCCCATCGACACTCGAGGGGGCATCCTTCATTCTACTAATTTTTCTTCTCCCCCTTCAAAATGTTTGTCCGTAATTTTCTCACCGTCTTCAAAGTGACATTTTTAGGCCACCCCAAAGAGGGGCAAATGTAGACACCTAGATTTCGATCAAAGCAATCTTATTCCTAACATTGCATTGACTATCTTCATCTCCTTTCACTCTGTTTCAAATAACAACACTTCATTATCTAACTCACTCAGGATGCCATTTTACGACAAGTTGATTGGTGATAATCCTCTTAATCAACTAGTTTCACGTTGATTGAGTCTTCTATCTCGTATTTAATCAATGAACCTTATCATTGGCTATCTCCCGCTTCCAACACTTCCAAAATCTAGTCAAACCGCCTCCGAAACTCTCAAAATCTCCCTAAGCCTACTTAGGACCCCTAATTAATCCTAAAAGGGATTAATTAGCATCTAAACATAGTCAAATCTTTCTTTGACTTGCTAAAAGTGCATTTTAGACTTTTCTATTTGTCCCACATGCACTAGGATTTCAATCTTGTCCAAATCAAAATCTATAAATAGAAGGGTTACCCCTCCCTTTTAACCCGACACCTTGTTTACATAGAAAAATATCTCCACACTTTGGAAAGGCATTAGACCTCATTTCTGGTAGCTTTAACCTATAATACATTTGATCTTGGCCATACTCCATTGTTGAAAGCTCTTCCATCTTACATCCATCAACTTCAAATCTAGTTAGTAGAGGGAAGATCCAAGCTTGGACTTGAGCCAACTTGGAGATATCTCTTCACTATTTTTGGGAGCAAACAACAAACAAAACCGATTGCTAAGGATCTTCTAGGTTCATCTTAATTAGCATTCAAATAGTAGAGATTTAAGTTAAACATGTTAGTTTGATGTTATTTCAAAGTTATATGCATGTTTAAAGGAGTTAGTCTTGTTTATCTCTTATCATGATGGTTTATTGTTAGGTTAGTCTAAGGCTTTGTAACTCTTAGTGTTTAGTTTCATTTCTAATAACTTTTTTAAATTTTACACAAACACAAACTATTAGCGAGACCTTCATTTTGCACGCTTCCTATAACATTCTATTTATTTATTTAATTTAATTCTCTCTACAACTATCCAATTACTATTAAAGTTACAACGTTAACTTGGGTTTCAACGTGGTTAACATCTCTGGATCTCAAATAAAGTGCTTGTATTATTATGCAAGAAAAATTACAGTGTCTGTAAGGTTTGTTTTAGGATGTGTCACTCTCCATGTTCGCTTCAAATTTTGAATATTTGTTAACCCATTTGATGGGTTTGTTTGACATGGGTTTATTTTTCCCACTCAACTTTTATTTTGTTGTTAAATACATGGAGAAACAAACATCAGATATGATACTTTTGAAGTTATACAATTCATATCATATCTTTTCAACTGCAATCTTATCAATCTAAGGAATATCTATATTGAATGCCCTTAAAAACAAATTTAAAATGTGTCCTAACTTTACAAACCCTAAATTTCGATAACATAGATTAACATCCGAACATTGATGACATAATAATAATTTGATTTGATCTCGATCGAAGGGCTTTGCCTATAGGTGCCATGTGTCACCGTTCATTTCCTCTGTGCTAAGTACAAGGCTCTAAGAAATGTTGGCCATTTGATTATGGTTGTGCGTCAATGAAATAAATCCTCACCACATGAGTAGTCAAGCGGTTGGGTGTTCACAATTGAGTTGAGGCTTCCCCCTTCCGACAAAGCAGACAAGAAATATCTATATTGAATGCCCTTAAAAAATTTAAATGTGTCCTAACTCTTCAAACCCTAAATTTTGACGACCTACATTAACATTCAAACATCGATGACATATTAATAATTTAATTTTATCTTACCAATGGATTTGCCTATAGGTGCTTTGCATCACCATTCATCTCCTCATGCTACGTACGGGATTTGGGTGGCGTCGGCCATTGGATCGTGATTGTGCATCAATGAAATAAATCCTCACCGTCCACATGAGCGATCAAGGAGTTGGCGTTCACACCGGGGTTGAGGCTTCCCCCTCTTATAGCGACAAGGACGTGGACGACGTAGATTAACATCCAAACATTGATGACATAATAATAATTTAATTTGATTTGGGCGAAGGGCTTTGGCTATAGGTGCTCAAGCGCCACTATTCATCTCCTCTCGTGCTAAGTACAGATCTCTAGCGACATTGACCATTCGATTGTGATCGTCCGCTCACGTTTTCCCCACTAGAAATGCTTGGTTTACTAACTTCGAGATAGGGTTCTGATCTTCTGGCTTATCCTATTGTTGGTCGTCTTCCTTTTGGGCAGTCCTGCGGAGGTCGATCTACCATTGGGTGGGACAGATTCCAGGGGATCGCAAGGGCTCAGTAGGTTGATTCCGTAGTTACGAATGGCCCATGTGCCGTATCCCCTTTCTCCATAGAACATTTGACAAAATATGCACATGTTACATATGTTCCTCCTCCTAAGAAAGTTAGCTTCCTCAAAACGGTTCCACCCAATAATATCATCTCCCAATTGCTTCTCCTCCCTCTAACCCCCTCTTCTACACCCCTCTTCCTCCTTTTATGTTTTGGTCCCTCAAATTCAACCTCGTCTTACACTGCCCCTTCGGCGTTCACATCACACATTTGCTAGTTATTATTATATTATCTTGATACTCTAAATTTGCTACAATAACAAACATCGATGAATCGAGAGATCCAATCGTGGTTGGAATTTCAAATTATTTGTGCCTGTCAAATCAAAATTTGTTGACGGCTTAGCTCTTTCAGATGGCTGTAATTTCCAATAATTTTTATAGATATATCTATAATCTGTTCATAGATATATAAATAGGTATTATGTTTTTATATAAACCACTTAAAAAAATTTACGGTTTTCAAAAAATTTACCCTGTCATTGTCTACGGTTTTTAAATTTTTTTACCTGTAAAATAAGTTAAAATCACAAAAAACGGCCTACAGCCTGTCAATTTCCAGACCTCGATCCAATGAATCAATAATTTGGAAAACATCAAAAGAGTGGGGAAAGCAATTGAGACAATTTCAGACGTCAAAAGAGTAGGGAAAGCAATTGAGATAGTTTCAGTCTTTATTCAATGATAGGTTCTTGCTCCAGCCAGCAGCCTGCATAAGTAGCTTAATGAACACAAATTCCGACTTCAACTGAAAACCGTCTATTCACACCAAACGCCACAGTAGAATTGAAACAACGACCAGTCGGTAGGCAAATCTTATTGGGATCGCGATAAAGATATTACTTCTAGAGAGTACTGCAATTTGAAGTAACGCTGTAAAATAAACAATAAACAATGGATTTATGCGTGGCGATGACGATATTACTTCTAGAAACTCGGAAAAAGCAAGAAACGCAGAGTTTTGCGTTGGGTTTGGTGACAGATTTGACGCCCATCCCAGACGTTTTTGGCCTTTTAAAACGTATTTTACAGTTTTTGATATCAACTACTCTTTTCATGGAGTACCAATATTCTCATACTACTCTTTTCATTACACTGCCGGCAGCCATAGTTGTTGCAGTCATTTTCCTCGTCCGTCGCCCAAAGTTGTATCAATCCTCCCACAAACTCCCCCTGGGAATTTAGGACTCCCTTTAATTGGGGAGACATTCCAATTCCTGGCGGCACTTCACTCGGACAAACCCCAGCGATTTTTTGAGGAGAGGGTTTCAAAGTTCGGTGATATCTTCATGACTTCACTCACAGGCCATCCCACCATAGTAGTCTGCGGCGCCAAGGGAAACCGCTTACTTCTCTCCAACGAGAATAAGCTGGTGGTCGTATCGTGGCCCAAATCTTTCCTGAAACTCATGGGGCAGGACTCTATTTTAGCCAAAACGGGAGAAGACCATAGGATCCTCCGTGCCGCTCTAGACTCTCTGGTAGCCCCTGCAGCAATACAGGGCTACATATCTAAAATAAGTTCAGAGATAGAAGAGCATATAAATGAGAAATGGAAGGGAAAAGATGAAGTGAAAGTGCTTCCTTGGTGATAGAAGTAGTGTTCTCCCTTGCAACCACCCTGTTTTTCGATATAACTGACGAGCACGAAAGGGGAGAGCTTTATGAGCTTCTGGAAACCATTATGGTGGGAAGTTTGTCCATTCCACTGAATCTTCCGGGTCTCAATTCAACAGAGCTGTCAAGGCACGGGCTAAGCTGGATAAAAACCTTATTTCTTTGGTAGACAAGAAAAAAAGTGATTTGAAGACAAAAAAATGGGCGTCTGAAAAAGGATTTCATCACGGCATTGCTGACGTTGAGAGACGAAAGAGGGAAGGGTCTTACGGACAATTTCGCCACTGGTTCTCATGTTCAAGCTCTTGTCCTCCAATCCACAATGCTACGAAAAGATGGCTCAAGGTATCTATTACCTCCATTTTGTTTCCTTTTTCAATATTCCTGTGTTTTTGTAAAATTTTAACTTCCTCTTTATACATGGTATGTTGACAATTTGACTTTTTTGATAGGTGGAATATATATATAACAGAGCAAATGGAGATATTTTCTAATAAAAAGGAAGGAGATGACATGACTTTGCAAGATGTGAGAAATATGAAATATACATGGCAAGTCGTCCAGGAAACCCTACGAATGTTTCCTCCATTATTTGGGACATTTCGCAAGGCCGTCACTGACATTGATTACGATGGTTATACCATTCTAAAAGGATGTAAAGTAAGATAAATAAACCTTATACAATCATTTTAAATTGATTTTTACATGTTTTATTTTTACATGATTAAATAAATTTGAATTGTTTGTATTGTAATTTGACAGCTTTTATGGGCAGCTTATACCACACATCATAGAGAAGATTGTTTCAATGAGCCGGAAAAATTCAATCCTTTGAGATTTAATAAACCGGTAGCTGCTTACACATTTGTACCATTCGGGAGGTATGTGTAAATGTCCGGATGGGAATTTTCAAAGACTGAGATATTATTGTTTATGCATCATTTTGTTAAAGCTTTCAAAGGGTACAAGACAATTGATCCGATGAGAAAATATCAATGATCCAGTCCCTCCACTACCTATCAATGGATGTTCCATCAAACTTTTCCTAGCTAACAAGTTCGTCAAATGATATTAAAAATATGGGAAATATAAAGAAATACAAATATTTCGCACTATGTATATGTACAATGTTATTTGAAATAACTTTGGTTTTAACACAAGTTTACAATTATTGAAATTTCTACAAGTGACATTATATATTGAGCATACTTACATAAATATAAGGATGCAAAAATAAAATATAGAAAGTTTCTAATTGGAAATAATTTACCAAAAATTAACATGGTTTCAATTTATTTTCTATAAAAAAATTTATATAATTTTATAACATAATTTATAACACATGTTTTCAATATTATTTTATTTAAATAAATTAGTAAAATAAAGAAAGATTGAACAGTTTTTACACAATGTAAATTCAAACAACTTTGGGTTCATTATAGTTTTAAAATGGTTTTAACTTTTCTCTCACAATTATATTTCAAACCCAACTTTATGGGTACACGAGGTTATGAAACAAAACATGGGGTGTGATTGCAATCTTAAATTTGCATATGTTTGTTTTTTATATTTATATGATTAAAAATAATATAATTGTACAATAGTGAAGGATAAAGTATCTTAGTATTATTATAAGCAAGCAACTATAATATTAAACGATTGTATTATTTTAATTAGTAAAAACAAAAAGAAAGGTATTATTGTGGACGATGTCACTTTCTTTATCTTCAAGTTTTCATGTCTAGCGACGGGATAAGTGACAACTCAACTACCATCCATTCTAGACTCAACTACCATTCTAGATCTAGTTCTATAGGCACTCGAGAACAAGACAAGACAATAAATATCACTTATATTAATTATATTAATATTTAAATAAATTTGTATATATTATTTTAAGTTTTAACACATTACATTAAACAAAATATAATATATTTTCACTAAAAAAAGATATATTTATTTAAATATGATAATTGATTTATTACAATAATTATTTAATTCATATATTTATAATAAATTTATCGAATTAATAATAGAATTTAAATCAATTTCAAAATATATACAATAAAATTAAAATAAGTTTTAAAAAATATAAAATTTGTGTTTTATTCATTCAAATATCAAACATGTTTAGGTAAAATATTTGATTTAACTTCTAAAGGAGAAAAAACGTACTACACTTACAATAACCCCATTCAATCAAAACAATCATCAATCCTTACACTCTTAAAGAATATTTGTATTATTAAATCATTCTAACTAATAAATCATTTATAGATTTAGCCATGTAATAGATATTTTCTTCTTATAAAACAAATTTTCATTATAGGATTCATTTAAGCATTTCATAAAAAAATATTTAAAACTATAGTATATTTCTTATGGGAGATAATTAATTATACATTCTTTAATGCATAAGGACAATCATCTATGTAGGTGTGGTCATACATCATTATCATGTCATCTCCTTCTTTATATCAACTATGGTATATGTGGATATAATAAATTTATACCCTACAAAATAGCTCATTTTTAGGAATGGGTATTCTTGACCAAAACATGATAAATGCATTCAAGGTGCTCAACACCTTTATCTAATCTACCTTATACTTTTTTCCATTATTAAAAACCAATTTTTTATTGAAACTAGTTAACATTAACAACCATTTGCAAATTAGCGACAAGTAAGAAAAGTTGTTAAAACCCACTATACACAGGTCTAAAATTATACAAATCATGACCAAAACTTATTGTGCCTTAGCAGAGTTATATGGTTCCATATAGGAGCAGTTTCCTAAAATTATTCCATATAGGAAGCATTTTTAGAATCAGATTATCATTTTCACCCGTCTACACACCACAATCATTGTTTTACCACTTTTCATAGCTAAATATTCATCCCTCCTTGTGTTTTGAGAAATTGTTATATCATTTTCTCATAGCGAAAAATATTAAAATATATATTCTCGATTGAATGATTAATGTTTATTAATTTATTCAAAATATTCAACAAGTAACATATCTTTTACATTTCTTAATTCTCTATTAATCTATTTGTGACTTGTATAAGCACATAGATAGGAAACTTAGGAGCAGGCCTGGAAATTGACAGGCTGTAGGCCGTTTTTTGTGATTTTAACCGTATATTACAGGTGAATTTTTTTAAAACCGTAGACAATGACAGGCTGCAAATTTTGAAAACCGTAAGTTTTTTTTTAAGTGGTTTATATAAAAACATAATACCTATTTATATATATATATGAACAAATTATAGATATATCTATAAAAATTACTGGAATTTACAGCCACCTGAAAGAGCTAAGCCGTCAGCGAATTTTGATTTGACAGGCACAGATAATTTGAAATTCCAGGCCTGCTTAGGAGAAACGAAACCGATAGGAAAGGGATAAGATCCGCTTCATGTACAAGTTGGTGACGAAGCAATTGCGTTGAATTTATAACAAGATAAAAGTGGTGCATTGCTTTATTCCAATCGGGAAACCTTAGCTTATAAGTCAATGTTAATTCATTCAAACATTTATGTAGGTGATGGGATGGAATGAGCCACTTGTGTATACACATAAGACGTAAGTATAACATATCTTTTAGGAATAGACATAGTGAAATTATAAAAGGGGATAGGGTTTCCCCTATGATACATGCACAATAGATATAGGGATAGTATATGTGTCTTCATAATATGATCAAAAATTAGGCATTCACAAAATAATTTCCTGATGTTAGATTTCTTATCATTTTCTTACTTAGAAGTAAACTGAACATAAATGATAAAATAGTAAGTAGATGGCTCTAAAGCTTATCATTTTCTTACTTAGAAGTAAACCTGAACATAAATGATAAAATAGTAAGTAGATGGCTCTAAAGCTCTCCAAAAGAATAGCTATAAATGTGTCCTAGTCAAGGTCAACCTCATAGGTCTCCTTATAAGAAAAGGGGTTTTTATGATCAACATGGTCATCATAGGTATCTTGAGATGCATTATCTTTCTCATTATCGAAATGTAAGGAAAAACATGTTAAGGAGAAGAATCCATATAAACCCTATGCTTGTGAATAGAAAGAGAAATTTGAATATGGAAAATGGGTGTATGACTAACCTAACTAATACTCTTAATGGGAATGGAAGAAAGAAATAAAACCCTAGGGTTATTAGAAATAAGTAATGAGTTTGAGTTAAGCTCAAGTTCCCAAATGATTTAACCTAAATTGGATTGGGTGAAAATCTTATTAATATAATAATCAACATGTAAATCATAATATAGTTCCAAGAAATAAATGATGTAAACAATAAGATACAATTACTTAAATGAGAAGAAGGGAAAATACTTAGGTGATAGAAAGGTGTATAAAGTAATTCGATGTGTGGATAGGATGTGGAGAATGAGAGAAACCTAAGGTTTCTTTATTATGGATAATGGAATTAGAAAATGCTTTAGGATAGGATCATACATTATGAGACTATATAGTGGAGTACAATCTATCAAAAATTTTAGAGTTTCAAACCCCTTTGTATTGGGTTCTACAAATTTGGGTGTTTGTCAAAAAATGAAACTATATTTCACTATTATTGATTAGGGTTTGTACAAATTCATAAAATGCTTGTAATGACCTCAATAAGTATAAAATCGTAGATACTTGCAACAAAATTCATGCAACAATAAAATAAAAATGATAAATTTGTGTGTGGTGAGGGTGGATTGACCTAGTAGTCAACCCCTATTGAACTAATTTAGAATTGCACTACATCCCATCAAGCGTAAGAAAACCTCATATGCTTATCCTAGTGTAGGTAAAAGTATGAATTAATAAATAAGCCAACCACCTAATGTAAAAACCTCATGTGATTAAAATCACACTTCACCCTCAGATCAAAAATTTATTTCACTCACCCTAAACCACCCAAACCACCTATAAGTCACCCTAACCCATTTCCCCCTAAACATCCAACCTCATAATATCCTCAACCTATTATTAACCATATACACTCACCCCATACCCAATTTAACATTTTTAGAAGTGGTTGAAACCACTTCCAAGTGGGTTTCCCCACTTACAAGTGGGTTCCCCCACTTTTCCTAGGTTTCTAGTGATTCTAACTAATCACCAATGATTATATAAGCAACGTCAACCCTCTATGGAATATATCCCCAAACATTTTTTTAGAAATCATTTGGTTCTCTTAAGACCTAAGACATCACTAATCTCATCTTGGAATATTCATCATCCTTGTCACGTCCTTGGAAGCTCCACAATATCTATAAGAATCCTACAACATCATTTTCAAGCATTCATTAGCAAAGTTAAGTCCTTGTCTTTCGTTTCCATATTCATCTTGTCAATACATCACATTAGAGCCCATACCAAGTCATAAATCACTTGCTTTAGATCTTATATGTATCTTATTAAAGAATTAATTCCTTTCACTGATAATAACTATCCATTCATCTGAATCACCAATGAGCATACACATCGCTAACGATCCCTGTCATTTCATCACTTTTATCACTTTGTTCACATTTGCAATCAATAGATCAATCTATCTTTTGTTTAATCTGCCTATTTTCAAGTTATTTCCCTCTGTAGATGATTATACCCATTGGGAACATCTGATTATAAGCATTTATGACCTTCCTGTTATTTCATAACCACTAATGTGGGAATAATTTGACATTACAAATGAGCTTAGATTCTCGTGTGATCTCCTTGACACCAAACGTCGAAGACATCAAGATCAACTTGAATACATGCACAAAGAATAGAATGCTCTTGAATAATCTTGGTTGGATTTTGAGCTTGTTATAGGCCTCACCCGGGCCACCTTTCGGAGAAATATCTCTCTCTATGGATTTCTAATCTTCCTTTTATCATCTATTATCTTTCTACCATCATCATTTGATTGTAAAAATGAGTTGACTCCTTCAAGCCATTTGGTTCCTAGGGTCATCCTTTTCTGAGTAACTCATCATATCATTATCTAATATCTATATTTTTGAGCCATCTTTCGGTGTGCATGTTTCTCTCATTTGTTGGAAGCAAGAGTCTTGCACTGCTTTTGCATTCACACATATCGAAATTTCATTGTCGATGCGGTATTGCGAAACCCTGCCATCTTCCAAGTTTTTGGTTTTTTTCATATACTAAATAAATAAAAATCCACCAAAACACCATCATTCCATCTAAGAGGGAAAAGAGGAGTTACAATTCCCAAAATAGAATGTTACTCCTATGATACCAATCATGCATATGACAATGACAGATTATGTGGAGGAATCTTTCATATGTCATATACCTCCTATGACCTACATGATCTCATCAAGTGAGTTAACTCACCATGTGAGGTGGAAAAGATCCCGAGTGATCACGAGGCAAGTCACACACACCAACACCCCCTTTATTGAAGCGAGGTAAAGATCATGGTAAGTAACAAAAGAAAGAGAACTCCCTAGAAAACTAAGAAAGATGCATCAAATGGGTCCCGAAAACTAAAGGCTTGATAAGGTACCCATGTATAAACGATATCTTTCAGGAAAAATAAGAAGAGGAAAAGATGAATAGAAATCTGAAGAAGATAGTTGGTTGTAGAAAACCTCACCCCAAGAAGATAGCGCAAGTGAAGGAACTTGGCTTCAATGGAGGGCTTGGTGAAAATATCTCGCAACTTTGATCGAGAATTATGCAACTCTATGAAGTCTCTAAGAAGAGTGTCAATGATGTGGTCTTCCACATGTAGAATGAAGAAGTTCCATCCACATCGAACAATTTTTCGCCCTTAGGAAGAATAGAAATGGTGTATTGAAAGTCTATCCACTCCACGAAGGAAACCAATCTCAATAGTACAGAGAACTTTGAGTCTATTCCATGAGTGAAATGTGACATGATTTTGCAAAATAGGTTCTCGGAACTAAATGTAATGCCAATGAACGAGAATTTTTAGATTATGGATATGAATGATTCACTTTGAAAGAATGTCCATATGAAGTGAAGGCACAACAACCTCCAAAACAACGAAAAAGAGGATCTATAAGAAGAGGTGTATTAAGGATGATCTCTGAAATAGTAGAAGTGATTGATATCCCAGAAGGGGAAATCCCAACAAAGGAGATGAAGGACTCCTCTCGTAGTGAAAATGTGTGAAAAATCGTAAAGAGAAACTCCATGTGTAGCATAAATAGGCTATGCGAAAATACATCTAAGGTCCAGTAGAAACTCATCCAAAAAAAATTTCTCAAAAAACAAAAGAGAAATGTCGCGGTATGAATCATCAAAAAAATAAATAGGAGTAAAGGGTGCCTCGTACACTAGTCATGGAATGGAGGCAAGTGTAATGAAGGTATGAGGTTGGGAACATGTCTTCCTAGTGTGTGATAAATAAAGAGGAGGTTCAACATTATCGAAGGGTGACCAGAGAGGAGGAGATGTATCCTCATCAATACTCTCATCATCAGAACTAGAATAACAAACCTCATCATCAAAAATGTGAATAAGTAAATATGTGTTATTTGAACTAGCATCCCCTGAAGTGAGTGAGGAAAAAAATTGTATTGGAATAAGAAGTACCAATAAAGCAATCCCAAAGGGTCTTCAAATAAGGATTGAAGAATGATCCAAACTATGTGAGGACACTCTGTGTGTGCCACATGATGGTGGATATGCATGGAAATGTGCATAAACAAATGACTAAGAACCATGTCATTTAGCTAATATGAATCATTGGGGAAGGTAATTGTCCATACAAGTATGCATAGAGATCTTGTAGAATGAGTAAATTTTCCATGCTCGAATGCCACGATGCATTTTTCCCTACCAAGCGTAAGTGGTGGAGGCTGTAATGTAGATGTTTTCCTACAAAGAAAAATTCGGAAAGAATGTCCTCCATTGTGCATCCATAAATAAGATAAATTAATGTATAAGTGTCACAAGTATAAACATGCTCAAATGGACGTCGGTCTCATCCAAAAAAAGTTTCTAGAATGCAAGAAAATAAGGGTGTAAGAATACACTTAAGGAATCAATACGTCGGTCTCATCCAAAAATGCATATGCGTGTGATTACATTACCCTAGAACAATATTTTTCACCTCTTGTTTGTGTCACTTTATAGTTTAGTGTGTAAATTACAATCGATGTGAATGTGCCTCATGAAATAGTCGGTCAGTCCACTCACCTTGCAATCTGTGTAAACATGTGCAAGTGTATAGACCAAAATTAAGTTTTGGAAATCACGATAGTTCAACACCACAAGAAAGCACAAAAAGATGCAAAAATAAGAGAAAGGGAGAGAAAATGATCACCGTGTAAGAAATAGTGTCTCACGTTATAAGAGAAACTACCTTGACACAAGGCTATGGCGAACATGCTCACTAACCCATGCAAGCAAAAAGAGTGGTACAATGTAAATAATGACTTATAAATGATTCAAAAAGCCTCCATGATGTAAGAAAATCCTCCGAGAAAGTGAAAGTAGGCCCAAAAGATGCTACACGGCTCCACCAAAAGATTAGTGACAAAAAAATGTCAAATAACCTTAGTTTGTAAAAATTTTCCCAATTAATTTAATTATTTAAACAAGAATTTTAATTTATCGAAAAAATGCTACCTCTTACTTAACCTTAATGACCTACTTAAAAATAAATTTCCTCCTTTAAAAAAATAAACTCCCAAGACTTGAATTAAATTTTTAACTAACTAGGTTTGAAACAAATTGGCCAAAAATGGAGAGAAAAGTTGGGTCAAGGGTTAAGAGATGGGTAGGGGCGAGCCATGTGGAGATGGGTTCTATTAATTATATCAATTTCTAGCTTGTCAAAACTATCAAATGTTCCAGAAAACATGATAGAAGATTAGGGCCTAGCGGTCTCTACCATGAAAGCCAATGTAATGCACATAGGTTTATAACAACCTTGAGAGGTGAGATCTCTGTTAGAGCTAGGGGAAGAAAAAAGCGATCAACGGATCACTACACATGTTGAGGGATAGGACACAAGGGCACACCGAGTGAGTAAATAATCAAACGACCAAGAACACGAAGCGAGAAGGGTAAAACCCAACATATATGCTAAGGGGTCCAAACTAAAAGTGAAGAAAGCCAATGTAGATATGGGGAAAAAATCACACAAACCAAGATGACTGGATTTCAACAGTGTCGATCTCAAGAAATAACATGTAAAACTAAACTCACCAATAAAACAAGTTTGATATGACACAACTTATTGAGAAAAAAATAACTCATGAAGTAGAGATGAGAGGTGCAAGGCATGGCATAGAAAAGCAAAACATGAGGCAATAGGAGTTGGAAACATAAATTTTTAACAAAAATAAAGTTTTTAATGAAAAAGTGAAATAACTAGCGACCATAAGAAAATACCTCCAAAAAAATTTCTACCAAATATAGCTATATCTAGCTAAGATAAGTTTTAAAAACACCAAAACTACACATGCGCAAAACCTAACACAACCTTGATTAGATAGATTCCACAAATGACTGAAAACACTTACATGAGAAGTAATGAAATTTGAAAATGGAATTAATTAGAAATAAAAATGAAATGAGTGCACATTTACCGAATCACATCTATGATACCATGTGAAATTATTCTACGAGGATCAAGACATAAATCCATGCACATCAAAGAGGTTACACTCTAATGGTGACATGAAAGCTCCAAGTAATTAGAAAGCATAATCGAACAAAGAGGAAATGCATGCATGAAAGAATACGTCTACTCATTCTCATATATTAAAAAAGAGGATACATATGGGAGTGTTGTCTAACTCCCATGCTTGGACCATCATTCCCTCCAAGAGGGAAAAAGGAGTTACTGATTCCCAAAATGGAATGCTACTCCTATGATGTCAATAATTCATATGATAATGACGGAATCTATGACAAAATATATCATATGTCATATAACTCTTATGACCTATGATCTCACCTAAGTGTGATGACTAACCATGTGAGGTGGACAAGACCTCGAGTGATGATGATGCAAGTCACACATACCAACACCCATTTTCTTCATCTAAGAAAAGGGGGAACTCATCTTTATTAACACATCGGATTAGGGTGCCTTGAAGTTGCAATAATATAATAAGTCATCTTTGAGCAAGCATTTTAGAGCCTCTTTACTTATTTGTAATTACGCTTGGGGTCTATACTATCTAGGTAAGTACGGTATTACATAAATTGGTAGATGTTAGCATACCAAGGGTCATATGCAGGGTCATGTGGTTTCATCTGCTCATTAGACATCCCGAATGTCTCGAGGATGCAAGGTGGTTGGGGGCTTGATGGATTTGTATTATAAAAGTATCATCATGAGGATATGCATATGGATAGAACAAGGTGGCAGACATAGCCAAAGAGTCATCAAAGAAATTATGTTCACATGGGATTGACTCTATTGTAAATGAGGTGAAGCGTGATGTCAACTCTTGGGCTAGGTCATAATAAGCCCCAAGGTTTTCACCGTGACATTGATATATGCCACTCACCATTCAACATAATAATCGAGAATACCCCATAGTATGGAGATAAGAGATGTTCTTAGCTAAGGTGCCATATGTGTCTAAGATAAGAGCCTCATCCTCAGCCATGTTGTTGGTGAATTCAAACTTGAGTCAATAGGACGAGGGGGAAGTCTAACCAAAGGGTTCGGTGAATACACATTCTAGCCCGAATCCTTCAAGGAATTTTCTCTATTGAAGTGTAGAATCCATGTATCTTCAAGGAGATCAATGGTGACCTCATCCTTGATGATTTTGTTTGTTGTTTTGGTTTTAGGTGGGAAAGGTTCTTCATTCTTGGCATCAAAGGATTGTGCCTCAAGACTAACCATGAAGCTATAGTAGCTTGATATTTTATGGGAATGGCATTTTACATGCCCTTAATAAGGAGGATATCCTCATCTAAGTAATGCATCATGAATGGTGAGGAGCATGGATGGGGCAATAACCAATTAGTCCACTATGACCATGCATTTTACCTCCATTTGTGTGATGATACGAAGGTAAAACTCCATAAGGAGGGTCATCCACTTCCCAATAAGATCCATCGAGAGGATAGTGTGCACGAACAATTACCGTGGATCTGCATGGATGATGACATAGGTATTTTGACAAAACATGTAGTGGTGTAACTTCATAGCTATGTAATATAAGGCTAAACAAGATCATTTAATGGATGTGTATTGTGTTTCATAGTATAGTAAGGCTCAACTAACATAGTATATGGAAAACTCCTTTCCTTCTCGTCTTCTTGTGCCAACATTTCCCCTACGGACATTGGAGTGGAAGAGGTATATAGTAGAAAAGGTTGATCTAGAGAAGGAGGTTGTAAGGTTGGTAACGAGGATAAAGAGTGTATCATGTAGTCAAAAATTGTTGACAGTATTTGGTCCATTCTATTTTGGTACACTTCCGATAAGTAGGCTATTTATGGCATAAGTGCAATATGTAAACTTAGGGAAATATCTTTAGATTTCCCCAAATTTTCGAGGAAGGTGTGTATGTCTTGATGGAGGACGGTCATGGCATGTTCGGGATAGCTTTAATTGTTTATGGCTTGACATCAATACCATTTTTATATAATAAGAAACCAAAAACTTTTCCATGTGTCACCCTAAATATGCATTATTTAGGTTTGAATCGAACCTTATATTTATGAAGGTGTCATAAGATGGTTTCTAGGGCATGAGCATGATCATTAGTGTGCCAATATTTTACGAGTAGATCATCAATGTATACTTTGACTATTTTTGTATAAGTTCATGAAGGATATGTGTCATGGCGTGTTGATACATTGACCTTTGGAATTTTTAGTTCAAAGGGAATTTTTACATAAAAATAGGTGCCCCATTCTATTGTAAAAGTAGTCTTGTGTAGATCTTCGGGAAAATTTAAATTTTTGTTGTATTCCAAGAACCCATCCATAAGAGATAATATTTTTACTTTGTCATGGCATCTATGGAGGGTAAAGGAAAGTTATCCTAAGGACAAGTGAGATTGAGGTTTCTAAATTCAATGCAAATACGGATGGCTAAAGCGGTATTCTTTTAGATCTGGATAATATTGGAAACCCATTCAAAATAGTCCATTGTATGAATGAATTTGATGTCTAAGAGTTTTATTAGCTCCTATGACACAATTTATGTCTAGTTATTGTAGATGGTAGTGGTTCTTTACACATTTATGATATTTCATTTTAGTATTAAGGCTTTTATTTATGATATTAAATAATAATGTTAGTGATCATAGTAATAACAACTTAGAACATTTTAGGTACAACTTAGATCACAAAAATCACCATCGATTGTATTTACTTAGGAAGACCATAAATGAACAATGATTCAAAGGTGTGTAGTTACATTAGCCTTTAAGTCCTCACATTATTACAAACCTTTAAACAAGGTTGTTATAAAAAAAAATATCACAAAATATGTTCATGGTAATTATATGTAATGGAACTATTTAAGTAATTTCTTTTCTCCCAAATCCATATATTTCATGTATTTGATTTTACCCTTATTTTAACTTTTCTTTATGTAGCATGGATAATGATTGTTGTAATAATTTGTACTTTACAATATGGTGGATGATATATTTTATTCATAATATTTGCAACAAAGTTCCCTAAATGGGATTAATAGACCACATTAATTGCGATGCCTTTGTGTTATGGGGATTGGTAGCATCAAAAATAATTTTTCACAACCTTGGTATATAAGAATCTAGTAATTAGATTTTTTTTGGTGGAGAAATCTCTCACAATTCAAGTTTCAATATTTCATAATGCACACCTATACAAATAATGGATAATATTGATTAATATACCAAAGTGTTAATTAGGGCCTCAAGGATTACACCCTATAATCAATTGCATTAGTTATACACTTATAGGATTTGTTTTTAGCTTTATTAACTATAGATACAAGAAGGAATAATAGCAAATGCAAAATTATGTGCTTTTAGGTAGATTGGATGCATGATTAATATTAATGGCGGTGCTACTATATGCGTTCGACTTTGGAAAACATTACATTGGATTGACATGGAGAAAATTTGGATATATGCCCATTGGATTTATGCACAATAATGGAAGGCATTACGCGATTGAGGGTTGTCATGTGTTTTCATGATTAAACAAGGAATTAAAATTCATATATGTTAGATATTTCATTTGGTTATACCAAAGTTTGATATCATTTCCACCGTAGCTATTTTTGAGCATTAATTTTTCTAAGCAACTAGTATAAGTGGATAATTCATGGGTGAGACAAGGGTAGCTTGTGACTTGTGATGCATAGTGTCATCACAACATATGAGTTAGAAACATTTTGTTATTATGACATAGTTTATTGTATTTATAATGTCAATCATATGTCTTAGCTGCCCCTCAACCATTCCTATTTATTGAATTGAGCATTTTGATTGTTTTTGGTTAATCAACATTAAAAATAATGTCTTTCCATTATCGCAACTTGTTAGTTTCATCCTAGTATTTTTATGTAGTCACTAAAATAGTTAAACCATCTTCATCCATAAAAATATACCAAAAATACATGTCCCTTTCCATGGTTTTGAGATAGTAAAAAGACAACACTTCCCAAAAATTAATGTGGATACCTTAATGTTAAAACATAAGGTTTTGATTTTGATGGGAAGAGATATGGACACTTGAATGAACTTATCATTCAAACTCCTAATAAAGAAAAGTGAGGTGTATCATAACCACATCTCTCAATTACATGACACTTTTGTGTGTCATTTTGTCCCTTTCGTTTCCTTTAATGATGACTCTACACTCGCCATTAATGTGATGTTATTTCCGATTTTGAATTTTCCAAGAAGTGGAAAATCATCTAAAACTCTTACAATTCATATCAAGAGCATATTAGTTATAAATCTTCTAATTATAACAATACATTGTCAATAATTTTATTTTATTTTTATTATTGTTCAATTTACACCAAAAGGAATTTCCAAATGAGAATTTTGTTAGTTGTTAATGACACAAATCAGGGAAATGGAGGGCCAAGGAGGCTTCGTTATAAATATTATCTAAGATCTAAATTATCATGCATTTGACCATTGGTTTTTTCAGCAATAGATGGTGTATCCCTATATATGTCGCATCGTATTACATTGATGGTTTTGTCAAAACTATGCTATGAAGAGGAATATGGATTCATGAACCTATTGTGTTCTCATTTTATCAAGAAATTGACAACATTCATGTCATCTAAATTCTATGCATACTTGTAATGTCCTGTTCTACGTTGCACGTGTTCATCCTTCGGCGATCGAGTGCTAAGCATGGAACGTCATTGTGCCTTCGTCGATCATTGGTGGGTTTCGCCTTGGTCACAGGGAATACTCAATCATCTCCCTCTTCATCGTGTTTGCTGGTGTCGTGTTGTTGTTGTCGTTACGGCCCTTGCAAAGCCTTGTTACGATTTCCTTGTTAAAGGAAAATCATGTTCTCTTTTACCGTGCTTGTCTATCGGCCCTTATTAATAGGATTAATAATTATTATTATTATTTATTTATTTATTGTGTCGATTTCAGGAATATTATTAATTACCTGTAAGTTACCTTATTTATTTATTTTATCGGCCGCTCTCGAAGACTGAGCCCCGATTCACGCATGAGGAGGACCTTGTTCATGGGTGATGCCTCTGCTTAGGAAGTGGTGTTCGTTCTTAGCGTTTAACATTTTTTCTTGTGGCCGTCCAGATCTCTTTGTGTGCGGTGTATACGTACTTTCTTTTTCGGTTAGTGTTTTGGTTGTATGGGGGCATCCACCCACCCCAACTAAATTTTGTTACCCTTGCTGGCCGCGTACACTTGTTTCCTTTTTGTTGAAAGACCTGGCCTTTATTTATGCGTGGAGGAAGAGCACTTACCACTCATTCTTCTTTTAGGCAAGGCGTGTTGGTCTTTCCTTTGGTTTGAATGCCAAGTGGGGGCGGTTGGCCACCAGTCTTTTCCAGCGACCCTTCAACCACTTCAGACCTGTCATCTTTTATGACCTGCTCTACTTTCTTTGACTTCCTGATGCCTTTGTCTCCCTTTTGACACGCACCGGAGGATGTTGGCTCGGTTGTGGAGTGCAGGTGTGCTCCAGCTGCAAGCTAGTGAAGCAGATGTGTTGCCTCCATTGTTCTTTGAGTGCTGCGAGGTGTGTTCTTGTCTCTGGGATCCGCAGCGAAGAACCCGCAAAGAAGAGATAGCCAAAGCGCAAACGAGTTATAGTTGGTTGAAGCTTTTGAGCGCTTCCAACAGGCGGTGTTGTCCAACTATGTTGTTTTCACAGTGCAAAGATCAATGCATCCTCTAATTCGGGATCCTCCTTCAAGAAATTTCCTGTCAAAATCGATCAGTGTGACAGTGAGAGTGTTACCGAGAGACCTCGATGAAAAATTATTGCGTAAGGATTCTCTTTTGAGACTACTTGGTTCACGATGTAACTCATGGAAGAGAATCTCATAGAGGCGGATCACATTTCATATCGAATATTCATGAAGCACATTTGCTTTGCAATTATATGAGCTGCTTCAACGAGTCACCAAGTTGGCAGGCATAAAGGTTTCTGTTGGATTTATCGCACCTTCAAGCTACAGCTGAAATGTTTGCACCGAGAGTTTGATGTTGTCCTCAAATATCACAAGAGGAAGGATAGATTGGTTGGTGTATCTGAGGAAACAACTACCGGTGTTCACAGGCTGTACCAGATGCAAGCTAATGGATCGCTGCTCTTCCCTGCTATTAATGACAATGATTCTGTTACCAAGAGCAAGTTCGATAACTTGTACGGATGCAGGCACTCTCTGCCAGATGGTCTGATGAGAGCCACTGATGTGATGATTGCTGGCAAGGTTGCTGTTGTCTGTGGATATGGAGTCTCACAAGAGAGTTTTTTGGTTTTAAAGCCATCTTCTTTTGCTTATTAAACGTATGCCCTGGTTTTGTTTCTTTTGGTGACCTGCTCACGCCATTTATTGGCTGGTGTGAGGATTGGGTGGAGAATATAGTTGGGTTTGTGGGCAAAAGGAAAAGAGGGTCTATAGCTATAGGAGTAGGTACAGATCATCTTCGCATGTGGCAGTGGTGAAGTTGGTGCCATTAAATTAATAAACCCTTGCAGAAATCCAACTTTCTAACATACCCAACTGAAGCTGAGATGGGAAAAGTGGGTTTATAGATATAGAAACAGGTACATATCTTCTTTGGATATGGCAGTCATGACGATGGTTGTGTGGGTTTCTATGGTGGTTGTGATGCTCTTCATAGCAGAGTGCTTCTATCTTCCCGGAGTTGCTCCCGAGGATTCCAAGAAGGCATGTTTCAATCACCCCTTTCCTATGCCAAGCATGGCCATTAACAGAGTTGGACCTTCAGCAGGCTAAGGAAGAGAAGTTGCATGCTTGAGTTGTGTTATTGTTTGAGCCCTGCGAGCCACGTTGGCGTGCTTGTTGGATTGGAAGAATTCTAATCAGGCATGTTAAATCTACTCCTTGTAATAGTTTTCTACCTTCTTTCAGTATCTTGAAATGAATTTTCTTTCCTCTTGAATGGCACCTAGACTAAATGTTTTCGTGGTTGTTTATATCACTGCCTCGATTGTGTTGGTTGTCCCTTTAAATCTTGCTCCAATTTCGCTGGTTTTGCTTGGAATGTTTCTTTCCTCTCTTATAGCTTACTCTATTTATATTTGTCTAAATGGGCTACTGCAATATTGAGTGATGCAGTCTAGTTCGTAGGGAAGGAAACCGTATAGAGTTTCGTCTTCTTATATGACTCTCTTTTAAAAGAATTCTGTGATGGTATTTAAAATCAAGGCTTACTATATGGAAGGTTAAGCCTTCATATCTCTATTTGGTTGAATAAATACGTATTTCCTGTTTAGGGCTCTCCTATTTTGCTAAAAGGTACATTAATAGTGACGTTGGGTTCTAAAACTTGTTTAAGCCTGTGGGCATTCCTTACTTTTTGTTTAATTAGAAAATGGCATTAGGGTTTTGTTTTAGAACTGTACATGGTTGACTGTTGTACCCAGTTCTAGAGGACGATTAACCTGACTTCTATTTTGGCCTCTACGTGTTGAGAAAATTACTATACCTACTACCTGGTTCAAACTCTTGTTTGATTAAAGTAAGGGGGAAACATTGTAAGTTTAATTGAATGAAATCTCTACAATTTTTATTAAGGGTCGCAAGCAAGCTATTAATAGCTGGACTGAAACAAAAGTTGTAGGTGAATCCATGGTATTGGACTCGTGAACTCGTTTCCTGTTAGATGACAGCTGATTTCAGTGATAATATAATAGGTGGCTGTTATATTTATCTATTTGATATTTGCTAGACTTTTCCTCGATAAGCCCACATGGATCGGGTAAAATTTCCATCTTCTATACCATTGGCAAGGAGTTCATAGAACTTCTAGGCCTGACTGCACTGCGTAACCTTCCTGATGGATATGTGCGTTGGTTCTTATTTTGTGCTTGTACTCGTGGTAAGGTCTTTTGAGTCTGGGGCATCGTTGGTGTATTACCCACCGTGTATCGAATCCCTTTGTTTTCGAACTCGAATAACTTATACTTCAAACTTGGTTACTAAAAGGTCCCATTTTGTGGCCTTGTTAAGGAAATCAATTTTTTTATTTTAATACTTTTGACATTGTCAGAAATATATAAAAATTATTAACAACTTTTGGGTTTAGCCTTCCTTATATTATGTAGAGAAGTTGACGTTTAGGATAAGGTTTGTTGGTAGATTAATGGCCCTTTATGTGTCTCCTTATACGCTTTAGGAAGAGTGGTTTTGTTTTGTTAACTAGTCCTACGTTTAAGAAATCCTATAAGAAGGTAGTGGTAAAAACTCCTTGGTTAAAACTGAAACTATAGTTGTTTTTCTATTAAGGGCGTTGAACCCTTATTACTATGAAGCCTCCCCCTGGGAGATTTGGATAACGTCATTTTGTTTCGCGCCTACGATCATAATTAGTATGTTTTGTCTTCTCTTGGACCTCTTTAGATGGATGGATTGGGTATTGATTCCAATCATGTAATCCATAGGATTACATGAAGGAAATATCAACACTCTTGACCTTCTTGTTCCTAACCCATAAGGTCTTGCCTTGTTTTATGTGATTTTGTTCTTACTGGTATTTGACTTTCTCCTTGTTGGTTGGTTTAGATTTCTCTCTCATGCGAATAATTTTTGGAGTTGTGGGTTGTGCTTTAATCCATTTTTGAATTAGAACATTCCTTTCTTGATATTGTTAAATGTTAGCTTACTGTTGCAATGTGTAGCCTTAACATGCTCAGTTCTCGCGAACTGATTCTAGCTAGTATTTGTGCAGATGGATTATGCGAGTAGATTAAAGGAAAGAGTTGTAAAGGTTTCATCAGTGCAACTTATGAAGTTCTTTGTAAAAGTGTTCTATGTGTTGTAAATTGTGTAACATTGCTTGCAAAGAGTTTATATGACCTCTTGCCTGGAATTGTTCGGAAAATTCGTGAAGAAGTTGTTTTGTCTTTTTTTTAATTTGGCTGGTAACTCTTCTTAGTGAGAAATATTATTCAATCTTTTCACTGGCATAAGCATTGTAAAACTTTGATCTTGAGAATTAAGTGTTAATTTAAATCTTTCTAAGACTTTGTATTGATGTGTTATATGTAAGTTTTAATGGGGTGGCTTTTCCTTACAGAAGTTACCTAAAAGTTTTATTCAAAGAAATATGTTGTGGTTTAGATCCCCTTGAAAACAAACAATGCCTTAAGTAATCAAGAGTGAGACTATCCTTGCAAAGTGATTTTATATAACGTGTTATCCCTAACTGAACTAGTAAACACTACTCTTTTTGGTGAACACTTAAAACAAGCTTAAAGGAAAACAATGGTTAGTTTCTAATAAGATTTAACAAGTAAGAGAAGAAAATTTAGAAACCACTCAATTTACCTCTCAGCCTATTTAAAAGTAAGTAGCTTCCTCTTGATAAGCTCTTTCGGTGAAGCCTAAGTAAGAGCGTTAATAATTACGTATAAAACCTCAAGCTCCAATTAAACCTCAGTAAGAACTAATGATGTCTCAAGGATGAACTCAATTGACCTTCTTCCTTTAACTTTATCCAAGGTACCTTGTAATTTTCTCTTAAGTTGTTGAACGTGAACCGATGTTGTCATAAGGGCATGAACGAGTTCTAGTAACGTAAGTGTGAATAGATGGCCTTATGGAATTAAATTACCATCTTTATCAAATAAATATATAAAACAAATAATGGTTATAAAGGAGAAGACTTTAAGTGAACTACTCTACAGTGTATAAGAACATAACTCAGGTTGGTAAGATGAATTTGTGCGAATCATATAGTGAATCCTTCAAAACTTAAGTCATGAGTTAAAGGGTGTCTTATCAAAATAAATAACCTCCAATCATTTCTCACCGCCGCTTGCTCTAGCCGTGAGAGTGTCATGTGGTTGGGCTTCTATGTTGTGTTGTCAAAAAAAAAGTGTATTATCCTTTTGGGTGTGAACGTTTCCGTGCTAACCTTGTGGTCATCCCCGTAACAAGTGGTTCCTAGAGTTGGTTGTAACTTTGTGACGACATGTTGTGTCGTGTTATGTGTCGAAGCAAGGAAAAAAAAAAATTATCCTGTCTTTTTCTGTGTTGTTCGTGTGTGTGAATATTTGAGTCGTTACACATACAACATTTGTCGACAAATATGTTGTACAATTTGAGGTCTCACATTCAATTGAAAACTCCATATGATTTTAGGTATCAAATTTGAATGACAATACATATCATAAACAACCGTATTAATAATGCTTTTCGAATATGTCATTATTTTTGGGAGGAAAAATAATGGTGTTCATGATATGGAACATTGATATTAAGGGAACCAACAATTTATATATGCCCTTTAATGTAGATGCGGTCTGCACCTTGACATTTTCTCAAGTAAGCAATCTCTCCTTATGACTACACCTTAAACCAAAGTTATCGCCTAAGCTACAACTCACTTTGGATATTTTTCTTCAACAATTAATTTTTCAAGAACATCTCCCACCCTTGAAATTGATTTTTCGAGGCATGCTTCAAATAGGAATTCATATCTTATCATTCCTATCAAAGGAACACTTACTTCCGCTCACGTGTGAATAAATCACCTTCGCTCATGTTAGTGCCAAATTGTTTCGGCATGGTATGCCTTGTCACCTTGACATGTAGAGAATTCCGCAACATGGATATGCATACATTCCCCACAACATCCCACCCTTAGAATTCTCATCCAGAGACTTAATGCACATAAATGTCTTACCTACATGGGTTAAATCTAACAACCACCTATCTCTCGTTGAAAAATTCTCAAGTCACAATAATTTTTCAATATTACCCTTCAATACATATAAAACTATATTAATTATAAATTATTAATAAAATATATTTTTAAAATTGTATGTTTATTTAATCATTGGAATATATATGAGCATATGAATATAATATGTACATACTTTTATATAAAAATACGCTCATATTTTAAATATAGAGGTCATAGGTGACAATTATGTACAAAAATTGAAGTATTTACAACTAAAATAATGAAAAATGTGTAAATGACCATGAAATTTGACCTTAACTCTCGGTTGTCGACGGTTGTTAGAGGGTGTCATTTATCATGTTACAACAAAAGTGGTATATTATTTTGAGAGGATTTTATTACAACAAAGGCATTGTATAAGTTGGAGTGAACCTTTCCCCCTCTATCATCCGTACATAGTTAACATAATAATTTTTTAATCGCTTTTGTGTGCACAAATTTCCATGCATTGTAGAAGACAGACCAGGATCGTCATAAGGTTATAGTGCACGTAGCGTAGGTGCTCACAAGAAGAAAAAGAAAATCAATACAACTAGACATTAAATGCCTCCTAATCCTCAATCTTTATCTTCATCTCCTTTCACTCTATTTCAAATAATGAAACTTCATTATCTAAATCTGCTTCTAACTCACTCAAGATGCCATTTTACGACAAGTTGATTGGTGATAATCCTCTTAATCAGCTAGTTTCATGTTGATTGAGTCTTCTATCTCATATTTAATCAATGAACCTTATCATTGGCTATCTCCCACTTCCAACACTTCCAAAATCTAATCCAAATTCCTCTAGAAACTCTCAAAAATTCCTAAGCTTGTTTAGAGTCCCTAATTAATCCTAAAAGGTTAATTAGCTCCTAATCTAGTAAAAAAGGTACTTTGACTTCTAAAATATCTATTTTGGCTTGTTCATTTGTCCCACATGCACTAGATTTTCAATCTTTCCCAAACCAAAATCTATAAATAGAGGGGTCACCCCTCCCTTTCAACCTTACACCTTTTTACATAGAAAAATATCATCCACACTTTGGAAAGGCATTAGACCTCATTTGTGGTAGCTTTAAGCTATAAGACATTTGATCTTGGCCATACTCCATTGTTGAAAGCTCCTCCATCTTACATCCATCAACTCAAATCTAGTTAGTAAGGAAAGATCCAATATTGGCCTTGTAGCCAACTTGGAGAGATCTCTTCACTATTTTTGGGAGCAAACAACAATCAAACCTTGATTGTTAAGATCTTCTAGGTTCATCTTAATTAACATTCAAAGAGTAGAGATTTAAGTTAGACATGTTAGTTTGATGTTATTTCAAAGTTATATGCATGTTTAAAGGAGTTAGTCTTGTTTATCTCTTATCATGATGGTTTATTGTTAGGTTAGTCTAAGGCTTTGGAACTCTTAGTGTTTAGTTTCATTTCTAATAGCTTTTCTAACTTTTACATGAACACATATGGCACGCCCGATGGGACTTACTCCATATTTAGTCATTTTCAAATTTTTTAGGTCAAATTTTGATTTCACTAACCTTTTTGCATTTTTGGATTAAATATCAAGTTTCTTAGCTAGTTTAGCTTTAGAATTGTCTTGTTTTTGTCTTTTTAGGATCAAAGGAGGTGAAGTGCTAGAAAATTGAAAAAGCCAAATTGACAAAAAATTAGATTTTTATATTTTTTTGTCAAAATTTTCATGTTTTTAGTCACCTATAGGTGTTTATCAAAAACACGTCATTACGGCGTGCAGGTGTAACTCTTGCATATGTTTTTTGCATGCACACATACACACTCTATGGGTGCAAAAACACTTACTATCGTGTAGGCATGTGTTGAAAAGGACACACACTTAAAAGCACATGTCATAAAAGGGGCATGCACACGTTGAAATTTGTACATAACCTATCTTCTAGAGGCCATAACTTTTGCTCCCGAACCTCAAATGAATCCATTTTTTTGTTTTGGAAAGGTATTGAAGTGAACTATGCAATGGAAACATAAATTAGGATTTTACTTACAAAAAAATTTATGGTTTACTTTATTTATAAAACTAGT
Source organism: Taxus wallichiana var. yunnanensis (assembly GCA_018340775.1). Classification (NCBI taxonomy): domain Eukaryota; kingdom Viridiplantae; phylum Streptophyta; class Pinopsida; order Cupressales; family Taxaceae; genus Taxus; species Taxus wallichiana. The sequence continues at coordinate 513,439,172 of CM031244.1, forward strand.
CATTTTCTAACATTTATTAAAGTTTGATGAATGTTTTTTGATTTTCTAACACTTTGTAGATCTTTGGGATAATTCATGGTTTACATGTATGTATTTTTAGAGTTTGTTTTGTATTTTCTTAGTCAAAATTAATAAATTTTGCATTCTTTTTCTACTTATTAGAGGTTTGGATCAGTGGGAAACTTCTTAGTCACCTTTATGATCTTGGGAATAAAAACGGTTCAAAACCTTTTCATGTTTTCAAAAACAACATTTCATTTAAAGATTTAAGCAAAATTCAAAGTTTTTAAAACAAATTTATTTCTTGCAATTTGATTAAGTATTTTCCATTTTACAAAAAGTTTAGTGAGGTTTATGTTGTGTATGCTCTTTCTTGCATCTTAGGATGATCTTGAAATCAAAAAACACTTAATCTCCTTTATATGATATTGTGAATCTTATGAAAAACTACTAATCATGGTTTGTGGGACCTAATCGTTTGCAAAAGAATCGAGATCGAAACAATACTAATCACATGTTTGATGTAGGTTGTCAATCGGTGTGCAAAAACCTCACTAAGTCTAAAAATATAAAAAAACACCATATTCAAAACATTGTATATGCAGGTTCGGAAAAGGGTACGTCCCTATCCACTTAACTAGAACGTAACCCCTTTGGCATAATGCCTTAAGCTACAACAATGGGGGTGGTTCTAGGAACCCTAAAGTAGTCCACCATTGTGAGTAACCTCGTGGATGAAATAGGAAGCACCTCGCTTTACCCACTTGACTAGAAAGCATTTTGTGAGTTAGAGCTAAAACATATAGTATATTGTGACCCCAGTGAGGATACAAGAGAACACGTTTATGCTCATTGTATTCAAAGGGGGTAAAGTAAATCTGAGATACTCCAAGGGTAACTCCTTGGAAAATCAAGCTCGCATTGTGTGTTTGTAGCACCTAGTTGAGAGATCTAATAGGAAAGCCATTTCTTCAAGAGGCCAACTTATGCTAGTCCAAATCATCGAGTCAAGAGCCATCAGAAATTAACTTCTTTGGAGTCAAAACCTTGTTTAGAAACAAGGGAGAGTCCATCAAAGTTGGGGTCTAGTGATATTCATCACGAAACTTGCAACGTATCACTTTTCTTAGTTCTTCACTTTCCTAAGGCAAGGTGAAACTCTGTTGAAGTTATACTAGCTTGTTTCACCACCACTTGGTCTACTCCTTTGCATTCTTATTTCCCATTTGGGACAAGGGAAGGCATGTTTTGTGAGTGTTATCAATAGATTGTGTTCACCACTTTTATATCCATTTATGCTCATCCATGTTTTGCGGATGGGTTGTTAAACGTTTAAAGTGTGTGGGTACATTTTACATCTTGATAACCACTTGATCTTGATTTCAAGATCATCATCATAGCTAGGCTTGGTTCATCATTTGATCCCCTTAGATGTGTTACCTTGTTTACATCGCCTCGACACAATTAAGATACTTACATCATGTTTCTCGTAAACGTGATCTAAGTGTCCACATTGTGGCATTATGCTGCCCACATTTTAGCACATCCTTAGTATACTTTGACTTAGTTTGACTTCAAACATTGTCCAAAATCTTGAAGAGTGTCACTTACTTTGTTTGTGTCATTTTGATACCACTTTGGCACTAATATCTCACTTCTTCGTGAAGCTTGATTAACGTGTCCAATTGGTGTGGTTACGTAGCTTACATTTTTAATCCTTACCCTTTGATGTTTAGGCCTTGTTGGTTGCTAAACTCATCATGGTATCCTTTGATTGGGAGTCACATCTACCCCTTTGATAATACTTATGCCTTGTTCATTTTGAACTTGACATAAATATTAACATTGAGTTGATTATCTAGTGTTGAAAACTAGCATCAAACTACCATTGAGAAACATAAGGTGTAAAATCTTAGATTGGTTGATCGGTTTACTCATAGACTTGCATGATTGTTCCTTATGTTAACAAACTCATAGACTTATTCTAGGAAAATCTTGTTGGATTATCAAAATAGTGTCATTACGATGTATGTTTTCCTTAGATATTCTTTTGGAGAATCACACCAACATCCCCATATCTACCAAATGTCTAGTTGGATGTCATTATGCTTCCTAAATCGACATGTCACTTCCTTCCCTTTGAAGGAGTTCCATCACACTATCTAGGTCTAGGAATTTGTACCTAAATGATGCCAACAATGACTGACTATCATGGTTCCTCACACTTACAACAATATGGAACCTAGGTTTAGGCATTCACATCAAAATATGCCCATTACGACTAAACCTCATTTGGTTCTTCATGCTAGAAGGCCATTCGGTACCCCATTCCCCACCTTCATCTCATAGTTGGTGGTATGGTTTGGACACTTTTGATCCAAATTATTATTCGATTCCCCCACTCTTCTTCTGATTCAGATCCAAACTATTCTTTAGACTCCTCTCCATCTTCTAATGATGAGTCTGATCCAAACTACTATTCAGATTCCTCTAAATCGAATCCTAAGTCATGGTCCTCCCTTCCTTCAGACCTCATTTATCAGTCACCTCAATGGTGTCTTCCTCCTTTGAAGATTTGTGCAACTCCTAATTCTTCCAATGAATCATCTAATATGACTCCTAAGTCATGGTCCTCCCTTTCTTCATAGGACCTCTTTCATCAATCACCTCAATTCTTCCTCCTTTAAAGATTCATGTGACTCAAAGTTCTTCTAGACAATCTTCCAAGTTGACTCCTACGTCACAATCTATGGACTTTAGACTCAATCCTACTAGTTTACTAGACACTATATCATCATATAGGTAAGTCCATTTCATCTTCTTCTACTCACAAGACATCTAGCTCCATGTCTACTTCATCTCCTGAGTCATCTTCCTCTATCAATCAGAATCCAATCCCTCTTTGGCCCTTGAGCCCTTTCAACCATGTCTTACCATATCCTTATCGATCTTCTAAAGATCGATGTTTGTGTCCATGTCAAAAAATTCACAAGAAACGATGGGCTAAGATATCTTTTGACGCACTATCAAATTCCTTTATGGACACAATAAGGTAAAGTCTTCCCATCATCAAACATCTTCTAAATCTTCTACATCTGTTGGATCTCTTTCTTCCAATCAAACCCTAGGTTGATCAACAACCCATACTGATTGATTTCTTTCAGAATGAAGGAGAAATCAAGACATTTATAGGGGCACATGAAGATACTCCTCTAGAAAATTACAAGCAAGGATTCTCTTTAGACCTTGATGCGTTCACGTATTGTGGGGAAGAGGTTGATTCCTTTTATCAAAAATAGAGGAAGAGCCTCATATCATGCAACTTGATCCACCTCTTATTCTTCATCTTCACATTCCTCATTTCTTAATGAGCTACCTGAGTCTAGCATAGAACCTTGGCCCATCTTCTCATTTCCCAATCATTCTTTACACATCAAGATTCCTCAATCACAATCTCACCTTGGGTCACCACTTGGTAGCCCTTCATCTTCTTCTATCGATGGGACACCTCTAGTAGTCCTTTATCTTTTATTCTTGGGCCACTTCTATCCTAGTAGCCCTTCATCTTCTTCTATCGATGGGACACCTCCAGGTAGTCCTTTATCTTCTATTCTTGGGCCACGTCCTAATCTTTTTATGCTCTTCATCCTCTTTCTATTTATAGGACACCTTCCATAGTAGTCCTTCATCTTCTATACTTGGGCCATGCCCTTGTAGCCCCCTTTATCTTCTATTTTTGGTTCACCTCCGGGTAGCCCTTGTTCTTCCATCTTGGGGCCACATCCTAGTAGCCTTCCATCTTCTATCTGGGACACCTATATGGCTCACCTCTCTGTAGCCCATCCTCTTCAATTCTTGTATCCTCTTCAATCACATATCATTCTTCTATCAATAACTGGGGCAAGCCCACCACCATCTCTACCATTCCTATCATCAATCATAAATGTCCACTTTCTTCTCCCACTTCTCGGGATCAGACAGGTCACATATTCGCTTATAAGAAACCCAAATTTCTTTCATTATCAAGCTAAGATCAAAACTCCAAAGAGCTCCAAAGCTCCCAACAATTCAAATGATCATAAAGTTAAAAATCAAACGTGATTCAAGAATGCACACCAACACAACCATCAAGTATGGCACAAAGTGCATAAACCTCTAGATAGGGAACTCAAGCTCCCGCATATAAAATCCATGTTTCAAGATAAATCACAGTCATTTGTTGAGTATGAGCTCACCACGATCATCGAGATCAAGGATAATATGACTCTTGATAAGAAAACATGCTTAATCTCCCTTATCAAGGAAATCACAAACATTATTGTTGGATCTTATCACACAGAGTGACATTGTTGGTCCCATTTCAAAAACTATCAAAAATCTAAAAATCAAAAAAATTTCAAAAATACAAAAAAATGAGAAAACATAAAAAAAAAAAAAAGGATCAGGTTACAAAGATCAAACATTGCAATCAGGTATTATATACACATGGATGTTCTTTCTTCCCTTTCATTCATTCCTCTCTGAAATTCATCCACCATTTTCATCCCTTCGATGATATTTTGGTTAGCTCATTCACACACATTTTGTGACATTTATCTCTATGGTATCTTGTTTGACCTTGGTCTTTCATCACCTTGGTAAATTAAAGAATGACTGACCTCTTAGAGATCCTATCACAATCAACATCTAATAAACTTGTTGCGAAGAAATTTTGGACATATTTGTTGACACTAGCCAATGTCATCATCATCAATCACTTCCACATCCTTCCATCAAGCCATCAGTGGTTCTTAACCCTTGTCAAAAATCAAGAGAGCTGAAATAAGTTTTTCGAAAAAAAAAGAATCAAAATCAAATCAAAAAAAAATCAAAATCTAAAAGCAAAAGAAAAATATAATTGATATATATATAACTCTCTCTTGGGGTATTTCCAATAATCTCTATCGGGGCTATGGATGCTTGACTACAGTAGAGAAATGTTGTGATTAGAATCAAATGCACTCTCATTCGGGGCTATGGACACCTTGGCTGGAAACGAGAGCAATGTATGGATCTCCTTCCACAATCCATTCATAAATCAACTTTGAAAATCAATCATTCCTACACATTGGCTAGTATGTCTTCACTTTTTTGTCTATCAAATCTTCCTTCAAGAGGTAATTAATTTCACGCACACACTTGATCTCTATGATAAAACAGATTAGTATGTTACCAAGTGTCTTTTTTTGGACCTTGTTCAAACTCTTGCTTTAGTCCATATATCTTATCTCATGATTTGTGCCTTTGGCTAATTACCTTTTCATCATTAAATCCTCTAGCTTCATTTTCCATATCCTTTCATAACATTCATTATTCTTCTACTTCGTTTCGAACATCCATGTGTATAAGATTACCCTTTTTTCCATGTTTTGAGGGCACCTTTGTCCCTTTTTCAAAAAAAATCTTCTACTTCTTTCTATCATGTGTTTCTTGGCTAGCTTACTTACTTGGGGGCATCCTTGCTCCTTCCCAACACTTCATTGGTTTACGTTCATCATCATGTTGAACCTATCCATATTGGCCTTGATCCCCTTCTACACATGAAGAGTTTGCCTTTGAATACTCCCCTCTAACACTGGGGAAAATTTTTACATCTTCACTTTCTTATACACGTGGCATTCTTCCCTTGTACATCCCATCTATCATTGGGGCATCCACGCTTCTTTGTCTTCTTACATAATAAAATCACTTAAAATATTTAAAAAATCAAAAAACATTCAAATATGTTAGAAAAATCAAAACATTCAAATATGTTTTAGAAAACTTCTAAAAATTGAAAATCATCCTAAAAACATCACTCTTTGGTTCTCTCTTGTTCATGTGCATGACTTGTGGATCATCTGTGATCTACCCCCATTAACAAAGCTAGTTTTCTTACTATGTCTATCTATGCTCTACTGGGGCACAAAAGTTGTCTTGTACTTTTTTCATAGTGCATGATTTTTTTTCATAGACCCAAGTGTCCTTCGTTATTCCCTTGCATGTATCCTTGCTTGGGGCACCATTTTTAACCCTTTTGTTGTTTTTGCAACAGGTCGAAAATTGAAGCTCGATAACAAAAACATTACATTTGTGGTTTCCTATGTAGTGTTTTTACTTGTTTACTTTCTTATCTTGTTTACATTCTGTATTGCATTGTTTATGTATGTTGCATGGAGTTGGTATCTTTTACTTTCTCATATTGCATTGCATTTTGTATGTTGCATGGATTTTTTTAGCAATGTTGTTCATTATACATTTTCATGTCATACTACACTTTATATTTTTTAATAAGGACCGATGATGTCATTCTAAGCAATATGATGAAAATAAAGTTGTTTATATTGGTTGGATGCAAGATATTTCCATTCTCTTATATTCATCTTTCCTTCCTTCATTTTTCTTCTATCTAACATTATTCATCCAAAACACTTGGGGATTACCTTCTATATTCCCTCTCCCCTTCACTTCTTCTATCCATTTCCTTCATCTTTTTGATCATCGATCGACTCTTTCATCACCCCATCGACACTCGAGGGGGAATCCTTCATTCTACTAATTTTTCTTCTCCCCTTCAAAATTTTTGTCTTGTTTATTTGTCTACTATCTTTGAGTGACGTTGTTTATGCCACCCCCCCAAAGAGGGGAAAATGTAGACACCTAGATTTTAATCAAAGAAATCTTATTATTAACATTGCACTGAATATCTTCATCTCCTTTCACTCTTTTCAAATAACAACACTTCATTATCAACTTATTAACTCACTCAGATGCCCATTTACGATCAACCTTCTTGGTGATAATCCTCTTAATCAACCCATAGTTTCACATTTATTAAAACTTCTTCTCTATTTAATCAATGAACTTATCATCTATCTATCTCCCTCCTTCCAAAACTTCCAAAATCTAATCAATTCACTCCGAAAATCAAAAAATTTAAACTAAGCCTAAACCTAGTCCCTAATTAATCCTAAAAGGTTAATTAGCTCCTAATCTAGTCAAAAGGTACTTTGACTTTCTATTTTGGCTTGTTCATTTGTCCCACATGCACTAGATTTTCAATCTTTCCAAACCAAAATCTATAAATAGAGGGGTCACCCCTCCCTTTCAACTTTACACCTTGTTTACATAGCAAAAATATCATAACACTTTGGAAAGGCATTAGACCTCATTTGTGGTAGCTTTAAGCTATAAGACATTTGATCTTGGCCATACTCCATTGTTGAAAGCTCCTCCATCTTACATCCATCAACTCAAAATCTAGTTAGTAAGGGAAGATCCAAGCTTGGCCTTGTAGCCAACTTGGAGAGATCTCTTCACTATTTTTGGGAGCAAACAACAATCAAAACTGATTGCTAAGGATCTTCTAGGTTCATCTTAATTAGCATTCAAAGAGTAGAGATTTAAGTTAGACATGTTAGTTTGATGTTATTTCAAAGTTATATGCATGTTTAAAGGAGTTAGTCTTGTTTATCTCTTATCATGATGGTTTATTGTTAGGTTAGTCTAAGGCTTGGAATATCTATATTGAATGTCCTTAAATACAAATTTAAAATGTGTCCTAACTTTACAAACCCTAAATTTTGACAACATAGATTAGCATCCGAACATTGATGGCATAATAATAATTTAATTTGATCTAACCGAAGGGCTTTGCCTATAGGTGCTATGTGTCACCGTTCATTTCCTCTGTGCTAAGTACAATGCTCCAAGAAATGTCAACCATTTGATTGTGGTTTGTACGTCAATGAAACAAATCCTCACCGTCCACGTGAGTAGTCAAGCAGTTGGGCATTCACAATTGAGTTGAGGCTTCCCCCTTGTGACAATGAGACAAGGAATATCTATATCGAATGCCCTTAAAAAATTTAAAATGTGTCCTAACTCTACAAACCCTAAATTTTGACAACGTAGATTAACATCCAAACATCAATGACATAATAATAATTTAATTTTATCTGACCAATGGGATTTTCCTATAGGTGCTTTGCATCACCATTCATCTCCTATGCTACGACAGGGCTCAGGCGGCATTGGCCATTCGATCGTGATCGTTGCATCAATGAAATAAATCCTCACCATCCACGTGAGCAATCAAGTAGTTGACGTTCACAATTGGGTTGAGGCTTCCCCCTTGACAGCGGGAGACAAGGATGTGGACGACATAGATTAACATCCGAACATCGATGACATAATAATAATTTAATTTGATTTGACCGAAGGGCTTTGGCTATAGGTGCTCTGTGTCACTATTCATCTCCTCCGTGCTAAGTACGATCTCTAGGTGATGTTGACCATTCGATTGTGATCGTCCTGCTCAGCGTTCTCCCCACCAAAATGTCGGTTTATTGATTCCGAGCTAGGGTTGTTTTCTGGCTTATCCGGTTGTTGGCCGTCTTCCTTTTGGGGAGTCTGTGGAGGTCGATCTACCATCGGGTGGGACAAATTCCAGGGGATCGCAAGGATCGAGTGAGGTTAATTTTATAGTTACGAATGGCCCATGTGCCGTATCCCCTTTCTCCATAGAACATTTGACAAAATATGCACATGTTACATATGTTCCTCCTCCTAAGAAAGTTAGCTTCCTCAAAATGGTTCCACCCAATAATATCATCTCCCGATTGCTTCTCCTCCCTCTAACCCCCTCTTCTACACCCCTCTTCCTCCTTTTATGTTTTGGTCCCTCAAATTCAACCTCATCTTACATTGCCAATTCCGCATCCACATCACACATTTGCTGGTTATTATTATATTATCTTGATAAATCTAAATTTGCTACAATAATAATTTGGAAAACGTCAAAAGAGTGGGGAAAGCAATTGAGATAGTTTCGATCTTTATTCAATGATAGGTTCTTGCACCACCAACATCCCGCATAAGTAGCTTAATGACAACAAATTCCACCGCAATTGAAAACCGTCTATTCACACCAAACGCCTACAAAAGAGAATTGAAACAATGACCAATCGGTAGGCAAATCTTATTAGGATCGCGATAAAGATATTACTTCTGAGAGTACCGCAATTTGAAGTAACGTTGTAAAATAAACAATAAACAATGGATTTATGCGTGGCGATGACGATATTACTTCTAAAAACTTGAAAAAATCAAGAAACATAGATTTTTGCGTTGGGTTTGATCGTGACAGATTTGACACTCGTCCTGACGTTTTGGCCCTTTTAAACGCGTATTTCTGATTTTGATATCAACTGTCGGTCCTCTGTGATGTGAATGTGTTTGTAGAAATCGTCAAAATTACTACAATATATCTCGATTAAACAATACAAAATAGTAGTAATATTAAGACTAGTTATATTTTTGAAGTGATGGATTTTAATAATAGATATTTTATTAAAAATATACCCACAATAATACAATTTTTGTATATTCAAAATATATTGCTTAAAAGTATGTTTTAAAATAGATGTACTATTATAATGGGACGGCAAGTTAAAATAGTTTACCCATCCACGATTTTTTTGTTACGGGGCAAGGCCAGCGCTCAAGTCTCGGCCTTGAATTTGATGAGAGCCATCCTCTTTAATGACCAAAGGTTAAATTTGATGTCCATTTAGACTTTTTCATTATTTTACATTTTTAAGGGTAATATTTCAAAATTGCTCTCACCAAAAATTGTTTGACAGAGCATATGTGACCGTCAAATTTAACCCCAAATTTATCCCTATTTTGTTGTTTACCAAATCACAAATTTTATGGTTTTACTTTACAACATCATTTCAATTGTTCGACATTTTTTAGCACAATTTTATGGTTTTACTTTACAACATCATTTCACGTGAGGAGAGGGTTTCAAAGTTCGGTGATATCTTCCTCGACTTCACTCACGTGCCATCCCACCATAGGGGAGAGGACCCCATAACCGTGCACCCTAACTTTAGGGGCACGTAGATATATGTAGGGGTCTCGTCAACATAAAAAAATTATATCATCGTATAGCGTATCATCATGCCACATCAGCATTTTCGTTTCGCGTGTTTATTTGGAGGGAAAAGTAGTTTTTGAATTGATTTAAAATGAAAAAAAAAATATAAAGCATTTGAAAGAGGTACCAATGACCGAGCGCCCTATGTGTCACATTGTCATTGGCTCTTAAAAAGTGTCATTAATCAAATAGTGAACAACTATTAGTCATTTTTTCAACAACCAATAGTGAAAATCAATGTACAATTATTGGTCCCTGCACAATCATGGGGTCCTCTCCCCTAGTAGTCTGCGGCGCTAAGGGAAACCGCTTACTTCTCTCCAACGAGAATAAGCTGGTGGTCGTATCGTGGCCCAAATCTTTCCTGAAACTCATGGGGCAGGACTCTATTTTAGCCAAAACGGGAGAAGACCATAGGATCCTCCGCGCCGCTCTAGACTCTCTGGTAGCCCCTGCAGCAATACAGGGCTACATATCTAAAATAAGTTCAGAGATAGAAGAGCATATAAATGAAAAGTGGAAGGGAAAGATGAAGTGACTGTGCTTCCCTTGGTGAGAGAAGTTGTGTTCTCGCTTGCAACCACCCTGTTTTTCGATATTAAAGAGGAGCACGAAAAGAGAGAACTTTACGAGCTTTTGGAAACCATTATGGTGGGAAGTTTGTCGATTCCACTGAATCTCCCGGGGACTCAATTCAACAGAGCGGTAAAGGCACGGGCGAAGCTGGATAAAATACTTGTTTCGTTAGTAGAGAAGAAAAGAAGCGATTTGAAGACAAGGGAAGGGGCGTCTGAAAAGAAGGATTTCATCACGGCATTGCTGAGGTTGAGAGACGAAAGAGGGAAGGGTCTTACGGAGAAGGAGATTGTGGATAACCTTGCTGGATTAATTCATGCATCATATGACACCACCATTTCGCCACTGGTTCTCATGTTCAAGCTCTTGTCCTCCAATCCACAATGCTACGAAAAGATGGCTCAAGTTATCTATATGTGGATATAATAAATTTATACCCTACAAAATAGCTCATTTTAGGAATGGGTATTCTTGACCAAAACATGATAAAATGCATTCAAGGTGCTCAACACCTTTATCTAATCTACCTTATACTTTTTTCATTATTAAAAACCAATTTTTTTCATTGAAACTTGTTAACATTAACAAACATTTGCAAATTAGCGACAAGTAAGAAAAGTTGTTAAAACCCACTATACACGGTCTAAAATTATACAAATCATGACCAAAACTTATTGTGCCTTAGCAGGAGTTATATGGTTCCATATAGGAGCAGCTTCCTAAAATTATTCCATATAGGAAGCATTTTTAGAATCGATTATCATTTTCACCCGGTCTACACACCACAATCATTGGTGTACCACTTTGCATAGCTAAATATTCATCCCTCCTTGTGTTTTGAGAAATTTTTATATCATTTTCTCATAGCGAAAATTATTAAAAGATATATTCTCGATTGAATGATTAATGTTTATTAATTTATTCAAATATTCAACATGTAACATATCTTTTACATTTCTTAATTCTCTATTAATCTATTTGCGACTTGTATAAGCACATAGATAGGAAACTTAGGAGAAACAAAACCGATAGGAAAGGGATAAGATCCTCTTCATGTACAAGTTGGTGACGAAGCAATTGGATGGAATTTATAACAAGATAAAAGTGTTGCATTGCTTTATTCCAATCGGAAACCTTAGCTTATAAGTCAATGTTAATTCATTCAAACATTTATGTAGGTGATGGGATGGAATGAGCCGGGCCACTTGTGTATACACATAAGACGTAAGTATAACATATCTTTTAGGAATAGACATAGTGAAATTATAAAAGGGGATAGGGGTTTCCCTGTGATACATGCACAATATAGATATAGCGATAGTATATGTGTCTTCATAATATGATCCAAAATTAGGCACTCACAAAATAATTTCCTCATGTTAGATTTCTTATCATTTTCTTACTTACAAGTAAACCGAACATAAATGATACAATAGTAAGTAGATGGCTCTAAAGCTCTCCAAAAGAATAGATATAAATGTGTCTAGTCCAAGGTCAACCTCATAGGTCTCCTTATAAGAGAAGGGGTTTTATGATCGACATGGTCATCATAGGTATCTTGAGATGCATTATCTTTCTCATTATCGAAATGTAAGGAAAAACATGTTGAGGAGAAGAATCCATATAAACCCTATGCTTGTGAGTAGGAGGAGAAATTTGAATATGGAAAATGGGTGTATGACTAACCTAACTAATACTCTTAATGGGAATCGAAGAAAGAAATAAAAACCTAGGATTATTAGAAATAAGTAATGAGTTTGAGTTAAGGTCAAGTTCACCAAATGATTTAACCTAAATTGGATTGGGTGCAAATCTTATTAATATAATAATCAACATGTAAATCATAATATAGTTCCAAGAAACAAATGTTGTAAACAATAAGATAAAATTACTTAAATGAGAAGAAGGGAAAATACCTAGCCGATACAAAGGTGTATAAAGTAATTCGGATGTGTGGATAGGATGTGGAGAATGAGAGAAACCTAAGGTTTCTTTATTATGGACAATGGAATTAGAAAATGCTTTAGGATAGGATCATACATTATGAGACTATAGTGGATTACAATCTATTCAAATTTGTAGAGTTTCAAAGCCCTTTGCATTGGGTTCTACAAATTTGGGTGTTTTTCGAAAAATGAAACTATGTTTCACTATTATTGATTAGGGTTTGTACAAATTCATAAAATGCTTGTAATGACCTACAATAAGTATAAAATCATAGATAATTGCAACAAAATTCATGCAAAAATAAATAAAAATGATAAATTTGTGTGTGGTGAGGGTGGATTGACCTTAGTAGTCAACCCCTATTGAACCGATTTAGAAACCGTACTACATCCCATCAAGCATAAGAAAACCTCATATGCTTATCCTAGTGTAGGTACAGTATGAATTAATAAATAAGCCAACCACCTAATGTAAAAACCTCATGTGGTTAAAATCACACTTTCACCCTCGGTTAAAATTTATTTCACTCACCCTAAACCACCCAAACCACCCATAAGTCACCCTAACCCATTTCCCCCTAACCATCCAACCTCCTAATATCCTCAACCTATTCTTAACCATATACACTCACCCCCATACCCAATTTTACCTTTTTAGAAGCAATTGAAACCACTTCCAAGTGGGTTTCCCCATTTCCAAGTGGGTTTCCCACTTTTCATGGGTCTCTAGTGATTCTAACTAATCATCGGTGATTATATAAGCAACATCAACCCTCTATGGAATATATCCCCAAACATTTTTGTAGCAATGCTTTGGTTCTCTTAAGACCTAGAAGACATCACTACGCTCATCTTGGAATATTCATCATCCTTGTCACATCCTTGGAAGCTCCACAATATCTATAAGAATCCTACAACATCATTTTCAAGCATTCATCAGCAAAGGTAAGTCCTTGTCTTTCGTTTCCATATTCATCTTGTCAATACATCACATTAGAACCCATACCAAGTCATAAATCAATTGTTTTAGATCTAATTTGTATCCTATTAAAGAATCAATTCCTTTCACAAGTAATAACTATCCATTCATCTGAATCACCAATGAGCATACACATCACTAATGATCCATCTCATTTCATCACTTTTATCACTTTTTCACATAATGCATCAATAGATCAATCTATTTTCTCGTCTATTCTACCTAGTTTCAAGTTGTTTCTCTCTGTAGATGATTATACCGAGGTCGAACATCTCATTATAAGCATTTATGACCTTCTTGTTATTTCATAACCACTAGTGTGGGAATAATTTGACATTACACATGAGCTTAGGTTCTGTGTGATCTCCTTAACACCAAACGTCGAAGACATTGAAGATCAACTTGAATTCATGCACAAAGAATAGAATGCTTTGTTGAATAATCTTGGTTGGATTTCGAGCTTGTTATAGGCCTCATCTGGGCCACCTTCGTGGGAGAAAGATCTCTCTCTATGGATTTCTAATCTTCCTTTTATCATCTATTATCTTTCTACCATCATCATTTGATTGTAAAAATGAGTTCACTCCCTTCAAGGAAGCCATTTGGTTCCTGGGGTCATCCTTTTCCGAGTAACTCATCATATCCTTATCTAGTATCTATATTTTCTATCCATCTTTCGGTGTGCATGTTTCTCTCATTTGTTGGAAGCAAGAGTCTTTTTGCTTTACATTCACACATATTGAAATTTCATTGTCGATGCGGGTATTGCTAAACCCTTCCATCTTCCAAGTTTTTGGTTTTTTCATGTACTAAATAAATAAAATCCACCAAAAACACCATCATTCCATCCAAGAGGGAAAAGAGGAGTTATAATTCCAAATTAGAATGTTACTCCTATGATACCAATCATGCATATGACAATGACAGATTATGTGGGGAATATTTCATATGTCATATACCTCCTATGACCTACATGATCTCATAGAATTGAGTTAACTCACCATGTGAGGTGGAAAAGATCCCAGTGATCACGAGGCAAGTCACACACACCAACATCCCCTCTATTTAGCTGAGGTAAAGATCATGGTAAGTAACAAAAGAAAGAGAACTCCTCTAGAAAACTAAGAAAAATGCATCAAATGGGTCCCAAAACTAAAGGCTTGATAAGGTACCCATGTATAAACGATATCTTTCTGAAAAATAAGAAGAGGAAAAGAGCAATAGAAATCACGAAGAAGATAGTTGGTGTAGAAAACCTCACCCCAAGAAGATAGCACAAGTGAAGGAACTTGGCTTCAATGAAGGGCTTGGTGAAAATATCTACAACGGATCAGAAATATGCAACTTTATGAAGTCTCTAAGAAGAGTGTCAATGATGTGGTCTTCGCATGTAGAATGAAGAAGTTCCATCTACATTGAACAATATTTCTACCCTTAGGAAGAGTAGAAATGGTGTATTGAAAGTCTATCCACTCCACGAAGGAAACCAAATTCAATAGTACAAAGAACTTTGAGTCCTGTTCCACGAGTGAAATGTGACATGATTTTGGAAAATAGGTTCTCAGGAACTAAATGTAATGCCAATGAACTAGAATTTTTAGATTATGGATATGAATGATTCACTGAAAGAATGTCCATATGAAGTGAAGGCACAACAACCCCCACAATAGTAGAAAGAGGATCTATAAGAAGAGGTGAATTAAGGATAATCTCCGAAATAGTAGAAGTGATAGATATCCCAGTGGAAATCCTAACAAAGGAGATGAAGGACTCCTTCGTAGTGAAAATGTGTGAAAATTTGTAAAGAGAAACTCCATGTGTAGCATAAATAGGCTATGTGAAAAGACATCTAAGGTCTGGTAGAAACTCATCCCAAAAAAATTCTCAAAAAACAAAATAGAAAAATGTCTGAAAGGTATTAATCATCAAAAAAATAAATAGGAGGGGTAAAGGGTACCTTGTACACTAGCCGTGGAATGGAGGCAAGTGCAATGAAGGTATGAGGTTTGATACATGTCTTCCTAGTGTCTCGATAAATAAAGAGGAGGTTCAACATTATCTGAAGGGTGACTAAGAGAGGGAGGAGATGTATCCTCATCAATACTCTCATCATCATAATTAGAATAACAAACCTCATCATCAAAAATATGAATAAGAAAATATGTGTTATTTGAACTATCATCACATGAAGTAGGTGAGGAAAAAATTGTATTAAAAGAAGAAGTACCAATAATAATCCCAAAAGGGTCTTCAAATAAGGACTGAAGAATGCTCCAAACTATGTGAGGACACTCTGTGTGTGCCACATGATGGTGGAGATGCATGGAAATGTGCATCAACAAATGACCAAGAACCATGTCATTTAGCTAATATGAATCACTAGGGAAGGTACTTGTCCATACAAGTATGCATAGAGATCTTGTAGAATGAGTAAATTTTCCATGCTCGAATGCCACGATGCATTTTTCCTACCAAGTGGAAGTGGTGGAGGATGTAATGTAGATTTGTTCCTACAAAGAAAAAGTCTGGAAAGAACATCCTCCATTGTGCATCCATAAATAAGATAAATTAATGTATAAGTGTCACAAGTATAAACATGCTCAAATGGACGTCGGTCTCATCCAAAAAGTTTCTAGAATGCAAGAAAATAAGGGTGTAAGAATACACTTAAGGAATCAATATGTCGGTCTCATCCAAAAATGCATATGCATGTGATTACATTACCCTAGAACAATATTTTCACCCCTTGTTTGTGTCACTTTATAGTTTAGTGTGTAAATTACAATCGGATGTGAATGTGCCTCATGAAATAGTCACCACTCACCTTCAATTGGTGTAAACATGTGCAAGTGTATAGACCACAATTAAGTTTTGGAAATCACGATAGTTCACACCACAAGAAAGCACAAAAAGATGCAAAAATAAGAAAAGGGGAGAGAAAATGATCCCGTGTAAGAAATAGTGTCTCACGTTATAAGAGAAACTACTTGACACAAGGCTATGGTGAACATGCTCACTAACCCGCAAGCAAAAAAGAGAGTGATTACAATGTAAATAATGACTTATAAATTATTCAAAAGCCTCTATGATGTAAGAAAAGCCTCCAGAAAGTGAAAGTGGGCCCAAAAGATGCTACACGTACTCCACAAAGATTAGTGACAAAAATGTCAAATAACCTTAGTTTGTAAAATTTTCCCAATTAATTTAATTATTTAAACAAGAATTTTAATTTATCAAAAAAATTCTACCTCTTACTTAACCTTAATGACCTACTTAAAAATAAATTTCCTCCTTTAAAAAAATAAACTCCCAAGACTTGAATTAAATGTTTAACTAACTAGGGTTTGAAACAAATTGGCCAAAAATGGAGAGAAAAGTTGGGTCGGGGTTAAGAGATGGGTAGATAGGTTCTATCATCGAAAAGAGTAGAGATGAGAGGTGAAGATTAGGGGTCATGGCATGAAAAACATAGGTAGAACATGAGGCAGATAGCTCTATCGTTGGAAAAAGATATTTTTCAACAAAAAGGACAAAGTTTTTAATGAAAAAATCAAATAACCAAAGAGAGAAGGGTGACCATAGGAAAATACCTCCAAACAAAATTTCCACCAAATATATGCTAAGGGGTCCAAACTAAAAGTGAAGAAAGCCAATGTAGATAGGGAAAAAAATAAATTTCAACAAAGTATCTCAAGCTAAAATCTCAGTAAAACGAGTTCGAAAACACCAAAAAAAATACACATAGTAGAGATGAGAGTAAACCCAACACAACCAGATTAGACAAATTCCACAAAAAATAAAGTTTTTAATGAAAACACTTACACGAGAAAATACAATGAAATTTGAAACTAGAAGTAATTAGAAACCAAAAAACACCAAATGAGTGCACATTTACAAAATCTAGAATAAAATTGCAAACTATTAGATACCATGTGAGATTATTCTACAAATTTGGATCAAGTAATTAGAAACCAAATCCATACACATAAAAGAGGTTACACTCTAATGGTGACATGAAAGCTCCAAGTAATCAAAGAGGTTACACTCTATACATTAATCGAACAATCAGAAGGAAAATCATGCATGAAAGAATAGGTCTACTCATTCTCATAGATAAAAAGAGGGTACATATGGGAGTGTTGTGTAACTCCCATGCTTGGACCATCATTCCCTCCAAGAGGGAAAAAAGGAGTTACAATTCCCAAAATAGAATGCTACTCCTATGACGTCAATAATTCATATGATAATGACGGACTCTATGACAAAATATATCATATGTCATATAACTTCTATGACCTATGATCTCACCTAAGTGTGATGACTCACCATGTGAGGTGGACAAGACCCCAAGTGATGATGATGCAAGTCACACATACCAACACCCATTTTCTTCTTCTAAGACAAGGGAGACCTCATATTTATTAACACATCGGATTAGGGTGCCTTCAAAGTTGCATAATATAATAAGTCATCTTTGAGCAAGCATTTTAGAGCCTCTTTAAACGTATTTGTAATTATGTTTGTGGGTCTATACTATCTAGGTAATTATGGTATTACATAAATTGGTAGATGTCGGCATACCAAGGGTCATACGCAGGTCATGTGGTTTCATCGACACATCCTAAATCTCTCGAGGATGCAAGGTGGTTGGGGCTTGACGGTTTGTATTATAAAAGTATCATCATGAGGATATGAATATGGATAGAACTAGGTGGCAAACATAGGCAAAGAGTCATCAAAGGAATTATGTTCACATGGGATTGACTCTATTATAAATGAGGTGAAGCATGATGTCAACTCTTGGGCTAGGTCATAATAAGCCTCAAGGTTTTCAATGTGACATTGATATATTCCACTCACCATTCACATAGTAATTAGAATACCCCATAGTATGGAGATAAGAGATGTTTTAGCTAAGGTGCCATATGTGCCTAAGATAAGAGCCTCATCCTCAGCCATGTTGTTGGTGAATTCAAACTCGAGTCAATAGGATGGAGGGGAAGTCTAACAAAGGGTTCGGTGAGTACAAATCCTGGCCCGAATCCTTCAAGGAATTTTTCTCTATTGAAGTGTAGAATCCATGTATCTTCAAGAGATCAATGGTGACCTCCTCCTTGATGATTTTGTTTGTTGTTTTGGTTTTAGGTGGGAAAGGTGCTTCATTCTTGGTATCAAAGGATTGTGCCTCAAGACTAACCATGAAGCTATAGTAGTAGTATTTTATGGGAATGGTATTTTACATGCCCTTAATAAGGAGGATATCCTCATCGGGTAATGCATCATGAATTGGGTTGAGGAGCATGGATGGGGAAAAACCAATTGGTCCACTATGACCATGCCTTTTACCACCCTTTGTGTGATGATATGAAGGTTAAACTCCATAACGAGGGTCATCCACTTCCCAATAAGATCCATCGAGAGGATAGTGTGCGTTAAGAAGTAGTGCAGTGGATCTGCATGGATGATGACATATGTAGTTTGACACAACATGTAGTGGTGTAACTTCATAGCTATGTAATACATGGCTAAATAGATCATCTAATGGATGTGTATTTGTTTCATATTATAGTAAGGCTCGACTAACATAGTATATGGAAAACTCCTTTCCTTTCTCATCTTCTTGTGCCAACATTTCCCTATGGACATTGGAGTGGAAGAGGTATATAGTAGAAAAGGTTGATCTGGTGAAGGAGGTTGTAAGGTTGGTAATGAGGATAAAGAGTGTATCATGTAGTCAAAAATTGTTGATGGTATTTTTGGTCCATTCTATTTTGGTGCACTTCAAGTAGGCTATTTATGGCATAAGTGCAATATGTAAACTCGGGAAAAATCTTTAGATTTCCCCAAATTTTCGAGGAAGGTGTGTATGTATTCAATGGAGGATGGTCATGGCATGTTAAGGATAGCTTTAATTGTTTATGGCTTGACATCAATACCATTTTTATATAATAAGAAACCAAAAACTTTTCCATGTGTCACCCTAAATATGCATTATTTAGGTTTGAATCGAACCTTATATTTATGAAGGTGTCATAAGATGATTTCTAGGGCATGAGCATGATCATTAGTGTGCCAATATTTTACGAATCATCAATGTATAATTCACTATTTTTGTAAAAGTTCATGAAATATATGTGTCATGCATGTTGATACATTGCACTGGAATTTTTAGTCCAAAGGAAGTTTTACATAACAATAGGTGTCCCATTCTATTGTAAAAGTAGTCTTGTGTAGATCTTCGGGAAAATTTAAATTTTGGTTATATTCCAGAACCCATCCATAAGAGATAACATTTTTACTTTGTCGTGGCATCTATGGAGGATAAAGGAAAGTTATCCTTAGGACAAGTGAGATTGAGGTTTCTAAATTCAATGAAAATACGGATGGCTAAAGTGGTATTATTTCGGACTGGGATAATATTGGAAACCCATTCAAAATAGTCCACTGTATGAATGAATTTTATGTCTAAGAGTTTGATGAGCTCCTTATAACACAATTTATGTCTAGTTATTGTAGATGGTAGTGGTTCTTTACAAATTTATGATATTTCATTTTATTATTAAGGCTTTTATTTATGATATTAAATAATAATATTAGTGATCATAGTAATAACAACTTAGAACATTTTAGGTACACTTAGATCACAAAAATCACCATTAGTTGTATTTACTTAGGAAGACCATAAATGAACAATGATTCAAAGGTGTGTGGTTACATTAGCCTTTAAGTCCTCACATTATTACAAACCTTTAAACAAGGATGTTATAAAAAAATCTCACAAAATATGTTCATGGTAATTATTTGTAATGGAACTATTTAAGTAATTTCATTTTCCCAAATCCAAAATTTCATGTATTTGATTTTACCCTTATTTTCACTTTTCTTTATGTAGCATGGATAATGATTGTTGTAATAATTTGTACTTTACAACATGGTGGATGATATATGTTATTCATAATATTTGTAACAAAGTTCCATAAATGCGATTAATAGACCACATTAATAGTGATGCCTTTGTGTTATGGGGATTGGTAGCATCAAAATAATTTTTCACAACCTTGGTATATATGAATCTAGTAATTAGATTTTTTTGTCGTTGGAGAAATCTCTCACAATTCAAGTTTCAATATTTCATAATGCACACCTATACAAACAATGGATAATATTGATTAATATACTGCTGTTAATTAGGGCCTCAAGGATTACACCCTATAATCAATTGCATTAGTTAGACACTTATAGGATTTGTTTTTAGCTTTATTAACTATAGATACAAGAAGGAATAATAGAAAATGCAAAATTATGTGCTTTTAGGTAGATTGGATGCATGATTAATATTAATGGCAATGCTACTATATGTGTTCTTGACTTTGGAAAACATTACATTGGATTGGCATGGAGAAAATTTGGATATATGCCAAACATTGAAGGCATTGCCATTGATTTATGCCTAACAATGGAAGGCATTGCAATTGAGGGTTGTGATGTGTTTCCATGATTAAACAAGGAATTAAAATTAGTATATGTTAGATATTTTATTTGGTTATACCAAAGTTTGATATCATTTCCTCCTTAGCTATTTTTGAGCATTAATTTTGCTAAGCAACTAGTATAATTGGATAATTCATGGGTGAGACAAGGGTAGCTTGTGACTTGTGATGCATAGTGTCATCACAACATATGAGTTAGAAACTTTTTTATTATGACATAGTTTATTGTATTTATAAAGTGTCAATCATATGTCTTAGCCACCCTCAACCATTCCTATTTATTGAATTGAACATTTTGATTTTTTTGGTTGATCAACATAAAAATTATGTCTTTCCATTATTGAAACTTGTTAGTTTCATCCTAGTAATTTTATGTACTCACTAAAATAGTTAAACCATCTTCATCCATAAAAATCTACTATAAATACACGTCCCTTTCCATGGTTTTGAGATAGTAAAAAGACAACACTTCCCAAAAAATAATGTGGATACCTTAATGTTAAAACATAAGGTTTTGATTTTGATGGGTAGAGATATGGACACTTTGAATGAAGTTATCATTCAAACTTCGATAAAGTAAAGTGAAGGTGTATCATAACCACATCTCTCAATTACATGACACTTTTATGTGTCATTTTGTCCCTTTCATTACCTTTAATGATGACACTACACTGCCATTATTGTGATGTTATTTTCGGTTTTGAATTTTCCAAGAAGTGTCAAATTGTCTAAAACTCTTACAATTCATATCAAGAGCATATTAGTTATAAAGCTTCTAATTATAACAATACATTGTCAATAATTTTATTTTATTTTTATTATTTTTCAATTTACACCAAAAGGCATTTCCAAATGAGAATTTTATTAGTTGTTAATGACACAAATCGGGAAATGGAGGGCTAAGGAAGCTTCGTTATAAATATTATCTAAGATCTAAATTATCATGCATTTGACCATTGGTTTTTTCAGCAATAGATGGTTTATCCCTATATAAGGTGCATTGTATTACATTGATAGTTTTGTCAAAACTATGCTATGAAGAGTAATATGGATTCATGAACCTATTGTGTTCTCATTTTACCGAATAAATCGAGATTCGACAACATTCATGTCATCTAAATTCCATGCATACAACATTTGTCAAACAAATATGTTGTACAATTTGAGGTCTCACATTGAATTGACAACTCCATATGATTTTAGGTATCAAATTTGAATGACAATACATATCATAAACAACCATATTAATAATGCTTTCGAATATGTCATTATTTTTGGGAGGAAACATAATGGTGTTCATGATATGGAACATTGATATTAAGGAACCAACAATTTATATATGCCCTTTAATGTAGATGCGGTCTTGGACATTTGAAATTTTCTCAAGTAAGCAATCTCTCCTTCACGACTACACCTTAAAATTGATTGTTTGAGGCATGCTTAAAATAGGAATTATCACCTAAGCTTAGAACTCACTTTGGATATTTTTCTTCAACAATTAATTTTTCAAGAACATCTCCACAACCCTTTAAATATGCACATAAATGAGGTCATAGGAAAAATTCTCAAGTCAATTATAATACAAAACATATAAAGTATTTACATAAATAAAATAATGAAAAATGTGTAAATGACCATGAAATTTGACATTAACTCATATTTTAAATATAGAGGTCATAGGTGACAATTATGTTGTTAAATGGTGTCATTTATCATGTTACAACAAAAATGTGGTATATTATTTTGAGAGGATTTTATCACGACAAAGCCATTGTATAAGTTGGAGTGATCCTTTCCCCCTCTATCATCCGCACATAGTCAACGTAATAATTTTTTAATCATTTTGAGTGCACAAATTTCCATGCATTGCAGAAGATAGGACCAGGATCACATGTAAGGTTATAGTGCACGTAGCTCAAAGTGTTCACACGGAAGAAAAAGAAAAATCAATACAACTAGACATTACACGCCTCCTAATCCTCAATCTTCTTCTTCTTCTAAATACAACAAACAAAATAGCTGGTAAGTAATAGTTTCCTCTCAGAGAAAATTGAACCCACTTTGGATATAGATACGAGATCCGATCGATTAATTTATATATATTAAAATGAGGAGATATTAGGGTTATAAATTTATCTCCATGTGCATGTCTAATTTAACCCATAATGGTCCTGATTTTAGGATGGCTATTGTAGATACATAGATTTCGATCAAATAAATCTCTTATTCTTAACATTACACCGACTATCTTCATCTCCTTTCACTTTATTTGAAATAATGAAACTCCATTATCTAAATTTGTTTCTAACTCACTCAGGATGCCATTTTACGACACGCGATTGGTGATAGTCCTCTTAATCGCTAGTTTCATGTTGATTGAGTCTTCTATCTCGTATTTAATCAATGAACATTATCATTAGCTATATCTCACTTCCAACACTTCCAAAATCTATTCATATCACCTCCGAAACTCTCAAAAATATCCCTAAGCCTACTTAGGACCCCTAATTAATCCTAAAAGGGATTAATTAGCATCTAAAATAGTCAAATCTTTCTTTGACTTGCTAAAAAAATATGGACTTTTATATTTGTCCCACATGCACGAGGATTTAAATCTTGTCCAAATCAAAATCTATAAATAAAAGGGTCGCCCTCCCTTTCAACATTACACCCATTTTACATTACAAAATATCTCCACACTTTGGAAAGGCATTAGACCTCATTTGTGGTAGCTTTAAGATATAAGACATTTGATCTTGGCCATATTCCATTGTTAAAAGCTCCTCCATCTTACATCCATCAACTCCAAATCTAGTTAGTAAGGAAAGATCCAATCTTGGCCTTGTAGCCAACTTGGAGAAATCTCTTCACTATTTTTGGGAGCAAACAACAAACAAACCTGATTGTTAAGGATATTCTAGGTTCATCTTAATTAACATTCAAATAGTAGAGATTTAAGTTATACATGTTAGTTTGATGTTATTTCAAAGTTATATGCATGTTTAAAGGAGTTAGTGTTGTTTATCTCTTATCATGATGGTTTATTTTTAGGTTAGTCTAAGGCTTTGGAACTCTTAGTGTTTAGTTTCATTTCTAATAGCTTTTATAACTTTTACATGAACACAAATGGCACGCCTGATGGGACTCTTAGTCTATAATCCATTTTTTTTCAAGCTTTTTATTTCAATTTCTAACCTTTTTCATGCTTTTGGGGTTAAATAGTTTAGTTTCAAGCACTTTTCTAGCTTTAGGTGAGGTAAATCTTCATTTTGCATGCAAAGTTAGTAGGTTTAAGTTAGAAAATGATTTAAAAGCAAGAATCTAACATGTTTATAGTTTTATATTTTTGATTGTCATGATTTTTGTGGTTTTTCGGGCCCACGTGCGGTGTTCTCAAAAACATGCTCACACGTTAAAAAATGTGTGCATATGTCTCTTTGGGCATGCATACACCTCTATGGGTGCAAAAACACCTATACGTGTAGGCATGTGTTGAAAAGGACACGCACATGTCATCAAGGGCGTGCACATGTTGATCGGGCACACACATGTTGAACTCATTACCTATTTTTCGAAGGCCATAACTTTTGCTCTCGAACTCGAAATGACTCCGTTTGTTTTGTGATGGAAAGGTATTGAAGAAAACTACATAATGAAAACATAAACTTAGGATTTTGACTTACAAAAAAATTATGGTTTACTTTATTATAAAACTAGTCATTTTCTAACATGTATTAAAGTTGCAAAGTTTGTTTTCTTGATTATTCTAACACTTTGCAGGATCTTTGTCAAACTAATTCATGGTTTACATGGTATTTTAGAGTTTTTTTGTATTTTCTTAGTCAAAATTAATAAATTTTGCATTTTTTTACTTATAGGGTTTGGATCATGTATGCTCTTCCCTCGCACCTTGTAGGTGATCTTGGGAATAAAAACGGTTCAAAACCTTTCTCATGTTTTCAAAAACAACATTTCATTTAAAGATTGCTAAGGGAACAAAATTCAAATTTTGCTAAAACAAATATTACTTCTTGCAATTTGATTAAGTATTTTCCATTTTTACAAGTTTAGTGAGGTTCCATGTTGCATATGCCCTTTCCTTGCATCTTAGGATGATATTGGAAACCAGAAACAACGTGTTGTCTCCTTTATATGATATTTTGACCACTTAGAAAATTAAAAATCATTATGTGTATTGCAAAAGAATTGAGATCGAAATAATACTAACATGTTTGATGTAGGTTGTCAAACGTCATGCGAAAAAAACCATACTAAGTCTAAAAAGATTTTTAAAAAACACACCACATTCAACACATTATATATGCAGGTTCGGAAAAGGGTACGTCCCTATCTACTCAACTAGAACGTAACCACTTTGGCATAACACCTAATCTATAATAATGGGGGTGATTCTAGGAACCCTAAAGTAGTCCACCATTGAGTAACCTCATGGATGAAATGGAAAGCGCCTCGCTTTACCCACTTGACTAGAAAGCATTTTGTGAGTTAGAGCTAAAACATATAGTATAATGCAACCCCAATGAACGATACAAGAGAACGTGTTTACACTAATTGTATTTGAAGGGGGTAAAGTAAAGCCAAGATACTCCAAGGGTAAATCCTTGGCAAATTGAGCTCGCATTATGTGTTGGTAGAACCTAATTGAGAGATCTAATAGGAAAGCATATCTTCAAGCGGTCAACTTATGCTAGTCCAAATCATCGAGTCAAGAATCCATTATGAAAAAACAACTTCTTTGAGTCAAAACCTTGTTAGACGAACAAGGGGAGAGTCCATCGAAGTTGGGGTCTAGTGATATTCATCACAAAGCTCACAACGTATCACTTTTTCTTAGTTCTTCACTTTCCCTAAGGCAAGGTGAAACTCTGCCGAAGTTATACTAGCTTGTTTCACCACCACTTGGTCTACTCCTTTGCATTCTTTTTCCCATTTGGGACAAGGAAGGCATGTTTTGTGAGTGTTATCAATAGATTGTGTTCACCACTTTTATATTTGTTTATGCTCATCCATGTTTGTGGATGGGTTGTTAAATGTTTAAAGTGTGTGGGTACATTTTTACATCTTGATAACCACTTGATATTGATTTCAAGATCATCATTATAGCTAGGCTTGGTTCATCATTTGATCCCCTTTGACTTGTTACCTTGTTCACATCGCCTTGAACTCAATTAAGTTACTTACGTCATGTTTCTCATAAACGTGATCTAAGTGTTCGTATTGTGGTGTTACACTGCCCACATTTTAGCACATCCTTAGTATACTTTGACTTAGTTTGAATTCAAACATTGTCCAAAATCTTGAAGAGTGTCACTTACTTTATTTGCATCATTTCGATACCACTTTGGCACTAATATCTTGCTTCTTTGTGAAGCTTGATTAACGTGTCCAATAGGTGTGGTTATGTGGCTTACATTTTTAATTCTTTCCCTTTGACATTTAGGCCTTGTTGGTTGCTAAAGTCATCATAGTATCCTTTGACTAGGGGTCATATCTACCCCTTGCTAATAGTTATGCCATGTTCATTTTGAACTTAACATAAGTGTTGAAATCAATTTGATCATTTAAAAACATTTAACTACCATTGTGAAACATAAGGTGTAAAATATTAGATCGATTGATCGGTTTACTCATAGACTTGCATGATTGTTCCTTGCGTGTTAACAAACTCATAGACTTATTCTAGGATAATCTTGTTGGATTATCGAAATAATGTCATTATGATGTATGTTTTCCTTATATCTTCTTTGGAGAATCACAAAAACATCCCCATATCTACCAAATGTCTAGTTGGATGTCATTATGCTTCCTGAATTGATATAGAACTTCCTTTCCTTTGAAGGAGTTCCATCACACTATCTAGGTCTAGGAATTTGTACCTAAATGATGCCAACAATGAATGACTATCGCGTGCTTCCTCACACTTACAACAATACGAAACCTAGGTTTAGGAATTCACATCAAAAGATGCCCATTACGACTAAACCTCATTTGGTTATTCACGTTAGAGGGCCCATTCGGGGGTACCTTTCCCCACCTTTCCCCACCTTCATCTCATAGTAGGTGGTATGGTTTAGACACTTTTGATCCAAATTATTATTCGGATTCCCCCACTCTTCTTCTGATTTAGATCCAAACTATTCTTCAAACTCCTCTCCATATTCCGATGAGTCTGATCCAAAATACTATTTAGATTCCTCTAAATCGACTCCTAAGTCATGGTCCTCCCTTTCTTTTGTAGACCTCTTTCATCACCACCTTAATGAATTCTTCCTCCTTTAAATATTCATGTGACTCAAAGTTATTCTAGACAATATTCCAAGTTGAATCCTACATCACAATCTGCAGACTTTAGACTCAATCCTACTAGTTTACCGACACTATATCATCGTATAGGTAAGTCCATTTCATCTTCTTCTACTCATGAGACATCTAGCAACATGTTTACTTCATCTCTTGAGTCATCTTCCTCTATTAATCGAATCCAATCCCTCTTTGGCCCTTGAGCCCTTTCAACCATGTCTTACCATATCCTTATCGATCTTCTAAAGATCGATGTTTGTGTCCATGTCAAACAATTCACAAGAAACAATGAGCTAAAATATATTTTCGACACACTATCAAATTCCTTATGGACACAAGTAAGGTAAAGTCTTCCCATCATCAAACATATTCTAAATCTTATACATTTGTTGGATCTCTTTCTTCTAATCAAACCCCGAGGTTGATCAACAACCCATATAGATTGATTTATTTAAGAACGAAGGATCAATCAAGATATTTATATGGGGCACATGAAGATAATCCTCTAGAAAATTACAAGCAAGGATTATCTTTAGACCTCGATGTGTTCGCGTATCATAGGGAAGAGGTTGATTCTTCTTATCAAACAATAGAGGAAGAGCCTCGAAATCATGTAACTTGATCCACCTTTTATTCTTTTGTCTTGGCATTCCTCGTTGCTTAATGAGCTACCTATTCTAGCAGCAAGAACCTTTTCCCATATTCTCATTACCCAATAATGCTTTACACATCAAGATTCCTCAATCACACAATCTTACCTTGGGTCACCACTTGGTAGCCCTTCATCTTCTTTTATACTATGGAACACCTCCAGGTAGTCCTTTATCTTTATTCTTGGGCCATGTCCTAGTATCCCTTCATCTTCTTCTATCGATGGGACACCTCTGGTAGTCATTTATCTTCTATTCTTGGGCTATGTCCTAAAGTTATTCATCCTCTTCTATTTATAGGACACCTTGGAGTAGTCCTTCGTCTTCTATACTTGGGTCATGCCCTTATAGCCCCCCCCTTATCTTCTATTTTGTTTCACCTCCAGTAGCCCTTGTTCTTCCATCTTGGGGCCACATCCTAGCCTTCCATCTTCTATCTGTGGCTCACCTCCTGGTAGCCCATCCTCTTCAATTCTTGGATTATATCCTCTTCAATCGTCATACCATTCTTCTATCAAAAATTGGGGCAATCCCACCACCATCTCTACCATTCCTATCATTAATCATAAATGTCCACTTTCTTCTCCCACTTCTCGGATCAGACAGGTCACATAGTTGCTTATAAGAAACCCAAACAGTTCATTATCAAGCTAAGATCAAAACTCCAAAGAGCTCCAAAGCTCCCAACAACTTGAACAATATCAAATTTTTAAATCAAATGTGATTCAAGAATGCACACCAATGCAACCATCAAGTATGACGCAGAGTGCATAAATCTCTTGATAGGGAACTCAAGCTCCCATACAAAATCCATGTTTCAAGATAAATTGCAGTCATTTGTTGAGTATGAGCTCACCACGATCATCGAGATCAAAGATAATATGAATCTTGATAAGAAAACACGCTTAATCTCTCGTATCAATGAAATCGCAAACATTTTTGTTGGATCATATCACACAGAGTGATATTGTTGGTCCCAACTTTTCAAAAAAAATTAAAAAAATCATAAAACATTTCAAAAATACCAAAAAATGAGAAAACATATCAAAAAAATACCGTGAAGGTACAAAGATCAAACATTGCAATCGGGCATTTCATTACATGGATGCTCTTTCTTCCCTTTCTTTCTTCTTCTACAATTCATTCGCCATTTTCATCCCTTCGATGATATTTTGGTTAGCTCATTATTCGATTTTGTGACATTTATCTCTATGGTATCTATTTAACTTATTTGGTCTTTTATCAATTTGGTAAATTAAAGAATGAATGACCTTGTGATTATCATCAAATGCATCTAATAAACTTGTTGTGAAGAAATTTTGGGTATACTTGATTAGCCAATGTCGTCATCACAATCACTTCCACATCCTTCCATGACTCTCCCGCCATATGATCCAATAATTTCTCGAAAAGTAAATAATCAAAATCTCAAACAACAAAAAAAAGCAAAAGCAAATTGATCATTCCTACACATTGACTAGCGAGTCTTCACTTGATGTCTATCAAAGAGAAATTCACTTAGAATCAAATGCATCTTCATTAGCGTTGTGGACAGGGATAATTAATCCATTCATACGTTGAAAATCAATCATTCCTACACATTGACTAATGAGTCTTCACTTGATGTCTATCAAATCTTCACTTAGAGGTAATTAATTTCCACGTGTGAGCAAATATGATTAGTATGTTACCTGTCTTTTTTTTACCTTGTTCAAACTCTTCCTTTAGTCTTTATCTTGTCTCACGATTTACGCCTCTAGCTAATAATTTCTTCATCGCGAGGCTTCTAAGCTATATTCATATCATTCACATCATTCTTCTCCTTCATTCGAACATCCATATGTATCAAATTTCCTTTTTTTCCATGTTTGTGAACACCTTTGTCCCCTTTCACAAAAAACAATCTTCTACTTCCTTTTATCATGTGTTTCTTGGCTAGCTTAATTTGGGGGCATCCTTGCTCCTTCCCAATACTTCATTGGTTTATGTTCATCATCATGTCTAACCTATCCATATTGTCCTTGACCCCCTTCTACACATGAATGGTTTTCCTTTGAATACTCCCACATAACCTTGGGGCATTTTCGTATCTTCATTTTCTCATATGTGCATGGCATTCTTCCCTTGTACATCCCATCTATCACTAGGGGCATCCACGCTTCTTTCTCTTCTTCTACATAACTTGAGAGAAATTTTCAAAATCATCAAAACATTCAAATATGTTAGAAAAATCAAAACATTCAAATATGTTTTAGAAAACTTCTAAAAATTGAAAATCATCCTAAAAACATCGCTCTTTGGTTCTTTGCTTGTTCTCGTCACAAAGGAATCACGATCATTATGATCTACCTTCATTAACAAAGCTAGTTTGCATGCTTTATCTCAGTATTTCTGGGCACAACAAGTTGTTTGCTATTGATTCGTAGCACACAATGCTTTATCATTAGACCCAATTGTCCTCTGTTTTCCCCTTGTATGTACAATTTGTTTGGGGCATCATTTTAACCCTTTTCGTTATACAAGAACATTTGGGACTGAAGCTCTATAACAAAAACATTGGTACCATTGTCTTAGATGTTGTTGGTTTAAGTGTGTGTGTTTTTACTTGTTTTTCTATTATGTCATCTTGTTTACTTCTCGTATTGCATTGCATTTTGTATATTGCATGGAGTTGGTATTTTTAGCGATGGGCATTTGTTCGTATTTATGGCTTTTCATGTCATTCTACATTTTTGTCGAATGCTTATATTTTTAATAAGGATCGATGATGTACATTTTAAGCAATATGATGAAAATAAAGTTGTTTATATTAATTAGTTGGATGTAAGCTATTTCCATTCTCTTATATTCATCTTTCTCTCCTATCATTTTCTTCTATCTAACATTATTAGTCCAAAACACATGGGGATTACCTTCTACCCCCTCTCCCTTTCATTCTTCTATCCATTTCCTTCCTCTTTTTGATTATCGATCGACTTCTTTCATCACCGCATCGACACTCGAGGGGGCGTCCTTCATTCTACTAATTTTTCTTCTCCCCCTTCAAAACTTTTTGTCTGTAATTTTCTACTATCTTCAAAGTGATGTTGTTTAGACCACCCCAAATAGGGGCAAATGTAGACACCTAGATTTCATCAAAGCAATCTTATTCATAACATTGCACTGACTATCTTCATCTCCTTTCACTCTATTTCAAATAACAACACTTCATTATCTAACTCACTCAAGATGCCATTTTATGTCAAGTTGATGGGTGATAATCCTCTTAATCAGCTAGTTTCTCATTGATTGAGTCTTCTATTTCATTTTAATCAATGAACCTTATCATTGGCTATCTCCTTCTTCCAAAAATTCCAAAATCTATTCAAACCACCTCCAAAACTCTTAAATCTCCCTAAGCCTACTTAGGACCCTTAATTAATCCCAAAAGGGATTAATTATCATCTAAACATAGTCAAATCTTTCTTTGACTTTGTGCTTTTACTTTTCTTTGTCCCACATGCACTAGGATTTCAATCTTTTCCAAATCAAAATCTATAAATAGAAGGGTTACCCCTCCATTCAACTCGACACCTTAACATCTTACATTGATGACATAATAATTAGCTTTTACCTATAATACATTTGATCTTGGCCATACTCCATTGGGCGAAGGGCCTCCATCTTACATCCATCAACTTCAAATCTAGTTAGTAGGAAGATCCAAGATTGGCCTTGTAGCCAACTTGGAGATATCTCTTCACTATTTTTGGGAGCATTTGTTAAGGATCTTCTAGGTTCATCTTAATTAGCATTCAAAGAGTAGAGATTTAAGTTAGACATGTTAGTTTGATGTTATTTAAAAGTTATATGCATGTTTAAAGGAGTTAGACTTGTTTATCTCTTATCGTGATGGTTTATTGTTAGGTTAGTCTAAGGCTTTGTAACTCTTAGTGTTTAGTTTCCCACTAAGAACTTTCTAAATTTTACACAAACACAAATATTAGCGACCTTCATTTTGAGCTATAACGTTCTATTTATTTATTTAATTTAATTCTCTCTACAACTATCCAATTACTCGTTAAATTTACAATGTTATCCGGGTTTTAGCGTGGTTAACGCCTCGGATCTCAAATAAAGTGAGCCATATTATTATGCAAGGAAAATGACAAGTTTGTAAGGCCATTTAGGATGTGTCACTTCCTTTTGGGGAGTCTTCCCACTCAACTTTTATTTTGTCGACATGGAGGTCAACCCATTTGATGGGTTTGTTTGACATCTTTTACCATGGAGAAACAAACATGGATACTTTTGAAGTTATACAATTCATATCATATCTTTTCAACCAAAATCTTATTAATCTAAGGAATATCTATATTTAATTTTAAATACAAATGGCCCATGTGTCCGTAACTTTACCCCTAAATTCTCCAACATAGATTATTTGACAAAATATGGCATAATAATAATTTAATTTGATCTAAGAAAGGGATTTCCTATAGGTGCTATGGTTCCACCCGATAATATCATCTCCAGTTGTTGGTCATTTGATTATGGTCCTCCCTCTAACCCCCTTTTTACACCCTCTTCCTCCTTTTATGTTTTGATCCTCACATTGAGTTGAGGCTTCCCCTTACACCGCAAATGACATATCTATATTGAATGCCCTTATCAACTCTTGATAAATTTTGACGACATACATTAACATCCAAACATATGACATATTAATAATTTAATAACGAAATTTTCCTATAGGTGCTTTGATAATAATTTGGAAAACATCAAAAGAGGGGGCCAGCATCGTGATTGCAGATAGTTTCACCTTCCACATTCAATGATAGGTTGAGGCTTCCCCCTTTGCCATTGAACAAGGACGTGGATGACGTAGATTAACATCTAAACATTGATGACATAATAATTTTTAATTGGATTTGGGCGAAGGGCTTTGCTAAAGGTGCTTAATGACGTCACTATTCATCTCTCTCGTGCTAAGTATAGATCTCTAGGTGATGTTGACCATTCGATCGTGATCGCCTTTCTCGCTTCCCCCTCCGTAAATGCTAGTTTACGACTATTCACACCAAACGCCCGGTTGTTGGTCTTCTTCCTTTTGGGGAGTCCTGCGAGGTCGACCTACCAATCGTGGCAAATCTTTTCCAAGGGATCGCGATAAAGATATTGATTTCATAGTTACGAATGGCCCATGTGCCGCAATTTGTATAGAACATTTGACAAATAAACACATAATATGTTCCTCCTCCTAAGAAAGGCTTCCTCAAAATGGTTCCACCAGTAATATCACCTCTGACGATATTACTCTTCCTGATGTTTTGGTCCCTCAAATTCAACCTTTTCTTAGAGTGCCCATTCCGCATCCATCACACATTACACTTTTTTATTATATTATATCAACTATCGGTCCTCGGAAAACGTGGAGTGGGGAAGAATTGAGATAGTTTGTAGAAATCATCAAAATTACTACAATATATTTGATTAAACAATACAAAATAGTAGTAATATTAAGAATAGTTATTTTTTTGAAGTGATGGATTTTAAATAATAGATATTTTATTAAAAATATACCCACAACAATACAATTTTTGTATATTCAAAATATATTGCTTAAAAGTCAAGGTTTAAAATAGATGTACTATTATAATGGGATGGCAGTTTAAAATAGTTTACCCATCCATGATTTTTTTGTGATCGGGCAAGGCCAAGGCGCTCAAGTCTCGACACTGGATTTGATGAGAGCCATCCTCTTTAATGACCAAAGGTTAAATTTGATGTCCATTTAGACGTTTTTCATGATTTTAAACATGAAATACTTAAAAATATTTGAAATAAATGTCATACGTGACCTGCAAATTTCAAATATGACTGTCTTTTTGTATAGATTATATATAAATTATATTAATATATATCAAAAATAATTAAATATATATAATAAAAAAATTTATGTATTTTATTAACAGCTTAAAAACAAAGGCTATTTTATATTTTTGAAGGGTAATATTTCAAAATTGCTCTCACCAAAAATTGTTTGACAGGCATAGGTGACCGTCAAATTTAACCCCAAATTTATCCCTATTTTGTTGTTTACGAGCTGTCAAATTTTATGATTTTACTTTACAACATTATTTCAACTGTTCGACATTTTTTTGGCACAATTCTTCCCCGTCAACGTGTTAAAAATTTATGAGTGGAGTCAGATGAGAATCACGTGCAGAAATAGTAGACTTGAACAAACCCGTCTCTCGCTCTACTGCTTATAAAACCCTCCTTCCTCGCCTCCATTTATCGCATGTACTTTGTAATCTTTTTGTTTGTCATGTGGATTCACTCTATTCTAAGCCAGGTATACCTGTTTTCATGGTCTCTTAAAGAGTTAGGTTTTACGTTTAGAATCCCACTAGCACCCTTGAGTCTTAAGAAGCCAGTTATTTTCTTTATCCTTTCTTTCCCCTGTTTTTGATTTTGCAAGAAGATGGATGCCTTCCATTTGAACAGCAGCAATACAGTTACAAAACTCCAGCAAGTCATGGAGTACCAATATTCCCCTGCTACTCTTTTCATTACACTGCTGGCAGCCATAGTTGTTGCAGTCATTTTCCTCGTCCGTCGCCCAAAGTTGTATCAATCCTCCCACAAACTTCCTCCTGGAAATTTGGGACTCCCTTTAATTGGGGAGACATTCCAATTCCTGGCGGCACTTCGCTCGGACAAACCCCAGCGATTTTTGAGGAAAGGGTTTCAAAGTTCGGTGATATCTTCATGACTTCACTCACAGGCCATCCCACCATAGTAGTCTGCGGCGCCAAGGGAAACCGCTTCTCTATCCAACGAGAATAAGCTGGTGGTCGTATCGTGGCCCAAATCTTTCCTGAAACTCATGGGGCAGGACTCTATTTTAGCCAAAACGGGAGAAGACCATAGGATCCTCCGCGCCGCTCTAGACTCTCTGGTAGCCCCTGCAGCAGTACAGGGCTACATATCTAAAATAAGTTCAGAGATGGAGAGAGCATATAAATGAAAAGTGGAAGGGAAAGATGAAGTGACTGTGCTTCCTTGGTGAGAGAAGTTGTGTTCTCGCTTGCAACCACCATGTTTTTCGATATTAAAGAGGAGCACGAAAAGAGAGAACTTTACGAACTTTTGGAAACCATTATGGTGGGAAGTTTGTCGATTCCACTGAATTTCCCGGGACTCAATTCAACAGAGCGGTGAAGGCACGGGCTAAGCTGGATAAAATACTTGTTTCGTTAGTAGAGAAGAAAAGAAGCGATTTGAAGACAAGGGAAGGGGCGTCTGAAAAGAAGGATTTCATCACGGCATTGCTGAGGTTGAGAGACGAAAGAGGGAAGGGTCTTACGGAGAAGGAGATTGTGGATAACCTTGCTGGATTAATTCATGCATCATATGACACCACCATTTCGCCACTGGTTCTCATGTTCAAGCTCTTGTCCTCCAATCCACAATGCTACGAAAAGATGGCTCAAGGTATCTATTACCTCCATTTTATTTCCTTTTTCAATATTCCTCTGTTTTTGTAAAATTTTAACTTCCTCTTTATACATGGTATGTTGGCAATACGACTTTTTTGATATGTGGAATATATATATAACAGAGCAAATGGAGATATTTTCTAATAAAAAGGAAGGAGATGCCATGACTTTGCAAGATGTCAGAAACATGAAATATACATGGCAAGTCGTCCAGGAAACCCTACGAATGTTTCCTCCATCATTTGGGACATTTCGCAAGGCCGTCACTGACATTGATTACAAGGGTTATACCATTCCAAAAGGATGTAAAGTAAGATATATAAACCTCTTATATTTCCATTAACTCATTTTAAATTGATTTTTACATGTTTTATTTTTTACATGATTAAATAAATTTGAATTGTTTGTATTGTAATTTGACAGCTTTTATGGGCAGCTTATACCACACATCATAGAGAAGATTGTTTTAATGAACCGGAAAAATTCAATCCTTTGAGATTTAATAAACCGGTAGTTGCTTACACATTTGTACCATTCGGGGAGGTGTGCGTAAATGTCCAGGATGGGAATTTTCAAAGACTGAGATATTATTGTTTATGCATCATTTTGTTAAAGCTTTCAAAGGGTACAAGACAATTGATCCAGATGAGAAAATATCAGCAGATCCAGTCCCTCCACTACCTATCAATGGATGTTCCATCAAACTTTTTCCTAGATAACAAGTTCGTCAAACGATATTAAAAATATGGGAAATATAAAGAAATACAAATATTTCGCACTATGTATATGTACAATGTTATTTGAAATAACTTTGGTTGTAATAGAACTTTACAATCATTTATAATTTTATAATGACATTATATATTGAACCTAATTATATAAATATACAAGGTTAATGTAAAGATAAAGTATACAAAATTTTAGTTAGAAATGATTTACCTAAATTTACTTCATAGCTTACACTACGATAAAAAATTATACAATTTTATAACACAATTTATAACACATGTTTCCAATAAAAAAATTATATAAATTTATAACACATGTTTCCAATATTATTTTATTTAAATAAATTAAACAAATAAAAAAGATCGGGCAATATTTTTATACATAATGTAAATTCAAACAACTTTGGCTTCGTTATAGTTTTTAAATGGTTTTAACTTTTGTATTGGCATTATATTTCAAACCCAACTTTATGGGTAGACAAGGTTATGAAGCAAAACATGGGGTCTTATATGAATCTTAAATTTGTAAATGTTTGTTTTTAAATCTTTAGGATAAAAAGTAATAGTAGCAATCATACGTGAAATGTACGATGGAAATGCTAGGGGTCTTTATAAAGAGTCAAATTTGTGGGAGAGAAAGAATAACATAAGAAGAGGGGTGAGAAGAAGGGGTTAGAGGGTGGAGAAGTGAGAGGGTGGGAAAAATGGAAAGGGGAAACAATTTGAAACTTTACCATCCAAGAACGACACGACAAATATGTCAGAGTGCAACTGCCAAGTAAATTTTATCTTGTAATCAAGCTATGGTATTTTTTATTTAATGGTATCAAGGTTTTTGAATAGTAGAAGATAGATTTTATTTGTCAAGAAAGCTTTTTATTATTTCGTTTCGTAGTAGTAAGGGTTCCTATGCTGATTTTTTCCTTGATTTTTTTATCATTTTTCTTTTGAGTCTAGAGTTATTATGATGTGAGAAGAATTTGGTTTTATTTGAACATTAGGTGGTCATACCTAGATTATTTGGGCCTGCAATTTTGAAGCCTCAAAGCTCAAGCTTTTGTTCCTGGGAATGCACATTCAACATAAATATGAATGAATGCGAAACTATATAAATCATTTTTATAAAAACATTAAAATAATGTCAAAGCACCTTATCTTAAATTTGTAACAAACTTGTAATCATTTAAAATATATAATTTTCTTATTATGGATTAAAATATTCGAAAAAAATATAAAATACATACATAAATATATAGTTGTGTGCGATAGTGCATTAACATCTATCCTTGAATCTTCAATGATTCGAAATCTTCCAATTTTTAATACGGATCACGGAAAAATTACTTCCTATGCAAAATAGATTCCTTGAAACTAAACATAGTAATAGCTTTGATAATTGAATTCAAAAAAAGGAGTAGAATAGAATTTGGACACGAGGTCATGCATAAACATCACCTCCAAGAAATAAAGGGGTCTTCTTCCCGAGGAATCGGCCTCTATAGATCGTAAACAATAAGAAACTTTGTTATTAATGGAGTCACCCAACTGAGAAACCATTGAAAGGTAGCCTCTTCCAAGCTAAACAATAATGTCTACGCCATCAAAACCGCCATCTTACTTGTGTCTACATCCAAATTTGATCCCTTCTACACCAACAGGGGCACCCGCAACCTCAATGAAGGTGCCTCGCTTATGAGATTGAATGTTCCATAAGCCACAAATCCAGGCCTTGGAAGGACCAGGTCCATATATATACGAGAACTCTCGAAACTCCTCCACCTTCGTTTCCTTGCAGAGAGATGTCTTTTTCTTGTGCACGATCGACCTAGTGGAGATGTTGTAGTCGATGTTGGAGGGGTTCCTAGTAGGCATAAAAGCATCACCAATGTCCCCATCGAAATGGAAGGAATTTTGGAGACAATACTCGATGGCCTTAAAGTCACCCTTTCACAACATGTTAAAAATCCTTTTTTTGGATTTTTGTCGTACCAAGTTCATTATTTCGAATAATATGTGATGATTTTACAACACTATGACATGTCGAACCAAGCCCTCCTCTCCCCTTATATAATTTAAAGTAACTAAACTTTTAGAAAAACCTTATGAAAAGAAAATTTATACAAATAACAATATATAAAGAATTGACTATAAAATTTTATATATTCATTTTTTAAAATCTATTTATAATTAATACTATTTTTTTGATACAAATAACAATCTACCCTATTTTAATATTTATACTATATACGAAAAACAATCTACCCTATATACATAAATCTCAATAAACAATATATACATTACAATTTAAAATATTCATTTTAATAAACTAGCAATCGCATGTGTACAATGCAATGTGAACACCGAACGATATATGTTATTTGTTTTAGAGGGATAGTTATTACTTTTGTAGTTGATTTTGATAAGGGGTTTGATTGATGGTGTAACTGTAGAAATATAGATGAACCATTTCATTTAAAGGTTCTATCTCTACATTTCAAATCTGTTACAAATTCGTACATATACATTTGCAGATCTTATATCATGAGTGGTAGCGTTTTGTGGACTAGTTTAATTGAACTAAACATGAATACATGAAGACTTTGTATATTTGCAGATTTTATATCATGAGTGATAGCCTTTTGTGGCCAATTTTATTTGTACTAAACATGAATACATTTGATACCCCTTATAATAGGATTGGGAAGGAAAAACATCAAGACTACCAGTAAAACCCAACAAATTATCTTCACGGTCCATCCACCATGATGTCACCATCTCAAATATCCTTTTGGGTCTTACTTACAATAGTCATGATTAAATATATAAGGATTGTAATGAACAAGGGATATTTTGATTGTTGCGTAATTAAATATAAAATGAATAACCTCACAAATAATATTAGAACCTAAACACCAAATTGTCAACAAAAATAAATTGTTCTATATTCTTGTTGCTTTGTACAAGGGAGGATTCAATTTTGCCTCCATGAAAAAACTACCGATTTTTTAATACTCAGGCTAAGACTGACTAATCTAGATATTCCTAGTGGGTTTTAAAGTTCACTTATGGATAATCAACACTTAAATGATGTGAAGTCAAACAACTTCCTTAACTACAACATATTTCACACATTGGATTACAATAATCAGACCTTGTAGTGAGCTTCTCTCAGCATATCAAAGGAATTTCAATAATACAAATCAAAATATTAAGTCTAAAAACAAAATTACTTAGAGCCCATCCCAGAAGGAATGATCAACCTCAAAACTAAGGCATGAATTGCTTTTGAAATCAAAGTGTATAGTTATGGGCTTACAAATGCATAGACATAAAGTAGAAAAGGTAACTAAAAACAATTCCTTACACTTGTTGTATTTGTGTACCTGCAAATCTATGACTACCTTAATGGCCATCCTATTTTTTAAGTTGTAGCATAGCCCCAAAAGAACACGAATTAGAAGGCATGTGCATTGGGTAGAATTTTTAAAATTATTTTCTATACTACTTAAATTAATACAAATCCTTTGAATCTGGCTGTGAGATATTTTACCTAATCTAAAAGCAAATAGAATTCCAAAGAATAAGTAATTGCAAATGCTTTAGATAGGAACATGAATATGTTGTAGACATGGACCACTAAGATGCAAACTTTGGAACTCGTGTTAGCACTGTGGGTGCTCCACCCCTAAGTGACTGGCATTTCTCAAAATTTAAAATTTTCTGGAGTGTAAATTAAACCTCCAACATCCTTGACCCACACAAGGCATGAGCACACCTGGCCGCCTAGCTCCAACATCATGCTCTAAGACAAGGACAAGCTAGAACTCAAACCTAGAACCTTCCATCAACAATATTAGGCACTCCGCCATGTAGGACCTTCAATTGGCAAGGTATCCATCAACCTGTCACAAGGTTTCTTTAGTGTGGATTTGACCTTTGATACCTCTTCTCAAATCACAACATGATTGAGCACACCTAATCTCCTAGGGTTGGCACTATGTTGTAAGGCGTGGACCATCTAGGTCTCAAAACTATGACTTCCTATGTGTACTATTGGGTAATCTAACAATATGTGATGTTTGGACCTTGTTAGAGTGTCAATTGAACCTCCAACACTCATTTCAAGCCACAGAGAGCTCAAACACACCTGGCCACCTAGCTCCGCTCCCATGTTCTAGACAATGACCAGCTAGGACTCAAATATAGGACTTGCGATCAACATTGTTGGATACTCCACCACTATGCCACCTTCCCTTCACAGATTGATGCTTTTCTGGAGTGGAGATCAAACATACGACAAGACACACTATTGTATAGAAAACATGAGAAATTGAGAGAAAGGTAATTGAAATATACAACAGTATAATCCAAAAGCAATTAGAGTTGAAAATGATAAGGAATTGGGGAAGGCTATAGATATGGGTGCAAAGAAACTATTATACAGAACACGTTAGAAAATTGAAAGGGATGGACTTCAAATATCCATTATTGTAATCCAAAAGCAATTAGGTTTCAAAAAGAATGTAAATCTCGAAGTTTGTAGATGTCAGATAGGGATGTGGAGAATCTTTTATACAAAATATAAAAACTTGGGAGGTCTATTACTCTAATGCAAAAGCACTTAGATTTCAAAACAATGAAAAAATGGGGAGGATGTAGAAGATGAAACATATTTCCTTTTAACTTCTCCACCATATAATGATATTAGTGCCAATTGGGCACATATTTGCAGTCAAAACATGGTGCATGGAGTCTTAAGCCACCTCAATCCAACAAAACTTGGGAACCTTATTTTAATCGTAGACACCCACAAAGACCAATATACATACTTTGATAGGTCCTAGAGACCACTTTGGCCTAAAGAATATTACAAATCAACTCATCTCAAATACCTTAGCTTTCAACGTACAGTGAGTTAGATCACCATAATCATTCTGATTCCCCTTTCTATAACTTTGTTTATGAAGTGTACAAAGTAGTATATTGCCTTTAATTACATGAGGTTTGCAGTAATTGAAAGTCTTTGGACATGAATTCTCATACATTATCTGTCTAGATAATTTTGATATTTCTTTTGAATAAAAAGGATGAGTGAAGCACTCCGAAGTTTCAACTACCCAATGACTGGTCTTTCATCTGGCCATAGAGTTCACTGGTCGGTGATTCCAATACCTGTTTCTTTTTCCATAGATAGTGCTTTTCAAAACTTTTTTTATTTTGTTTTGTGGTTGTGCAAGCATCAAAAATTGAAATAATTTTGTCTCTAGAATTCTTAGTACAAAAAATACCATTTCAAAGTAATATTCATTGTTCAGTAATTCAAGATAATAGAAATTTAGATGACCAAACCTCTGGTGTGATAAAAATCTCCTTGTGTAAAAGATGTTGTGCAGATATTTTATCGAATATGTATGTTCCATCTATTCCTCCATTCACTATTATGCCTTCTCTCATAACTCCATGCTTCATAACACTCTCATCATGAAAGTACCCATAGACAACAACAACACACTTGTGTTAGAGCAGATGGCATTTAAACATAAAAAATAAGTGCTAAGTACAATATATATACCTCTCCCGACATGCACCAAGGGCATGACGAATGGTCTACCCTATGGCCTTTTTTAATGAGAAAAGGCACGACATCCTACCCTTGGTTGCTCCATCTCTCATCCTTCACCGAATTCTACATGAAAACATACACAATGAATATATATTAAAAATATGGCACATGGTGATATCGAAGCAAACCTTAACCTAATGGAGAATTCTCCAATATGAACAAACATATTATACTTTAGTATGTATAATGCATATATACTTGGGTGGGGTCACTAGGATTGTAGTAAACAAGCAGGACTCTACCATCTCGGATACCCAGAGGATAATCAAGATTGGCTTTGGAATAAAGCTACACAATCTGCTCTGCTCCATCTAAAAAAAGCCAACAAAAAAAACCATTGAAAAACATCAATACAGAATTTAAAAAATTAAAAAAGAATTCAAAATAGAGTCTCCATTCTACATGAAACTTGTAAGCTTCAAACTTGTCACTTACTCACATGTTCGGTATTGTCTTTGTTCCGCTCAGATTTGACATACTCTCAAGCTTAACATTTCTTTGAGCTCAACCTTTTTCACCAGGTGCTCTTTATCTAAACACAA
The DNA here is from genome assembly GCA_018340775.1 of Taxus wallichiana var. yunnanensis. Classification (NCBI taxonomy): domain Eukaryota; kingdom Viridiplantae; phylum Streptophyta; class Pinopsida; order Cupressales; family Taxaceae; genus Taxus; species Taxus wallichiana. The sequence goes on from CM031244.1 coordinate 513,481,472, forward strand.
CTCACGTTTCCCTGAACAATTTTCTCTCCTCGAACATCATCGGTCCTCCATTTTGACTTGCTTACATACTACCAATAAGAATATAATTTGCTTAATACAATATGGATCCATGACGATTTTTAATGCATGCTCGGCCATTTTTATTGTACTATATAATTAAAAAACTCAACACTAAACCACTACAATATCATTACATTGTACACTCCATCCCATTGCAATCGCCCTAAATAAAAAAACTTCGGCACTATCATAGAAAAAGGAAAAAGCATGGCGTGTAAAACACAACCAAAACAAACAACACAACTTTCTTGTTGAATTGTGCCTTGTAGTATTCACTATTGTCAATTGATGCTAAAAATAACACGACAGAGAAAGAATATAACTAGCAATTCGAAAAGAAAATCAATTACTAACAAATCAACTTGCGATGAGAGAGTATCCCATCATCATCTCTTTGTTGAGCTTGGAGTGAAAATCATTGGATTTTGCACCGTATTTTTCCTTTGTGTGGAATGTTCTGGTGAACAGGCATTGAACTAGTTTGGGAATTCCGAATCTGGTTGACTTCTTTGATGGCAATGGGTGATCTTCTTGTTTGGCGACATTGGCGGCGTAGTGCGGCATTGACACGCTCCTGGGCACGACCTACATCTTTGATAAGACAAGATGATGACAATCCCTCTCCTTCTCCCTATGCCATTGCATGATTCAATTGCTGAGAAAACACATACAACTCAAAGGAGTCATAAAGACAACTCCCGCAGTTCCCACATAGACTCAGACGATTTCATTTGCATCGCGTTCTTCTACGAACGGTAGTAAGAATTGTGTAGCTCTTTTGGAGCCGACCACGAATCAATCTGTCTTTGCCAAATTAACATTGCTAAATATACCATGGCATCTGCAAGCTAAAATGGGAAAAGCTAAAACTAGAATTACGCAACAAATAGTCCAAAAAGAACAAAACATCAAAACATGCATCAAAAATGTCAAATCAACTATCATATTTAACATCAATGTAGAAATGTCCGGAGGGCCTTTACCATAGGGGAACGCCTTTGGCGTAGTTAAATTTGAATACACGTCGCTTTCAATATTTCCACATAAATGAGCGATCGTTGAAGTGTGAATGGTTGAAATTAATTATTAAATTTGATGACAATACATGATAAAATGTGAAAAAAATATTTCATAAAATCTTAATCAAAATATTTAATTTAATATTATATGCTTTATTAAGCGATTAAAATATTTAAAATGTATAAATATATCAACATAAATATAATTGCAAAATAATATTTAAAAAATATTATTTCAAGAATTAAATAATAAATTTTAAATCATATATATGATTCAATAGAACCACATAAAGCGAATAAAATAACATTTCTCGAGTATATATTTCGACATTAATACAAGTTAGTTTGTTGACTAATACATAAATGTAATAAGTCCGAGTTATGCAATAAATCGAGCCATGTTGGTACGATAAAGACACATTCACCAAAATAAATTTCAAGTTTTACGTCGTTAGCATCAACACAGTAAAAAAATCCATGAAGAATACTATGTTAACATTGTGGCGATGAATTAACCGTGTTGCGACTATTCCCTTATGGTATGGTGTGTCGAAGCGAGAGATAATGCGCTCATGTGGACCGGTTTCTATGAATGGATGTCAACACATGCACGACACCTAAATATGTGCCATTTATTTTCGATGTGTCAATATTGGCTAACCTCCATCCGCTAACAATTTGATTGTGCACGCCTTCGGCGTAAATACGAGGACGTTATTAAAATCATTTCCAACACCACGATTAATCTCTACACTGTTCTCGTTTCGTTATATGCAAGTCCAAATACCACCCCCTTCCCTTAAAGCGTTCAATCACCACAAAATTTATAGTCATCATCATTATAACAAAAAAGTAAAACAAAACCATCTCCTTTTTTTTCTCTTAGTGGGCATCACATGCCTGAATCACGTACATGTGGCTATTTTAACGAAATTGAACTGGCCACCACCCGCAGTGGTTTAACTCGTCGAGTCCCATTGTCCCCGACTCCTCACCAAAATTACACGGTAGTAGCCAGTGGACGTTTAACAGAAAGGTTTTTTAGCTATTACTTATTTTTCTATAATTTTTAATTGATTTACAGACGAATAAAAATTTAAACTCTTTACAGTTACCTTCAACGAAATTAGGAAATAAGAAACCGAAAAAGTATTTTTTTCTTTTTTAAAAAAGTCTTCTCTGTTTTTATGGAAAGGATTTTTTAAACCTTTTGCTTAGGATTATTTTGAAAAGCGAAGCATGTGCTAACAGACATCATATCCTCATTCGCCTTCTGTAACACTTCGTTTCTCGTAAAAAAACCGTGGGAGGACATCAGTTAAACACCAGACATTAGAGGAAAAAGTGGGGCAGTTAGAAAGAATGGTGGGGCATAGAAAAATGGACCAGACGTCCACTTCAACCCTGAACCATTGCACAAACGGACCAGACGTCACTTTTCCCCGAGTCATTTCACCAGTGCTTATTTCAATGAAACGTTGTGGTATCGTTGCCATGGATGGCGCAGGCTATGCACAATTTGGGAGAGGCTAGCCTTACAATCTAGACAACACAATATTAATATATTTAGAGATCCCTGAGATCAGAAACTCTGTGCAATTTTATTCCTCTTTTGTCTTGAGGTCGATGAGTGATTCCCGAAGCGGTGCGATTTCCTTGCGGACCGATTTGTTAGAAGCAGAACTCTTTTATCATAAACTAGGAATTAACGACAATGTCACTTTCTTTATCTTCAATCTTTATTTACACATTCTAAAAATGTCAAAATTAATTACCCAATATTTAAATAAATTTATATATATAATATTGAGTTTTAACAATAGTTAAGGATAAAATGTATCTATATTTCTACTAAAATATATATTTAAATCATAATTTAAACGATTATATTATTATTATTAATTATTTAAAAACATATGTATAATATATTTATCGAATTTAAATCAATTCCAAAATACATAAAAAGTAAAATTCAAATCAATTTCAAAATATATAAAATATGAATTTCATTGTTGAATGGAAGGACAAAATGTGTTTTAATAACAGTGCACTCTAAACCTCATGTGATGGGGTCGGATATCAAGCTAATTGCAGACAATAGAGACATGTATAACGTTACATATAAGGGGATAGACTTAAAATGGCTATAGTAAGATTATAGTTGTATAATCTAAAGTCGAGGGGTGATAATCCCTACACTAGGTCAACATAGGGTTTCCCCACCACCCCATTGAGCAAGAACTAGAGGAAACTAGCCCTCTGTGAGATATCACTGGTTTATCTGGAAATTTATATGGATCAATAATAAACACTTACATTAATTACATTAAATTTAAAGATAAATTTTTATATATATGTTTGAGTTTTAACTAGCATTAAACATTAAATAAAATAAGCTAATATATTTCTACTAAAAATATATATTTACTTGAAAAATTACAAGAGATTGTTTATTAGCACTCACCTTATTTAAGTTACATATCTAACTATCTTGATTTAAGCAAATTTAAATCGATGTCCAACATACATTAAAAAAAAACACAAGGACAAATCAATTTCAAAATACATAAAATATTTTTTCATTTGAATACGAGCCAAAATGTGTTTTAATAACATGGCGCTCCTAAATCATGTGATCACAAGGATTCGACTAACACCGTGAGACATACATATAGCGATATAAGGAACTTAAAATGGCTATGAAACCTTTAGGGTCACATATAATCACATCACGTAATCCCTAAACACAGGTCATACTCTTTTTCGTACCTTGATTTTGTTTCACACATGTTGGAGGATAGAGATCCCTACTTGATACCAATGGTTGGATGTGGAAATGTCTAGTGGATCAACAATAAACATTTTGGTGAAAGTATTTTGGTATGAAAGATAGGGAGTACTATGTTAAGAGTGATTGTGCCCATCTAAACACATCAAATATTAAGTAACCTTTTGTGGTGTAATAAATCTTGAAATATACTTGTTACCTGTGTAAAATCTTCAAGAAGTTAAAAGCACTTTATCCTTGTATTTCACCGGGTGGTTGTCCTATGCATCTGGTATTTTGGAAGCAACATTATGTAGAGAGAATTACTATTAGGTGGAGTAAGGGAAGACCATTCTTGTCCTAAACTCACTATATAATGACCCATTAGTGCAAGTAATCATCCAAGAAGAATATTGTCCAATCCAATCCAAGCAAGATGCAAGATGAACCAAGATCTAGGTGATTAAATGCGAAGATGACACAAAAGAGAAAAGCTAATGATAGTTTGAATGTTATGGTTTCCATTTCTTATGAGTGTCAAATGAGGTGAGGTTATATATAGGACATCATCACTCGTGGGTGATGGCGTCGACCAAGGGAAATAAACACGACACCATCTCCCACGGGTGATGGTGTCGATGTTGAAAAGAGGTAAGGTGCCTTAAAAGTGAAATAAAGGTATCGTAGATCATGGATATAGATAAACAAGATATAAAGCGATAGGATGTAAGCAAGAAATTATGCATGTGATGTGCATGAGAGCTAGGAGAACAAGGATACCTAGGTAAGGAATAATGAGGCCAAGACCAAATAATGACATTTTCTCTGTGTACTATCTCTAACCCATAATGGTTACATGAATAACCATTCCCCATTCCCATCAAGCCCCTTAAGGCACCCACTCTAGAAATAGATGTATCAATGACCCTTATCTACACAAAGGAAATTGTTAATAACATGTATAAAATATGAAAATAAAAAAATAAGTGTATACATATGCCCTAGTTGTTGATCACCGCATGTCACGTAATAGCAAACATGGGGTGGTGAACAGAAAAAAACTTTTCGTAACATCGATACTAAAAGTAAGTACTAAAAGAAATGTTGAAAGGACTAACTAAAATGAAATATACCCACCAATGCGTACTTGAAATTGTTACTCATCCTACCACATGTGGGCACAATTTTAATAGAACCACGGAGAATCAAAACTAAAAGGAAACACTAGAGGATCATTAGTAAAATAATACATAAATCACCTAGCTATGGGCCCATGGGATGGATGTCATGATGTCGTGATGGACATCATAATTGTTGTATAGTGTCATAGTATCATAGCCAAGATGGAGCGTAACAACACTGAAAAGCACAAAAAACCATATGGTAGAAGCTATAAAGAGAAACTATCATAAACCCAAAGGTGTACATAAAGAGAAGATGGATGATTAGCCCAAAGGGAGGCTAACAACGTTGAAAAGCTCAAAAAAACCATGTGGTAGATGTTATAAAGATAAGGTATTTAGATAAATCCCGAAAAGATTGTGAGCCTAAGAGAGGATGTGCATAATACCGCGGAAATCCAATAGGGAAGATCAATGTGTACAAAACCAAAATGTTAATGAAGACATCAAAGAAGGTTCATGAAGTAGTGAATTTGAGAAGGAAAAGACGAGATATGGTAGCTGAGTACCGAAACTCCCAGTTCCTTCATACATGAAACTTTTTGAGGAATTGAGCATTTGTTGGTTCCTTGAAGATGTGGCCTTTATTGGTTTGAAGATGATATGTATTATGATCTATGATATCTTTGATGAGGTAAGGAACCCACCATTTCTGAGCGTATTTTCCTTCTTTTTCATGTGTGTAATCAAGCTTAAGGACAAGGTCACCCACGTCGAAAGCACACGGATGAACAAGTTTGTTATGTTGTTTGGCAAGGCATTATTTTTGGTTTTTATTTCAAGTGTATCTCTATTATGTCATTATTATAGTAGGTCAAGATCATGGAGGTGCGCTTCACAAAGTTCCTCATCTAGAATGATACCGCAAAGGGAGATGCAAAGCGAAGGGAGTTCCACCTCGAGTGGAAGAACTGCCTCAACTCCATAAGTAAGTGAACATACACTAGTGCAATGTGCCCATAATGTAGGATATAGCTTCGTGTGTCAATATGCACATGATTCATGGATTTTCTTTTGTAATATCTTATTGAGAATTTTGGTTGTGGATTTAGCTTGCATTTGTATTGCGAATGATATGGTGTTGAAAATTGATGTTTAATTTTGAAGTTAGCACAAAATTGCATCATTTTTTTGCATTTTAAACTCCCACAATTTTCAGATATGATGGTATGGGGAATTCCAAAGTTGCAAATGATTTGATTGAGGATGAATTTGGATGTAGTAAGTTCAGACATGTTGGTGAGAGGCATGACTTCAACCCACTTAGTAAAGTATTTTGTGGTTGTAATGATGAAGACATGACCATCTTGGGATCGAGGTAGTTTCTCATGTAATCTAACCCCCATATGTTGAAGGGCCGGGGAGCAGAATATATTACGCAACTCAGCTAAGGGGAATGAATCAAATCATCATGATATTGGAAAGGATGATACTTTTTGTGAAAGCATGAGTGTCGATTCTAGTGTAGGCCAATAATAACCCATACATAGGAACTTACATGTAGTAGCATGACCACTACAATGGCCACCACAAGTGCCCCCATGTGCTTCTTCTAAGACAAGGGGAACCTCATCTTTTTTAACACATCGAGTAGGGTACCTTCAAATTATGATAGAATATGATGTCATATTTACATACATATTTATGATTATTTTTATGTATTCGTAACCATGTTCAGAGTCAATATCATTTGGGTAAGTTTGGTATTGTATGAATCCCAAAGGTCCTGCGTATAGGGTCATGTGGATCAATTTGACAAACATCCTGGATGTTAGGAGGAGGTGAAGTGACTAGATGTTGACGAATTTATATTATGAGAGCATCATTTTGAGAATCAACATGTGAATGAAACTGAGTTGTATTCGTGGAAAAAGAATCATCCAAGAGATTTTGTTCATGTGGGATTGGTTCGATGGTAAATGAAGTAAAGTGTGGTGTTGATTCTGAACTAAGTCATGATAAGCTTTAAGACTCTCACTCCGACACATTGGTATGCGCCATTAACCTATAAAAACACCAACTAAGAATTCCCCTATGGTTTTACCCCATATTTAACAAGAGCATAAGCTCAATCAAAATTTATTTAACTCATAGTCATGAACATTACAAATATATAAGAATGGTAGTATAGCCATTCACTTTAAATAGGTTAGTTGTTCCAACAACTAGCCGAAACTAACAAATAATATACTCCTAAAATTAATACATGATTTGTTGTAACAAATCACTTATATCAATAAACTTGCCCATTTAATGAATAGACCTTTCCACTAATAAATTTCTCCATGTTAGGACTATTTTTAACATTCCCCCTTAGTTATAATATGGGGTGAGAAACTCAAATGTCATTTTCAACCAATAATACATTCGATTACAAACATTGAGGATTTCATAATAGAATTATTATTACTATTATTATTATTATTATTATTTTATTTTGACATAAAATAAAGACATGATAAAACTTTAAATGACACACTTTAATAAGGACTCTATAAAATACCTAAACATAAACTTATTTCAAAAACTAATTTATAGAAAACCACGGATTATATTTTTATTTTTATAACCAAACCTTTCAACTTTGAATAGAGAAACTTAAACTATGGGCTATGAATAATATGGATTTTGATGGAAGTTGAGGAATCTTGAGTGTGGATGAGGATCCTATAGGCCCATGTTGTGGAAAATGCGGAGGAAGATGAGCTATTTGGCACCACCATAGATTGCATTTGCCATTTGTGGATCGAACCAATCTCAAAACTATGGACTATCAAAATGGTTTTACCATTGAAGTTTCGTCGAGGGTCAACGGAGATGGAGGCTGACAATGTTGGAGGACTATCAACAAAATAGAGATTAAAAAATTATTTGAAATGGTACATCATCACCATTACGAGGTCAAGCCAAGATTAGTTCAAGTTTAGAACTATGTGAAGGAAAAACCAAAACCATGAGCAGAAAACATAACTACTTTTTTTAATTCCAAAAATGCATGCAACTTCTTCTTTCTTTCTCCTTTCTTCTGGCATGTTTTTCTAGGGACTGAAAACCAATTATTTCCTTACATCTCCATTCAATTAACTCCTTATTATACAAACAAATCTAACAATCAATGCCAAATGAAACATCAAGTTGTATTCTTTATGGATTTTAACAACTCAAACAAGCTCATGGATCTAATTTTCTAGAAATGTACAAATTGTAACCCAATGAATGACCTATCCCCGATGATTTTTCCAATGCAAAGATCCAACATGTCAATCAAGCCAATAATCCATGCATGATGTATCCGAGATAGAGACTAGATTGCAAAAAAATGTGTGGAATAAATAATAATGAATGAGTTGGGAGTCGATCATTTCAAGAGAGTTATGGGAAGGAATTTCCTACATAGTTAACACCTAATTTTTTCCCTTTTACTACTCACTTTGATTTTTGTAATATGAACACAATGAACAAAATGGAATGAAAATTGTGGAAAGAATGAAAAAAATGGAAAGAATAAGATGATTCAAGTGAATGATGCCCGAAATGGTTTCACACGAGGTCCGCTCTACTACATCACCGATAGAGTGCAAGAAGGGTGAACAAACTAGCAATGGGGTTTACACGAGGTCCGCTTTGCATATCTAGTGCTTGAACGTTTTAGATCTACAATGGAAGATGAACATGAACAAAGGTAATGGGTTCATTGTGAGGTCCATGTTACCCACTCACTCATTCTCTAAGTCTATCTGATAAAAAAAGGCATGGGTGGAGTGAAAAAAAAGGAACGATAACCAGATTGTACCAACCCAAGAACTTGGATGCTAATCAAACACCACGATCAATAAGATGAAAGAAATTTTCTAGAATAAATTTACCAAAACCTTTGCAAACAAATGAGCAACAATATCATATATTATTATGGAACTCAATGAAATACAATGAGAATGGGCCTTTCTTATATAGGCAAGGAATAACAATCTAATAACTAGTCAAGGTCGTAGATCAAGCCATAAATCAAGGAAAGAACTAGTCATCAAAGAACTAGTTAAGTCCATAGATTTAGGAGAGAACTAAACATCAAGGATCTAGTCAATACCATAGATCAAGGAAAGAACTATACCTAACAACTAGATAATATCCCCCTAATATCTAAATAAATAAAAATAAATATCCATACACATAAGTGGGTGAGGATAAATACAATAAAGGTAAATAAAGTACCTAGATGAACATGAGCTAAGGTAAATACCTACTCTAACACCCCCTCAAGTGAAGCTAGGGGCCAAAATAGAAATGGCATGTCTATAATATGAGTCCCAACAACTAGGCCTACTTTGAGGTACTCATGTACAATATATATCCATGAAGAAATCTCAAACCAAAAGAAGGAAAGAATCCTGCTATAAGGAAAGAGAAAGAAGAAGAAGAAGAAGGAAGATGTTCTCACGAACACCCCCAAGAACAACTTCTGAAACCCCAAACATTCCACGCAACTCAAGGTAGCGAGGTGATGCAAAAAGGATTTGTAAGATATGTCCAACCTACTACCGAGTCTCAATGTACTCCAAGCAAAGAACTTCATCCTAAATGTGTTGATGAATGAAGTGGATGTGTATCTCAATATGCTTCGTCCACTAGTGCTCAACTGGGTTGCAAGAAATGTGAATTGTACTTTGGTTGTCACACCAAAGTACAATTGATGAATCTTGTGGGAATCCAAAATCTGTCGATAACCATGTCGAAGCCAAAGAATCTACTGAATCACTGTAATTGCTACCCTATACTATGCCTTTGAAGATGACAGTGTAAAAGCTTGTTACTTTTGCACACCCAAACAACTGGAGAAGAACCAAGACAAAAAGATAGCCACAAGTGGAACGCCTATCATCAATATAACCTTCCCAATTTGAATCTGTATACCCAACCAATTGAGTAGAACCCCTAGTGTAGTGTAGGCCAAAGTGGGAAGTGCCTATAAATAATACAAAATCCTTTTAGTAGCCTTCCAGTGACTACTATGAGGAGAATGTGCAAACCGAGATACAAGCCCTATTGTAAATGAAATATCAGGGCGAGTATGGGTCAAGTACATGAGACTTCCAACCAAATTCCTATACAAAGTGGGATCACAAAGTGGAGTGGTACATGTGGAAGTAAGAGTAACCCAAACTAAAAAGGAGATGGACTTGGCTTGCAATCAGCCATATCAAAGTGTTGAAGAAGATCATGGGTGTAATTTTGCTGACTCAAATCAATCCTTGAATCTTTCTGAGAAATATGCAAACCAAGGAAATAATGCAATAACCCAAGATATGTCATGTCAAACTATGTAGAAAGATCCCTCTGAATAGTCTGAATGTGGGAAGAAGAGCTTCCAATAAGTAACAAATCATCAACATACAAGACAAGTATCACAATATCCTTACCAACATGTTAGAGATACACTATATGATCGAGTGGTAATAAAAAAACCAGTAGATAGAAGAAAAGAATCTATCTTCTCATACTAAGCCCGAGGGGCTTGTTTGAGACCGTAGAGAGACCTTTGGAGCCTACAAATAAGAGAAGAATCCTAAACAAATCCAATTGGTTACTCCATGTATATTTCCTCTTATAAATCTCCATGTAAGAAGGCACTCTTCACGTCCATCTAGTATACGAGACCACCCCTGTGATGCAATAATAATAAGTACAAGGCATACAAAATCCATCTTGGAAATGGGTACAAAAGTCTCAAAGTAATCAATACCTTCAACTTGTGAAAAACCCTTTGCAACAAGACGGGTCTTATACTTGTCAATGGACCCATCACCGTGTGTATTAGGTTTGGTATACCCACTTACACCTAACCATCTTTCTTCCTTTAGGAAGAAAGACCAAATCCCAAGTATGATTCTTCATCAAGGAATAATACTCAGTTGTCATCGTATCATCCCACTCATGTATCCCATGAGCCTTTGAAAAGGATTATGGATCCTCAAAAACTTCCCGACACAAAAGTCTAGAACCCATAGAATGTGTGTGATGATGATGCCGAGTGGGTGGAAGATCTTGTATGAAAGGTGTTACCTCGAAATTGTAGTACAGCCCACTTAGGCATAGTGACAACATCGTGGGAATAGGATCCTCAATGACATATATAACCTCCTCATCAACTCCTCAAAAAAAGGATCCAGTATGAGATGAAGAAGAAGAATCAAGAAGAAGATGAAGAATCATGAGGAGTGAAGCGCTCATCAAACTAAACATGTGTTCAAAAAAACATCATAAGTATAAGGATCTAAAATTTGATAAGATCTCATGTTTTCTCTTCTTATCAAAGCTTTCCTTTTCTTATTTGCACAAAATTCCAAACATGGCTCCCAAAGACTCAAAAAATGAGACATCCGACTTAGTGTTGGACCAAGCTTCCTCTAGATTCAAATGCTCAAGTTCTCTGTGTGGTTTGCAAATCTGAATGTAGTTAGCACAATTAACTACTTCGCCCAATAAATATGAGGTAAATCTCTAGAATGCATCATCATTTAGCCATTTCCTTCAAATTTCTATTCTTCCCTTCTACTAATCCATTCTTTGTGGAGTATGAGGAACATAATGCTTTGGTGAATAATGCCTTGAGTTACCAAAAATTAGAAAAATCATTGTTGAAGTACTCCCCCATTATCGGTCAAGGTTTCTTTATGCAACTTGAAGATTGTTTCTCGACCAAAGCCTTGAAGACTTTGAAGTGTGAAAAATATCACTTTTTTACTTGAGAAAATAAACCCAAGTACACCTCGAGAAATTATCAATAAAGATAAGTGCATACTTAGCTCCATTGAAAGAGGGGGTAGGAAAAACATCAAGTTACTATGCACAAGCTTAAGTGGTGAAGAAAATCTCTTGGAAAATTCTTAAGAAATGGATATTGGTGTTGTTTCCTAATGCACAACCAGAGAAAACTCCTCAAGACAAGAAACTCTAGGAAGACATCTACCATACCATGAGTGCTCAACTCCTTCAAATATCTATAATTGAGATGTCCAAATCTTTCATCCAAATCTTACTCTTCTATGAGAGAAACCAATCCTATCCCTATAGAATAAGTGTCATCAAAACCCTCAAAGTGATATAGTCTAGAACTATGATCAACAATACCTTGAGTAACAAGTGAATAAGGCTCCAACAAAGTTTGTACTTCTACTTCATGTGGTGTAAAATTCAATGTTTTCCTTGACCGAAATGACAAATTTGATATACAAAAGTAAAATTTGTAAATTTTTAGTGATGTTAGGAACATATAGTGCATCTTGATACTACCACCATCAAGTTGTATATCACCTTTCCCTCAACAAAAAGAAAGGAAGAATCTCCAACCTCATTTTGAAGTAGAACTCAAACCGAGAGAAATAAAAGACTCCTTGAAGAAGTCATGTGATGAGAAGCACTAGAATCTATAACCCAACTTCTCTAAGTGGTGATTGAGATCTCTCAACAACATTAAGTGCTTTTCCATGCTGATTAGAAGGAGGTGGAGTGGAGATAGAAATTTTGTGTTTCTTGATTGCATCCTCTAAGGCTTGCATTCGCTTATAATACCTATGTTCTTCATGACAACTAACCCCAAAAAAAGAGCATGAAAGGCTAGACTTATTCTTGGATTTAGAAGACTCCTTAGGTTTAGAGTTGTTTTCTTTGGGTTTAGGAGCACTTTGAGATGGAGAAAGGGTGGATTTGGTTTTACTTTTTGGTTTTCCCTTGCCCTTAGGATTAAATGCAACTAATGCCTTTTGAGAGGTGGAAGACTCAAGGTGAGACAATTTGGATTCTTCCCTAGTAAGTCTTTCACAAAATGTTTCTAAGTCATACATTTTGAATCTGTCACCTAAGGCATCCATGCTAGAGAAAAAGGTAGAAGAAAATATTTGAAATGGTCCTCTCAACTTGGATAGAATCAAGTAAACACACTCTTCATATTTCTTATCTCTTCCACTCCCCTTCAACTATGTCAAAAATGCTTGAACTTGGTAAGATAGTCTATAATTGTTGGAAAATCTTCAAGATTAAGAGAGGTGATCTCAATTTCAAGTTGCATGGCTCTCATATGATCCACATTACCAAATAAATCCTCCAATTTCTCCCATATTTTGAAAGGAGAGTCACATTTTTCCAAATGAAACAAAAGACTGTCACTTACATAAGTTCCTATCAAACCCATACACTCATCAAATTTTCATTGGTATTGAAATTTCTCATACTCTCTAGTGAACACATGTTGTTATGAAGAAGTTAAAGCCCATAATCCTTTCCGCTTAATTATTGTTTCCATTCTTGGTTTCCATGTGTGGTAATTATGTGTTGTTAATGGCTCAACATGATCTAATGCATAAGTAGACATCATCCTCAAAAAATCACCAAAATAAATGCAAGAACCAAGCAATGCAACAAGACCCCCAAACAATGCAATAAGAGCCCCCCAGATTTTGGCACTTTATAATGAATGCATGTTACAATATGACACTTCATAATTATAGTATGATTCTCAAAATAAATATTTCCAATGGAAAGAGTAAAAAAAAAAGTCACTTTTACAAAAACAACACTCAAAACCGAGTTACCAATCAAAAGATACAAGTTTTCAATATTATGCTCTACTATTTATTTTAGTTGCACTAAAACAGAATAAAATGCTCTTTCCTTCACCACACAAATAAAATGAAAGGGGGTTAGAGTTAAGCACCTACTAGAAGGAATCAAAATATTAAATCCCTCATATGACCATACCATATGACCAAGGGCTAAGGATTTTAATGGGTTTATGCTACTTACTATTCTCGGGGTGTGTCGCATCCCGTGGACCCTGCCAAAAAAAGAAAAGAAATGTCTTTTAAATCATTTCTTACACACAAATTGAGAATTTTTTGCACAAAAACAACTAGATCAGATCTTAAAAAACCCAAAAACCTAGAAAATGATTTGTTGTGTTTTCTTTCTAGATGATACAAATCCCGAGGTAAACCAACACATTTCTCTACACAACAAAAAAAAAACTACCTCCAAAATGGTGATTTTACAATCAATCTTAGGGTTTTTCCACCTTCCGGATCCAATGGAAGCATTTTTTTTACATAAAAATGCATGCAACAACAAAATACAGACAAATCTCGAATATATGAATATACAAAAAAATGTTTACAAAACGAAACTTACAAATGGATGTCAACAACAATCTCCTACTCTGATACCATAAAATGAATGATAACCAGATCATACCAAGCCAAGAACTCAGATGTTAATCAAACACCACGATCAATAAGATGAAAGCAATTCACTAGAATAACTTTACCAAAACCTTTGCAAACAAATGAGCAACAATATCATATATTATTATGGAGCTCAATGAAATACAATGAGAATGGGCCTTGTTTATATAGGCAAGGAATAAAAATATAAGAACTAGTCAAGGTCATATATCAATCCATAAATCAAGGAAAGAACTAGTCATCAAAGAACTAGTTAAGTCCATAGATTTAGGAGAGAACTATACATCAAGGATCTAGTCAATACCATAGATCAAGGAAAGAACTAGTCAATACCATAGATCAAGGAAATAACTATACCTAACAACTAGATAATATCTCCCTAATATATAAATAAATAAAAATAAATATCCACACACATAAGTGGGTGAGGATAAATACAATAAAGGTAAATAAAGTACCCATGTGAACATGAGCTAAGGTAAATACCTACTCTAACATGTAGATGGACATGAACAAAGGTAATGGGTTCGTTGTGAGGTCCGTTTATCCACTTGCTTGTTCTCTAAGTCTACCCGACAAAAAAAGGCATGGGTGGAGTGAAAAAAACATAGAGGCCCCTTTTGAAACCGGATCTAATACCAAATGTGGGTTTTACCCCATATTCAACAAGAGCATAAGCTCAATCAAAAATCATTTGAACCCATAATCATGAACATTACAAATACATAAGAATGGTATTATAAAAATTCCCTCTAAATAGGTTAGTTGTTCCAACAAGTGACCCCAACTAACAAATAATATAAACCTAAAATTAATATGTGATTTGTTGTAACAAATCACTTATATTAATAAACTCACCTATTTAATAAATATACCTTTCCACTAATAAATTTTTCCATGTTAGGACTATTTCCTAACACCATCATGGCATGAAGAAAGGATATGCCCTTAGCTAAGGAATCCATTATATCTAAGGTAAAAGCCTCATATTCTGTCATGTTGTTGGTGATCTCAAATTCGATTCGATAGGAAAGATGGAAGGCCTAGCCAGAGGATGGGTAAGAATACAACCTACCCCATCTCCTTAGAGCACTTTACCCCATTTAAGTGTATGGTCCATATATCCTCATGGAGATCAATGGTGAACTCCTCCTTAATGATTTTGATGTTGGTTTAGTTTTAGGTGGGGAGGAACTTCAACACTAGTGTAAGAGAAATATGCCTTAATTATGGTCATGAAGTTATAGTAGTAGTACTTTTATGGGGATATTGTTGTCTATGCACTCAATGAAAAGGATATCCTCATCGGGTAATGCATCATGAATAGGTTGAGGAGTAGACATGGGAGTGTAGTTAGATATTTTCTCAAACACCCAAGGGGTATCGAGGAGTGGTCGATTAACGTGAGGAGCATAAGGAAGTGTTTATTTCTCATCCTCATTGTTGTTTATCATAGATAGGTGGTTCGTAAGGTTCTTCAATGGTATTTATCTCTAGTCAAAAAGATCGTATTTGGGCCAACGTACATTGATAGTGAACTACTTCTAAGTTCCTAAACACAACCTCGTGAGACGATGTAATCTTCATTGAAAGCAATCCATTTTATTTTAAGATTAGGCACCTCCTCCTAAGCAAAAACACCGAGATTACTAAAATATCTAGGTGAAAGGTGAGGATGATCATAAAAGAGTCACTTAATTCCTATTTCATTTCATTATAAGTGATTTGAGGTTGAGGTATCACTCGTTAGCTCCTCCATGTTAGTTTGAGGTGGAAATCGATCACGAGGTAATAGGACCGAAGGTAATCGATGCACAATTCCATCAAGTAACCTATTTTTTATCATATTTTGAAGATCATTAGGAATGTCATCATCCAAATTTTTCAATGTGATTTGGATTTTAGACCTAAGATGAAATAATTATGAGCAGGGAATTCTCTAGAGCTCAGGAGAAGTTGGAATCGGAAAGGTTCATTAGGGAATGGTACTGGGATATCCCAAGGATTAGGATCAATGTCATGTCTAAAGCGTTAGTTGTTATGGATGAATTTAATACATTGGTACACAGAAAATGCAACTAAACTCATATGATGCGTCCGTAGTCGGCCCAATAAGAGGTTGTAAGAGAGAGGATGATATAGAACCATGAGCTTGGTATAAACCATTTTAGGTCTGACTATTATGGGAAGCCAAATACATCCTATAGGATTTTGTTTAGTTTTATTAAAGACATGGAAAATGAAGTAGGTAGAGGCTTGAGTTCATCGATGGAATAAATGAGATTCTTGATTAGGGAGAAAAATGCTAAGTTAATTCCTGATCCTTCATCCACAAGGACCCTACACACCTATGCATCATGAATGATGGCACTAATGAGCAAGGTCGGGTCATCCACTCAAGTAGGACCTCATCAATAATCATGTCATCCTCCATAAACTCCAAGGTTAGGTAGCCCATACGGGAGTGTTGTAAGGATGGTCATGTAGTCTCTATGTGGTGGATTTATAGATTTTGGATGTGGTAGGAATCTTGGGAGCTACAAAAGAAGGATCCTCAAAGATTTCCACTTGTTGGAGGAGAAATATTCGATGAAAATTTGAAGTATACATGAGTTACATAAAGGGTATTTTACATGTAAGGGAATTTATCTCATCTAAGAATTTCCAACTAGGCTTGGAATAGCTTCCATAACGATACTATTGTGGTCACACAATGTAAGGTGTATCTAGGTGCGATGGTGATTTCGTTGGAGGCATCTTGTTGGAAGAAGGTGGGATAGGATCTTTACTTGGTACTTCTTGTGACACCATAGGTGGAGGCTCGAATATAGGAGCAGGCTCCATCGTTGGTGGGTCTTGGGAAGTATCAAGTAATGGTGGGTTATCAAGAAGATATATTTTTCTTGATGATGGGATCCTATTGGGAAGGCTTACATCTATAGTTTACCTTTTTGCAATTATATATTGAGAGGATTTGATCATATGAAGGCTCTATAGTGCCCACATATTGTTCATGGGGATTTTATGATGCTTGTTTTGATGGTTGGAATGGGAGATCTATAAGGATTGATACTTCTCATAATGCTCTTATATAATGGAAAATTAATTGAAAGAATCACTAAGGAAGAATTCAAGGGTTATCTTCCTAAGGTCTTTACAATCACTGTGAGAATTCCCCATATAGTGGTATGCCACCAATAAAATAGATCACCCCTAAATTTTGGAAGGACCTTTTTGAAGGAGGGACTATCCACAAAGTGGGAATCATTTAGATAATCTCAAAGCACGAGATAAAGGAGTATGAAGTGAGGTGAAAGGAAAATCCTAATGCGCTCCCACTCCTTTCTCTATAATAGGATTTAAAGGGTTGAATACATGTGTTTGAATTTTAATTTTAGGAGATGAGTTAGAAGTGCATCCAAACTCACGCATGAGATAATATTTTCATTTATCTACTCGAGGATTTCCTTTAATGTTTTAGGATAGAAGGAATTGACTTTATATTGAGATTTTGTGTAAGTGTCTTAAAGAAAATATAACATAAGCTTTGATTATCAAGATTTTGGTTAGCTTGTATGGAAAGTGTTTTCCATTTCTTAATAAAGCCTTGGGAAGATTCATGATCCCCTTGCTTAAGGTTTATAAATTTTGTAAGGTGTTTTTGGGAAGGTCTTGTTACTAAAACTCAAAGATGAGATCTTTGGCTAAGCCTTCTAAGTAAACTATTGAGTTGGGAGGAAGTTGGTTATAGAATTCTAATGCCTCACCTACGAAAGTATTTGCTAGAAGAAGCTTAGTGGTCGCATAGGTATTTGTTTGAATCCATGCTTTGTAGAGATTTCCAAAGTTCTTAAGATAAAGGGATGGATCTATAGAACCATTATAGGATATGGTAGGGACACTCTCTCTAAAGTCCGTGACAACAATGTAAAGAGCTAAAGGCTCATTTTAGACAGCTTTGTAAAAATTCTCCAAATTGGAGGAGGAATAGGATTCTTGTGTGCATCCACCAATGGAGGGGGGTATAATAAGGCAAGTTAAGGCCCACATTTTGATATGTCATCTGCAACATCTAATTTTATATTTGGAGCATCCTAGTTATGGTGGTAGTTTGGGATAAGGTCATATGATCTAGAGATTAACTATCACCATGTTAGAATCCATAGAAGAAGGATTTCCTTTGTTTGTGATGCTCATTCATGGTTGTTATGTTCATTATTGGGGGTTTTGGGAGATTCATTTTTATCAATCCTATAAGGAAGAGTGTGATCATGGTATATTAATTATTGATTAAGATGAGGTAAGGTCATTTCCATGACATCAGTGCATATCTTTCAAAAACCTTTGTCATTGTCGGGGTGAATTTTTCATTGTTGTCAAGATTTTTAATGATGGATTTGGGATTTATATTCTTTATCTCAATGACATTACATTTTTTTGATGACCTATTATAACTTATCGGAAGGATAGGGTTGGGCAGCAGATTTTCATGGATGAGGTTAGAGTGACTAGGAAGATTAGTGCTTTTAGGATGAGAGCTAGAACACTTAGGAGCATGAGAGAGGAGATGTAGGCACAAAGTAATATCCCATAGAGAAGTTCAAGGGGCTCAGTTGTGCCAAAAATATCCTCAAAAGTGACATCTTTTTAACTTAAAGATAAAAACTAGGCTCTGAAATATGCACTTTACATAATCGACCTTGTGCAATGTTTACATAGGGCCGATGATATAAAGAAACAAACTTATAGAAAACAGATAGAATCATCCATGTTAGAAATCCCAAATAGGGCCCATAGTGCCTGGGAAATGATAGAATAACATACAAGATCACCATGTAATAGGGTCTACACATGGGCCGAAGGTTTCTCGAAAATAGATGTAACATAAACATACATAATCGCCTCTTGGGAGACGGTGTCTATGCAAATAGATTTTTAGGGTTTCTAGGATTTTTATATGCTTAGATGAAGTAAAATTTGAAGATAGATGCTTTTGAATGAATTGTGCTCGATCATAAGGTTTGTAGGATTTACATCGATTCACTAAAGGATGTATATAGTCCAAACGTGTCTCAATAACATGCACTCCTAAATCATTCATTCTACAAGGGTGACAACACAATGAGTAGTAGAGACACACATGTACCAACATATAAGGGGATAGACTTAAAGTTTCTATAGTGAGCACTAGGGTCAAATATCTAGAGGGAAGTGATTCCTACACTAGGTCACCTAAGGTTTCCAAACCCAAAATTAAGATATAGATTAAGGAACCCTACTAAGATACAGTGGTTGGATGTGGAGAGTTATGGATAAAAAATAAACATGCATGAAATAACTGAAATGAAAGCTAGCCAGCTGATATGGATAAAATTACTATGCCAACTATCATCCAAGCACATCAAATAACAAGCTAACATAACACAATGAAGAAGGAAATGAACTTAACTATGCAAAATGACAAGAGATAGTTAGAGAACTCACCTTGTACCTATAGGGTGGTCACTGATGCATCTATCTCTCCTAAGAAGTAACATGTAGAGAGAGAGAGAGAGAGAGATTCGTTATCAAGTGGAGTAAGGGAAGACGAATCATGTCCTGCACTCACTATATGATGACCCAATAGTGCAAAAACCATTCATGAAGAAGAGTGCCCAATCCAATCCAAATAAAATAAAATATGATCCAAGAGCTAGGTGAGTATATGTGAAGGATGCAAAAGAGAAGACCTAATGGTATTCTCAATGTTATGTCTTCCTTTTCAATGAGTTTCAAATGAGGTGAGAATATATATAATACAACATTTCCAACAAGTTATGGAATTTACCAAGGTAAATACAACACCGAAACCATCGCCCACGGAAATGGTGTCGGCCATAAATACTCGAAAAGAGGTAAGGTGTCATGAAAATTGAAATAAATGTGTCATTAACCATGGATATGGATAAACAAGATATAGAGTGATGAGATGCAGAAATAAATTGTGAATGTAATGTGCATGAGACCTAGGAGGACAAGGATACCTAGTGCAAGGAAAACTAAGGCCAAGACCAAATAACGAAACTCTCTCTATGTATTGTCTCTAACCCATAATGGTTACATGAATAACCATTCCCCATTCCCGACATGCCCCTTAAGGAACCCGCTCTAGAAATATATGCATCAGTGACCCTTATTTACACAAAGGAAATTGTTAGTAACATGTATGAAAGATGAAAAGTGAAAAATTAGGTGTATACACATTGATTTAAATATTCAACATGTTTAAGTAAAATGTTTGATTTAACTTCTAGAGTTGAAAGGATTTGTCACTTATAATAACCCCATTTAATCACAAAAATCATCCCAACTACTGAATCATTTATATATTAATATATAATATTTTTTATTCTTCTGAGAAAAGTTTTATTTATATGATCAATCTATGCACTCCATAAATAATATTTGTAATATTAAATTATTACAACTAATAAATCATTTATACATTTAGCCATGTAATATATTTTATTTTTTTATAAAACATATTTTCTTTATAAGATTCATCTATGTATTTCATAACACAATATTTGAAACAATAGTGTATTTCTTATGAGAGATAACTTACTATATATAATTTAATGCATAGGGAAAATCATCTATATAGGTGTGGTCATATCATTCTCATGTCATCTCCTTCTCTATATCAACTATGGTATATGTGAAATAAAAATTTATATCGTATAAAATGGGTCGATTTTAGGAATGGGTATTCTTGACCAAACAAGATAAAATGTGTTCAAGGTGCTCAACACCTTTCTCTAATCTAACTTATATTCTTTTCAATATTGAAAGACCAATTTTTCATTGAAAATGGTTGACATTAACAACCATTTTCAGTCTAGTGACAACCATTTTCAAATTAATGACAAGTAAGAAAAGTAGTTTAAACCCACCGTGCAAAGTTGAAGAGTATGCAATAGATTTTGCAAAGATAAGAGGATAAATGTTTAACACGAATGATATTCAATTATCACTTCACAAACTTCATATTACAAGCTCCCATATAAATAGGAAATATCTCCCCTATAATTTAGGAGGAGGCTACAACAACTTACTAACCTACGTGAGTTGTTTCTAACTCACTCAACAAATACATAATTGTTATTGTTGTTTTATGTAACAACTAATAACAATATACTAACTTACTAACTTAACATTCACCATAATAATAATTACCAATGTAATTATTATTTACACACATACACATGTGGAGCACTAACATATGAATTCCTAACATTCCCCCTTAGTATGAACATGGGGAAAACTTATCTTTGTACTTGCACTTGCTTTTATGAATAGGTCATTTTCATAGGATGGTCACAAACCCAATGGATGGTTTTACATACGGTTCACCACAAACCAAGAATGGTGGTTTTACAAATGGAGTACCACAAACCACAAGTTGATGGTTTTCCATATGGTTTACCAACAACTAAAAGTGGTGGTTTTACAAAGTGGTTTACCACAAACCAAAAAAATGAAGGTTTTCACGTGGTTTAACTACAACCACATCATGATGTGCCAAGTACTATTAGCAGCCCTCATCAATATCTCACTATAAGGAATAACATAGGAAAAAATGCTTACACATTACAAACTAAAAAACTAGAAATGGAACATTGGGATCATGTTCCCCCATCAATGTGAAATTTCCACTTATTAAAAATAAGAACACTGCAAAATGAAGCATACTGACACTGGAACACTGAACACAAAGGAAAGCACACCACAAAAACTAAAAGCAAATACTCACCACAAAAATGGCACCATAGTAAAATGCAACCTCGTCATTGGCCAAGGACAAGAGGTCATTGATTAACCTCCAACCTTCAATGCCTCTAGCCTATGATTTCATGATTTTAAACCAACTTGATTTATCCTTCAAGCTCGTGACACAAATATTCTTAATCTACATGATTAAGCTATAAATCTGACAAAACCACCCACTTATAATGATTTGAAAATAATTTGATAACCATAGCTCCATTTTACAAACCATAAAAAGCATTGGAACTATGGTTTCAAGATATTTACAATGGTGTAGATAATCGCTGGTGATTTCTCAGGAATCGTTGGCAATTTAAAAAAAACGTTTACAATTTTCCCCAATCTCTAGCGATTCCCGAGGAAGTGTTTGTGATTTACATAATTGTTAATGATCACCGCTAAAAACATAATGACTCGATTCTAAACCAACTATTAAAAAAACAAGATCTAAAATACGTATAGGGTGATGATCATATTGTTGATGAGTTTGATTTGGGTCAGTTCTTGATTGCAAAGCTCTATTATAGTCTCTTTCCTACTATGGTAGACCACACGTCCTCCTTTCTTCTCAAGGTTGGGAACTC
The DNA here is from genome assembly GCA_018340775.1 of Taxus wallichiana var. yunnanensis. Taxonomy (NCBI): domain Eukaryota; kingdom Viridiplantae; phylum Streptophyta; class Pinopsida; order Cupressales; family Taxaceae; genus Taxus; species Taxus wallichiana. The sequence goes on from CM031244.1 coordinate 513,504,122, forward strand.
AATCAAAAGCACAAAAAATGGCAAAGAAGAAACCGTGATGAATAAATCCTTTTATTATACATGCTTTAATACGAGTTGAAGATAATGCAATGAGATTTTACAGAGGTAATACAGAGAGAAATTTTTAACACGGATGATATTCAATTATCACTTCAAAAATTTCTATTACAAGATCTCATATAAATAGGAAATATCTCCCTTGCCAAGCTATAATTTGGGAGGAGGCTACAACAACTTACTAAACTATGTGAGTTGTTTCTAAATAACTCAATAAATACATACTTGTTATTTTTGTTTTATGTAAAAACTAATAAATATATAATAACTTACTAACTTAACATTCAATATGATAATAATTACCAATGTAATTACCAATGAAAAATTACTATGCATTAGAGTTGTATGGTTCCATATAGAGCAATTTCTTGGAATTATTCCATATATGAAGCACTTTTATAATCAGATTATTATTTTCACCCAGTACCGCGCACACCATGATCACTATTGTACCACTTTGCATGTACCCAAGTAATCATCCCTCCTTATGTTTTGAGAAATTGTACTATCGCTTTATCATAGTGAAAAGTATTAAAAGATCTACTCTAGATTATATGGTTAACTTTTATTAATTTATTCAAAATATTCAACTTGTAAATATATCTTTTACACATCTTAATACTCTATTCATCTATTTAGGGTTTGTAGAAGCACATAGATAGAAACTTATGAGATACAAAAACCGATTGGAAATGGATAAGATCCACTTAATGTGCAATTTGGTGATGAATAAATTGGGTGGAAGGAGCCACGCTTATGTAGGCAATTGGATGGAAGGAGCCACGCTTTGTACACACATAAGATGTAAGCTTAACATATATTTTAGGAAAGACATTGAAATTCTAAAGGGGGATAGGGGTTTCCCCAAAAATACAAGACCAATAGATATTGGAATATTGTATGTGTCTTCTAGGATGATATGAAATTAGGCACTCACAAAAATTTATTCATGTTAGATTTCTTATCATTGTCCAACTTAGAAATTAGAAAAATGATATAATAGTAGGTCAATGGCCCTAAAGCTCTCGGAAAAAATTAGATATAAATGTGACCTAGTCAAGGTTAACCTCACATGCCTCCTTATAATAGAATGGGTTCTTATGATTAACATGGTCATCATAGGTACCTTGAGATGCATTATTTTCCTCATTATCGTAAATGTCGAGAAACATGTTGACTAGAAGATTTCATATAAGCCCTATGCTTGTGAGTATGAGGAGAAAGTTTAAAATGGAAAATGGGTATATGAAATAAATAATGTGCATAGAAATAAATAAAAACCTATGGATATTTGAAATAAGTAATGTGTTTGAGATAAGGTCAACTTCACCAAATGATTTAACCTAAATTTGATTAGGTGAAGATAGGTTAAAAGGGTTAGAAATAAGCCATATATTAAAATTTATTAATAAAATAATCAACATGTAAATCACAATATAGTTCCAAGAAATAAATGATGAAACAATAAGATACAATTACTTAAATGAGAAGAAGTGGGAACACTTAGCTAACATAAAGGTGTATAAATTAATTTGGATGTGTAAATAGGTTGTGAGACCGAGAGAAACCTAAGGTTGTTTTGTTATGGACAATGGAATTATAAAACGATTTAAGATAAAACCATACATTCTGATTAAGCAAATATTGAATTAAATAGATGCTAAATCTAAATATGTACCAACACAATGATATAAACAATTAACTACATATTTTAACCCAAGCAAGTAAGCTTAAAAATACCAAAGCCTAGTTGTAAATGAAGGGATGAAATACTTAGCTGATTTGCAATGATCCCAAAGGTATGTCGAGTGAAACCTACTAGAATATGAACTCAAAGCATCACACATGAACCCGAGAAAAAAATGCACGAGTGTCGAAAATGCCGTGACCAAGGCGCTTATGCAAGGTCGGGGTGCTTAGGGTGTCAAGACGTATTATGGGTGCATGTGACTTCTCATAAGTCAGAAACCCAATTTTACAAAGTCACAAGATATTTGTTGGTTATTTCCTTTTATCCTTGTATATCGTTGCACTTCACTGTTATTCACCTAAAACCTACAATAAGAAAGAAGCACTCCGCAACCCCCCAAAATACATCAAATCCTTTTAAAAAGATGCAAATGGGAGATTGGACTATCTTCGATCACAAAAAGTGAACTTGCAACCGATTGTTGCACTACATCTCAATCCCTATATAGTTATGTGTGTGTGTGAAGAAATTTTTCCCTAGGTAGCTCTTGTGCACGTTGCACTTGATATCAAGAAACAACTAGACGTAAAAATGTAGATATATATTTGCATGAAAAATGAACTTCCCTCCTATGAAATGTATGTAGAATAATGCAGTCCCTTTCCCTTGTGTGGATGCTAGATGGATGTTTGAATGCTCTTGTAAATGCATTTGGATGCAACCTTAGGTGGAGATAGTAAATGCTTAGTGCTTGGTCCTTTATTATTTCCACATATCTTTATATTTATATGATTCCCTTGGTTGAATTTTATAATTAATCACTAAAAGGTCGACTAGTAAAAAGAAAGATGCCCAAACAACTAGAAAGGACCCAAAAGATGTGAGCAAAGTATAAAGAGATTAAGGATGCCCATAGGGGATGGGGCACCAGACTAGTGTCTAGAAATGAGAAATGTTGAAGTATGAAAAGATAGACTGGGAAAGGAGTATAAGACCAAAAGATGAAATAGAAAGCAAGAAAATATGATGGCAAAGACAATGATCAATTAATACTTTTCTCGCTTAGGAATCATATGAATAGTAGTATGTGATCAAGTAGATAGATACCCAAAGTATGTGTTTTAGTGTCTACATTTTCCCCCACTCTATGTTGAGTGAATTCTTGATAACATAAAGTAGATAAGAGATGTGTAACTAATAACAATGTATATCGATGGTAAAAAGTGTGTCGAGAGACAAGGAAAAGCATGGAGTGATAAAAAGGTGAAGTGTGGAAGCTATAGAAGAGGAAGTAAAAAAAGTGATGATGATGACCCTAGGGTGAGAGCGTATGTCCAAATGTCACATTTGTACCTATTGTTGATGGCGTTTGATGTGTGATGATGTGTGATTGATGTGACTACCACTTCCCATAAGGAAATACATAAAAGACAAGAACGAACAAGTATTCAAATACATGTTATGAGAATTTCGATCCAAACGAGTAAAAAGTATGTAAAAATGTGAAAAGGAACATGTGCACTTGATCCGTGATGAGTAAAGATTGTAGAAAGGATCTTGAAGATGTTATAAAGAACAAGTTTTCTAGATGATCTCATGCCGCTTGTGTTGAGTGCGAGTTTTTAGGCAATCTCACGCCAATTATGCCAAGTATGGAACAAATGTAGGGAGAAAATTCTAGTGTTATTCTCTAACCTTTAATACTTCCCAAGTATAAACACGATCACGGATGGTGTGTGAAAATCCATTCCATTTCAATTCAAAAAAAAAGTTTAGAAAATAAGGTGTAATGCATGCATGTTGAGTGTTGAAGGATTGTCTATCCTTTAAAATTTGTTGTGTGTACTTTTGAAAACCAGATTGGGCGAGAAAATCACTTACACCCTAGTCACAAGAACCTAGGAAGGTTCAAGGGCACCCAGTGTTATTGTATGTGTCTAGGCATTGGTGATTGTGTTATGTTGAGGACCTAAGTAAGGTTCGGGTCATTGCTTGAGAATGAATATTGTGTTGTACTAAGTATTGAACTATGACCGTGACTATTTCACCCAATGATGCCCCCTCGCTTTGGGTATATACAACATTATTAGTAGTATGTGGCCCAAATGAGGACTAGAAGTTGTGCTAAAATTGATGCTCTATATGGGAGGAAGGGAGTGTGCTTGGTGAGAAACCAAGGCACACACAAACAAAGTGGTCAGGGAAACAAGTGTTAGTGTAAACAAGATAAACACACATGTAAAAGACATTGTGTAAGGTAACAAACAAGAAGACAATGTAGACTGTGAAAATTAGATTATAAACATAGGACATCACTCATGATGTCATAAGACAATTGAGGTCCAAGTGGCCAAAATAATAAAGTGTGCACATGAAAAAGGGAAAATACTGCAAACAATGGAAGATAAGAGCAAACAAGAGCAAACAATGTATCATATAACCATGGAAGCAAATAGACCTAGAAAACAAATGTTGTATATAAATTACCCATTATCATGTTAGAAAGATAAAAATTATGTCAAAGCGTGTATAATCTGATATAGTAATGTGCTATGAAAAATGAAACAATAACACATGTGATGTGTATGAATGTGGATGCCCCAAGAGTTTATGTGGAATGGTAGTAGGTATTGTGTTAATGATCCCTACAAGTGTGTAGCAATATATGTAAAGTTTGTGATCACAACTAGAATGTAATTGAACGTGCATGTGTATATATAAAATATAATGACATACGATGTGTCCAACTAACATGATAAGAAAGTGTACATGTGAGAATAAGTAAGAAAGACCAAAGTGTGCAACCAAGATATGTAGTATGTTTTGAATGAATGAGATGTAATGGAATGCGGTGTGAGTGTGCTAGGAGTGGCATTTCCACTTGAATGAGTGTGAATGAGTATGTATGAGATGAGTTTTATTGATAAATTACCCCTCAATGATGAGAATGAACCATTAAACAAGAGTGTGTCACCAGAAATGGTTTTAATAGTGAGCTGTAACGAGATGATCCTCAAAGAGTAGAGCGTAGATAATGAGTGAGTGTAGTGAGGTTCATTTTATATTTAAACTCTTAGCAAGGGAGCATGAACCATGGAACTAGAGTGTGTCATATGGAAGAGTTTTGTGATGAATGTGCACCAAATATATGTGTCAAAAATGAGAAAAGTGTGAAATGTGTTGTGTAATTTTATGTGAGGTTTATGAATATAGTAAGCCCTCAATATTCAAGTTTGAATCATAGCACGAGAGTATGTCATCAGGTAATGATGATACAAATGTATCAAGATGTGTGAAATGTGTGTGAACGACTAGATGTGAAGTAAGAAGAGATATAGTAGAAATGGAAAACACCGGATGATACTAGAAGGGGGGAAAATAAGTATGATTCCCCCGTGAGTGTGTAGTGATGAGTATATTATCTAATAAAATTAAAATCAGGGGTTTTATCACCAAATCACAAAGCACCCCCAAAATGATCTACATGTGAATGGGGCATTCGGTGTGATTGGGTAACATGAGTACTAAATCTCCAGCTGTGGGACTTGTGGGCTTGAGGTGGACCTCCGTAGAAGGCTGACTTCCTCTTCCTAAACTAAGCACTACACTACTCTTAATGCAAAAAAAAAAACTAACTAGACCTATACTAGCATTCCATGGATACAAGGTGAGAGATTACATGAAATAAAACCTACACTAGAAGTGGTGATGCACCAAGAAAGGGATTTTCTAGAAAAATTTCCAGTCTACCAATGAAGAAGGATGAGCATGGGAAGGATGGACATGCATCACAGACCCAATTACATACAATACTTCATTCCTCGTTAAGCACAACATCTTCCAAAACCTGTAATAGAACATGGGGTTGCACAATATACCTGCAAACATGAGAGAGGCAAAAGGAAGTAACAAAAATGGTGCAAGGATAGACAATTAGTCACAAAACATCATTTTATTACTCCAAGCACATGCACAATGCATCATTACACAGGAAGAGGTATGGTTTGCCAATACAATCTTTGGAAGGCCTAAAGCCTCTAAATTCACAAAAACTCAGCTTGAAAGAAGAGGCAAACTTGGAAAAATTGTCTAACTCCTTGAAATAATGCACCCTTTTACATTTTATAAAATTGTTGAAGTTATAAGAGAAAGAAGGAGAATTACTAAAATTTAGGCATATAAATAGTAGGTATGGTCTTCTTGTAACTACACATGCTTGACCTAGAGCACTCCACACTTTCTGCATCATCAATCACACCCAAAAAGGTCTTCACGTCCACGCCTTCATAAATTCAAAAATTTGAATTATTCTCCATTTAATTACAAATACATTTTAAAGTTCTTCGAGCTCTTCCTTGGTCCATTGGTGGGCCCCACGAGTTGAAATGGTTACTTTAAGGGGTTTTGATTTTTAGAATAGATGGCTCGATAAACAACTCACCATCCAACTCGCCGAGTTGGACTGGCGAGCTATTCATTTTCCCGCATGGATCCTTCCATGTTATGTGACCGAGCTTGGGATTACCTCGGTGGCTCTTTGTTTAAACACCTCACCAAGTGCATTGGATATGCCCATGTATTATATTGAATAGCACCTTACACTACACTATGGCTCAAATATCTCCTCGATGTTTCCTCATTTAAATTTCACCGACCCCCTCGTGATTTCTACCGATGACCTTGATTCCACCTAACCCTCCACATTGGGTTCCTTACACTTTAATTCTGATCACCTCAAAATTAGCTCGCCTCCCGATCTTATCACCACATCCCCTATGATTCTAGGCTAGCTCGACACTCTATCAACCCCTTCTTCAATGCACTCACCAACTCTAATGACTCAACGATGTCCCGACCCACACGACATAACCAAGTTTTTTCAACATCCCAACCACTTTGTCACCTCGTCAAGTCCATCAACATGCTTGTTGACTAAGTAACCCGAAGGACCTCTCAAGAACCTTTTCCTCTACACTTCGGAATCGGATTTAAATAACTTGAATCACCCAACACCCAATTCCTTACATAATCCCCAAACTCAAAGTCTGGTCCCAAAGTCTAATTTTTATACTTCGGGAGTTCACACATCGAAACTCTCATTTCACCTTACATGACCGAGCCCCTTAGATTCCAAATTGCACCAACTCAAACTCCAAATTTCAGAGTTTAGATGTCACCATCTCAAACATAACCACCTCTACCATGACATGGCTCTAAAGCTTCTAATGAGCTTGTTGCTTTCCTTTTCTACCTCACTTTGAACCTATCTTAATCCTCCCCGAGCTTAAACACCCCCTTAGGCTCCTTATGATTTATCCACATTTTGGATTTCCATGACTACACAAAAATCAGTCATTCTACACCCATTGTTGAGGTCAAAACTTGTGACTTATACCCCGAGCTTCCTTCTACATGCGTAATCCTAACGAGCTCACCCATCACTTTCCACATGGTTTTTCAAGCCGAACCTACGAGTTGGCCCCCGATTTTCCATTCTTCCATCCTCACCATGCCACAAGCCCAAGTAATCGAATGGTCCCTACATGAGCTTATCGCACCAAGCTACTTTTATCGAGTTCGAACCCATACACTCATGCGAGCCATCTCATGACCCTAACGCCCTACGATTCGATATTCGCATCACCGTGTCAAGTGAGCCACCGAGTTGTGCTCTCCATGCATCGAGTTCTACAACCTCTGTTCTAAAGAGCTCGCCAAGATATTTGATGACCAACCCTACAATGCATAGCCCAACTCACTCGATGATTTTTTTAAGCTTGACTATGCTATGTTAAAGGTAAACCTCCCATCATGCAAACTCTCGAGCATGATTACCATGCAACACCAACCTACCTTCATGTTGAACTATGCACTAAGCCATCCCTATGAACGTGTTATTCTTCCTGGATCGATGAGCCCCCATGCCAATACGTGATGACTTGCTCCAAAACATTCGGCACCTTGTGATCTCTCTCGAGTAAATTTTGATCGGGCCATCAATTTTCCACATTCCCGACCATTATGCATAGTCCATCTCACTTGAGATTTTTCGGGAACTTGACCCAACTAACACTCCCATGAGCTTGTCGAGCTACTTTTTGCTCAATGTCATATGCATCCTTCAAAATGGATTTCATCCCGAATTTTACTACCTTGGGTCTTATCATGAAACTAAAGGGTAATGGAAACACAATAAGACCCCTTAAACATGATTTATCAATTTTGATCATTTTTTCCCGTGTTCGATAAATGTTGGCTCACAGAGGTAGTTTTCTCATTTTGAGAAAACCTTGACCCTCCAAAACCTGGAAAAGGGGAAGAATAATCCAAGATGATCCTGAACCTTCTCGGAACATCGTAAATGCTCCCTAAATGCTTGAAATTATTTCGATAACCCCAAAATCTCTATGAAAGACTTGTTTTTCGGTCCCAAGGTGTAACTTACCCTTGTTTTCTATTTTTTCCCAAGGAGGTAAAAATGGATAAAAAATTTGGTGAATCATAGGGATGCTTGCCTACTAGACACTAGTCCATTATCCCTTTGTATCCATTAGGCATGGATTCATTTTTGGTATCCTCAAACTAATCTGATTCTTTATGATGGATCCCAAAATCCCCTTAAGCATTGTTGATCTTGTTCTACCTTAATGCTAAGTATGAAGTACACTGAATCTTATGATTTTTGCATGCATAACACATTGCATTATTCAAGTATAACACTTGCTAGTTTTGGACATCATGGAACTCTATTAAAATATTAATTTTCTCTTCTTTTGAATACTCTTCCTCCAAACACTATGCAAGAGAAAAGATGAAACACAACACACACTAAAAACTGAAAATCATACATGCTTCAAGTGAAACATGCAAAGTGTGCACAAGAACTTCTTCTTTGAAAACAACACTACTCCTACCCTACCCTAACCTGTAAGCATGGAAGACTTTCAAATAAACCCTAAAACTGGTAGGGAAAAGTAACTTCCTTTTCTCACAACCTACAGCCATGTGGATGATTTGACACTAGACATGGTTGTGCACATGAGTGAAAAACTGACATAGACCCAATATTCCACCCAACTCATCAATTCATCAACTAAAAAAAAAAAATACCTCCTCGGAATGATTTACACAGGGGCTCTGGAGGTGTTGAAGTTGATCCTCAATACCTTGAAACTCATCCTCACATTCCAAAGTGAATGTGACTAGTTGTGGCTCCTCTTTTGGCTCTAATGAAGCCAAATATATTATGGGGCATGGTTTGATTTTTGAATATGCCCACTACTCTAAGCCTTAACTTCAATAAGGAAGTCTAACTGTAGACATTCCTTGAAAAGGTGACTATTTGTGAGCTGATCTTTCCCTTGGTGCTCATCTACGAAAAATGATGTTCTACCTACATAAATGGTATGAAATTTATGTCCTCTTTGTTTCCTTTATCCTCCTTGAAAAAAGGAGTTCCTCCACAATGTGTAGCTCTTTGAGATTGCTTACAACCTCTAATGGAGTAATTGTTGAATCACCGCAAGTACTTGATGTATGCTACTCACCTAGGATCTCCTCCTCTTCCAATTGAAGACAAATCTGATCTGCATTTTTAATCTTCTCACTCAACATGAAACCTGCAAGATCAAACTCTTTCATCTGTATTTTAGGAATGTTAGGGGAAACAATATTTTTTGGATTTCTTCTTCTATCACAATTTCACCAACCAAATCAGGTTCCACAATTGAGAGCAAGAAACCCTCAATGATGTCATATATATTCAAGGCTTCTAAACCTACTCGGTCTCTCCTCTTTTCTTCTTCTTCTTCTACATGAGTAATAGGATGCTCTTGAGCATTCCCTTCCATGGCACTAGGCACTTTGTGTTGAAGGCTAGGTGATGGAATAAAAGAAATGACCATTTCTATAGGCTCTTGTCCATCAAAAATATTCCTCCAAATTTGACAAATAATCTTCCTCTCCATTTCCTAGATGTGTTAAGGGTTCAAATTCTTCCTCCATGGTGTTTTCTAGATTGGAAACTTGTTCACCATAGCCTTATTTATATTCAAACATAAAATTTGCAAGATCAAATTCATCTAAGAAATCATATTTTTGAAAGAATGAAGAAGGGGAAGGATTTGAAACCTCCCATGTTTTCTTTTTGTACTCAAAACCCTTAAATCTACCTTTCCAAACTTTTCCTCTTTTGTTTGCACATGTTATTTTCCTAGAGGATTTAGAGTTTAATCTTGTTGTTGATCGAGAACAATTATGAGAACTCACACAAGAAGTCCGCACGGAAAGTAGGCCGAGGTTTAAGGGAGTGAATGGATAGGAAGAGCACATGCGTGGAGGGGTTCAACATTCGACTTAGCCTATTTTTAGCATGAAGAACTATTTTTAGAAGATGGCGTGGAAAACACCAACAATATAGGGACATGCACACCACACATTTTCTATCTTTAGAGGATCGGATCGAAGCTTGTTTTGCATGGAGACGAGATAAGAATAGGATTGTTACTTCAATTAATTGTAAGAGGTCTATAGATAGCACACTTGCATGTGTGGCTATGCCTATAAATGAAGCATGGCTATTAATAACATGTGGCCTATTTTTGGAATAGAGAAGCAGTGAAGGGCAAGTCCCCACCATATATATATGATGCGAATCGCATAGTAGTATATAGATAGAGAGATATAGAGAGGTATACAACGGGATTACTGTATCATATCCATGTGCGCATTGGTATAGAATGCCATTATTGTAAGGAGCTTCTATGTTTATTAATAGATGGAAGTTATTGGTTGAATCTAAGTGGCATTCTGTGTGTAATCAAGTAGTGCATGTTCTTAGTTCAATTATGATTATTGTTTAAACTTGTTCTTTCATAAATCAATATGGTATGCATTGTAGAATGATGGATTAGTTATGGATCTATATGTTTATTCCTTTATCATGCTAACATCCTGCTATAGCAACCCTAAAGAGGGACCTAGTACCTTTGTGCGCTTAAGTGAGCACTCGGTCTAGGGTGAGTGATGTGCCAAAGATTCGACTAGGGTATTATTCTATAATTCTAGGTTGGATCATTGGTTACATTCTTTGAGACCTCTTTTTCATGTATTTTCAAGATGGTTTGTGATGAAGACATACCGGTTAACCCTAAGCAAGTATTGAGGAGTGGATACACAATCTAGAGGAAGAATATGCACACAGTGTGAGAAGGTGGATCTAAGTTTAACGCACGCACTTGGGTAGAACATAATCTATATGATAGCTTATATGAGATATTTTTCACCATATTTCTAGTAGAATTATACGAGTGGCTAATTGCGTATGCATCTAAGAGGAATTGGAGGTATTACACACTTGTCTAGACACAAGAAGAATTTTAGGCCTTTATGATCTTTGATCTGACTTGCATTATGGATACGTGGTTTGTGGTGTTTTAAACAATTATATTTTGGAATATTCAATTTTGACGTATTCTTACCTAGAAGTACCGAATTCCAGTTTTTTTATATCCTAGAGGAACATATCTACAAGGAATTCCATTGGTGATCAAGATCTTGATGGTAACTTTGAACCGAGAGTAAACTCGATGGATAACTAAATCTCACCATGTGCGAGGGCGGAATAGGTTCGGTGAAAGATGGAAGACCTAGCAGTAGAAAGACAAAGAGGAAAGGCATCTTAAGTATAATGAGAGGCACGCGAGAGGAGATAGAGAAGTAGTGTACTATTACAAAAAGTATGTCGTTGAGGAGAGAGATGACTCATGAAGGATTTGAAGCTCATGTAGAGACGTGGAGCGAGCATCGGAACTCCCCATCTTGGAAAGCACGATAGAGATCCTCCCTTAGCCTCATGAAAAAGTGCACCAAGTTAGACTACTTGGGCCATGGGCGTGCATCTTAATCCACCTAGTGAAATAGCCCTTGCGCTTGGTTTTCTAGTATCTAGTATTACAAGTAATCAACAAGTGAGTTTTGGAGATAAGAGAGCAAGTACATCAATGGTAGGATAGATGGCTTGATTTTATTTGGAGGTGTGTTTTCAAGCGCATCATCCACACAGAACGTAAGCACGCCGAATGTTGGATTCACCTCTAGAAGTGGAACTACCTCACAAACTGTAGGGGTTCAAGGTATAGTACTACTATCAAAGCATAGGGGAGTACCTCTACGAGTCCTATTCCAGCTACTGAAGTGGAGGATTAGGAGGTATAAGTGGTTCTAGTTCGTGGATCTGGTGGTTCTAGAGGCGGAGGAAACACGGAGGTTCTAGATCAAGTGGTTTGTTGGCATAATTTAGCATAGGCATATTTATTATATTTTATTGCATTGTCTTTTATTTAATAATGTGCAACATGTGCACTCTAGTCTAGTGACTTGCATTCAATATTATTATGTTGGATAACATTCAATATTGGTATTAATAGTAATTACATGTGCATGTGAGATGGGTCTTATCATCTCGTAGTTGGTGCTTGATAGGGTGTCATGTCTATCCATATGAGGATGTCTAATATCTATAAATATTACAACTCTTACATTGTTATGTAATTTGATTTCATGATCAATAATATTTGTGAGGCTTCCGTCTCTCTTTGGTCATTATAATCTAATTTTATTCTATCATTTGGTATCAAAGCTATACCATTGTTATCATTTGGTATCAGAGCGGAGTTCTATCCAAGCAAGGTTGAAGAGGAGCACTATTGGAGAGGATCCATTAGAGAAGAAGATCTGCATCAAAGGAGAGCCATTGAAGCATCCCGCAGCCTCCATTCCTTCCAAGCATCCCTCAACTAAAATTTGACCTATCCACTTATTTGGAAGGTTAATTTTTAATTTTTTTAGTTATTAGTCATTGGCATAGCCAATTGATCCAAACATATTAGCGAGAATATTTTAGATTTGGAGATCTTTAAAAAAAAGATCTTGAAAAAAAAAAGATTAGATCTAAAAAAAAAAAATCAGATCTCAAAAGTGAAGGTGTGAAGAATTTGGGAGCAAAGGTTGAAGCGGTCCGTCAACAAAATTCCAGCAAATAGCTCTTAGAAAAAAGGACGTAAACGTTTTCATACAATGTCGGATTTATGTGTCATTTTTTTAGAAATATAAGGAGGTGCACAACTTTGTAGTTTACATATTCTTCTGATTCACCTCTATATGTGACGAAAAGTCTATACAAATCGGATCATTTTTTCTAAAAAATGATCGAGATCCAGCTTAGTAAATTGGTAAGATATCAAAAAATAAGATTTTGATTCTTCTGAAATTTTGTGGGTTTTAAGAAAAATCTAGTATGATGAAAATTTTAGAAAAACCCGAGATCACGGTTTATGAGAAAAGGTGAAAAAAAAGTATTGATTGTTTGTTTAGATCTTGGGAACAAACATGTCAGGCCAGTTCAATTCTCACTCTCTCCATATTTTTATCAAATTATTTTTTTAGAAAATTTGGAGAAATTACTAAATTTTGGAAGATTTCAAAATTTAGAAGCTCACCAAACACATTTAGAGCCACTTGCTAAATTTAGCGAAAAAACACACGTTGGGGGTAAAAACATTTTGGCCTAAATTATGTATTTTGTGATTCTAGACCATTTTTCTAAAGAGGGGGACACAAAACTTCATTTTGATGTACTTTTGGATCATTTTGTACTAATCTTGGTGCATAAAGTGCAAAAAAGAAAGTGTAAATTTTTTATTTTATGTTTGGTTCTATCACATGAGATCTTTGATCTCATAGCAGAATACATGGTGCCTCCGGGAAGCGCTTACAAGTGATGCCATCACGACTACTACTTAATGCCTAACACAGCTACCTAAATTTCGTCTAGGCATCGACCCTATAAAATTGACGGGAGTAATAAGGACACAATACACACACATTTGAGCCCTCCCATCCGTATTGCTTGCACAAACCCCTCTCTACCGTCTGTCTATGTACCACGTACTAAATTCTTTCATGTGCGTTAACACCTCTTTCTGTCTTGACGGTATATTGAAAGGGTGATCTTCTTCCATGTACCAATGGGTATATCGGAAGGAAGTGTATATGGAAGGTTTGGTATATCATCTGACAGATATTGAGAGGGAGACCATAAACCCAGGTGTGATAAGAGCCTTACCCTTTGTCAAAAATTCAGAGTTTCAGAATTTAGATTGCAGAAATGGGTGCACAAGCACCAAAGTTATTCTTGCCAGATTCACAACTTCTTAAAGGAGACAACTATGTTGCATGGAAACCGAATATCAAGATGTTACTTGAGTTTGAAGACCTATGGATAGTTGTAGATGGAACAACAACAAGATCACTTGATGATGGAAGACAACAAGTTCAATTTGATAGGGCCAATCAAAAGGCCAAGTTGATCATCTTGTTTAGCGTAATGGATGATGTGCAACCCCACATTAGAGATGTCACATTGGCCAATGATGCATGGGATAAGTTGAGCACGATCTATGAGGCAAAGAACAAGAATGCCATCCTCAACCTACTATCACAATCGCATACTCTCAAGTTCAAGAACAATGAGAAGGTTGAAGTGTTTTTAGACAAGTTGCTACTTTGAGGGCATCTCTATTGGCATTAGAAAAAGAGATAAGTTATGAGGACCTCGTACCAATTGTGTTGCGAGCACTTCATCCTTCCTACAGAATCTTTGTGACAACTATCAATATGAGTGAACACACAGTCACCTTTGAGAAGTTGGTCAATCTACTCCAACAAGAAGAGGCAATGAACAACAAAGATCATGAAGATGAGAAAGCATTATCTTCCAATCATAAAGGAAAGGGGAAATTTTAGTCCAATCACAAGAAGTCCCAACAAAATCAAAGTCAACAAAGGGACCAAAGTCAAAGAGACAACACTAAGAAGTGTCCCATTTGCAATAGAGGGAGACATGACATCAAATATTGTTGGTACAATTCCTACAAAAAGGGTTCATCAAGCAATTCAAAACCCAATAACCAACAGGGTAACAACAATTCAAATCAAGGGTAGAAAAATGGTAATTGGAAAAGAAAACCCAAACAATAAGGGTACATTGCCGAACATGAGGATGATTCAGATGAAGGACACCACATGTATTCTGCTCAATTTGATGAAGAAACCAAGTCCACACAAGATATCTGGTATATTGACTCGGGTGTAACTCGACACATGACTGGACACAAGGATTGGTTCTACACACTACGTGACTCACCTAACAAGAACCATGTGTCATTAGGTGATGACTCATCATATAGTGTCAAGGGGATTGGAAACATTTCACTACCTCTTGGAAAGCATAACTATAAAATCATAGATGTATTGTATGTACCTGGGTTGACCAAGAATTTGCTATCAGTTAGTCAACTCCTTGATCACAACTTGAAGTTGGATTTTGACAGTAATAATGGAGAAAAAGTGTGCTTGATAAGAGATAAGTCAAGAGGTTCCAAGATTGTAGCAAGAGCCTCCAATGTGGGATGCATGTTCTAACTTGATTTTGTCCACAAGGATGGTCAATCTCTAGTGGCCAAAGACACATAATCTACATAACTATGGCATCGCAGATATGGTCACATCAGTTTTGGCTATCTCCAAACACTTCAAAAGGGCAACATGGTGAAATGATTGCCTACACTCAAGCACAACACTGACAAGTGTCACAATTGCCTAAATTTGAAAGCAACACAAAGTACCCTTCCAGAAGAACATATAGAGCTAAGGAAAGCTTGATTTGGTGCACACCGATCTTTGTGGGCCCATGCAACCAAGTCATTTTGGATGTCAATAATTCATGCTTTGTGTTGATGAATACTCAAGAAAGATGTGGATATATTGTCTAAGAAACAAGAGTCAAGCCTTTGAGACATTTCAGTTCAAAGCACTTGTTGAGAATTAAGTTGGTCACAAGATCAAAACTCTCTGCTCAAATCGAGGGGAATTCACAAGCAATGAGTTCAAGAATTACACCAAGCTCATGGGATTCGTTTACAAAGTCCTCCTACTCACACACCACAACGAATGGTATAGTTGAGAGAAGGAATCATACTATCATGGAAATGGTGTGATGTATGATTGACGACTCAGGTTTAACAAAGACATTTTGGGCAGAAGCTACAAGAACTGCAGTCTATTTTTTGAATAGAGTGCCCACAGTAGCTCTTGAAGGAGTGACACCTCAAGAAACATGGTCAAATCAAAAACCATCAATTGCACACCTAAGAGTATTTGAGTGTAAAGCTAGCATGCACATACCCAAGAAGAACAGGAACAAGTAGGATATGAAAGCTGAGAAACTAATATTTATTAGATACAGTGAAGAAGCACTTGGGTATAGATTATGGGATCCGAAAGCAAAGAAAGTATACACAAGTAGGTATGTTGAGTTCTTTGAGAAGAAACAAGCAGATGCTCTACTCAACGACTCAACAAACATGCATAATACACCTCTTGTGAAGATAGAATTTGATGTTCCCACTGAAGATGACAGTGATGAATTGGATGATGGTGAAAACTTGGATCCACCACAAGCTAATGGAACAACTAAGAAGTTACCTAAATGGTATACTCAATTAATAAGAGATGTAAATTTGGATGAAGCACCTAGCACATCATCCAATCCTAGACCTAGAACTTGCAGTCAAGCTCGTGAAGAGGTCAATTATGCGCTAATGAGCAGAGTTGTTGAAATAGTTGAGCCATCTATAGTTTAGAAAACCCTACAATCAAAATCTTGAAATATGCCATGGAATCGAGTATCGATCGGTGATGAAGAACAACACATGGCAACTTGTCAACCTTCCACCAGGGAAGAAACCCATTGGATGTAGATGGATATTCAAGACTAAGTACAAATCAGATGGGACTATTGACAAGTATAAAGCAAGGCTTGTAGCAAAGGGGTATGCACAACAAGAAGGCATTGATTATGAGGAGACATTTGCTCCCACAACCAAGATCAAGACAATCAAGATGATCTTTGCTCTAGCTGCACAATTTGGTTGGAAAGTCCACCAAATGGATGTGAAAAGTGTCTTTCTTAATGGAGATTTACAAGAAGAAGTCTATATGACTTAGCCAGAGGGTTATGTAATACCAGGAAAAGAGATGATGGTATGCAGACTCATAAAATCTCTATATGGCCTAAAAACAGGCACGGGCATGGTACATCAAAATTGATGAGCATCTCATAAGTCACGGATTCGAAAGGAATCCTTATGACCCCAATCTCTACCTCAAAAAGCAAGGGGGATTATCATTGTGGTCATTTATGTCGATGATCTAGTCATTACATGTAGTTCTATGAAGATGATTGATGTAACAAACAAGGATTTTAATTGATCGTTTGACATGAGAGATCTCGGAGCTCATACACTATTGTCTTGGGTTGGAAGTATGAAAAAGAGAATCATATCTTTGTGTCACGGTTGAAATACACCAAGACAACGCTCGAGAAATTCAAGATGATGGACTGCACTCCTATTGCACTACACCTATGGAAGCAAGACTTGATTATCTCGTTCGATCCATCACCACCGATGAATGCAACTCTCTATCGGCAGTTGATCGGGAGTCTCATTTACGACATATACTAGACTAGATATTAGCTTTGCGTCACTATTTATCACGATTCATGCAAGAACCAAAAATATGTCATTGGAAAGTAGCAAAGAGAATCTTGATATATCTAAAGGATACAGATTGACCTTGGTCTAGAGTACAAGAAGAATGACAACTTCTTCTTGACAGGATATTGATTCGGATCATGCAGAAACATGGATGATAGGAATTCAACATCGAGGCTTCATCTTCTTTATGGGATCTAGACCAATATCATGGGGAAGCAAGAAACGAAACTTTGTTTCTCGCTCTTCTCGAAGGAGTATCAAGCTGCGGTGAAGTTGTTTATGAAGCAATATGGCTACGCCGAATCTTTGGAAGGAATTGGTCTACCACAACATAAATCTACTCTAGTATAGGTTGATGATGAAGGAGTTACTCGCTTGTTCGCAATCCAAAAGTATTTCATGAGAGAACCAAGCATATTGAATTACAGTTCATTTCATACGCAAGCATGTCTTGAAGCACAACATACAGCTCCATTTTTTCCTACGCTTGAGCAGAAGGCAAATGTTTTCACTAAGTTACTTGCACGTGACAAATTCACACTTTTTAGAGAGTTCCTCTCCACTTCATTGAAACTATGAAAAATTAAGGGGGGGAATGTTAGCATAATTTAGCATAGGCATATTTATTGCATTTTATTGCATTGTCTTTTATTTAATAATGTGCAACATGTGCACTCTAGTCTAGTGACTTGCATTCAATATTGTTATGTTGGATAACATTCAATATTGGTATTAGTAGTAATTACATGTGCATGTGAGATGGGTCTTATCATCTCGTAGTTGGTTCCTGATAGGGTGTCATGTCTATCCATATGAGGCTATCTAATATCTATAAATATTACAGCTCTTGCATTGTTATGTAATATGATTTCATGATCAATAATATTTGTGAGGCTTTCGTCCCTCTTTGGTCATTGCAATCTAATTCTATTCTATCATTTGGTATCAGAGTTATACCATTGTTATCATGGTCAAGGCCCACAACAACCACATAATATTTATATGGAGATGTCTCTTCATCTTCCAAAGTATAGAGGCATAGAGGATGTTGCTGAGCATGTGCACATGTGTGAAATATTATGGCATGCGAAGGGATCATGGTTGTTGAGTGCAAGGCAAGTCAATTCGCTACTACCTTGCAGGGACGAGCACACAATTGGTATAGGAAGTTTGACCCTGATCAAACTTGTGTGGATTATGCAGCGTTGAAGGATGCTTTCTTAAAAGAGTTCTATATTCCAGAATTTGAGTAGAAAAGTATCAGTGCGCTCAAAGATATCAAGCAGGGCACCACTGAGAGTGTACGTGAGTATGATGCCCACTTTAAGACACTTTTATCTAAGATTTATTATGATATTCATGCCAACCAATGCAAAATGGTTTATTGGGGGATTTATTACACCATTCAAAAGAGTAACTGTCACATAAGATATACAATGATCCATGTGAAGCACTGGAAGAAGCTTTACGTCTTTGAGGTGGTTGGGAGCATTTCCACTAGCGTTAGTCCATTCTTAGAGGCACGATTACAATTATGTCCAATCGCTTAGAGAAGCTATCAATGAAATTCATCCCATGAAACGCACTCAAGAATTTTGTGTACATATTATGAAGTATAAGGTCACACCAAGGATAGTTGTCCTCGTAGAATAGTACGCTAATTACCGTTGGACTGTGAGATTTTCATTTGAATCATGATGATAGTCACTTTCCTTTGTTATGGCACGATAAGGAAGAATGTATCTTATTACTTTGTAAAATTTTCTGGTCCACGACCCATGATCTCGAGGATTATCAATTGATTGGTCGAGATCCATGATGTTATAGACATTGGGGTACGATAGACAAGTGTAAAAGATAATTCTAAGGGTAAGAATGAGAACCATAATCGAGATCATAATCAAACGCACTATGACATGAAATGAGGGCCATTTTGAAGGAGGTCGTGGAAGAGGACATGGATATCGAGGTGGATATGGAGGATGAGGCTGCGGTGGAGGAAGAAGCGAGTTTCCTCAAGGAACGTGTTATACATGCGGATCCCCTGATCATTATAGGCATGAATGTCCTCTAGAATGTTACATGTTCTTTCTGCGGAAAGAATCATAGCTATGAGGAGTTCCTAGACTTATATGAGCATCTCAGTAAACAACATAAGCAGGAAAACAAAGGCACAGGGATGGTTAGGATCTAGCGCATGGAGGAAAATCAGTGGATGCCCAAGATAGCACCAAAACCTAAGGCCTTAACTGTAAAGATTACCACACGCATTGAAGCAACACACAAGAGAGGCATTGTACTAGAAGCCTATGATCACCAAGGAGGAGGTTTTACATGCAAGGTACCCAGATCCGGCTCATCAGAAGGAGGTTTATCAAGATACCATGGAAGTGCTAAGGAATCTTCAGGGTGAAATACAGTACTTAAAGGAGTAGAAGAAAGCATCAGAGACAGTCCAAACTGATATCGATGATCTAAGAGAAGTATGCAAAATGTTGCACCAGGAGAAAATCATCCCACTATTAGGAAGTTGGTTAAAAGGGAACACTCCGCATGCAAGTATTTAGACAGGATGACACATGCAAATCATCCCCCGATAGCATTGACTATGACAAATAAATTACTCGAATGTTTTTGTGGATGAATGGTTGTTGAGAAATATTCTCGATAGATATAGGTGCAAAGTAAATGTGCTTACATTAGATGCATGGGCACAAATGGGAGACCCCATTGCAGACCATCATCTAATGTGTTGTTTATGATGAATTGAACTAAGGCCACTCCCATATGATTTTTGAAGGATGCATCTATAACTATACAAGGGGCCAAGTTCACTTTGGGGATTTTGAGGTATTAGCACTTGTGGAAGTAGACAGTTTTCAACCTTGCTTGGACACCCTTGGTGTTATGTGAATAATGTTGACTTAAGATTCAATAAGGGGTATATCAGCTTTGATAACAAGGAGGAAAGGGTTGTGATACCTTTGACAGATGGGAAGTATACACCATATGTTGAGCCTCTAAGTGAGGAGGACTTAAACATAATCTATGTATGCACTTTTAGGATCTAGATGTCAATGAGCCATCAAAGGAAGGTATCCTACAATGGGAGGATTATCACTCCATTAATGATACTAAGAGTATTTCTTGTGACAATTGGGCTCATGGTACATATGAAATAATAGGGTGTGAGGTGAAAAACATGGTTGTGCACAAGAAGGGACTCTGTTTTGTTCGATGGATAGGTGGCGCAGTACCTTGGTATACAGGAGAAAAAGATCTTCCTGTATTTTTGAAAGCCATGGAGGCACAGTACATAGACTAGGTTAGGAGAAGAGACATGTTAGCATATGTCTTGTGCGAGACAATAACGCACTAGTGGGTAGTTCATAGAGATAATCTTATGGAGTGGAAGGAGATTAGAATTGCCCTATCTACTAGGTTTGTAAGAAGCAATGCACCTACGCAGATCTGCACTTATAATGGTGATCAACCTGCTCAACATCACATTCAACAGTGTGAGAGACTCTGGACAGTGGGATAGGAAGCATTACCACCTTCACTCTGGGTGCATAGGCTATATTCTACTCTACAAGGATGCACATGCACCTGGTATGTATATGCATAACTACATAGAGAGACTGGGAATTGGAAAAATTTGACTACAGGAATGATCTAGACCTCGACTATTTTTCTTCCCAACCTCCAATAGAATAGGCATTAATATTTTTCAAACGGTTAACCATGGGAGATAGTCAAAGGCTGAGGAACTCATACAAGAATTAATGGGCGAGACAGAATCAGGCGCATTTTGAAGAAGAAGGAGAAGACTCCATATTACTTGATCATGTTTGTCTTGAGAAAGAAAAAGGTAAAATGGTGTACATCGTGGATGATGAGGAAGTTGAAAATTTGGATATTGACCATTCTCGGGGCACACAAGTCTTGGATAGTGTAAATAAGGATACACACACATACCATAAACTAATGAAGATAAAAAAGTCAATATAGGATCAGAGGCTGAGCCTAAGGAGGTCATAATTGGAGACTACTAGTCAAACTCGGAGGTGGAAAATATCATTGAGTTACTCAGGGATTATCAGGACTTATTCCCTCGAGGGTATCATGAACTTAAAGGTGTGCATGAATCACTTATGGAAATGAAGATAAAGCTTAAGGACAATGCATGCCTAGTAAGAAAGAGACCTTACGAATGAATCCTAATTTGCATGGAAAGGTAAACAAAGAAATTGATAAAATATTGAAATATGGAATTATCAAGCCCTTAATGAGTCGAATGGGTTAGTCCAATGGTGATCGATTATCAAGAAGGATGGAAAAATTAGAATATGTGTGGACTATAGGGAGCTAAATGTTGCATGTGTAACAAACCCATTCCCTATGCCATTTACTGAGGAAATACTAGAGGGAGTTACAGGGCGTGAAATATATTCCTTCACAGATGGGTTTTCTGGGTATCATCAGGTTAGGATTACTCAGGAGGATTAGGAAAAGACTAGATTTACTACCAATGGGGCAATTTTCCTATATTGTATGCCTTTTGGATTGAAAAACACACCGTTATATTCTTGTGCATAGTTGTTCAGAATTCAAAGATTTTATTCACAACTTTTTACAGGTTTATCTAGATGATTGGATAGTATACGGGCTTGTGAAAGATCATTGTGACAATCTAGGTTTAATGTTTGAATGATGCAGAAAATTGAGTATCTCTTTAAACATCAAGAAGTGCATATTGGTTACACCTTTTGGAATATTGTTAGGACACATAATCTACAAGGATGGATTATTTTGATCCAAATAAGGTTACATTCATTCTAGGCTAGAAGCACTACTAGTCAAAGTGAGGTGCATGATTTTTGGGTCATATAGGTTACTATTGGAAGTTCATCAAAGGGTATGCCAAAATTTATACACCCTTGGAAGAATTACTAAAAGGGAAAGGTACATTTTATTGGGGAGAACCTTAGTAGTGCACGTTTGAGATATTAAAAGAGAAACTTACTACCGTGCCCATTCTATGTTTTCCCTCATGGGATAAACCATTTCATGTGCATATGGATGCTTCTAGTATGGCCATTGCATCGTGTTATCTCAACCTAAGCAAGGTATTATAGATCATCCAATTTTTTTACTAGTAGGAAGCTAACTCATCCTAAAAGGAGTTATACAACTACAAAGCGCGAGGATTTTTCAATGATCTATGCATTGCAAAAGTTTCAATAATAATTGTTAGCAACACCATTTTGTTTTATACGAGATCATGGCATTGAAGTATTTGGTAAACAAACCAAGATTTCAAGGGTGCATATGCAATGGGTACTCCTATTTCAATAGTTTGAATTCACACTTGTGGTGAAGCTAGGGAAAAGTAACTCTAGACCAAACCACTTGTCTAGAATTCACTCAGGAGAAGAAGCACAGACAATTGAAGAAACAATGCTAGATGCACAGTTATATAGGTTACAACACATACCCTCAAAATTAGAAGACATTGTTGTCTTTCTACAAATTGGTATGACACCAGAAGGAATGAAGGCATTAGAAAAGAAATATTTTGTTATACATGCGACACCATTTATGTTAATCAGTGGTGACCTCTACAAGTTAGGTAGAGATGAAGTATTACATCGTTGTGTATTAGAACATGAGCGCAAGGATATTATGGAAGAATCCCATGGTGGTATTGCAGGGGCCACTATGCAAGTGATGCAACTACCAAGGGAAGATCCTACTCACTGGATTATGGTGGGAGACACTGTATAAAGATTGTAAGGCGTATTACAAGGCGTGTGACCATTGTCATCACCTAGGAAAACTAGGGCAAAGAGATGAGATGCCTTTGAGACCGATTACTAGTGCTTGAACCATTTGAGAAATGGGCCATTGAATTTGTAGGACCTATTTTACCAACCGCGTAGGACTAGATCATGCTATATCATTACTTGCACATATTATCTCACACGGTGGGAAGAAGTAGCACCTACGAAGGACCGTATAAGCAACTAGAGCTGCTAGGTTTCTCTGGGAGAATGTTCTTATAAGATATGGATGTCCTTTAAGCTTGACAAGTGATAAGGGTACACACTTTTGAATGAGAAAATCAGATCCTATTAGATGAGTTTATGGTTGCACACCATAAAACTACACCCTATCATCCTCAGGAAAATGGAACTACTAGGCTTTCAACAATATTTTGAGCCAAACTTTGACAAAAATTTGTGATATTGGAAGAAAGGATTGGGATGATAAAGTGTCAATTATTCTTTGGGCATATAGAACAACTTATAAGAGATTAAACAAAGCCACACCATTTCAGTTGGTGTTTGGCACAAAATTCGTTCTCCCTATAGAATTTATGTTACATTCTTTGGACATTACGCACGCACCGGAGATCTAACTGATAAGAAGGATTTAGAAGAGCGTATTGAGAAGATGATTCAACTGGATGAGCAATGAGCCATAGCATGATGGAGTAAAAGCAATAAAATGCCAAGCAGAAAGCATGGCATGATAGAAACATAAGGGATAAGAAGATTGAGATTGGAAAAATGGTAATTCTTTATGACTCCAAGTTTCGCACCATCCAAAAAAGCTAAAAGTACATTGGTTGGGATCATATGTCATCACTCACATACTTGAATCAGGTTCTTGCTAGTTAGAAGCACTTGATGGAACACGGATACCCAAGGTTACTTCAATGGGGTAGGCTAAAGCCCTACTATAAATAAGTCTTCTTGGTGTTTCTAATAAGGCAATTATTGTCCATCTAGATTAGGTTTTCAATTATGTATTTCCTTAATGTCTTTCCTTCATTGTCATTATGATTTGTCAATTTAGTTGTTGATCTTGTTTAATAAGTGTGCTTGTGTGCATGAAGCTAATTACTATGTGAAGAATGTTTATGTGTAGAGGATTGCACATACTTTTAGTGTTGGGTGGTTGTTTATATAGAGGTATAAGATAGTGGGAATTGAAAGGATAAAGGAATAAGATGCTATGGGTGTGCTTTAAGTCAAAGAAATATTGCTTCTCACAAGTGACCAAGGATGGAGATGAAAGAAGGAACAATATAATGCGAGGTAAGCGGAGGCCATGATAACTACTAGGAGAAGGTACAATGACAGGTACTCAAGCGCAAGGGCATGCACTGAAGAGAAGTCTATGACCAGAGGGTAGGAAGGCGCACTAGAAGGTTATAGTTGGGGTGCGAAGATGTACCATGCGGAACAAACGAATTTGGTCAATGAATGAGGGGATATTTGGTAGGTGAAGGAGCAATAAATGCATCAAAATTTGAAAAATATATATAAGGATGGGATGCGAATTCATTTTTACCATTGTGAGTAAGAGTATTTGAAAGAAGCTAAGTGCGAAGAGCCGAGTGATCGTTTTAAGGTGTGAGAGGTGTGTAACCAGTCATGATGAAGAGATCTGTGTGCAGAAGAAGCTTGTGTCCCTGGTGGTGAAGGGTTTGAGTGAAGTGAGGAAACGAGAGACGAGTTAGGGGCATGTAATTTCACCTAGGGCAACGTTGAATCAAACTAGATTTTGCTTTGCACATTACAAAATTTGAATTGAAATGATCTACAAAGGATTGTAAGGTAAAAATGACACCCAAGAAGGTAGTCATGACATGAGTAAAAGGAAAGAATAAGGTGGTCATCGAGGAGAAAGCAATGAAGGACCGAAACATTGAAGGGATGAAACATTGGGCCACAAGGTTTTTGTCAATGGTTAGCGAAGTGCGAGACCTCCTCAGCAAGCATAAGAGCCACATAAGACTTGGGCCGGAAGAGCTTGGGAAGCTCATTGTGTAAAAGATGGATCTTCTAGAAGGAAGAATGACATCAATGTCTAGCATTGTGTTGGTTCTAGAATGAAAAAGGAGAGATTACAAGGGATGAGTTGGAATCCATTACTATGGACATTCCAGAGAAATCAAAACAAGCACTCATTGAATGATAGACCTTGGAGGCCAAAATAAAGGAGGAGTATCCAGAGTTGATCCTTCAAACTGATATAGAGGATGTTGCCTCTTAAAACATTCTTTATTCATCTACATTATTTCTTATTCTTTTCGTTCCATATTCTTTACTACAATTTTTGAAGATACCCATTTTCGGGGTGACAATGTGATTAGTGTGGGGTAATGTTGATCAAAGAACACTTGACAAAACTCACACAAGAAGTCCGCAGGGGAAAGCAAGCCAAGTTTAAGGGTGAGAATGGACAGAAGAGCACACGCGTAGAGGGAAAGTTCAACATTTAGGACTTAGCATATTTTGAGCATGAAGACCTATTTTTAGAAGATGGCATGTGGAACACACCAATGATGTAGGGACGTGCACACCACACATTGTCTATCTTTAGAGGATCGGATCGAAGCATTTTTCATGGAGACAAGCTAAGAATAGGATTGTCACTTCAATTAACTATAAGAGTCTATAAATAGCACACTTGCATGTGTGGCTATTCCTCTAAACGATGTATGGCTATTAATAACATGCGGCCTATTTTTGAATAGAGAAGCGGTGAAGGGAAATTCCCACCCTATATATATGATGTGAATCCCATAGTAGTATATAGATAGAGAGATATATAGAGGTATACAATGGGATTACCATATCAGATCCATGCACGCATTGGTATAGAATGCCATTATTGTAAGGAGCTTCTATGTTTATTAGTAGATGGAAGTTATTGGTTGAATCTAAGTGTCATTCTTGTGTGTAATCAAGTAGTGCATGTTCTTGATTCAATCATGATTATTGTTTAAACTTGTTCTTTCATAAATCTGAATATGGTATGCATTGTAGAATGATGGATTAGTTATGGATCTATATGTTTATTCCTTCATCACGCTAACATCCTACATATAGTAACCCCGAAGAGGACCCGATACCTTTGCTCGCGCTTCGGTGAGTGCTTAGTCTAGGCTGAGTGATTTTCCAAAAGTCGACTAGGGTGTTATCTTGTAATTCTAGGCTACATCATTTTTTGCACATGCTCTTTTCCTAAAGGATTTAGAGTTAACTCTTGCTCTTCTTCAACTAGATTTGCAACTTGTGGTGAATCAACAATTTCTATAAACATCTCGCATTCGAACAAATAGACCGATAATCATCATCCTTCATCTTTGGTTTTTCTCTGCTATAAAAATAGTTTGTAACACCTATTCTTGAACCTTAACTCTTAATGGGGGCTTGGTTATGAGTGGGAATTTTTGATGTTAAGCCTTGTAGCCCACTCCTTCAAATTTTTGCAATTTCCTCCTTGCTAGGTTCCTTAACCATATCCTCCTATTATTCACTAATATTATCAGTTTGGTCCTCCCAAAATAGATTCTGGAATGTAAGAGGAGGGGTGGGTTAGGATTCAACTGTTTCCTTCATTGTTTGAGGTGGTGGAAGAGGTGAAACTTCTTTCCTTGGTGAAAGGGAAGGGTTCTAGAAAAAGAGAGGGGCAGTAAGATTCATGATAACATGGGAAGATATAAGATGAAGAAATGGGATTGATAATATGGGCAGCAAGTGAGAAACTTGGATTTGAGGTTTAGGTTGAGATGGTATTGGTTGGGGACTAGAAGAAAATTTGAGATGGTAATGTAGAGGTTTCCCATTGATAGGATTGACTAGAATTATATTCATGAGCCTCTATCTCCTCAACCCACCTTTCAAGTTGAGGTCACACTTCAATTATGAAATCAAGCTTATATTTATGCAGTTTGTAGTGTGTTGACAAAAGGCCAACCCACATAAAAGGTGTTTTGAAACCAATATAGAATGCCTTCATTTGAGTTGTAGGTCTAAACTAAACCATGCCTGCCTCTATTTTTTTCATTTTAAGATGCAACTCAACATCTTCATATGTAGGATAGCTTCTATCATCTGCATATTCATGTTCTTGAAAAGTTGCATAATTAGGTGAATAACAAAACTAACCATGACCTTTCTTATAGGGATATGCATGTTGTTGGTTTTCATCATAGTATTGAACTGGCGGTGGATTGTAATAGCTTTGAAGATGGATATCATTATTGTTGTTGTAAGTGAAAATTTCCTGTGAGAATGAATTCATGATTGCACAACTTCATGGATTGAAATAAAATGAAAATATGTGGGAGGAAAATGGATGAAAATGGGTGAAAAATAAAGTTCGCAACTCGGAGAGTGGGTTACTCGGACCAATGGAGTCATCAATCAGTGCTTAGGTATACCTCTTAAGGCTGCAATTTCACTAATCACACAACAAATTAATGAAATAAAATAACACAAATACACACACTTGTGAAAATATAAATTTTTGTGGTCCCACCGAGTGTGCCAAAAACTATTATCACCAAATCATAACACCCCTCAAATGGCCTACATGTGAAGATGGCATTTGGTGTGATTGGGTAACATGGGTACCACCTCTCAAGCTATGGGACTTGCAAGCTTGAGGTGGACCTCCAGAGAAGGTCATCTTCCTCTTCCTAAACTAAGCACTACACTACTACTAATGCAAACAAAAAGTTAACTAGACTTATACTAGCATTCTAGGGAGACATGGAGAGAGATTGCATGAAATAAAACCTACACTAGAAGTGGTGATGCACCAAGAAATGGATTTGCTAGAAACATTTCTAGTCTTCCAATGAATTAGGAACATGAGCATCCAATGAATAGGATGGACATGCATCATAGACCCAATTACATACAATACTTCATTCATGTTAAGCACAACATCTTCCAAAACTTGCAATAGAACATGGGGTTGTACAATATACCTACAAACATGAGAGAGGCAAAAGGAAGTAACAAAAATGGTGCAAGGATAGACAATTAATCACAAAACATCATTTTATTACTCCAAGCACATGCACAATGCATCATTACAACAGAAGAGGCTATAGGTTGCCATTACAATCTTTGGAAGGAAGGCTTAAAAGCCTCTAAATTCACAACATCTTAGCTTGAAAGAAGAGGGGAAACTTGGAAAAATGTCTAACTCCTTGAAATAATGCACCCCTTTTCATTTTATAACATTTTTGAAAAATGAGAGAAAGAAGGAGAATTCCTAAAATCTAGGCATAAAAGTAGCAAGTATGGTCTCCTTGTAATTGCCCATGCTTGACCTAGAGCACTCCACACTTTCATGCATCATCAATTACACCCGAAAAGTCTTCACCCCCATGCCTTCATAAATTAAAATTTTTTAATTATTCTCCATTTTAATTAAAAATAAATTTTAAAGTTCTTCGGAGGTCTCCATTGGTCCATTTATGGAACCCATGGAGTTGAAATGGTATTTGAAGGGGTTTTGAGTTTTTTAGGCTAGCTGGCTTGGTAACTCAACTCACTAGCCTTGCTTGGTTGGATGGCAAGTTATTAATTTTCCTATATGGGTCCTTCGTTGTTACATGGATGAGCTTGGGATTACCTCAATGGATCTTTATTTAAACACCTCACCGAGTGCATTGGATATGGCGCCACGTCTTATATTAAATAGTGCCTTACGTTATGGCTCAAACGAGCTCCTCCACGTGTCCTTGTTTAAATTTTTCCAAACCCTTCGTGATTTATTCGATGACCTCATATTCCACCTAACCCTCCACATTGAGCACCTTACACTTTAATTATGATGGCCTCGAGATTGGGTCACCTCCTTAGCTTATCGTCATGTCCCCTATGCATGTGGGCTAGCTCGATGCTCTGTCGGCCCCTTCTTCAACACTCATCAACTCTAATGACTTGGACAACATCCCGACCCACATGGCATAACCTAGTTTTCTTGGTGTCTAACCACCCTATCACCTTGCCAAGTCCATCAAACATGCATGTTGACCAAGTAACAGAGTGACTTCCAAAGATCCTCGACCTCTATGCTTTAGAATCGGATTTGGAGAACCTAACTCACCCAACACCCAATTCCTTACGTGATCCCCAAATCAAAGTCCGATACCAAAGTATGATTTTCAACTTCGACTTCAGGAGTTCACCTTATATTGGCCGATCCCCTTAGATTTTGAAGTGCAACAACTTTGAAACTCTAAATTTTAGATTCACAAGTCACCATCTCTCTAACACAACCGCCTCTACCTCGACATGGCTCTCGAGATTCCCATGAGCTCATTGTTTCACTTATGTTGACTCACTTCAAACCTATCTCGATCCTCCCTAAGCCCGCTAACACCATTTGGCCTCCTTGTGATTTCTCCAGGTTTTAGATTGCCATGGCTACACATTTGATCCATTCTACATCCATTGTCAAACTTGAAACCTCGTGACCTATACCCCGAGCTTCCTTCACACATGTAATCCCGACAAGTTCACCCATCACTTTCCACCGGTTTTCGAGCTAACCGATAAGTTTGCCCCCATTCACCATTTTTCCATCCTCATTGTGCCTCGCACCCAAGTAATCGAGCTTATCCCTACGTGAGATTACTACACCAAGCTCCTTCTCTCGAGTTCGAACCCATACACCTAACGAGCCATCTCACAACCCCGACACCCCCGTGAGTCGATCTTCACCTCGCTATGTCGAGCGAGCCACTAAGTTTGCTCTCCATGCATCGAGTTCCACGGCCTCTATTCCAAAGATCTCATCGAGCTCTTTGATGACCCAACCCCGCAATGCCTAGCCTAACTCACCTAATGCATTTTTATCTCAACCGAGCTATGTTAAAGTAAACCTCCCATCGTGTAAACTTGAAGCATGATTCTCATGCAACACCAACCTACCTTCATGTCGAACTATGCATTGAGTCATCCTTGTTACAGTGATCTATTCATCCGGCTTGACATGTTGGAACATAATGGTTAAGTGGGCTAACCACCCCTTAATTAATATGGGTCCAACATTATACTATAGGTTAAATATTTAATAATATGAAATATTTATATTTCTATTATTAAATATTCAAACCTTGGAATATGTGTCAACCGACTTGGTTGAAAGGGTGAGTCGGAGATATACTTGATCACCTCATATAAAAAAGGACTTTGGGTCCTCATTTGATATATTAGAGGAATATATCAAAGGTGTGCAAATCAATATTAATTGATTTGTTTTTTACCCTTGTGATTAGGGTTAGTAAGGAGGAGGTTTCTACTAGATGTAATTGGGTTCTCTATAATAAAGGTTACTTTTCACAGTGGTTTTTTACCTTCAGGTTTTCCACTATAAATCTTATGTTTTGTGTTATTTACATTTTGTAAGTATTTATTTAATTACTATGCAATATAGTTTATTAATGTGATGTTTATTTATTTATTCATTTTAATGTTGCATAATATATTAATGTTTAATATTTAAGTTGATTAAACTCGTTGTCATTTGAATCCTCAAATTCCAACATGGTAACAGAGCTTGGGATAATTAAATAAATTAGATCAAATATTTTTGTATTTACTTTATTTAATTTGTATAGGTTTTTCAACCAACTCAGAAGGGTATTTAAAAGTATCGGGTCCCCTTCTTTTTCTCCCAATTTATTTTGCCATTACATTTGTGCAATCTAAATTTTTTGTGCTTTGTGAAGAAGTGTAATTTGTAGGAAAAGAAGATATTGTGGTGGACCCCTCTTCAAAATTCTTGGTAAAAATTTAGGGTTTTTCAATTTTAAATCCCTAATTTTTTTCAAGGGAGATGTAATATGATATGATTCTTACTTTCATTTACATTTGGAAATTATATGGAATATTTCCTTTGTTCTAACCTTTGAAAATGTAATGTGAATTCTTTGAAAGGCTATTTCTTTTGAAAATTTTATTTAATTTTAGCAAAAAAATTATTTAATTATGTTTCAAAAGTGGTGTGTGCAGGAATAGTCATTCCCGAAAGTGGAAGTTTATGTCAGGAAATAGACTTCACAGAAAAGATCAAGGAAATTAAAATTATTAATTTAATTTCACTATAGTTGTACCAAATAAAATTAAATTATTTATTTAATTTCACTAAAAGTGGTACTATTTTTTTCTATTTTTTATATTTGCTAATGCCCTTTGGTTTTCTTCATGTCTCTGAACTTGCTTGCATGGAAAATGGAAAATAAATCTTTGTCCCAGTTTACACAAGCATGTCTTTGATAAATTGGATAAATTGAGGTTAATTCAAATCCATTATTTGACATAATTTTAGGTAAAATCACCCAAAATCGTGAAAAATTCACCATTCTTGAAATACACAGGAAATTTTCATTGTGTTAAATTTGACAGTTGAATGATCGTCACGGTAGACCAAAATAAGGCAGAATGATGGTCCTTTAGATGTCAAATTTAAGTTGGCGATCTTTATCTACATTAACACTTTTTAGAAATTTTAAGTTGTGTGCATTCTTAGGGGTTTCATCTTCACTTCTATATGGTCAAAAAAATTTATGATAGGTCTGGGGTATAAAGCAAGAGCCCTTTATAATGCAAGTTATTATTTGATTATGGGAAGTTAATTAGTATGCATTTTAATGATAGAATTAGTTATGATCAAATAGTTTCTTTAGATCTATAAATTTAGATCTGGTTCTATTAATATTGTTATGATTAGATTTTAACAAAAATTAGTTATTTTTAAAATATATATATACTTGATTTTTTAATGAAATAGTACAAGTTTTTAATCATAAAATATGGGTATTGTCGTTTTTTGATCAATATTTTTCTAACTCAGTGGTGCATTGTATATCATAATGGGGTATGTTTTTCAGGTTCAAGAAATTTGAAAGACAATGGCATCCAATTTCTTTTTCCTTGATAAGTCCCAAATCCTAAATGGAGTAAATTACAATATTTGGAAGATCATGGTCAAATCAAAACTTATGGCAAGAAAACTCTAGATGATTGTTTTAGGGACTGAGCATGTGCCCACCTTTCATTAAGCTAATGTGAAAATATGAATGCATTCTCATAACATACATAGGATGCCCTTTCCATGATCCTACGCAATGTGAACGATGAATATCTTCTACACATTGGTAATATCAAACATCCTAGTGAGGTATGGAAACAATTAGAATCCATGCATGAAGGTACGCACTTGTCCAAAATTATTAAACTTGTTTTATAATTTCTTATGACTCCTATGAAAGGAGATGAAAAGGTAGTTAATTTCTTAGCCAAAATTAAAAATATCAAAGCACAATTAGATGGATGCAATTGTGACTTAATTAGTGAAAAATTAATCTACTTTATTGTTCAGTTAAATATACATGAAATATTTAGGAATTTTATTTCTATCTTAAATTATAAATATCAAAATGAGGATGAATTACCAAATTTGAGTACTTTGAGTTCTCTTTTGATACAGGAAGAGCAAGTGATGATGAACTTTGACTCTAAGGAGAATACCTCATAGGCACTTCTTTCTCGAATTTGAAGTTCAAGTCTCATGCAAGCCCTATTCTAATCAAAAGTTTAGATCTAATACTAAATCTTCATTTTTTGATAAAAAATTTTTACTTCTAAACATTTGTGTGTAAGATTTAATGATAAATGTCAAAAATGTGGAAAATTTGGGCATAAAAAGGAAGAGTGTAAATATAAAAAATATATCCATAAAAATCGAAAATGATTGTTACATCTAAATATAATTTAAGGAAAAGATAGTTCTAATGATGCTCCTAAAATTGTTGCATTATATGTTGCTTTGTACTCTTCCTAAAATTCTAAATGGATTCTAGATTTAGGTGCTTCAAATCATATGACTGGTATTTCCAATTCTTTATTTGATGTTATGAAAATAAATGAACGTGTGTATCTTGGTGATAACTCATCTTTAGAAGCAATAGAGAAAGGAAAAGTAAAATTTGCAAATGGTATTTTGAATAATGTTTTATTTGTTCCTAATCTTAAAAAGAATCTTTTGTCATGTTCACAACTAACTCATGATGGTTTTTCTATTCAAATTTTGAAGGATACTTGGTACATCAAGGATAGTAATAATAATATAATTGCTAAAGGAATTCAAATAAATGGACTGTATATTTTTGATGATTTTTCTTCTCGCATCTTGTTATATATCTCAAAGTTTGAATAATTCAAAACTATGGAATGAAAGGTTAGGACATGTCAATTATCAAATCTTATATGAAATGTCTAGATGTAATCTAGTTAAAGGTTTTCTATGTTTGTCTTCAACTCACGATGCTTGTGAAGGGGTTTTATGCGCGAAACAAAGTGTTAAACCGTTTTACTTACATCTTGAGGAGAGTTCTTTTCACCACTAGAACTCGTTCATAGTGATGTTAGAGGACCTCTTAAAGTAGCTTATTTAAATGGTTCTTTGTATGCTTTGACATTTATTGATGATTTCACATGATGATTTGGACATATTTTCTTAAAAATAAATCTGATGTATTTGGAGAATTTAAGGAATTTAAAGCATTTGTTGAAAATTCATCAAATTATAAAATTAAGAGGCTTAAAACATATAATGGGGGTGAATATGTTAGCAAGGCATTTGAAAAATTATGTATTGATTGTGGTATTAAAAGAGAATTAATTTCTCCCCATTCTCCCCAATCTAATGGTGTTGTAGAATGGAAAAATATGACTATTTTAGATATGGCTCACATGATGCTTCATTCTGTTGGTCTTCCCAAATTTTTGTGGGTAGAAGCAATGAACATGGTAATCTATATCCTAAATAGGGTTCCTACCAAATCTATTCACCATTTGACCCCCTTAGAAAAGTGGTCAAATCAAAAACCTGATGTATCACATTTAAAAGTGTTTGGTAGTCCTGCCTCTTTATATATCCCTAAAAAGAAAAGAAAGAAACTTGATATTCAAATTATTTTTCTTTTGTTTTCATTAAATATGGTATTAAAACTATAGGTTTAAGGATTTATGACCCTGTAAAAATGGAAGTAACTGAAAATCGTAATGTTGTTGTTTTGGAAAAATGTTTCTATTCATCTATAAATAGTAATGATATTCTTAATTATGTCAATATTTCTAATGATGGTTTTGATATTGATAATGAAAATATTGTAAATGATCATGATGATATTTCTTATGTTGATGTTATGGATGTTTCTGAATCTCCTTTCTCCCTAGCTAAGAAACCAAGATGGGCTCAAACTATGTTAGAAAGTTCTAATCCTATTTACCTTAGGAAAATGACTTGAATCCATTATACATATCATGCATTAATGACCTTGTATGAACTTGAGCCGCAAAGTTTTGAAGAAGCTTCTCGAGATGAGAAGGGATCAATGTAATGTAGGCTGAATATAATTCCTTGATTCAAAATCAAACCTGTGAGTTGGTTCCACCTCTAGAGAAAAGAAGAAGTATATGGTCTAAATGGTTGTACAAAGTAAAATATAATGTTGATGGTAGTATTAAAGCTAGACTTGTTTTCTAGAGGTTTCACTCGAAAACTTTGTATTGATTATGGTGAGACCTTTGTTCCCGTAGCTAATATGAGTACTAATAGGGCTTTGTTTTCTATTGTTTGCTCAATTTGGGTGGGAAATCCACCAAATGGATGTGAAAAAATTTTTTTTTGAATGGTGATTTAAATGAAGAACTTTACATGTCTCGACTTAAAGGATTTGAAGAAACTAGTAAAGAAAACTATGTTTGTAAGTTGAAAAATCTTTGTATGGTTTAAAGCAAGCTCCTAGATCTTGGTATGCAAAAATTAATGCTTTCTTTAAACAATTAAGTTTTGTTAATTGTTATTCTGACAATGATCTATTCATTAAGCAAGAAGGTTCTCACATTATCGTTGTATGTATATATGTTGATGATTTACTTATAACTAGTGATAGTCTTGCTTTAATTTGTAAGATTAAAGAAAAATTGAAACAATACTTTAAAATGATTGATTTAGGTCTCTTACATCATTTTCTTGGCATGGTTGTATTTAAAGATAAACATTCTATTATTGTTTCTCAAGCACAATATGTAACCAATGTAATGACAAAGTTTAATATAATTGATTGTAAATCAATTTCTACACCTATGGAAGTTGGAATAAAACTTGATCCTAAACCTGCATGTGAAAAAACTGATCCTACTTTGTATAGGCAGTTAGTTGGTAGTTTGATTTATCTAACTATAACTAGACCAGATATTTCCTATGCAGTAGGAATTGCTTCAAGGTTTATGTAAGAACCTTATAGAGATCATTGGAATCTTGCAAAAAGAATTCTTAGATATATTAAGGGAACAATCAATTATGGGTTGCATTATAATAAGGATGAAAATGCTAACTTGTATGGATTTTGTGATTCTGATCATGCTGGTGATGTATTAGATAGAAAATATACTTCTAGTTATGTGTTTAAATTTGGTGCAGTGTCATTACTTGGTGCAATAAAAAACAACCAACTATTTCTATCTCTTCAACTGAAGCTGAGTATAGAAGTGCAATGGAAGCTACAAAAGAGGATTTATGGCTAAAGAGGTTGTTCGACGAGATAAAGATGAAGGATCAAGGTAGTGTTCCTTTATTCTGATGACAACCAAAGCACCATAGCTCTTACACATAATCCAGTACAACATCAAAGGATGAAGCACATTGAGATACATATACACTTCATTCATGAGAAGGTGCTAAGTGGTGAGATAGATCTCAAGTTTGTGCCGATCAAGAGAGGTTCATTGACATCTTCACAAAACTCTTGAGTGCTGCAAATTTTTATCACTTTCATGAAAAACTTGGGTTTTCGTATTTTCATTGAGGGGGAGTCTGCATGACAATGTTACATCCTAATGGAACTTGGTATTTGTAAAATGAAAAATGCATTATAATAAAGACCTTTGGGAAAATGTAAAAAGACCTTCGGGAAAGTGTAAAAATACCTTTTGGCATGTATATACCTCCTCGGTTTTTTTTTAGAAAGAAGTGTAGAAATACCTTAAAGGCAGTCTTTAGTAAACTCTTTAATGTTATTGAGTTTACTAGTAAACATCTAGTGTAAGCATATTGTAAAGGAGGTCCATGGTTATAAAAGGCTCCTACATGCTTGGTTTTAAGTAACCTTTTACAAGAACTTGTGAGAACATGTAAAACTCACAAATCGACTTAGTCAATGATCATGGGATGGTCTTTGGGATTCCAAATCCTTTTTACCAAAAGGTAACTTGAGTATGATGACGGTGTTATAATTCCTTCACTCTATATGCTAGCCTAAAACCTTTATGGTTTAAGGATTGTAAATCATAGTGTACCACGGAAGGTAATCTATTGGCATATGTTATCCCACTTAACATTAAGGGGGAGTGTTGGAACATAATGGTTAAGTGGGTTGGCCACCCCTTAATTAATATGGGTCCAACATTATACTATAGGTTAAATATGATCAGGTATGTCTCTATAGGTTAAATATTTAATAATATGAAATATTTATATTTCTATTATTAAATATTCAAACCTTGGAATATGTGTCAACCGACTTGGTTGAAAGGGTGAGTCGGAGACATACCCGATCACCTCATATAAAAAAGGACTTCGGGTCCTCATTTGATATATCGGAGGAATATATCAAAGGTGTAAAATCAATATTAATTGATTTGGTTTTTACCCTTGTGATTAGGGTTAGTAAGGAGGAGGTTTCTACTAGATGTAATTGGGTTCTCTATAATAAAGGTTACTTTTCACAGTGGTTTTTTACCTTCAAGTTTTCCACTATAAATCTTGTGTTCTGTGTTATTTACATTTTCTAAGTATTTATTTAATTATCATGAAATATAGTTTATTACTGTGATGTTTATTTATTTATTCATTTTAATGTTATATAATATATTAATGTTTAGTATTTAAGTTTATTAAACTTCTTGTCATTAAAATCCTCAAATTCCAACATCGACGAGCCCCCATGCCAAAGCACGATGACTTGCTCCAAAACTTCAAACCTTATGATCTCGCCAAGTTACTTTTGATCGATTCCATCAATTTTTCCACATTCCCCAACCATTATACATAATCAAGCTCACCCAAGATTTTTCAGAACTTTACCCCACTAACACTCCTATGAGCTCACCGAGCTACTCAGAAGCTACCTTTTTCTCAATGCCATCTAGGTCCTTCAAAACGAATTTTCCTGCAATTTTACTCTCTTGGGTATTCTCATGAAACCAGATGGTAACAAAAACACAATAAGACCCCTTAAACATGAGTTATCAATTTTGATCATTTTCTACCTGTGTTGGATAAATGTGGGCCCAATGGAGGTAATTTTCTCATTACGAGCAAACATTGACCCTTCCAAAACCCGAAAAGGGGAAGAATAATCCATGATGATCCCAAGCCTTCCTGCAACATCGTAAATGCTCCTTAAAATCTTGAAATTGTGCTTGATAACCCCGCACTCTCTGAGGAAATTTTCCAATCACGGGTGAAATTTATCCTCATCCATTTTTTCCTAGGGGGAAAATGGATAATAGGGTCCTCCACCCAATAATTACGGAGATAAATATTTTGAACATTCTCTAAGACCAACAGTGCGTGAGAAAATGATGTATCAATGAATGAGATCTATGTGCAAGAGACCATGGAGGTGATGAACATTGATGTGAAGGAGACCATGAAGGTTATGTGCATCTATGTGGATGAGACCGTGGAAACCTATGTAAATGAGTTCACAACAAAGATGAAAACCTATGTGAAGGAAAGTGAGGAGGTTATTTATATTTATGGATCGGTTTGAGTGGTGGGCCTAGAATGATGTGATGGACTAACAAACCAATGAGACCATGTAGGTCATGAGAAAATAGGTGAGCTAGGAGTAGATTGCACTTTAGATTTGATAATTCATGGGGACCTAGATGCTCTAGCAAGTGAAATGGAAAATGTTGGAGCTCAAATGTGCACCCATGCCCAAATCATAAAAATTTGAGATTTGAGACATTATGGGACTATCTCCAAGTTGTAGGACTAAAACTCGAGATAGACCTCTAGAGAAGGTCACTTCCTCTTCTTGTTACTAATGCTAAACTACTCATATATATTGAAATGCAACTATCTAGTTCTACTCTAACTTTCCAAGGACAAGGGTGAGAAGGAGATGCATAAAATAGAAACCTAAGCTACAAATGGCAATATACACCAAAATAAGTGGATGAAAACTTCAATAAGAGAGAAAATGGAGGAGACAATGATGAAGAGGGCCAAAACAAAGCCACAGATCAAAACCACATTCAAAGTTTCATTTTCACAATGCACAAGAGACACAGATTCTCAAACAACACATAAAATACACCTATGAATGAATGAGAGGAAAGAAAGTGAAATAAAAAATAGCTAAGACATGAATAAGCCAAAAACTATAAATTTTATTACCTGAAGATCATGCACAGATCATCGCGATACAGGAGGAAGATGTAAACATTTACATAATCCAATTCCAAGGCAAA
Source organism: Taxus wallichiana var. yunnanensis (assembly GCA_018340775.1). NCBI lineage: Eukaryota > Viridiplantae > Streptophyta > Pinopsida > Cupressales > Taxaceae > Taxus > Taxus wallichiana. The sequence continues at coordinate 513,542,854 of CM031244.1, forward strand.
CAACCCTTAGAATACTTGTGCGGCAACATAGAAGGATGCTTTTGCATTCCCAAAGTATCCAACATTAAAACTAGGCATCACTTTACAATATATAGAAAAAGGAAGAAGGAGAAGAAGAAGAAAGAGAGGGAAAATTTTAATTCTTCTTCCACTTCCACTACCCACCACCTTCATTTAATTTTCTTAGAAGATCCGATTGTCCTAAAGTTTTTTTCCCACGCTATTTTCCTTGTTAAATAAGGAATGATGCCCATACTGCATTTAATGCTAGTGGTTGGGTCAATCGGAATATAACTTTTTCATGTTGGAGACGCCTTCCTCTATTTTTCCCATCTACCTCCCTTTAATTCATAAAACTCGATTTTATTACGTGGAGAAAATCAAGATTTCTTCAAATAGTATCATATTTACAAAATCTAATCATTTGTTTCAAATTCATGCTCATTTTAGTTGATTGTGGAAAAACATTGTTTCCTTTTATACGTGGACTTTTGTTTCAGTTTTGCACGATTTTTTATCTCTGTGGATTTATTTCCCTCATTTTTAGTTTTAGCACTCTTCTCGTTTTATCCTGCGGCCTTCAATGTGGTGTAGCTTTGTGTCAATATCCACGAACTATTTTCCTTCAATCCGGGTCTTCTTTATTTGCTTCTACCTACGGTTTTCTTCTTCAATATATCACGGCTTGCTAGAACATCTGCGCCTCTTTATATCTATTTGCATAACTCCTCGACTTTGGGTCTTTCTACTTAGACCGTGACTTCATCATAGCCCATCCTTCACTTTGTGGCACTCACTCTTTAGTCATGGAATTATCTTTAATGTAGAGCATGCTTAAACTCTTTGCGGCCCATCATTCCAAGTCCTTGAAAACCAAGTTGTCCAATTTTTGCAAGAGTGCATAAATGGGAAACATTTTTGGTACCTCATAAGGTCCATTTTCTTGCTAGATGAAATGATCAATAGCTTGTGGCATCCATTGGGCATGGATTCAACTCGTTGATTTGAAACCCGATCCAAAATTTGAATTTTCGTCTTCAAAACCTTGAACTATGATGAAAGTTGTGCACAAGAACATATTCAAGCAAAATATTTTACAAAGCACTTAAGGAAAGAAACCTTCACTACCAAAAAATGTGCACTAAAAGCACTTAGAGGAATTGAAATCCTAAGCTACTATGTACAAGATGTAATGAAAAATCTTAATGAGAAGGTTTGAGATGAATCCCATTGATTGGGATTTGAAACACATCCCATCAAGATCAGATAACTCAAATGAGTTATCCACCTTGTAAGTAGTGATGATGTATGGCCCACTCCAAATAGCATCAAATTTGGAGTGTCTTCCAGGTTTATCTCGATGCACGTCCCATTTCAAGACTAGATCTCCAACCTTGAATGCTTGGTCTCTAGATTTCTTTTCAAAACATTATTTGGTTGAATTCTGATGTTGCTCCATTCTAGTCATGGTAGTATTCCTAGACTCTTCAAGCTCCACTAATTTTTCCATTCTCGATTTCCCTCTAATCTACACTTTCAAATTCTAGTCTTTGGCTAACTCAAATGAAGGCAACTCTAGTGATAATGGAAATCTTGCTTCTTTATCATATACTAGTTTGTAGGAGAAGTGACAATTTCTTTCTTCGATTTATCTTGTCCGCCCGAGATCATTTCTAACCTTTGTGTGCCATTTTCTTTGATTGATATCCATTGTCCTCTTCATGATTCTAATCAAATTATTGTTAGTAGACTCTGTTAATCCATTACCTTCAGGGTAATAATTGGAAAACATTTTCAGATACATCCCAAGACTTAGGGCACAATTAGAAATTTTTGATCCCAAAAAAATTTTGTCATTATAAAAATGATGGTCTAAGGAATGCCAAATCTTGTAATAATTTCTTCAAGAAATTCTAGGATGGATAATTCAGTGGCCTCCTTCAATGGCGTGGCTTCAATCCACCTAGTGAAATAGTTTTTGCTATGAGAACCCATTTATGACCCACACTAGATGGTGGATTAATCATACCAATGAATTCAAGACCCCATTGTGCAAATGGTTGATCTACCTAAATTAGATGAAGAGGAAGGGCCACCAATCTTTTCTTTCCAGTGAAGAGTGCACATTCTTTACATTTCCTAACCCACCTGAGCATCCATGAACAATGTAGGCTAGAAATAACCTACTTTTATGATCTTCATGGTTGTAGCTTTAGTAGAGAAATGTCCACCTAAGAAACCATCATGAAACTTGATAAGGATCTTGTTACATTTCTCTCCTTCAATACATCTAAGAAGCACTCCATCAATGTTGTTTTTAAACAATATGCCATCAATCAATACATAAGGAATGGATCGTAACCTCAAATATCTTTTTTTTTTCTTTGTTCAAACCAAGAGGGTATGCACTAGTAGAAAAAAATTTGAATTATCATCAATCCAATTATGATCATTGAATACATTTCTTTCATCTTGCTACCACTTAATATCATGTTTCATCTCATCATTTGAAGACACTTCATTAATAAGGGTGGTCTCTTGAGATTCCACGACATCTAGAGCTAATTTCTCATAGAGTGCTTTACCTCTTACTAACTTTGTGGTGCTAATGGTCACATCATGCTCCATGATCTTAGTTACACATCTAGCTCATTTTTCATTGATCTTTGTTCCATAATGAAGTCTCCAATGTTGGAATGTGATACTAAAATATTTACGCGCTAGCAACAATCATACTTTTGAATTTCTTCAAGGATCTCATGATGGAAAACACCTATTTCTCAACATGACTATATTTGAGTTCATAGTCCTTCAATGTTTTGCTGAATAATGTCATAGGTTGTTCATGTGCTTGATCATTTAGCTGAGTTAATACTGCAGAAATACTAGATTCTACCCCATAGGTATATAGGATGAAATAATTGGTATAATCTAGATTAATCAATGTAGGGGGCCGAGAAATTTCTTGCTTTATCTTTTCAAAGTTGTCCTTCCCCTCCACGGTCCACTTGAATGTTCAATCTCTCTTGAGCATGAGAGTAATAGGCTTTATTAAACCCATGAAGTTAGGAATGAAGCATCTAAAAGTTAATTTTTCCAAGGAAAGACTGCAAATCCTTCTTATGAGATGACAAGGAAATAGTTGCGATAGCAGAAATTCTCTGGATCAATGGCAATGCCTTCTTTTGAAACAATATGCCCCAAAAGCTTGCCCTAGGAACTATAAAATTGCATTTCTTAGGGTTAAGAGACATACCAAACTCCCTACATCTATCAAATACTTTCTCCAGGTGTTTCATGTGATCCATGCTCTGCTTGGAGAAAATAGTAATATCATCTAGGTAAACTAGGGTGAATTGATTATTGTACCCTTTGAAGGCAATGCCCATAAATCTTTAAAGTGGCACCCATGTTTGATAATCCAAAGGAGTTTTATGATATGCAAATGTTCCCCATTTTGTGGTGAATGTGGTTTTATACTAATCCTCTTCTTTCACTTTGATCTAGTTAAAACTAGAATAGCCATCTAGCATGGAGAACCTTTCATCTCCTACTACTGTCTATAAAATATTTTCCAAGGAGGGTAAGGGATAATGATCCTTGAGAGAGGCCTTGTTCAAATCTTAAAATTCCATGAAAAGTCATATTTCACCATTTTTATTCCTTACCAAAACCATATTTTCCACCCAAGTAGAATATTTGATTGGAAAAATTATCTTGGCCTTAATGAGTTTGAGAGTTCCTTTCTCATGAAGGGCTCAATCTTAGGGTTGACTGGCCTTTGTTTCTGCCTAATTGGCTTAATGTTGGGATCAAGATCAATGGAATGATGGATTATGGTTGGATTTAATTCCTTTAAATATTCATAATCCCATGAAAATACATCACTAAACTTATGACACAAGGAAACAAAAGCTTACCTTTCATTCTTATTACATAACTTTCCGAGTAGAAGTTATTTTCCTGAAGCAATCAAACTAGTGACAATCTTCTTTCTTATCCTCCATGTTATTTTCCACTCCTTTTAACTCATCATCTAGACTGAAATTTTTCCAAAGTAATCAACCCCTTCGATAGATTTTTGTTTTCAATTGAATAATTTGATCCCGATAGACGTCCCCGTAAATTAGATTACATCTCTGAGGAAAACTCCACCTCATTTTAGATGAATTGTATAATTTTTTCATCATTTTCAAACACCAGTAGCAAGCTTGGTTGTATGGAATAGATGGCCTAACCATCATTTTGATATTTTGGGCATTCCCTTTGATCAAATCCTTAGTAGGTGAGAATACAAAGCCAAGGCCACCATTTGGTCTCGCATCTTTATTCAACTTTCTAGGCACAACCTTTAGGTTAATGGCATCAAATCCTTCTAGAAAATCCTAGACCCTATGTTTATAAGTTTTCAACAGCTTGTTCTTTGTTGCACATCTACCGTAGACTTGGTGAATCACTAATTCAATGTCCCCAAAGACATGTAACTCTTTGATTTTCCTCTTCTCTGCAATCAAGAGACTGTACTGCACTAATGCTTCATACTCTACTACATTATTGGGACATGAAAATTACAATCTTTGAGCAAGGAAGAACTTTTCATTACATGGAGAAATGAGCACAACACCCACCCCGACTCCTTTTTTTCTTCTTTAACCATCAAAGAACATCCACCATAGTCCAGAAGAACTTTCCTTTTCTTGTTTGAATGTTGCATGTACCATAGATTCTTCCTAGAGAGAATGCAATAAGTGCCTAGACCAGTCTCAAAATTTTTAAGCTCTTCATCATAAGGATAAAACTTATGGTCTCTCTCATCCCATTCATCTAACAACAAATTAGGCATGGAAAGAGGAATAATATCCTCCTTTAGAGTTGATTCTTGCTCATGTCCTTCTTGTATCAAGAAATTTGATTGGATAGGGGAAGGGTCATATGACTCAATATGGTAGGAAAATATGGGCTCAACTTGTATTGTAAATCTTGTACCATATATGGTTCTTAGAAGCATGTGAGTCCAATATGAAGACAAATAGCCACCTACCTTAGCAGTGAAATCTCTAGACAAGTAATGGCAAACATGGGAGGCAAGTCAATGACTGAAATGTCATGGGTTATGGTGAGGCTTGGGCAAGCATGAAGTGTTAACTCAATATATTTTATGACTCCCAACACACTCACAGATGATAAATCAAGTTTTAAGACTCCCTAGACATAAGATTGTATTTGAGACCTAAAATATCAAAAAAATTTCTTGGGCATTACAAAGGTACTATCCCTAGAATCAATCATACAATTATGAACCAAGTGTTTACCCACAATTAATGAAATGTAGAAAGGTGTGGTTTTGATAGTTTTACTTACTTGGTATTCATTCATTCGAAAGACATTGATCGTGGCATGAGATTTTTACATTACTTGATCCTTAGGGATAGTTACTTGAGGGCTTAACATAGAAGATCATGTTGTGATGGAATAGCAAGTGTATCCCACATAGAGACATTGACATTGGTCTTTTTAATTTTCTCAACAATGTTAAATGGAAGACCCACATATTTCTACATTTTTGGCATGTTACTTTATTTTCTCTAATATTGTGACATTTGAATTGGAAATTTTGTTTGGAGACAATAACCTCTTTATCTATGGCTTTTCCAAGAATCTCAAGCGTAGCTTGTTTTTTCTCAACACGTGAATTCTTTCTCCTTAACTGCGACATTACTTTGATTCACGAAAGGGTAAGGTTGTGACTCCAACATCCTTTTATTGTGTCATGTATTATCAACAACACTAATTCAAGGTCTATTAGACATTCCTGCCACTTGGTTGACCGCATAGAAATATTCAAATCCAAAGAACATGAGGTTGGTGTCATTTTTGGTCTCTTGACTTGCTTCTACGGCTGAATTTGGCACCTCTAGCAATGGTTCTTGTTGACTAGAAGAGCCTTGAACCATATATTCTTAGAGATGCATTTCCCTTTCACAAACAAGTTGGTTATGTAGAAGATTACATGGGAAACACCACTCTATTTCTTGTAACATGTGATTTTTGTATAGGAACCAAATCTCGAATTGAACTATGAGTAGGAAGTTCTTACGGGGAGGGATTGTTGCCTGGAAGAGGATCACTTTGACTTTCCAATCTATTATTTTGCTGATTTTGTGCATATATTTGGTTAGGTTGTTGGTTTCTATATGGTTGATACCCCTGATTTGAATATTTCCCTTGATTTTGATAATTTTTATAGGATTGGGCTTTTTGTTTTTCTAGGGATATAACTTTATTTTTCAAATTTCTAATAAAATCCTTCATTTCTTCATCTGCGATGTAGAAGCAAGAGGTTGCATATTTTGATCCAGAATAGGAGCAATAGAAGGTTGAGCAGCTAGAGAGGCGTTTAAGATATAATGGCATGGGTGGTCTAGGATCTAATTTCCCAACCTGTATTAAACTATTTTCAGCTCTGATTTTAATTACATAGGATGTTGGTAGAGTTATCCTCTCATAGATTTTATCATAAAATATATATCGAGTTGAGAGATTTAAAGAAGTAAAGAAATGTACCTTCTGCTATAGGTCTCATGAGAGCTGGAATTTTGTCCCAAGTTCTCTAGAATCTGAAGTTAAAATCTGTCATTTGTTCATTAGGTGATCTCTTGATTGTAGTCAACTGCTCCAAAAGAGACAAGTTGTCTTCTCTCTCTCCAAATTGATTGCACAAGGTTATACACAACTCATTCTAATTCATGATTGAGCTTGTTGTTAAGCTTATAAACCATTGCAAAGCTTTCACTTTAAATGATGAAGCCATAATTTTTACGCCATGTCCATCTCATCAATTTCATGAATTACACATACATTTGTAATATGTTGGATGTGATCAACTGGATTAGTGTGATTTTTTCCAGTGAAGTATGGAATATTATTTAAAGTTATGACTGGAATAGGATTCAAAGCATTCAAATCGATGCAATTATTCCTATAAAGTTTACAAAAGGATTCAGTTGTTGTGAAACCATTCTGATAGGTCTAAGAACTCTTGTGGATTGCAAGAAGGGCCTACTAGTGGAGGTGTTGAAAGAGTTTTGTTTGGAGGAGATGGAGATCTTTGAATCTATCTTCCTCTTCTACCTCTACCTAGGGATAACTGAAAATACTCAAATACACCTTCTTCCCTTATTCTCGACCATTTTTGGATCCTTCTCATGAATCAGGGACACTTGAATCACCAGTATTCTGAAAATAGTTCATATTTTGAATAGAGTCGCCAGATGTGTTACTGCAAAGCCTCTAAAGGATAGAGTCTCACCAAGATACACATCAAGACTTGATAAAACCAGAAATATTAATTTCAAGGTCCCACCAAGTGTGCCAAAAAAATTGGTGCTCAAATGTGCACCCATGTTTGAATCATAGACAATTTTGGATTTGAGACAACATGGGACTGTCTCTAAGTTATGGGACTCGAATCGAGATAGACCTTCAGAGAAGGTCAACTTCCTCTACTTATTTCTAATGCTAAACTACTCCTAGGAATTGAAATGCAACTATTTAGCTCTACTCTAACTTTCCAAGGGACCAAGGTGAGAAGGAGATGCATAAAATAGAAACCTAAACTAGAGATGGGGATATCACCATAAATAAGGGGATGAATACTTTAGCAAGAGATAAAATGGAGGATATGATGATGAAGAGGGCCAAAACAAAGCCACATATCAAAATCATGTTCAAAGTTCCATTTTCATGATGCACAATAACACATGTTCTGAAATAACACATATAACACACCTGCAAATGAATGAGAGGTAAGAGAGTGCAATGAAATAATAGCTAAGATAAGAATAAGCCAAAAAGTAGAAATTTTTTTTCTTGAAGATCATGCACAGATCATCACGATACAAGAGGAAGATGTAAACATTTACAGAATCCAAGTCAAAGGCATGTGACCCTTAGAATACTTATGCAACATAGAATGATGTCTTTTCATTCCCAAAATATCCAACATTAAGATTAGTCATCACTTTATAATATATAAAAAAGGAGGAGGAAGAAGAAGAAGAAGAAAGAGAGGGAAATTTTGAATTCTCCTTCCACCAGCCAACCACCTTCATTTAATTTTCTTAGAAGATTATGATTGTCCCGTAAGTTCAATTTCCCATGCTATTTTCCTTGTTAAAGAAGGAATGGTGCCCATACTGCATTTAATTCTTGTGGTTGGGTCATCTGGAATAGACCTTTTGCATGTTGGAGATGCCTTCCTTTGTTTTTCCCATCTACCTCCCTTTAATTCATGAAACCAAATTTTATAATGCAAATAAGATCAAGATTTCTTCAAATAGTATAAGATTTGTAAAATTTAATCATTTGTTTCAAAATCATTCTCATTTTAGCTGACCATGGAAAACTATTGTTTTGATTTATACGCAGCTCTTTTGTTTGATTCTGCGTGGCTTTTTACCTCCGTGGCTTTATTTCCCTATTTCATAGTTTTAGCATTCTTTGTATTTTATCCTGCGACCTTCAATGTGGCGTGGCTTTGTGTCAACATCCATGGAACTATTTTCCTTCAATTTTGTAATCTTCTTAATTTGATTTTAACCTTGGCTTTCTATTTAGTTTATCACGGATTTCTTAGAACATCCACGACCTCTTTCTATCCCTTTATGGCACTCCTTAGACTTTTGTGGTCCTTCTCCTTAGACCATGACTTCATCGAGCTCATCCTTCATTCCGTGGCAATCACTCCTTAGCCATGAAATTATCTTTTAATCCATGACATGTTTAAATTCTTCACAACCCATCATTCCAAGTCTTTAATGAACCAAGTTGTCCAATTTTTGCAAGATTGCATAAATGGGCAACATAAAACTTGAGAGGAGGTTGCAGGCCATAGTGTGGATGGAAGAAAATCATTGATAGTAATGACTTTCCTATTGTGAATTATTTTGAGACACACGTGATGCATGGATATGCTAGTCTAAGTTGCATGGAGCCAGGAATACCTAAGAGCATGTCACACCCTTTGATTGAAGGTTCCACAAGGAAAGGCACAAGCATGGTAAGAGGACCAAATGTGACTAAAAGCTCGACATATCCATATGATTTAGGAATTGGATATGAAATTCATGTGAGATTGGATAATCGATAGTGACAATAAGTGTAATAGAACATGCACTTATGTGAAATGATGGATCAATCATAGTGTTATTTATAGAAATAGATCCAATAGAAGCACCGATATGTAATGTGTTAGAAGAGAATGTAGCATGATAGTCATGATCAGAAAATTCAATGATCGGTAGAGATGTCTCAGCATGAGCAACTAGAAAATAAAGATCCCCTGATGCAGGAGGAGGAATTACATGATATGTATGATTGGATGAAGATTTAGGTGATTTCTTTTCATAATTAGGAAGAGGGTTGTTGAATATCTTGATTTTATTATTTTCATTGATTGGTGTAGAATATGTAGGCTCCAAAATCTTGATTGCATTATTATCGATAAGATCTTGAATAAGATCTCAAATTTTAAAACATCGATCTATAGAATTCCCAATGCACTAATGATAATCACATTTGAAATTTTCTTTGTATTTACAACCTTTAGGATGATGTGGGTCCAGATTGAGTAGAGGAGGAAGTGTAATAAGGTTTCTCTCAATGAGTTGTGGTAATAGAATATGTGGAGCAATAGGAAGTTTATTAAATGTACGTTTAGGCACTTTCTATTAAATATTTTCAGGATTAGATATAGCATTGATAGTAGCCTTAGCTTCAATAGGTTTTGTAGATGGATTGAAAGGTGATTTTCTTTGAAAACATGCCAAAGATGAAGCTTGATCATGATATTTAAGCTTTCCTATAGATAGGAGTTTAGTTTCACACAATTTAAGAGTATGACATAAATGATCGAATGAAGGAAATGTCTAAAAGATAACACTCTCCTAGAGAGGCGATAATAGAATTTGACAAATAAATATTGAATTTCGGATCTCAAAGCACATTATACATCTTAGCTAAGTTGTTCTTATAGTGTAAGACATAATCTACTAGATGTTCGTTAGATCCTTGTTTAAGTTGTGTGAGTTGAGCATAGGATATCTTAGAGATGATATTAATAGAGAAGTGAGAAAAAAAAGCATCAAATAAATGCATAAAATATGTTCTTGAGTGGCAAGTAGATAGTAGAACTAATGCCTTGCATAATCATGAAGACTTATAGGAAAGAGATTAGCTAAGAGAGTATGATCATCCAAAAATCTAGACAAGCCACATGAAATGCTTAAAGATTCTCTTTAGGGTCATCATGAGAACTGAAAATGGGGAGCTTGGGAGAGACAAAATTAGGGGAAGTGCATAATCGGAAATGGTGGGTGTATAAGGAGTATGAACTAACAAAGTGAAAACCATAGATGGATATGCACAAGATGTACCATGTTGCAATTAATGAATTTGAACTTGAAGATCTTGATAAAGAGAAGCTAAGTCTTGAGTGTCGGTAGAAGAGACTTGCCACGTGTGAGATACAAGGGGTGGAGTGAAATGGTTAGTGGCAGTAGGAACATAAACATGAATGGTAGAAGTAGGTAGAAGAGTGGAAGTAGGTGGTTGAGTAGTGATTGTCATACAAGCGAGGATGGATGAGGTTTCATTGAGATCCACAAGATTGGTGGCCTCCTCATGAGCAGTGAATAAAATCAAGTCTAGATCCTAAGGATGCTCAAAAATATGAGCATTTAGGTCATGAAGATCATCATTGGTGAAGGGTACAACCATGATGAAAATAAAACAAGACTCCTAGAAGCAAAGGTGGGATCGAGCATGGGGTTCACCAAATGATTAAGCAAATATTGAATTAAATAGATGCTAAATCTAAATATGTACCAACACAATGATATAAATAATTAAGTACATATTTTGACCCAAGCAAGTAAGCTAGAAAATATGAAACCCTAGTTGCAAATGAAGGGATGAAATAATTAGTTGATTCACAATGATCCCAAAGGTATGCCAAGCTTTGAAAACTACTAGAATATGAACTCGAGCACCACACACAAACACAAAAAATGTAGGAGTGTCAAAAATTATAGGACCAGGGTGCCTATATAAGGTCAAGGACATTAGAGACCTATTTTGGGTGTCTGTGATTGCTTAGAATCTATGAAACCCAATTTTACAGAGTCATGATAGGTTCGTTGGTTATCACCTTTTTCGGATGTATGTCGTTGCACTTTATTATTATTAACCTTAAACCAGCAATAAGAAAGAAGCACTTGAAAAACCCCAAACTACATCAATTCCTAAAAATAAATATGCAAAATGGGATTTTGAATTGTCCTCGGTTGTCAACAAAGTTAAATTATGACCGATTGATGCACTACATCCTGATATCCCATGTAGTTTTAATTGTTTGTGTGAAGAAATTGTGCTCTAGGTTGCTCTTGTGCACATCACACTTGATTGAGAGCAATATCTAGATGTATAAAATGTAGATAGATGTGTGTGTGGAAAAATGAGATTCACATCCTATGAAGTGTATTCAAAATAATGCATCCCCTTGCCCTTGTGTGGATGCTAGATGGATGCTTGAATTATCTTGTAAATGCCTATGAATGTAACCTTAGATGGAGATGGTAAATTCTTAGTGCTTGGTCCTTATTATTGCCATATAGCTTTATATTTATTTGATTCACTTTGTTGAATTTTGCAATTCATCACTAAAATGCCTAATAGTAAAAAGCAAGATGCCCAAACAACTAGAAAAACCTAAAAGATGCGAGCAAAGTAAAAATAGGTCGGGAAACCCGAGAGGGGATGGGGGTGCCTAGGCATTGGCATCCTAACTTGTTGTTGGTGTCTAGAGTGAGTAATGCTAAAGTATGAAAAGACATATTAGGATATAAGGAGTATAAGACCAAAAGTTGAAACAAAAAGCAAGCAAAAATGGCCAAAGACAGTGATCAATTAGTACTTTTCTCATTTAGGAATCATATGAATAACAATATGTGATCGGGACTAGATAGATACCCAAAGTGAATGATTTAGTCTCTACACATTCTAAGACTATAACAGAGTACAATATATCCCAATTTTTATAGTCTCAATACCCTTTGTGTTGGGATTCTACAAATTTGGGTGTTCATCGAGTGAATGAAACTATGTTTCACTATCATAGATTAGGGTTTTCAAAAATGCATAAAATACCCGTAATGAATTGGAATAAGTATTAAAACCTAGATAATTGTAATAAAATTCATGTTACACATTTAAATTAAAAATGAGAAATTTGAGTGTGGTGAGGGTGGATTGACCCTAATATTCAAGCCTTGTTGAATTGATTTAAGAACCACACTACACCCCATCAAGCGGGAGAAAACTTCACATGGTTATCCTAGTGTAGGTACAAATGTGACTTCAAAAATAATCCAAACCCCTAATGTATCCTAAGATATCTTGATACAAATATAGAAGGTTTGGCTATAAATATATATAAGAGTGTATACTTCATGATTGTGTAAGTGTATGTATACTTAACATGAATTATCTTAATATTTTTGGTGTTTGTTTGGCAATGTGCAAACTTAGCTTAATTTGGACCATGGATTGTCTTATAGAGAGGAAAACTACAATAATTAGCTATTTGATTACTTCATACCTAATGTGTATGATTCTCCTAAGGATGTGATGATATTTAGATGGATAGAGGAGAGCTTGATAGTGATTTGGAATTGTATTTGCATTAGTATTCCTTCAAAGTGTTGGGAGAGCTCAAATTTGAATTAGTTTTTCTTATATAGGTGACTGTGATTACTAATTTTCATTATAAGTTACAATTTTCTAATACCAATAACACTATTGAGTATGAATCTCTTCTTCTTGGCCTAACAACAAGTAAAGAGAAGAATCACGAATGTTCATGCACAAGGGGATGCATAAGTTAATCAAGAAAATGTTCATTTAAAGTCAAAAATGATAATTTAAATCATTATCAACATAAAGTGTGGATTCAATTGAACTCTTTGATGTTTTCTCGAGTTAATGTGGTAACAAGAGATAATATTTCCATAGTAGATGCCTTGGAAATTTCAAGTTCTTTACTAATTCCTCATCCGGACTTCACCAAGAACAAGTACATGATTGATATGATTTTTAGGCCCAGATATCTTGGATAATGTAGATAATTTTCAGGTTTTCAATGATGATCATCATCTCATTTCCTTTCTTGAGCTAAAGGACAACTTTAATCAATTATATTTTGAAGGTAGTGAAGTTGGTTACTGGGAGTCAATTTTGTCCACAACCAAGGAAGGTATTAAATCTGAATCTGATCAGGATGGGTGTATCAAGCTGAAAGGTAATAAAATAACTAAGGGTATTGTAAGTCTAGAATATTTATTTGATAAACAAAATCGATATGTCAAGATAAAAATATCACAGATTACAAATCAATCATCTGAATATGAAAAGGTAAACTTGGGAAATGATGAAGAACCTAAATTTGTTAATATAGGGAAGTGTTGTTTCTTGAAGAAAGGAAGAAGCTAGTTGAATTGTTAAAAAATACATATATGTGCTTGCATATTCATACAAATATTTGAAGACTTTTAAGCCAAGAGAAATGCAGCACTATATTCCCTTGAAGCCAAGCATTCAACCTTTTAGGCAAAAACAAAGACAATATAATCCTAAGATTGCAGGCATAATTTATCAAGAGATTCATAAATTGTTAAGTGCTAAGATTATTTTTTCATTCATCATTCATCTTGGATTGCCAATATTGTTCTTGTACAAAACAAGAATGGGGAAATGAGGATTTGTGTAGATTTATGTAATCTAAATCAAAAAATTTTTAAAAGGATAATTATCCTCTTCCCATGATGGATCAAATTCTACAAGTCATGACAGGTTTGGAGATGTTATCAATTCTTGATGGATTCTCGGGTTATAACCAAATTGGAGTAGATATACAATATCAACACAAGACCACCTTCATAACTCCTGGGGTACCTTTGATTATTAAGAATGCCATTTTGTCTCATCAACACATGTGCTAATTTTCAAAGAGCTATGGATTTAGCCTTTGGAGATCTTAAAAACAAGTGTATTTTTGTTTACTTGGATGATCTTATCGATTTCTCTAAGAGCAAGGAAGATCACTTTTAGCACCTCAATCTCATTCTCCAATGATGCAGAGATCATGACATATCTCTCCATCCCAAGAAATCTATTTTTGAGTTACAGAAGGGAAATTTTCTTGGGCATATTGTCTCAAGGCACAAAATCAAGATAGATCTAGAAATAGTGCATAGTATTTAGAGGATTGGTCTTCCTACAAGTAAGAAAGGATTTCACTCTTTCTTTGGTAAAATCAATTTCCTCAGGAGATTCATTCAAGATTTTACCAAATTGAATCAAAGTATAGCTAACATGATGAAAGAGAAGCAATACTTTCACTAGAGTTTAGAGGGAAAGAAATATTTTGATGAGATAAAGAAGGCCATTACAAGAACTCATGTTCTAGTTTTCCATGATTTCAACAAAGACTTCAACATTTATTGTTATGACTCAGAACACACCCTCTCTTCCATCTTAGTTTAGAATAATTTCAAATTGAAGTGCCATTTTATTTTATGATCTATGTTCCTAAGTCTCATGATTTGAAATATTCTCGTATCAAAAAGCATGCTTTCATTGTAGTCAAGGTTGTTAAACAATTCATATTTTATATCCTCAATTCTCATTCCACTTTTTTTTTGTCCGATTACGCTTTTGAAATATCCTAACTCAATAAGAATTTGGGTCCAAGATGGGTAAATGGGTTTCAAACATTCAAGAGTGTGATCTAGATATTGTAGACACTAAATCACGCACTTGGGTACATTTCTAGGTCCTAATCACATATTACTATTCATATGATTCCTAAGTGAGAAAACTAGTATTTGGCCTCTTTTCTTGCTTTCTTTCTTTCTCTATGGTCTTTCACACCCCACTACCCAGTTTGACCTTCACTTCTTTATATTTCTTATCTCTAGACACAAACTCCCACCATGATGTCGGCACCCAAGCACCCTCATCCCCTTTAGGCATCCCAAACTTCTTTGTATCTTACTCACCCCTTTTAGGCCTCTTTTATCTTTTGGGCATCTTTTTTTCTTATAGGTCGGCCTTTTAGTTGTCAATTATGAAATTTAACCAAGGGAATCATATAAATACAAAGCTATGTGACCATAATAAAGGACCAAGCTCTAAGCATCTACTATCACCACCTAAGGTTGCATCCAAATGCATTCTAAGAGCATCAAAGAATCCATCTATAACTCACTCAAGGGACAAGGGACTACATTTTTGCATACACACATAGGAGGGGAAGTTCATTTTTCCATACACACATCTACTTACATTCTACATCTAGAATCTACTACTTATTATCAAGTGCATCTTACACAAGAGCCTCTTAGGGCACAATTCTACACACACACACACACACACAGAACTACATGGAGTATGAGATGAGAGAGCAGAGAGAGACTACATGGAGTATAAGTTCACTCATAAGTTTATTTTTAGTGATTAGTATAACTCCCCATTTGCATCTTTTTCTTTTAGGATTTTATTTTTTAGGTTTTATAGGAGATCATTTGTTTTGTAGGTTATAGGTGAACTATATGGACATAGTGAAACATATAGGTGATCAACAACGTGAATATTAGTGACATTTGTGTAACACCAAAAACTAGATCTTGAGATCTTGTGAGGTCAAAAGTTCTTATCAATGATCTTTAGCACCTAGGTGCCCCAATCTTGTTCGAGGCACCCTAGTTCAAGCTAATCCGACGATTCCAAGTTTTTTTATGTTCGGTTGCGATAGTCTCCTCCTCTTGTTTACCGATTTTCTATTCCGACATACTTTGGGATCAAGTGAAATATCATCTAAGTATTTTGTTCCCTCTCTTTCATCTAGGGTTTCAATTTCCATTTTCTTATTTCATGTGTCATACATGTGCTTTAGTGAATATTTATTATACGTGAATACTCTGCAATATCCTTAAACGTTTAGAATTTATATGCCATTTTTTTTTAAATCGGATATCAAGTGAACTCAACTGGTTTGAGGATGGATCTATGTCATTTGATTACATAAATTTCAAAGGAAAATTCAAGTAATAGTGAACATGCTGAAATGCCCATTGTTCTATTCCTAAGTTCCACAAATGAATGGTATTCCAACATTTCCCACTTTCTCACATATGGGGAATGTCCCACACATCTTAATGCCAAGGAGAAAAGAGCCATTAAACTTTGAGTTGCAAGGTATGTTATTTGGGACAATTCTCTTTTCAAAAAAGGGATTGATGGTCATTTCTTAAGATGTGTGGATAAGGAGAAACAAAAGAGGTTGTTAAGATCTTATCATGATCAAGCTTGTAGAGGAAATTTCTCTTATTTCATGATGGTTCACAAGATTCTGCATGGAGGTTACTATTGGCCACCCTTGTTTAATGATGCAAATAAATGGGTCTCAAAGTGTGAAGCTTATAAGACCTTTGTTGGATGACCTTAAGTTGAAAAATCTTCCATTGAAGCATGTTATGATTGAGGAACCTTTAAACAATAGGGATTAGACTTCATTGGAACTCTCAATCCAAACTCCATTGCAGGAACACCCATGTTTTGAATTCAATATATTATTTCAAAAGTGGGTGGATGCATCCATGTCAAAAAAACAACTTCTAAAGTTGTTTGTAACTTTATCAAGGAGAAAAGTTTGATTAAATTTAGAGTTCCTAATGAAATTGTAACAGATAATTGTCCTAAATTTTCATCCTGTGAGCTCATAATTTTTTTTTATGGATATGGAATTTCCCTTTCACACTCTTCATATTATTACCCATAGGGAAATGGGTAAGCTAAATCAACCAACAAAAATTTGGTAACTATAGTTGGTAAAATGGTTGATGAATCACAAAGGAACTAGCATAAGAAGATGTATGATGCTCTTTGTTTTGATAGTATAATACCCAAGATATCTATTGGAATGTCTCCATTTAATCTAGTTTATGGGATGGATTTCCAGATGTTGGTTACTCTCTAGTTATAAACCTTGCATTTGGATAAGGCCATTGAAGATGAACCATTCAAGGATGCTCTAGAGAAGACGATTATGTATTTACAAAATTTATAAGAATAAAGGAATCATGTTTTTGATCACATATTAGATCATCGAGAAAAGATCAAGCAAATTTTTGACAAGAAATCCAAGTCCCGTGACTTCCAAGTTGGAGATATTGTTCTAGCTCTGGTAAAAAGGAGAGAACCTCATGAGAGCCATGGTAAGTTTGACTCCCTTTGGCTTGGTCCATTTTAAATTCAACACATTTTTGGTGAAAATTACTATTACTTTTCCCGTATGGATGTGACTTCTCTCCCATTTTCATATAGTATCTCAATTTGTACAATTATTGAGTGGGTTTCGGTCCTTTGTACATAGTTATTGTTTGTTTTTGTTTTTGGTTGTGCCTCTCTGTGTGTCTATTTTTCTTCCCCTTATTTTGGTTCTTTTCTATGTATATGTGTATATTCTTCTCAATGGATATGCACTAGTCTATGAAACCATGAGATTCTAGAGTTCTTTTCTTTACCTTGTTTGTACTTTGTGTTAATCCAATTCAAGCCCCAAAAAGAGCCAACTGTTGTCATGGGACTGAAAATGTGAAATTTTCAAAAAAATTGTAATTTTAGATAAGTATTTTCTCCTCTTAGTTGTTTTTCTTTATGATTGTCAAGACTAAGGGAGAAATTTTAAAAGATTTAGTCATTTTTTAGTTGATTTTGGCCTAATCGATGTATCGGTTATTTGAGGAATAGGAGGAACTACTCCCTTATTCCTCTTATTCCTCACATCACCGCTTTATCCACTAGCTTTGACTTGATCGGTAAATCGATAAGTTGGGTACTAAGGTTACAAGCGTAACCATTCATTGCTTCCTCTTGTTCTCTACTTCTCCACCTTTGCGATTAACTACATCTCACCATACTAGTTGGTAAAATTGTAATTCTCGATTAATGTTGGAACCTTTATCACTTTGTTATTTTGGGATTTTAGTTCACTAATTTTCTGCTCTTCCCGACTCCCCACACTCTAATCAAATGAATTGGGTATATCGGGTATTGCGGGTACTTGAGGAACTTTTCCTCTGGGCCTCTCGGTTCTTCTGGAACCACAATTTCTCCACTTTGCATTTAAATGGATTGTATAAGGTGTGTTACACCATTCCACTTGCCCCGATATATCGGATGTAAACAAAAATAGGGGTGGAGTTTGTGATTAATATGTTCCATTGGGTCTTTAAACACCCTACTCATTATTTGTATGTTAAAATGAAGAAATTAACGCCAATCCCGAGCCCTATATAATATTTTACCCATTCATTTTCTTCACTTTATACCTATTATGTCAAGTTTTCACTCTACCTTTTCCCCCATGTGTAAAGTGCATTTTCACTCATAACTCATTGATTTTTCAACCAAATTTTAAAACTCAAGTTGCGTTGAGACCATTGAGTAGGCACCTTCATCTACATATAGAAGGTGAGTAATTTTGCACTTTTTATCCACTTGATAGTTGTTTGGGGTTTTGAGTTCTTTCCCCATATATTCTTTAAAACCCACTTTGCATAATCATTGTCTTTCCTGAATCTTACCCATTTATCCACCATGAAGTTCCAATATGTTGGATATGAGCATATCTCCTCCCAGAAACCTTTGTCACTAAGAGATAGAGATAGTGATATAAATAATATAAATTTAGAAGATTTTTGGGCTAGGATGAAAGATGACAACCCAACCTTGTTGATCTAATCTATTATGAATAGTGGATTGATGCATGCAACAAGGTTTCCTACCTCGATTTAGTATACTTACATAGTCCTAGCATGTGCCTCTAGTTTTGATCCTCAAACCAAAGAGTTAAAATATCCTCGGGAAAATTATTGCTCAATTGGATGCTCATCATATTAACCTGGCCTTGGGTATTCCCACCTTTGAGGACTCCAAAGTCTTAACCAAGGTAGAAATTCAAAGGGAATATGACCTCACTCCTGTCAAATATCAATTAATGATTGTTAAATCTTGGCTAAGAGATAAAGGAAAGGTCCATCCAAACTACCCAAGGCCCTCTACAAATTGAATTCTTGGAGGAGTTATCTGATATGATAACATTGTTTGCAAGGGTGATGGGTTTTCCCTCAACTCAAGAATTTCATAATTGGATGAGTGTTTATATCAACTTAATTTGTGAAGGTACACAACACTTGAACTAGGGAGAGATCATTTGTGAAAATTTAACTCAACAACTCACTTAGGTTCATCAAAATAAAACATTTTATATGACCTCCTACTTGATGTATACTATAGCTAGATATAGAATATGGATTGGCTTGTTAGGTCAAGATAACAGGAAAAATCTGGCCATATATGATTTCTATAACCAACTTACCTATGAAAAATAGTAAGAGCCATCATAGGAGGGTCAATGATGCCTTCACAATGTTTTTGGTGAGATTGCTTGAAGGAAATGTAACAAACAAGGTATCTTAGGAAGAAAGGAAGTTGATTCTAGTATATGGTAGTTTTTTCATAGAAATCTAGAAATTCTCCTACATCCGAACAACTAGATTTGAGGGAGCACCATATAAGCTTCTGATATATTGTAGTGATAAAACTATTCTAGTTGAAATTTGTAGATGATTGGATATCCTTTATAGGACCTGCGAGGATAAGAAAATATCTGGTATATGGAATGAAGCCTAGAACACTCAAGAAAGCTTCAAATCTTTCCAAAATTCAACAATGAACCATCATTTTAGAGCTAAACAAGAACTATCTCTTTGCATGCATATATAAACTTGAAATAAACATTCAAACCCTAACATATCTAGATATTTCTCTACTCCATGAAAGCTATGAAAGATGAACCTATTAAAGCTCCTAGCAATCAGTTATGCTTGTTTGATAATCAAGGGTTTGAGAGTGAGATCTCACCATTAATGGCTTTTAAGGCCAATGGTTCATCCCATTTACTCAAGCTTGATGTTTAGAAATGCAAATGGTTAAAGCAAAGATAGCTCAAATGATAATGAAAACTACTAAATCTAAAGATGGCATAAGCTAGTCTAAAAATGGAGGAGTGTTCTTAGCAAAAAAGGGGGAGGGGTATGCTTGTATTTATAGGTTTCTAATCCTAGGAAGAGGAAAGGGATGTTTTGGACTCATGTGGGACTAAAGTCCAAAAAGGCCAAACTCAAGTGAAACTCAAATTAGAAAGGTGAAATTGACATTTGGAAAGCTAAGTCTCCTTTTAGAAAGTCAACAAAGGTTTAATTATCCTCAAATAGGCTAATTAATAGGATAATGACTTATAGAAGCCATTTAGAAGGGTGTTAGCATGATTTAGGGGTTTAGAAGAGGTTAGATAGGGTAATTAACTAGCATAGTGTAGTCAATTAGTGGGTATTGGGATAGTTAGTGCAATTTTACTAATAAAGTTGCGTAGACCAAATTATAGGTGTCTACATTTTCCCCTCTTTGAGGTGGCGTAAGTAACATCACTTCAAAGAAAGTAGACAAGAAAAAACAACTAAAATTTTGAAGGGGTAGAAGAAAATTAGTAGGCTAGATGGATGCCCCCTCGAGTGTCGATGGGGTGATGAAAGAACTCGATGGACAATCAAAAAGATGACAAAAGAAAAGAATAGTGTGAAGAGAAGAAAGGGGATGGGAAAGGGATTGGATAGAGGAGAATAATGATAAAAAAAATAAGGTATTGAGCTATCAATGAACCAATGTATAGTAAACAATAACATGTCATCATATTGCTAGAAATCTTCATCATTGGTCCTTATTAAAAATGTAAGCATACAAAAGGGTGTAAAATGACACAAAAATCCATAACACGAATGATGTCCATTGCTAAACCACCAACTCCATGCAACATACAAAATGCAATGCAATACGAGAAGTAAACAAGCTGACCTAATAGGAAACAAGTACACACACACATACTCAAACCAACAACATTTTAAGAAAGTTGCACAAATGTTTTGTTATCGAGCTTCAGTTCCCAAATGTTTGTGACAAACAACAAGGGTAAAAAGTGATGCCCCAAGCAAGGATATATGTGAGGGAGTTTGATGAAGGACACAATGTCCAATGATAAAGCATTGTGCACAATGAAATAGTACCAGAGAAATTTGTATGTGCCAAAATAGTACAGAAAAGAAAAAAGCTAGCTTTGTTGATGGGAGGTAGATCCAGATGATCCATGAGTCATTTGTGATAGAAACAAGTGAAAATGTCAGCCAAATATGATAAGAATACCATGGATGAGACACAAATTTCAGTTGCGTATCAACGTGTTACCAATTTTTGTGATTTTTTTTTTTTTGATGATTTTTTTGGATTTTTTGAAAAAATTACAATTTTTAGGAAGATTATGATTTTTGCAATTTTTTAGATTTTTTTTTTTTGTAATTTTTAGGATTTTTGATCAGTCAAAAGAATTTAGAAAATGGAAGATTACCTAAAAATCACAAAAATGCCCATGGGGAAAAACGGTGTCAGGTAGCAAAAAGATGCCCCAACGAGAAGAAAAGGGTGTTAGGTGGAAAATAATGCCCCAACATAGAGAAAAATGAGTTAAAAATAATTATTTAATAAAAATAATTATCATGATGGGTAGAAGAAAGTGTTAGAGTGACTATGGTAGTCAAAACATGCCCTGGGGCATCACGGTGGGTTAAAATGGCTAAATATACCCCTCCGGGGGGGTAAATCATCATGATGAGTTCATTTGTTACTGTAGCTCTATTAATTTTTACCACGAGTGATTTTGAGCTACGAGAGAGATGGCATGAGTCCAGAGGCATATGAGGTGAGATGACACCATTCGGGAGTATGCACGGGAGGAGGACGACCCTCCATTTGTGAGTGCCTAACCTTTCTTGTCAATTTTTGCATTTAATAGCTCTTATTAGCATTTATTAGCATTATTAGGGTTTATTAGGGTGGTGAAATCATGTATGTGCCCTAGGGGTGTGCATGCATCCAAAGGGGTGCGTACACATCAAATTTATGTGTACACACATGTGCATATGTCAAAATATGCATGCACATGCATGCATAGGCATAAAAACTCAATGCGTATGCATGCATCTCCTAGGTCAAAAAATGGGTGTGCATAGTAGCACACACACACAAACCTCACGCATATGTGGCATAAAGGGTGCATGTGTGAGTTAGATAGGTTAGTAGGGGGGTGCATGCACATACTTATATGGGCGTGCACATAGGTGTTCAAAATGATGCGTATGCATCTTGTGCACACACACACACACTAGAAAGGGTGCACATGCCCAAAAGGGGCAACAGTGTGAGAAGAGATGAAATTTAACACTTAGAAGAATGTTAGTTAGATGACTAGGATAGTGTAGATGAATTTTGCCTTAGTTTTTAGAAGAGTAGAAGAAGATAGAAGAAAAAATAGTTCTAACACGTGTGTCATGTTATTTTATAGAGGCATTTTCATCACTACTGAGCGAGAGAGCGACATGGCCATTTAATGACCATAGAGGTGAGCTTCCATGGACATCATAGATGGATGATGGATATATTAGAGGTGACTGGGTTGGCCCATGTAGCTAGGATGCCACTTGATTACCCTTGATCATGGGCTACTTATAGCCTTGGTAGAGAGATGGCATAGTGAGAGCCAGTGCTTTGGCTCCCACAAGAGAGATGACAGTTACCCTCGAGGATGTTTGGCGCATTCTACATGTACCTATCAGAGGAAAACTCATCGAGTATATTAGTGTTGAGGTCAAGATATTAGACTTCCTTATCGAGGTATTTGACATGATGATATACCTCACCAAGGTATGACAATTTACTTACACCGATGCATTGCAGATCCTAGCTTTCATTTCATCACATGCCGCTATATTTGATGGCTCTTGTCGGTGGCTTTTTTCTCACTAACAAGACAAGTTCCTCATTTCCTCTTGGCCTGATTAGTGTGATACGGGGTATATTCTAGAGGTGAGTGATATTGTTGGGGCTAATGCATACTGGCACATCTATACTTGGGACCTACATCTTATCACATACCATGGTCAGAAGACCATGGGTCCTGCCACATTACTACTAGATATGGGCATGGGACCACATAGCCATTGGTCACCCTATAGTGTTCTTCGAGTTTGGGATCCGAGGATCCTTCAGGTCATGGGATGGGTCTCCATTGGAGATGATATCCATGGGGCATATGGGTGATACTTATCATTATCATAGGTAGTTTGATGACATTGTGCAACATATGATAGTGTGGAGGCCCTACCACATTATCAGTGGGCCGAGGATGGAGATGAGCTCAACATAGCCATGGTTGAGCATTTTTTTATTGGTATTCGGGGCTATATTACAGAGTTCTATAGGGTAGACCGATGTCAGAGATAGTTTGGCATAGTATAGATGTCCCCATCCTGATATGTGGTATGCACATGTAGAGTAGAGAGAGATTTTGACATGGGGCCACCTATTCAGCCAGATAGGGCTCGAGCTAGTTTTGATGGGATGGTGCCATAGGTATGGGTCCCTTTGAGATAGATCAAAGACCCCGGTTACAAATGAGTATGGACCCATGGTTTTTATAATTTACCATGTCATGTCACCTTACCATTCCACAAGCTTTATGGGATGTTGGAGTTAGGCCACCGCCGAGAGAGATATAAATGATGAGGGTGATGATGATGATGATGATGATGATGGATAGGGACATGATGGAAGTGGTGGAATGGGCCATGATGGTGGTGGTGGATAGGGTCCTCCACCCTTATAATGGTAGGCACAGGCAGAGAGAGGGAGGTAGGTTCCTATTTTCCACCAGATATAAATGCCCCGAGTGGGCATAGCATTTGGTGTTCATGTTCCTATACAACAGAGTACCAGCCAGAGAGAGAGTACACACAAGGTCCTCCTCTGGAGGAGTACTAAAGAAGATCTCTAGTTAGCCCAGTCCACCACATAGTCCATCCGAGAGGTGGAGGGGAGGAGATGGAGATGAGGATGGATGATGGAGATGGATGGGTGTAGTAGTTACATACAACAAAGAAGTTATAGCCATTCATTCTAGGTCTGTGATGGCCGAGAGAGAGAGATCAGCTAGGGCACAACTTACAGTTATGACCTCAGAGAGAGATCAAGCTAGAGCACATGCTAGTCAGGGAGGTGGAGGAGATGGTGCCACTTGGTTTTAGCAGATTCAACAGATGGTACCCAGATGGCATATATTTACGAGCCTATGGCGGTATCATCGAGCCCAGGTTCGATGATTATTATGCAGAGAGGGACCAATTGGTGGTGAGAGGAGGATAGTAGGTCATGATTACCAGCTAGCAAGATTACAGAGTAGAGGTGGCTTCATTCCAGTAGACTGATGGAGCCACCATGACATCATGTGAGATATGGACTTGGCTATGGCTAATGGCAGGGGGATTCTTCTACAAGGCCCTATATTATGATGTTGTTCCAGAGGGTCAGAGAGTACCCAGATTTAGTGAGTCAGATGTGATCAATGGGTAAGATCATCACAGAGATCACGAGACCCAGAGACATCGAGGTCGAGATCTCATGTGGAGCAGCAGATCATTAGATCCCCAAAAGGGTGTGATAGAGAGAGCCATAGTCATCGAGCAATGTGATCCCCTCCACCCAGGTCTTAGGCCTCCGAGTCCCCATGAGGGATCGAGTCAGACATGACTCATTTTTGATTATACACATATGTATGTATTTCTGATGTATGCCTCTTATGAAGGCTCAATTTTGATCGATGATGTATGATGTATCATTTTTGATTATGCCTCCTGATGAAGGCTTATTTTGATTCATGCCCTTGATGGCAGATTTTGTATCGATGATGTATATCTTTTTTAGATAGACATTATTATATATGTGATGGACATTCGATGTTATATTTTCCATGTATTTATATGACTTATGATGATGATTATGATTATGGATGATGATTATATCATGATGTTGTTTGATTTACTTCTTATGTATGTATCATGATGGATTTTGATGATGATGATCATATGTTTTGATAAGATGTTTTACTTGCTTTACTTTATCATTTTATCGTGTATGAGTTAGCAGTAGATGATAACACTCTTTTTTTATGAGATATTATATGATTTAAACCATGTTTTTATTATGGATATTGGTGTGGGGGATAGATTTGTGATCATGTGCAACCCCTCTTGCCCCATTGATGATACGGTATATGATGATTAGCTTAGTATACATGCTTGATGTAAAACTTAGCATTTTTTTGATATATGATGTATAGATGATGTGTTAGATGTGATGATAGATGATAGATGATATGATGATGATAACAAACAATGTGCATGGAAACAAACAAACACAAGAAAAAGTTAACAAAACTAAACAAATATACACATACAAAAACAACACAACTATATGCAAATAAGAATGAACTCAAGCATACTTAACAATAGATTAAATTGGTACTTAATCTAAGTAAGTGAATGAATCCTAATAAATGCATATAACCATGATGAAAACACACCAATATTTACAAGTATGAAAGTTTAAAATGAACTCAATGCAACATACAATAAATCAAATAATATTTAATCTAAGTCAAGAAAATGAATCCATTTTAAATCATACAACCCAAAAAAGATAATGCAATCAAAACTCTACAAACCAACAACTAAAAGTAATCAAACCACTACCTTGTTTTTGTGGGATAGTTTTGATTCATTTTCTAATGTTTTTGGTGTCATTCTAAAGACAATTTTCAAGGCTATTGTTCACATTGTTTTTTGTGATTTTATCCCTAAAAGGGTTTTTCGATGTTTAGGTTTTTCTAACATTTTTGAATGTTTTTGTGTTTTTGCGAAGCAATTTTCCAAAGTGAGGTAAAGAAGCGTGGATGCCCCCAACATGAGATGGGAATATACAAAGGTAGAATGCCATGCATTATGTTTAGGAAATAATATGTGAAGCTTCCCCAACATTAGATGGGAATGTACAAAGGAAAATCTTCACATGATAGATAGGAGTAGAACAAGCCAGATCAAGGCCACAATGGATAGGCTTGAGAGGATTC
The DNA here is from genome assembly GCA_018340775.1 of Taxus wallichiana var. yunnanensis. NCBI lineage: Eukaryota > Viridiplantae > Streptophyta > Pinopsida > Cupressales > Taxaceae > Taxus > Taxus wallichiana. Next base: position 513,569,042 of record CM031244.1, read on the forward strand.
CTAGACTTAAGTAAACTAGCCCTAAGAAAAAAGTATTACTCATCCAGCTATGAGAGTGTTTGTAAAAATGAATCCTCCTTAAGGCACCGAAAAACTAGTTTTCACCCAAGGACTTGCCCAAATGTGCCACAATTGCATGGTTTTCACACTTGGACGACTTGTTTTCTTTTTATTTTTTGATTTTTTTTTTTTGCTTTTTTTTTTTTCTTTTCTAAGGAACTTCTTATTTAAGCATAGAATCACTTGAGATGCATTACATTCATTGGTTCCTTTAATTCCTCACCATCTAAGTGAGCTAGTTTGTAAGCCCCTTGATCCATATTTCTCGGTGACCACATAAGGTCCCAACCAGTTAGCCTCAAATTTTCCCTTCTTTTCTCTATCTTTAACAATGTTTTTTCTGGTTTTCTTTCAAAACGAGATCACCCACCTCAAATTGACGAGGTATGATCTTGTTTTTTGTACCCTCATGAAACTTGGTTATGATAAACTTTAAGTGATTGAGGGCTCTCATTCTTTTCTCATCCAAGTAGCTCCAATTCTACTAGGCGAGAAACTTTGTAGTCTTCATCCTTGTCTAGATAATCCCAAGAGATATTCTCAGGGAGGGAAGCTCAATTTCTAGGGGTATAATGGCCTCAAGTACCATAGACTAGTGAATATGGAGTAACACCAGTAGGGGTGTGAATGGAGGTTCGATAGGCCCAGGGCGAGATGAATCTTGAGGTGCCAATTACGGCATGTTTTGCTAACCATTTTCTCCATGATTCAACAAGGGTTTTATTTGTGGCCTCTTCTTGTCCATTACCTTGAGGGTAATAGGGAGTAGACCATTTAAGCTAGATTTGGAAGCATTGGCATAACACTTTAACCATCTTTTTCTTGAAGGACTTTCCATTGTCTGTGACAATGGTGGAGGGGATGTCGTAACGGAAAATGAGATGATTCATGATAAACTTTGAAATATGTGCACACTATGGTTACATATGGTTAGAGGAAAGCTCTACCCATTTGGTGAAGTATTCAGTGGTGGTAATGATGTGGGTGTGGCCATCTGAGGAAGTTGGAGTGAGCTTCCCTATGAGATCAAGTCCCCATTTGGAAAATGACCAAGGTGTTGTGATGGGTTGCAAGGCTTGTGTTGGTGCATGTATCAAGTTGCCATATTTTTGCATAGTTCACATTTCTTGACATGATTGCAACTATTTATTTCCATGGTGGGCCAATAATAACCCACTCTCAATAGCTTCTTTGCAAGGGTCCATTCCACTTGTGTGTGCTCCACACACGCCTCCATGTACTTCCTTAAGCACTTGGATTGACTCAGTCAAATCTAGAAACAAAGCAGATTCCCATCATAGCCACAATGATAGGGTGCCTCCTAGGAGGGTGTATCGGGCTATATGGTGAATAAGGGTATTTTTCTTGGTTTGGGTGATTTTAGGGGAAAGGATCCATCCTGTAAATAATTATAAATGGGATCATACTAGGGGGAAAAGGACCAACAACTTCACATGCCAAGCATGATTCTAGTATGTCATACATGCAGAGGCATTTGTAGATGTTCAACAAAGAATGGCATCTTGTTTTCCTATGGTGGAATGCATAGTAGAGATCCAATCATAGCCATCACATCTGTTGATTTATTATGAGATCTTGGTCTTTGTTCAAAAGTGATTTGGAAAAATACTCTTTTAGTTTCAACCAACTTCTTATAGGGGATGAGCTTCTCATCTTTGACCTTGTATTCATCATTGACATGTTTGATAATCAGTATGTGTCACCAATGACTAGTAACTTTATGATATTCCATCGGATGGCCAACTTCAACCCATGATGAGTGCCTCATATTCCACAATGTTATTTATGCATGGGAATCCTAGATGAAGGCTTGTGGATTATCTCTCTAATAGGGGTGATGAGTATCACTCTGCTCCTAAACCATGATAGGTGAATGATCCATCAAAGTGGACTTTCCACATAATAGATTCTTCTATGTACATCATGGATGCATTTGGGAGATCCAAACACAATGGTTCCATTCTTGGTAAGGGAGCTTCATCTAGTTGATCTGTGAGCACCTATCCTTTAAGGGATTTCTGATTTACAAACTCAATATCAAACACTAAGGAGGATGATCCAATTAGCCATCCATCCTATGTCAGGGAGGTTTAGATAAGAGGTATTTTAAAGGGTCAACCTTGGATATTAGCTTGGTTTTATTGTTTAGGAGATAGTGGCACAATTTCTGAAAGGTGAACACCACAACTAGGAAATCTTTCTCAATCTGAGGGTAATTTAACTCATAGGAAATGAGGGTATGACTTAAGTAATAAACCACTCATTCTTGGGACTTAGGTCATATTGGGAAAGTAAGTGCACCAATAGAAAATTGAGTAGTTGAAATATATAGCAATAAGGGTTCACCTAGGGTAGGTGGCATTAGAACAGGTGGACTTGCTAGATATTGCTTGAGTAGTGCAAAGGCCTTTTGGAAATCTTCTCCCATGTAAAGGTAACATCTTTCTTCAATAGATGTGTAAAAGGATGGACTTATCCAAAGTTGTGATATGAATCGTGATTTCCTTGAATTTTCCCTTGTAGACTTCTTAGTTGTTTAAGATTCATGGGTGGAGGCATCTCTTGTTATAGCCACCACTTTAGCGGGATCCACCTCTATTCCTCTTTGTGAGACAATGAAACCCAATAATTTTCCTGATTGTACGCCAAAGATGCACTTCTTGGGATTCAACCAAACCTTATAATCTCGAAGACATTGAAAAATATGCCTCAACACTTCAGATGCTCTTCTCTAGTTTTTTATTTTGCTAATATATCATCCACGTAATCTTCCATGATATCATTCATCATATCATGGAAAATAATAGTCATGGCTCACTGATATGTTTCCCAAATTCTTGAGGCCAAAGGCATGACCTAATAGAAAAATTTCCCCCAAGGGGTAATGAAAGTAGTCTTGTGTTGATCTTCCTCTGTGATCTTGATTTGGTTATAACCTGAGAAGCCATCCATTAAAGATAGCATCTCATAACCAGCATTCGAATCAACAATCATGTCGATGTTAGGAAAGGGGAAGTCATCCTTAGGACATGCTTTGTTGATGTCCCGAAAGTTGGTGCATATTATGATACCAACTAGTTTCTTTTGAACTAGGGACTACATTAGATATCTAGTCCGAATAGTCAATAGGTTTGATAAAACCTGCTACTAATAGTCTTTCAAGTTCCTCTTTGACAAGTAATGCAATTTGTGGATGCATCTTTCTCATTTTTACTTGATAGGTTTGGCATTTGGGTGTATAACAAGGTTGTGTACAACCAACGCTGGGTCCAAACCTAGCATATCCACATACGACCATGCAAATATATTTGCATACTCTCGTAATAGTGCTATGAGGATCTTTTGTTCTTATACTGAGAGTGAAGCTCCCAACTTTATCATCTTAGGCTCTTCTTTTGCCCGATGTTGACACTTGATTGTTTCTTCAACCAACATTTTTGATGCATCCTCCATCCATGTAGGATCAAGAGGAAGAGTCAAATCTACTTCCATAGGTGGTTCAGAGAGATCATCATCTTTGAGTGGGTAAACTACTTTGTCCATCGATTTTCTAACTAATTTTTCCCACAAGTGCCTCAAAGAGGTTTTCACTATGTGTCTTGGTTTGTTTTTTTTCGAGGATTCTTAGTAGTATTTTTTCCCTCGAGCTTGTTGATATTCATTTGACCACACATTTGCCTCTTCCCCAAAATATGCACATGCATCTAGATCAATGGAGAAGCCTTTTTGTGATCACCTATTGGAACGTTATCCTTGATTCCCATGAACTCTTCAATTACCTCATCATTTTCAAATAGATCAATCGACATGTGAAGTTGTTGATCCCAATCAATTAGGTCAGGATATACTAGGTTAACTTGGGAATTGGCTTGGGGATTTTTTCGAAAAGAGTAAGGATGGAAGAATTGGGAATAGGTTAGTAGAGGCAAGATCTTCATATAAGATATACTGGGAATGTGTGTTGTCATGTCTGAATTAGATAAGTCATCCTCATGTTTAGAGGAAGTGTCATTTATTTCTACAAGTAGAGCTCTATGAGGCTAATGCTAAGGCCATGCTTATTATACTTCCATGGGGGAAGTGGAATAGGTTCTAATCTACCTTGTGCATCTGGGCCGCATCCATCCTGATATCCCATGACTTGCATCATGTGGTGTGCTTTGATAAAATGTGGAGCTTGGTGACATGAAGCCATAGTTCCTTCGGGTACCAACTGGTAGGTATCTAGCATCTTCTCATCTAACAAGAGACCACTAGGAAAACCTTTCAAGCAGCTCAGGAAACTAGCTTGAGTGATGTTTTGGATTGGAAATATGGTCTACCACATGTCTTAGGTGATACTGAAAGATCAGATATCAATAGGGCTTGTTCAAGATTGAATTGATCTATTGGGCCATATTTCCCAAATGTTGCTTCCCATGTAGAAAAGGATTAACCAACGTAGGAAAATTTTGATTGCATGGTGTCAATGTATCTAGGATCTACATGATCCTTCATAGCCTCCATTTGTAATGGAACCACAATATCTACAAAAGGACACTCATATGTTGCTCATGAGAAACTATACAACACTCTACAATGTGTAAATGGTTCAGGGTCACCCAGAATGGTGATCATCTATCCTTCATGAGGAAACTTGATACATTGATGATAAGTCAAGGAACAACCTTCATGGCATGAATCCATGGGCATCCTAAGAGCATGTTATATGGGAGGTCCAAATCAAGAACCTGAACTTTGTATCATGATAAGCAGGCCCTATCTCTATGGGTATCATTATGGTACCAATCATCTCATGTTCCTCATTATCATATGTTGTGATGGTGATGGTATTAGGATCCAAGTCTTTTTGTGCGGCCCAGTTTCCTGACAAGCTTCAAAGTGTAGATGTTCAAACCGGATCCACCATCTACAAGCACTCTTTTGACTTTGCGATGAGTAACAAAGACTTCTATATATAAAGGCATATTATGACTAGGTTTGTTATGTGGTATCTCATTCTAGTCAAAGGAAATAGACTCACTAGAAGTGAGGTTTGCAAAATCATTTCTTGGAGATTTGTGGGATCTACATCTGTGGATATTCCAGACCCTGAAGAGTTTTATATAATATGTCTTTATGATGTTTTTGAGATTTTTAGAAGATCTAAGATTGAAATCTTAGCAGTGGTCTTCTCTAATTTGGTCTAACAAGTCATACTTGAGTTTCTTGAGGGACAAATTGAGTAGGTTTGAGATCACTAAGTGTGTGTGTCATGTTCCTATGGCAAATATCACCTATAATTCTAATGGTGTTTACTTGTTCATCAAATGATTGGATACAACCTATAAGGGAATCGAAAGGATTATCTATAGAGGTATATACATAATTTGCAGCCCTATAATTATTAGATGATTCCCTTGATCTAGGATTCTTGTTCTCCTGTTTCTTATGGTTAGGAAGGGTTGTTTAAATATCCCCATTTTTGCATTAGGACCTTCCCCAGATTCAGGTGAATCCACCTCAATCTTTCCTTCTTCAATAAGGTCATTGTATATAGTGTCATAACCTCATACACTTGTCAGTCTTGTGTCCTTTGACATGATGAAAGTCACAATACTCATGCTCTTTATACCATCCTAGTTTAGGTGCATCTTTAGGGAAGGGTATTATGGCTGAGGATAGGTGACCATGTTCACGGTATCTAACTGTTTTAGAATTGTAGACAATGGTTCAGTTAGAGGCGTGAATGTCTGTTTTGGGGCCTTATCTTTGTCTTGATAAGGTCCTTGTGTGAGTTTCAAAGAGGACCACTTAAACAACCTGTGAGACTCTTTTGGAGTTAGTGATGCCATCTCCTATGACATTCTTGTTTTATTTTAAAAATAATTTAGGCTTCTCTATAGGTTTTGATTCAATATGTTTATCCTTGGAGAAGGGTTTAATAGTCCCTTTCACAATTAGATCCTTTTCAATGTTACTTCCCTTCTCTATAACTTCTTCAAAGTTAGAGACATGGTGCATTTGTAAATGAAAGGCTATGTCTGGGTTTAGATTAGGTACAAAAGATGCTAACCATCTATTTTTCAGGGATATTGCAAGGAAAATGGCTAGCCAAACCGTGCCACATTTAAGAAACTCGATGAAAGATTCATTAGGTATTTGTTTTGTAGTACATAAGTCTAGCATGGTTATATCACTCTCCATGTTAAAGGAGAAGTGTCACACAAACTTTTCAGCTAATGTGGGCCATGTAACAATTGTTCCCTTGGGTATGTGTAGAACCACTCTAGTGCTTCTTTCACCAAACTATGAGGAAATAAATGAATAAGGTAGTTGTCACTAAATGCAACTTCCTAGAAGCCATGTAGAATTCTTTTATATGATCACGAGGATCACCTTTTCCTTTATATTTATCAAACTTAGGTATATCAAAGTTTTTGGGAATGGCATTTGTAACATGTCTCTATTAAAAGGGTAGGGACATAGCTCCTCGTATTGATATTTCTTGTTATGGCCCACGTTACTTTCTTGTAGCATTGTGAGCATGTTTTTCATTTATTGTAGATCTTGTGTTATGAGTTGGTATTTTTTTGGAGATGGTGGTCTATTCAGACTAACCTTTAACGCTTCATCATTGTGAGGGTTAGTGTGTAGTTCACTAGACTTATATTTATGTTTCTCCTTTTGTGAAACTTTGTTTGCATCTTTAGATGCGTGTAAGCTTGCCAACCTTTGGCTAAGTTTAAGTATTTGTATTTGAAGGACCTCTTCTTCGGTTTGGTGGTCATATTTTGTGTCATATTGAGCATCTTATTTTAGTGCTTCATTCTTAAAGTTGTTATTTTCATGACTAGAAGTGGAAGCATATCCCATATCAAAGGGATTAGTGTGAGTTATACCATGCATGTCGATAAGAGGAGGTCTTTGTGACTCATCCTTGTTTATGTTAATCATTTTAATAGACATATCATGGTATTTGTTAAGCTAAGGAAATAAAAATCCACGTTGAAATCATGGAAGCTTTAGGACGTGTGGACATGACATAGGGTGTGTACGAGTGCGCGGAAGTATTACAAAAATAGGGCACCGAGGAATAGTTTGGAAATAGGACTTAGCCATTTTCAACAAAAGGCTATTTTTGGACTTTGAGTGTTGAGCACGCAAAGGTATGGAGACTTGTAGGCTACGTAAGGCTATTTTGGATTAATGGAAGATCAAGTGCCATGTAGAGTTTTGGAGCTAATAATAGGATATGAACTAGAAGTTAATGGTAGGAGATCTATTATCAACGCTTGGATGCTTTTGTATTCTTATGTAAGGGTGAATGGATATTATTAGCATGTAGCCTATTTTTGGAAGGTGCATGGGTGGTGAAGCATAATTCCCCACCCGTATAAATATGTATATATTGATTTGCATGGTTTAGTAATTTTATGTTTTGTAGATTTATGTTGCTAGTTTATACGCGTGCATGACTCATGGTGACATTATTATGATGTACGAAGCTTATGTGTTTTACAATATTTAATATAATGGATCTCATTAGCTAGATATTGGTGTTAGATGTAATTGAACATGGATCTTGTATGGTAAAACTGATTATAGTGCTTTTTTAGTTATTCCTTCATAAGGTTTAGATCTAGATCTGGTTTATGCAGTGATTTAATTGATTATCTATTATGGATCTAAAATATACATTCATTCATGCTAACATCTTAGAAAAGCTTCACTAAGAGGGACCTGGTACCCTTACACGCTTTGGGTGAATGCCTAGTTCAGGCTAAGTGATGTGTCAGCGCACCTTGGGATATTTATAGTGAATTCTAGGCTACATCATTACTTCGTTGTTAAGACCTCTTTCTTAGTTGTTTTTCATGATTTTGTATGATGAAAACGTACCACTTGACCTTGGCTAGTATTGAGGAGTGGTTATACAACTTAGAGGAGGAGTATGCTTGCAGATTCACCACCTGGACGTGAATTTAATGCACATGTGTGGGTTGAAAAAATTTGTATGATGAGATTTTCGAGAATTTATTTTCCATATTCCTTATAGAGTTATATGAGTAGTTAGTTGTTCACACGTCTAAGAGGAATTGGAGGTTTCACATGCTTGTTTAGACATAGGAAGAATTCCAGGCCTTGTATGATGCAAATCTGATTTAGATATGCTATGTGGATGTTTGGTTCTATGGTGTTTTGAACAACTATATTCTTGAGTATGCAATTTCCAATTACTCTTTCCCAGAAGTTTTGAGTGCCATATTTTGCACGATCCCAAAGGGTCTTACTTGCACGGTATTCCTTTAGAATTAAAATCTTGATCGTAACCCTAGATTTGTAAGAGAAGCTTATGACTAGCTAAACCCCACCACAAGTGGGGGAAGGAGCAAGTTTGGTAAATATGGCAGACCTAGTAGCAGAGAGACAGAGAGAAGAAATGTGGCTTAAGTTTAATGAAGTGCACAAGAGGGATCTAATGAAGCATGCAGAGATCACAGAAATAATGGTGTTGCGAGAGGGAGATGGCTCATGAAGGATTTGGAGTTCACGCAAAGGACGTGTAGCCAGAGCATCCGAAACTCCCCCATTTGGGAAAGTATGGCAAATAACCCTCCTTGGCTTTAGATGAGGGTGTGTCGGAAGAAATATTGTGGACCGTGGGTGTGCATCTGAACCTACCTAATGACCTAGCCTGTGTGCTTGGTTTTCCAAATTCTACTGCAGTTAACAGTAAGCAAGCTAGTGTAAGCAGAAAGTTATGAGATAGAGTTAATTTTCAATCAAGTTCAGAGTTAATCGGGAGCTTATTCATTTATGGCGCAATTTTCATCTATTTTATTTGGAGGACCAACTGGAGGTATCTTTTCTAGCATTTCATTGGCACAAAATGTGGGTGTGCAAAACATGGGTATAATGTCTAGAAGTATCACAACTTCACCGACTATGGGAGTCTAATTTAGCATGACCATTGGGACACAAGGCAGTGCATCCTCTAGTCCATTTCCTACTTCAGGAGGAGGATCACAAGGTCGGTGGCTCGGGTGTTGGCGATTTGGTGGCTCTAGAGGTGGAGGAAACATAAGTACTAGATCTAGTGGGCACAATCCGCACCAACCCTAACAAATTTATATGGAGATGTCCCTCCGTCTTCTAGAATATAGAGGCATTGAAGATGCAACCAAGCATGTGCATATGTGTGAGATACTATGGCACACGAAGGGGATCACTACTCTAGAGCGCAAGGTGAGTCATTTTATAACTACATTACAGAGGCATGCATAGTTAGTACAAAAAGTTTGACCTTGACCATAATTGTATAGATTATACCACGCTTCAGGATGTTTTCTTGAAAGAATTTAATATCCTTGAGTTTGAGTAGAATAGCATCGATGTTGAAATATATTAAGCAGGGCACTACTTTGAAAGTGTTCGGGAATATGATGCACGGTCCAAGACTCTTATGTCTAATTTATCTTACGACATACACACAACCCAAAGCATGCTCAATGGTTCATTGGAGCCTTTGATCACACCTTCTAGAGGGTAATTTCACATAAGACTCATACAGATCCACATGAGGTGCTTGAATAAGCTATGCGCAGAGGCGGGAGGAAGTGTAGACATAGGAGTAAGCCCATTTTTAGAAGCCTAGATTGCAGCAATGGCTAAACATTTGGAGAAATTATTTGCTAATTTGGCACATGAGACACACAATGGAATTTGGTGTACATATTTTGAAGTATAAGGGCATACTAAGGATAGTTTTCCTCATAAATCGGTGCACTCCTTATTACTTTGGATAGTGAGATCGCCACTTGGACCACAATTCAAATTAGTGTCCATTGTTACAACATGATAAGAAAGAACGTGTCATGTTACTTGCAAGATCTGTAGGTCTACTACTCATGATACTAAATATTTTTAGTTGATTGTTTGGATTGATGAGTCCATTGATATTGGAGTACAACAATGACTAGTGTTTAAAGTAATTTTAAGGAGAAAAGTGAGCATCATGACCATGATCATAATAAATGTCACTCTAATGGAGGTCGTGGTAGAGGTTGAGGTTACAGAGGAGGATTCAGAGGCTAAGGTCACGGTGGTGGAAGAAGTGATTTCCCTCATGGAACTTGTTATACATGTGGATCCCCTTATCATTACAGGCATGAGTTTCCTCATAACATTTTTTCTCTTTCTCGTGGAAAGAATCATAATTATGAAGAGTGCCTAGACTTGTATGAACATCTTAGTAAGAAGCATAAATAAGAGAACAAGGTGCAAGAATGGTTAGAGTACATCGTGTGGTAGAAGACTAGTGGATGCCGAAGTTGGCATCGATCTTGAGTTGGAACCTTTAAATATTACCACACTCATTGAGGCTGCACGTGTCGGAAACTCTAAAATAGAATCATGCCATTACAAAAGAGGAGGTGTTATATGCAAAGTATCTAAACCCTATGCATCAGAAGGAGGTTTATCAAGAAACCATGGAGGTGATTCAAAATTTACAGGTGGTGATATACAAAGTGTTTAAAAGAACAATCGCGGAAGTTAGAACAAACAAAGAAGTTGAACTCCATCGACATGGATGTTGATGATTTAAAGGAGGTTTGCAAGATGTTGCATCAGGAGAACATTATTCCTCTATTAGGAATTGGTTAAAGGAAACACTTTGTGCATTGGTATTTATCATGAAAGGAAGATATTACATGCTAACCTTCCCCCTTGTAGCCTAGATTATGACAAGGAGATCACTCTAAATGTTGTTTTTGATGGCTTTCTTTTGAGTAATATCTTGATTGACATAGGCATGGAAGTGAATGTGCTCACTTTGGATGTGTGGGTTCAAATGGGTAGACCACCATTGCAACCATATTCTAATGTGTTGTTTATGAAAAACTAGACCAAGGCCATGACAATTGGGGTTTTGAAGGATGCATCAATTACTAAACATGGAGCAAAAAATACTGGGGATTTTGAGGTCTTAGCATTTGTAGAAGCCAACGATGGTTTTCCATCTTTACTTGGGAACCCTTGGTGTTATGAAAACAACATTGATCTGTGTTTCAACAAAGGGTATATAAGTTTTGAGAACAAAGAAGAGTGCGTCATTATCCCCTTGACAGATGGGAAATTTGCACCTTATGTAGAGCCCTTAAGTGAAGAATACTTGAACAGAATTTATGTGTGCACTATTCGAGATCCAGAAGTTCTTGAGCCATCAAAAGAAGGAGTTATCTAATGGGATGATGCATAGTCTATGAGTAATACAAGTGTTGCATGTGACAACTGGGCACATGACACTAATGAAATGAATGAGTGTGAGAGAGAGAAGTGCGGTTTCACGTGTAAGAAGGCTGCACAAGATCGGGTGTTTGGGCAGCTACCATGTACCGAGGTACACTGGTGAAGAGAATCTAGAAGTATTCCTACTTACTATGGAAGATCAATGGGAATGTCAAGTGGAAAGAAGGAATATACTAGTTTATATTCTACGTGGGATGACACCATTGTTAGATGGTTCACAAGGATAATCTCTTGGAGTGGATAGAAGTAAGGATTGCTTTATCTACTAGATTTTAAGGAGAAATGTTCCTACTCAAATCTATGCATTTGATGGTAGTGATCCTATTCAGCACCATGTTCAATAGTGTGAGAGACTTTGGACAGAGGGGCAGAAGATTTACCACCTTCCTTGTGAGTTCACAAGATCTCTTCACTTTGTGAGGTTACACGTGCACATGGTATATCTATGCAGAGTTGAATAGAGAGACTAGAAATTGGAAAGAACTTACTACATGTATGATTTATACCTTTGACTATTTTTCATTAAACATCTAGTGAATGAGGCATTACAGGTTATGAAAGGCTTAACTATGGGAGATAGTGTAAAGACCGAGGAGCACCTTCAAGAATTGTTAGGAGAATCAGATCTGAGGCATGTTTTAGAGAGGAAGAGAAAATGCAAAACAACTCATGCGTGACTACCTAGAAAGGGTAAGATGGTCTACATATTTGATGATGAAGAGGTGGAAAACCTAGATATTAAGCACACAAGGGTATGCAAGGTATTGACAATACAGATGAGAAGGAACATGTGTACCATGCACCTATGAAGACCAAGAAAGTAAACATTGGAATGGATGTTGAACCTAAGGAGGCCATCATTGGAGATTATTGGTCTAACTCTGAAGTTGCTAAGATAATTGAGTTGTTGTGTGACTTCCAAGATATGTTCCCTAGGGGCTATCATGAATTAAAAGAAATACATGAATCTTTGGGAGAATGAGAATCAAGCTAAAGGAAGGTGCGTACCTAGTTTAGAAGAGGCCTTACAGGATGAATCCAAACTTACGCGTCAAGGTGAAAGAATAAATTGACAAAATGTTAATTTCTGGATCATTTTTCCCATTGAGTCAAAATGGGTGAGCCCTATGGTGATCAACATCAAGAAGGATGGAAGAATTAGAATTTGTGTGGATTATAGGGAGATAAATTTTGTATGTTTAATTGATCACTTTCCCACACCATTTACTAAAGAAATTTTGGAGGACATTGTAGGGCGCAAAATATACTCCTTTACTGATGGATTTTCTTGGTATCATCAAGTAAGGATAGAAAAATAGGACCAGGAGAATACAAATTTCACCACCGAATGGGGAAGTTTTGTATACATGGTTATGCCCTTTGGATTAAAGAATGCACCTACAGTATTTTTGTGTATAGTGGTATAAGTGTTTCAGATTTTATTCACAAGTTCTTGCAGGTATATCTAGATGATTGGATAGTCTATGGGCTTGTGAAGGATCACTGTGATAATTAGAGGCTGATGTTTGAGAGGTGACATAATTTGAGTATATCTTTAAATGTTAAGAAGTGTGTATTTTACACATCCTTTGGAATTTTTCTAGGACACATCATCTATAAAGAGGGCTTGTTATTGGATCCTGCTAAGGTTGTTGTGATTTTGGGTTTAGAGGAACCTGCTAGCCAAAGTAAGGTGTGTGGATTTTGGGGCACACAGGATATTTTAGGAAGTTTATCAAAGGTTATACCAAGATCATCTCTTGTGGAGGAATTATTGAAAGACAAAGGAAAGTTCTATTGGGGTGAGGCACAAGTGCGCGTTTGAGATTCTAAAAGAAATGCTTACTACAACACCTATTTTTCACTTTCCTTCATGGTCCAAACCTTTCACATTCATGTAGATGCCTCTGGCATGGCCATTGGCATGGTACTAGCCCATCCTAGAGAAGGGATTGTTGATCATCTTATTTTCTTTGCGAAAAATTGACTCCAACAAAACATAATTACACAACTACAGAGCGAGGCATTTTCTATGATCTACGTGCTCCATAAGTTTCGATAGTATTTTCTTGCTACCCCATTCATCTTTTATACAGACCACATGGCATTGAATTACTTGGTAAACAAGCCATTTTACAAGGGCACATATGTCATTGGGTTATGTTATTTCAGGAGTTTAACTTTACAGTTATGGTTTAAGTCGGGTAAAAGAGAAATTATGGTCCAGACCATTTATCAAGGATTCAATCGGGAGAGGACATGCAGAGCATTGAGGATATAATTCCAGATGTATAACTATTTAGATTAAACCACATGCCCTCAAACTTAGAGGACATTGTTGTCTTTTTATGCACAGGTGTGGCACTTGAAGGAATGAAGGCTTTGGAGAAGAAACAACTTGTCATTCACGTTGCACCTTACATGTTGATCAATGGAGACTTATACAAGTTAGGTCGTGATGAAATTTTTGAGTCAGTGTGTGCTTGAGCATGAGCAGGAAGAAATTATGGAGGAGGCTCATGGTGGTATTGCAGTGGAAATTATGCAAGGGATATGTCACCACGTGCAAGATTCTACTAGCTGGTCTATGGTGGGAAACATTATACAAGGATTGCAAAGAATATTGTAAGGCATGTGACCATTATCAGTGCCTTGAAAACCCTGGGCATAGAGATGAGATGCCTTTGAGGCCTATTACTAGTGTAAAACCTTTTGAGAAGTTAACAATTGACTTTTTGGTGTTATCTCCCCATCCGTGAGTAGATTGATCGCACTATATTATAACTTGTATAGATTATCTTACAAGATGGGAAAAAGCTGCCTACAAAGGATTACATAAAGTTATGGTAGCATAGTTTCTGTGGGAAAATATTATCACCATGTATGGATGCCCTTTAAGTTTAACAAGTGATAGGGGTACTCATTTCATTAATGAGACTATCAAGATATTATTAGATGAATTTATGGTTTCACACCATAGAAAAACACCCTATCATCCTCAGGAAAATGGAACTGTTGAGGCCTTCAACAAGATATTGATTCATACCTTGACAAAAATTATGATGTTGAAGGAGAGATTGGGATGATAAAGTCTTTGTTGTACTTTGGGTGTACAAAACCTACAAGAGGTTGAATAAAGCAACACCTTTTCAGTTGGTGTTTGGCGCAAAGGTAGTTCTCCCTATGGAATTCATGTTACCTTCTTTACGCATTACACGAAGAGAGGATTTAGCTGATGAGAAAGCACTTGAATAACATATTGAAAAACTCATGTAGTTGGATGAGAGGTGTGCCATAGCACGATGGAGTCAAGAAATAAAAAAATCCAGTAGTAGAAGGCATGGCATGATAGCCAAATCAAGGGTATAAAATCTTAGGTTGGAAAAATGGTACTTCGTATGATTCAAATTTTTTGCACCATCCTGGAAAGCTTAAGGTACATTGGTTGGGACCATATGTTATAACTTATATACTTAATTTGGGTGCTTTCTAGTTAGAGGTGTTGGATGGGACATGGTTTCCCGGTTACTTCAACGGGAGTAGGTTGAATCCCTACTATAAATAAGTCTTCTTGGTGTTTGTAATAAGGAATTATTGCCACTTAGATTAGATTTTTTAATGCATTCCCTTTATATGTGTTTCCTTTCATCATTGTTATGCTTTGTCAATTTAGTTCATTGTTTTGTGTAATAAGTGTGCTTACGCACTAGAAGTTGATTACTATCTAAGTGTTTTCATGTGCAGAGACCACACACATACCTTAGTGTGGGGTGGTTTATATACATGGTTCATTTCTAAGTTTGAATATTAACTAAAGATGGGTATGCATAAAGAAAATTTTGTGCGGTGCTTTAAGGAAATAGAAAAATTTTCTCATGAATGAAGACCACTTATGGATGGACACAAAGTGTAACATGAGGTAGGATGCAGCAATGGAAACTACTTAGAAGAATGCACAAGGTGGATAATATTTTGATGCATGAGGGCGTGGAAGGAGGTCATATGGCCAAAAAGTAGAAGGTGCACGCAAAAGTTATGATTATGGCATGAGATGAGCAGTACGTGAGAAAAGATGAAAACAATGAATTAATGTTGGGGATGGTGGTAGGTGGAGAGAAATAAATGTGATAATTTTTGAAAATATATATAAGGACGTGTTGTGAAATCATTTTTACCTTTGCATACAAGAGATTTCAGTGAGTTGAAGGTGAGTGGGCTAGCAAGATAGTTGTGAAGTGTGGAGAGCTATGAACCAGATGTATTTTTCATATTTTTTGCATGGGATAATCTTGTGCTCCATTTGGTAAAGTGTTTGAGTGAAAGAAGAGGTGTGCAGGGAAGAGGATTGACAGATAGGGTTTGGTTTTGAGCTAGGGCACGTGGAGTTGAATTGTAGAGAGCCGAGGCATGGAAAAGAACACACCTTTATAGTTATTATGGCACCCAAAAGAGCACCTAGAGCTAGTACAAGGGGAAAGAAGAAAAAGAAGTTGAGATTGAAGTCAAAGATGCTCCCAGAGTATATTTTCTGAAATGTAATACCCGAAGGTGTTTTCATGGGCCACGATTGGGATTCACACATTCATCATCTGCAAGGTTAGTGATTACAACCACATAAACAAGGATACCAAGGAGGAATTGGAGAAATTTCTTATGGTGAAGACTTCAAAGAGAACAATGGATGACATGGTGGTCTACGATGATGGGGAAAAAATTATTGACCAAGGTAGGAGTTTTACAATTGTATGAGCTCCCTTATTTTGGAAAACCCAAAAATTTATACCAGTGGCTCATGAGCAGAGTCCATGAGGACTTCTTCTATTTTTTTGGGCACCAAATGAGGATCACCGCACCTTTGATTGGAAGTTTGACAGGGCTAAGGAGTATGGGTATTGAGTTGAGTAGCGACCTCACTAACAAGGAGGCCATAGAAAAGACAAAGAAAGCACTTGGATACACTAAAGGAGGGTGTAGGATGGACATCCCTAAATTACATAAGTATCTAGTTATTTAGGTAACAACCCATCTCCTGACAAAGATAAACAATCAAGAGTGCTGTCTCAAGTAAACAAGGCTTGGCTCCATGTTGTGAAGAAGATGACAAAAGGTGTTATATATAACTTATCAAATTTCATTGTTGAGACAATTATTGAGGAAGCATAGAAGGTGAGAAAATCAGCTTTGGTGCTATACTTTTGTCATTAGTCTTTGTTGAAATTGGAGTGCCCGATGGGCCAAAAGACAATATGTGGTAGTTTCTGAAGAGAAGAAGTCCTTGGTAGAAATATTTTCCAACTATACTTATGATGGATCAATGAGTGGACCCTTCAAAAAAGGGTAAAAATGTGGTACGAGCACTTACATGTTGTATTTGAAGAAGAATGGAGGATACCCAAGGAGTTACCTTTGGTATTGGATAAACAAGTATAGTTTGTAGTGTATCAACACTTTTGTATTGGGCACTTTAGGATGAAGGATGGAAAATGGGGCCCTTGGTGTAAGTTGTCATATGCCTTCACTGCATGCTATTTTCAAGCATCTGTACATAGGTTCTCAAATGTGTGTGGTTGTTTTTTGTTGTGTTGACAAGGTAGATTACGACTACCACACACTGAGGAAGTCTTACGTTTATCTAGGTAAGACTACTTATATTGAAAGGTTGATTTTAGATGATATTAACATGAAGGCTATGAGTTTGGCCATTGGAAAGTTGGGTGTGGCTCATATATATATACTTGAAGCCTAAATTGCAAAACGGGAAGTATTTGGAGAATGAATTCAAGCTCCTAGACCACCCAAGGGAAAACATATTGTGGGCACCTTAGAGGAAGAAGATGTTTTTCCCATTGAAGAGGAAGAAGGAGAAGAAGAATAACTTCATGAAGATATTGGTGGCCTAGAGCATAGGGGTAGAAGATAACCTATGGTTGGAGAGAAGAGAGAGTGCGAGGTGACCCTCCATTGCAGAAACAAGAGGATGAAGTGTTAGAGATGGGTGCAATGGAGATAGATGTAGATCAGACCACTAAGGAGCCTCGAATTTAAAGGGTGTTGAGAAACAAGGGCTCAAAGGTAGGAACATCACAACCCTTAAGGAGATCACCTAGGACTTCACCTCAGAAGGTAGAGCCGGAAAAGAAGAAAAGGCACAAGTATAAAATTTAGGAGGAAGAATCTGGGGAAAGCGCACCAAGTACTCCAACACATCTTGAGAATACAAAGGAGCCTTAAGGAGAATAAATAAAGAAGGATGAGGAGGATTTGAAGGAGATAGGTACAAAAATAGAAAAGGGTGAGCCTTTAGGTGTGCCCCATACTACATAAGAAGGTGAAGGACCAAGATCTTGGATTCGGTGCCCCAGATTCCAAAAGGAAAACACACTAGGAAGGAGAAAAGGATGAAAGACTATGAGACCCTTGTAGTTGGGTATGTGGATGATAAAATCAAAATCATACACACGCAGTTCCAAAGCACTTTGAGCCTAAGGATTTGTATGGGTGGGAGCTCATGGATGCAGAAATGGCGAATGCACACACACACAAGAAATTATCTTGGTCTATGCAGACTCATATGGATGAGCTTGATTTTGATGTGTGTGAAGAGTCATGTGTTTCACACAGATGAAGAAATCTCCCACATCAGGCATGTGAATTTCAAGCCCATTGTCATGTCGATGAGCAGGTGAGCAATGCTTTAGTGAAGGTATCTACAGAGGTTGCATGCAGAAACATAGATAAAGTGGCAACCATTAGGGCATTGATGGATGATAACAAGGACAAGGATAAGGAGATAAAGTGCCTGATAGTAGAGAAGGAAAGGGCTGAGGAAAAGGTAGAAGCTTTGGTTAGTATGGTAGAGGAAATTGGAGATGACATTTTAAAGGTAAGGCCACACCTGGAATCACAAGTTCTAGAAAATTTTCCTTTTGTGATGCATTACATACGCACTCTGGTAAAGTTGGTAATCGATGAAGGGTATGTGCGTATGCCAACACCAAAGGATGTTGCAAAGGAGGTAACAAGGGTCAAGGCCATGATTGCAAGGAAATTTATGAGTTATGAATCCTTGTTGCAGGCACTAAAGGATGAGTTGAAGAAGGAATATCAAGCTCTAAATATGTGTGCGACGCCAGATGTGATTATTAGGACACAAACAATTGAAGAGGATAATGAGGTCCTAAAGGCAGTGAAGAATGAGATGCTCAGGGCATGGAGAGCCTTTCTCTAGTAGAATAAAATCACAAAGTGCTTATAGAATCCCAGATCCACAACAAGAAAGAATGAAAGAAATTGGGAAACTCATTACGTAGAAAATGGATTACATGGAGGGAATGGTTTCCATCATGGCTAACATCGTTAGAATTTTACGTAGAATGAAAAAAAAAATGACTCATGATGAGTTAGAATCCGTGGTTACAGATGTCCCAGATAAGACAGGTGAAGCACTGAGTGATTGGTAGGCATTAGAGGTAGAGATTAAAAATGAATATCCAAAGTTAATCCTTCCTATAGATGAAAAAGGCAATCGAGTAGTAGTCTTCCATTCTTTTTGTACAAGTACTTACCTATTCTTTCATTCATTATTCTTTATTCCTAGAGATATAAGTTGTGATTACCCATTATCGAGGATGGAAATGAAATTAGTGTGGGGTAATGTTGAGCTAAGGAAATACAGCTCAAGGTATGAAAGCACATAAGGTTTGGGCACTCGGACATAGGGCGCACGCAGAGTGCGTGGAAGAATTACGAAAAAGGGCGCACCCAAGAATAGTTTGAAATAGGACTTAGCCATTTTTGTAGCATAAGCCTATTTTTGGACTGGAGTGCTGAGCATGCAAAAGGTATGGAGACTTGTAGGATACGTAAGGTTGTTTTGGGTTAACGGAAGATTGAGCACCATGCAGAGTTTTGGAGCTAATAATAGGATCTGAACTAGGAGTTAACTATAGGAGATCTATTATTAGTGCTTGCACATGCTTTTGTATTCTTATGTAAGGGTGCATGGCTATTATTAGCATGTAGCCTATTTTGGAAGGTGCATGGGTGGTGAAGGGAAATTCCCCACCCCTATAAATATGTATTGATTTACATAGTTTAGGGATCGACATTTTATAGAGTTATGTTATTGGTTTATACTGTGCATGACTCATGGTGACATTATTATGATGTATGAAGCTTCTATGTTTTACAGTATTTAATATAATGGATCTCATTGGCTGGATATTGGTGTTAGATGTAACTGAACATGGATCTTGTATGGTAAAATTGATTATAGTGATTGTTTAGTTATTCCTTCATATGGTTTAGATCTAGATCTAGTTTATGCACTATGGTTTAATTGATTATCTATTATGGATCTGAAATATACATTCATTCATGCTAACATCTTGGACAAGATTCACTAAGAGGGACTTGATACCCTTGCACACTTCGGTGGGCACTCAATTTAGGTTGAGTGATATTCGGGCCATTTATAGTGAATTACAGGCTACAACAATTGTGTGGTGCGTGGCTCCTAATTCTAGGATGTGTAAGTATTTGATCTTTATTTAGGTATAAAATATCATCAAATCATGTGAGATCAAGGTTATTCTCTCCTTGTGATGAATCAATATCATTTCCACTTGGATCAACCCACGCTTCAGTATCTTTTACTTCAGAAAAATGAGCATTTAGGTTAGTAACAGTAAAGGGATTATTCCATAAAGCATTTTTAACACCATAGGGGTTCATCTCCACTTCATGTTCCATTCTTCTAGCTATCATCCTTGTGATAGGTGGTATGGGTACTCTTGCTACACGAGGTTTATCTAGATTTGACTAAATTTATAATCAACCTAAGTGTAATGTAATTTATCTCACCTAGATGTCTCAAGGTGGTTTATCTTCTATCCTTAAAGAATGATATGTCAAAAGAATCAAAGATCAAATGTGCAATCTCAATCATACAAGGAACAAACCATGTAAGTATAGGTAACCAATCAATCGATCTAAGTATTTATACCTTTCACTTTTGATGATAGTTTTGACACTAGATAGCCAACTCTATGTTAATATTTATGTCAAGTCAACAACTAGACAAGGCGTAAGTATTAACAAAAGCGTAGGCGTGATTCCCAATCAAAGGATACTACGACAAGTTTAACAACCAACAAGGTCAAAAATGTCAAAGGGTGAGGATTATAAATGTAAGCCACGTAATAACACCAATTGGGCACGTTGATCGTGCTTCATGAAGAAGTGAGATTTTAGTGCCAAAGTAGTATCAAAATGACGCAAAACAAAGTAAGAGACACCTTTCAATATTTGGGACAATGTCTGAAGTCAAACTAAGTCAAAGTATACTAAGGAAGTGCTAAAATGTGGGCAACGTATCACCACAATGTGGACACTTAGATCATGTTTACAAGAAATGTGACATAAGTATCTAAATTGTGTTAAGACAATACGAACAAGGTAACATGTTCTAAGGGGATCAAATGATGAACCAATCCTAACTATGATGATGATCTTGAAATCAAGACCAAGTGGCTATCAAGATGTAAATACATACCCACACACTTTAGATGTTTAACAACTCACCGTAAACATGGATGAGCATAAATGGAAAAAAAGTGGTGAACACTATCTATTGATAACACTCATGAAACATGCCTTCTCTTGTCCCAAATGGGCAACAAGAATGCAAAGGAATAGACCAAGTGATGGTGAAACAAGCTAGTATAAATTTGGCAAAGTTTTGCCTTGCCTTAGGGAAAGTGAAGAACTAAGCAAAAGTGATATGTTGTGAGCTTCATGATGAATATCACTAGACCCCAACTTTGAGGGACTCTCCCCTTGTTCGTAAAACAAGGTTTTGACTCCAAAGAAGTTAGTGTTTCATGATGGCTCTTTGACTCGATAACTTGGACTAGCATAAGTTGGCCTCTTGAAGAAATGGATTTCCTATTAGATATCTCAACTAGGTGATACAAACAAATAATGTGAGCTCAATTTTCCAAGCAGTTAACCTTGGAGCATCTAGGATTTACTTTACCCCCTTCGAATACAATGAGTGTAAACACATTCTTTTGTATCATCACCGAGGTCCCAATATACTGTATGTTTTAGCTCTAACTCACAAAATGCTTACTAGTCAAGTGGGTAAAGTGAGGTGCTTCTCGCTTTTCGTCCACGAGGTTACTCAAATGGTGGAATAATTTAGGGTTCCAAAACCACCCCCATTTTGTAGCTTAAGGCATTATATCAAAGGGGTTATGTTCTAGTTAAGCGAGATAGTGACGCACCCTTTTATGAACCTATATATATAATGTATTGAATGTGGTGTGTTTTTTAATCTTTTTTTAGACATTAGTGTGGTTTTTTTCACAAGTCTGTTTGAAACCTACATCAAACACATTAGTATTGTTTCTATCTTGATTCTTTCACAAGCATATTTGGTTCTACACACAATGATTAGTAATTTTCCAAGTTGTCAAAACATCATATAAAGGAGATAACACATTGTTTCGATTTCCAAGATCATCCTAAGATGCAAGGAAAGAGCATACACAACATGAAACCTCACTAAACTTGTAAAATGGAAAATACTTAATCAAATTACACATAATAAAGTTTCTTTTAGCCAACTTTGAAGTTCTTTCTTGTTTAGAAACTTAATTGAAGTGTTTAGAAAGCATAAGGAAGAAAAACAAATGCAAACACCTTAAATCAAGTTAGTATAAAACAAATAATCAACAAGAACTTGCAAACCACTATTAAAAACCTGTAAGAATGTCAAAAAAACACAGAATATCAAAGCATGCAATCTGTAACAAAAATCAGATTTTGACATAGATTGCCCACATGCCCTTTTAGTGTGTGCGCATGGATTTAGGTATGTACACGCCCCTTTTAATGTGTATGTGGGTCTATGGAAATGACAGAGGTATTTATGTTTTCGCATCCAAAATGATTCCTAAATGAGCATTTTGATGTGTGTGCACCACAAAGATGTGTATGCATCCCAAGTAAAATGGAAAAATGACACAGAGGGTGGGTTTATGTCTGCAGTGTCTAGAATGCTACCCGCATGAGCCTTTTAATGTGTGTGTGCCACATAAGACATGTATGCATCTCTAGTTTATTTTTTTCGGTCAAGAACACAAGTTATATGAACACGTGTATGTGGTCCTTTCAAAAGTATATGCCCTTTTTATGTGTACGTGTGACCCTGAAAAACCACCAAAAACATGAAAACCAAAAACTAAAAATGCAAACAGGTCCTAAATTAGTCCTTTAACTACTTTTCTAACACAAACCCATTAAATACCTATGCTAAAGGGAGATTTAACACATATAAGTTTACCAAATGCATGGATAAAACTATTTTTCCCTCAAAAGCATAAAAATGGTTAGAAAAAGCATGTAAATGAAAAAATTTAAACTTCTAATGGACTATGGGATTAGGTCCCACTGGGCATGCCATATGTATTCATGTGTAAGTTGGTGTAGCTATGGAATGAAGCTTAGAACACTCAAGAAAGCTTCAAATCTTTCCAAACTTCAACAATGAACCATTAGTTTAGAGCTAAACAAGAACTATCTCTTTGCATGCATATATAAACTTGAAATAAACATTCAAACCCTAGCATATCTAGATATTTCTCTACTCCATGAAAGCTATGAAAGATGAACCTATTAAAGCTCCTAACAATCAATTATGCTTGTTTGATAATAAAGGGTTTGAGAGTGAGATCTCACCATTAATGGATTCAAGGCCAATGGTTCATCCCATTTACTCAAGCTTGATGTTTAGAAATGCAAATGGTTAAATCAAAGATAGCTCAAATCTACTAAATCTAAAGATGGCAATAAGCTAGTCTAAAATGGAGGAGTGTTCTTAGAAAAAGGGGAGGGGTATGTTTGTATTTATAGGTTTCTAATCCTAGGAAGAGGAAAGGGATGTTTTGGATTCATGTGGGACTAAATTCCAAAAATACCAAACTCAAGTGAAAATCACATTATAAAGGTGAAATTGACATTTGGAAAGCCAAGTCTTCCCTTTTAGAAAGACAACAACGGTGTAATTATCCTCAAATAGGATAATTTATAAGATAATGACTTATGAAGCCATTTAGAATGGTGTTAGCATGATTGATGGGTTTAGAAGTGGTGGACAAGGGTAATTAACTAGCATAGTGTAGTCAATTAGTGAATATTAGGATAGTTAGTGTAATTTTGATAATAAAGTTGCATAGACCAAATTATAGGTGTCTACAGATGGCTTTAAGAGCTTTCCAGAGCCTATTGGAATATACAAAATGGATATTGTATGCTCCAAATGCAATCCATACAAGAATAGGGTCTTTGCAGATAAAGTAGGGCATAGTGATGCAGAGATTGGGTACATTGTAGAATACAAAAATGTGTCATCATGACGTCGAAGTAATGCAAAGAAAAATAAAGTGTTTGTGAACCTCTAGTCTTCAATAGCGCGTAGCAAAGGTTTTCACAACAGTGGGGTCCACATTTTTTAGAAGGGGAACCGCCACCGTAGTACTCTAGGTACCTCATCGAGCTAAGACTTAGCCAAGAACTAAGCTCTTGATCGAGCCGATCAATAAGCTAGGATTGATTTCATGATTAAGCTAACATTGATCTAGAGTGAGTTAACCGAGAGTTCTTGGTGATCTCTTCAAACCACCTCAAAAATCGATCTCGAGTTCATTATCAAGATGGGGAGAGTTCATGATGAGCGAAAGGTGAGCTCTCAACACCGGCCAGCCACCACATCTAACGGTGAGTCCACCAAAGGTAAAATGGTGTAAGGAATATGATCAAAACCACAAAGAATCATAGTGGGTTTAGGATATATAAAGCCCTTTAAAAACCTTACCCCACTCAATGTGGGATAAAACTCCATGACCCATGATAAAATCTAGCTTTACATGTGACTCATCCATCATACATGAGGATAGCTTGACACGCATTAAATGCGTAAGACAAGGAAGGTGTGAAATAGGAAGACACGTGGCAAGATCAACAACCAAAGCATGACTCTATGTGGGAAAACAACTTGGGCTCGGCAAGTTGAGTGACAACAATGGAGGATGATGTGATAGACAGTGTAGTGTAGAGACTCAATGAGCTAGAGTAGCAGTGGTGATGTCTAAAATGGTGGGATTCGAACCATGATCTCTCACTTACAAAGTGGGTACCCAAACAATCTTCCCAACCCACCGAGTTATTAGCGAGTCACAGATAAAGCTTATAAAGAAATATTTTCATGGTTGTGGGGTATATAAACCCCCATTCAAAATATAATGCTCTCAAGCTCACATTTCCAAGCTTAGAGAGAAGTGAGGAATAATGAAGAGTGAAAAGGCCATAGGAATTTACCCAAGGTAGTAAAAATACCTATTTAATAGGAAAATGTACATGGGGTTAAATTTTTTAAACTCTTCGTGTTATTATAAAAGGATATTTTGCACCTTAACCTTCGCGTGTGGAGTCCGAAGTTCATCAATCATGCACTAGAGCTTTGATTCTCTATGTTGGGAATTGATCAACCAAGATTTATGTTTCTTGAGGTTGTAGATGGGATCAAATACGAGCTCAATGACACTATTTGACTTAGCTCTATGTAGTGGAGTGGAATTCAACTAGAGGTGTCAAGCTAAGTAGTTATGTAAGAGTACTTGAGCAAGCTCCCAAGACCGGTTTGGGTTATGTCGGACAATTGACACCGTGATCTAGTTATACTGGCACATTCAATATAGTATTGTAAGTTCCTATCTTGTACTTGTAATTGGATTGTTATAATGAATCGGTTCAATGTTTAACAAACCCGGAGATGTAGGTAATTGTTGCTCGAACTCCCTTATCAACTCAATGTAATGTCTTTCATTATTTCATTGCATTTTATTTAAGTTGATTTAATTTTTGGGGTAAAATCATAATTAAATAATTTTCCTATAAGGATTTATTGGTTCAATAAAAATTTTGGCTAGTTTACGTATCAAGTTTGGTATCAAAGCAAGGTTATTTTTCATGAAAAATTTATATCTCTAAATAAAGTTAATTTCAATGTTGGTTGTTTCCTATAATAGCTTACTACTTTAGTGTAATGGATTTCTATTAATTATTTCAAAGGGCCTATTGTGCTCACTATTTTGGGTACCATGTTATGGGTGGTGATGTCTCAAAGATCAAGACTAGGCGCACCAGATGGTGGAATTGAGAGTGCACTTGAGGATATGGAAACCAGACAGTCGCTCATAGGATTGTTAAATTTCTGAAGTATAGAGGATAATTAACTCCTTACCTTCTAAGTTGAAGAAGAATTTCAACAAAAGAAGCACCGTAGAAGAGTTCCAAATCCCTAGCCAATCTTGTATGCATCCATTGTTCCAAAGGTGAAAATTACGTGGAGCATTGTTGGTTGTGACATCCATTTTGTTAACCTCATTGGTTCCAAACAAGGACTAAAACCAAAGGGAAAACTCATGTTATCCCCAATGCATGTTAGCGTGTAGATCCCTTGTAACCTTAGAGAACACTAGTGGTACCTCCTCATGTGGTTTTATGATTTGTGAGGATATCGAGGAAATTTTTCAAGAATTTTTCAAGGGCATCCAAAGGCAACTTGTATTTGATTGATACATTGGTACGAGTTACGTGACAGCCTTGGCTTATCTACTAGGCCTTTTCCTCATGCCAAAACATATGGCACATGAGACATTTGTGTCTAAGGTATAGAAACTCAATATTACACCTTGAGATACATTATTTGAGGGAAGTTTTTAGACAAGATGACTCTTAGCATCATTCCATTGAAATGGATGAGATCATCTTGGGGAACATGTACCTCACCACTCGTAATGTAAGATCCCACTTAGCCGAGCTATCTAAGGATATAAAGTGTATTAGCCCGCTTAAATTTGACAAGACAACACTTGGTGATGGAGATGAGAATTGACTCAATGAAATGGAAAATTACTTTAAGATAAGGGATTTATCAAAAGAAACAAAGGTTGTTTTGGGAGCTTATTAGCTCTCAAACAAGGCTTCCTCATGGTGGGACAAAGTAAGATTAAACTAGGATTTAATGCAACTGATATAACTTGGGATCAATTCAAGTTTTATTTTAGATAGCGTTGGTTACCACAAGATTGTGCTATGATCATAAAATTTCTTAATTTCAAACCTCAAAGTGCAAGGAAAATTAACTATAATAAAATATTGGGAAAATTTTACAAACCTTCTTGAGTATGTACTTTGCATTATAATACGATGGAAAATTCCAAATATGTGAATTTATTATGGGACTTAACCAAGTAATAAGGGGTAAATTTGATGCCCATGGTCCTCATGTTGTACAATTTTCCTCATTACATGTTTCAAATTAATGAAATCACAACAAGAAGAAAATAAAATCCAAGTATGAGAGGGTTTATGGTACCTTTGGATGGGATGATGATATGTACGGGCAAAAATGAGAGATCCTCCTCACAATGAGATACATGACCTATAAATAAAGAGAACTCAACACAAAAATGGATTAGTAGATAGATGGGTGGGTTTCCTGACAATGTCAGTCTCAAGAAGTGAAAACTTCCTAGGATGGATGTCAACCCATGTTTTGATAAAGATAAGATAAAATATTGATAAATAGATGTAGTAGAATCTGAATTGTAATAAAAACTGAAATGTAATAAAGATAATAAAATGCATATATGATCTAAACAAAATAAATCAAACCTATACAAAGTCGATTTACGGTGACCCAAGACTAAAGTGCCCGGTTGAAAACTGACTAGAGAAAATCAACTAGAAAAATGACAAAAATGCAAATCTTAACATCCTTAAAGGTAGATATGAAGCTAATGATGAACAAAGATGAGAAACATGAACCTGCAAGAGATCTGGAACTAGATCTAACAAAAAGGATATAAGAAAATTATGAAATCTAAAGGTAAATGCAATGAAGATAGGTTTGTTCAACAATGATCTAGATGAGTTGGCGGTGACTGGGGGGCTGGCTGAAAAATATATGGGATAACAAAGAGGGCGGAATGATAGGATCTAAGGTCCGAATGACTTTGGAATCGAGAGGGGATAACTAGGGATATGAATGAAAAAAGGCAACAAAATGAAAGTTGGGTCGATGGCGAGTTGGGTGGTCGATGGTGACTAGGGGTTCATCTAAGGTTGATGATGAAAATGGGTAAGAATAAATATCTCAGAGATGGAAAATGAATACATGAGAAGGCTAAAATAGGGATCCTGGATGATAGTTGAACCTACACAAGATTTGATGAAGAATATATGATGAAAAAATTGCAATAATGGACCCAATAATGCAATGGTGAGGAAGGTCTCCAAATCTCCAAAATTGAAACACAAGATCTCCAAGGTGATGATAAAGAATCAAGAGAAAATCACAAAATGAAGGCAAGATCATAAGAAATCCCAAGTATCCAAAATTGCATCTATGAGAAGGAATGGTAAGGGAAACTTTATAGGGTCGATGGTGACCCAGATGGGTCACCTCCATCACATAGATCCATCCATTTGGGTGGTGGAAAGGTGACGAGCTCAAGAAAATGATCCCATAAGAGGCAAGATTAGGGTTTTGAAGGGTTAGGATGAGTTAGGGTTGCTTAGGATGAGTAAATGGGTAGGTGGAGGTGAAAATATTAAATAAAGGCAAAGGAAGGTGAATTTATTAAATGTGGGCCTAAGGAAGGATAAAATGGAGGATTTAGGGAGAGAAAATGAATTAAATGGGGATTATAGAATTAATTAATGGTGATTAGGGATGATTAATTAAGGGGGAAATAATGATAAGTGGATAAATTGAATTTAGGAGGGAAAGGGAATTTGAATGGAAAGAGAGGTATGTATGTGAAAATGATGATGACGAGAGAGTGAATGTGGGGTGAGGGGTAGCGATACCAAAAAATTGGTGTCTACATTTTCCCCTTTTTGTTGAGTGGTTTTTGGGCAAGCCATGAGAAAAAAATAAGAAGAGATGAAAAGATGATTTATGAGGTGTTCCCCCTCAAACTAGGGTCGATGACATGAAGGGAATCGATCATGAGTTTGAAAAGAGATAAATGAAGGAAAGAAAAGGTGGAAAGGATGAGAAAATAAAGATGATAAGATAAGATATCCCAGATGAGGATAAACAAAAACTAAAAAGTAAACAAAAATATGGTGGTGATTTTGGAATCACTTTGGTAGGGAAAAAAGTATGACCTCAATGGAGATGATGGAAATGTCCTACTGGACTGAGTCAAAAAAACCACTGCAAAATGGAGGAATCCAAGGGGAATCCACTCAAATGGATGTGTAAGTCATGAGACCAATGGGTCAAAGGTAGACATCAAATATGTGCAAAAAATGTGAAAATGGTCGAGACAAGGATCGCGACAAAAAAGAGGGGGGAAAAATGTGATATCCTACTTGCATATAGGAGGAATCAAAATATGCATCCGGGGTGGGACAAAAAAAGAGTAAAATAATGGTGCCTCAAGAGGGAACATGAAGATGGCCATAAAGGTGAGATGATGTAAAATAAAAGATGAGATAGATAATGAAAGCCCATGGGACAAATAAAGGTGTGGTATAAGAAACACACAAGGAAAAAAGTGGAAGAAAAGATAATTTGAAAGGAAGGATTGATCAAAAGGAGATAAGAAGTGAAATAATTGTGAAAAAAGGTAAGGCTAGGTCGATGGTGACTGACAAGGTAGGGTTGAAGGTGACTAGGGTAAAGTGGCAATGACCCAAAGGGACCCAAGGGTCGGATGAACCATGGTTGGTGGGCTATATAAGCCCCTAAATTCAGCCGATGATGCTCATTTTCATAGTGCGAGTTGATGATCGAGAGCTTTGAGAGAAAAAAGAGAGTTGATAATTTGAGTGAGATGGAGGCCGATGGAGTAGATGAGGAAGCGCAGAGGACTCATAAGATGGTAAGTGCCTAAACCTTAGCCTATTTTTAAGAATTTTTAATGTTTTTTATTTTTTTTTTATATTTTTTTGGATTTTGGGGTCATAAGGGGTGGTGTCGCGACTAGGTACAATCATATCAACTGGCCTTATAAGGTATTTCCCCAAGCTAGAGGATTCGACCCAACTAGGTCAACGTCGCATCGACTAGGGCTAGGATATGCATATTTGGATTTTTGATGATTTTTGATGTGCAGGAAACTAATGATTGTTTGTTTGATTGGATTTTTTTAGGATAGTGACATGTTATATCTTATGACAGAGTGTTGGCCTTATATGATTGGATTAGAGGAGATGTGACCAATGAAAAGTGGGACCACTTGGCCATAGTAGGGTTGGGTGGATTTTATCATTACTAGAGGATTCCACAGATGTGGGATTGATGATTGCATTGGTGGATAGATGGGATGTGCACACTAGCACATTTTGGTTTAGGATAGGTGAGATGATATCACACTCAAGATGTATACCACATTCATCTTAGGAGGCTGATACATAGGGGAGCCTATATAACCTATCACATCCGATAATAGATTGGGGGTATTGACATGAGTTGTTTGGATCCAATGCCCCACATATTACCTTCACATCTGGGGCATTTCAGTATGAGATGAGATATGAGCAAGGAGTGGTGAGGAGTAGATTGATATGTTTAGTTATGATGGCCATCTCTTGTTATGTGTTTACCGATTAGGGGTGTGATATTTCCATGGAAAATTGCAGGGTGTAGTTATAGATATTATAGAGCATCGAGGGGTGTTTACATTTGGGCATGTTTTTCTAGCACATGTCTATCATGAGTTATGGATGTATGTGATCGAGAGAGAGGTCGAGGGATTAGATGTGGGGTTCTTATTACATTTTGGGCCTATGAGAACATTGTAGTCATCAGCCACCAGGGATCACATGGATTACAAGGGACCACATTGAGTTGTTTGTTGGTTTCTTTGATGGATGAGTTGATTAGGCTCATGGGGACAAGATCATATATATATAGAGATATATATAGATGATATATATATATATATATATATATATATATATATATAGAGAGAGAGATATAGATGAGAGAGATATATAGAGAGAATGGTGGACCAGAGATATTTCGGAGAGCTAGATGTGGATCAAGTGAGGTGGCATCCATACCATGATTTTCCTTGGCCTATGGGATGGGGAGTTGAGATGAGGAGGATTAGTTGGGATGAGGAGGATGAGATGAGGGTGAAAGGAAGAGATTTGATCGAGATAGTTTGGAGGTGAGAGTTACTTAGAGAGCCTCTTATTAGATAGAGATGAGACGAAGATTATCCTAGTCCTAGTCCTGATGGATGATATTACACTAGAGGAGGCAGGAGAGCCCATGGGATGAGGATGATGATGTTGAGTTGGGGTTGGATTTTTTTATTGGATGATGATGACATGGGGCCCGGATGGAAGGAGAGAGGGCGAGGGAGGAGAGGAGGAGGGAGGTGCTGAAAGAGGAGAGGATGATGCACACCTAGGGGGTGATGAGGGTGGATGATGGAGGGGTAGTAGAGAGATGGCCCACTTACATGTGAGTGTGACAAATCTTGACTAGAGAGAGAGAGAGGACATCAAGAGAGAGGACTTAGTGATGTAGCAGGAGACTGAGACAGATAAATGATATATATAGAGAGAAATGGAGGCCTACATGGCTATATTTGGAGAACTCTGGTCCTATATTAGTAGTGGAGTCGAGAGTGGAGCACTGTAAGGGACATCACAGGAGATGGGAAGATGGCACCACTAGGTATTATTCCTTTAGAGAGCAGTACATGAATTAGTCATGAGGTGCACTATTATGAGTGCATTGTGACATTGAGGCTGCCACAAGTGCAGAGATATGCATATATCTTGCAGAGAATAAGGGGAGGAGAGGGGGTAGTGCGACTAATCAATGCCATTAGGGAGTACACATGAGCATGGCATAAACCACGGAAAGATCCAGAGGCCATATGGAGGAGATGAGGCCTAGGAGAGGCATATGCACCTACCCCGTGGGGGAGATTTGAGATTTATCTGATGTACATTTTATGGGCTTTGATGATGTATCAAAGTTGAGACATGACCCTCATGTCCTATCATAGATGATGTTGTTTTATGATGATATATATATATATATATATATATATATATATATTTTTTTATCATGATTTATCATGTGTCATGTGTTGATTTATGGCTTAGATAATGCTTATGTTAGATTTAGATGTTATATGATGATTATGGTTTATGGATGATTATGATGATGGTTGATTATGATTTGATGATTATGATTATGGTTTTGAATTTAGAATAGAATGTGGATGTGATGTGATGGTTTGTTAGTCATGATGCATATATAGATGTGATTGAAATGGATAGATAGTTGTTAGACATGATAAAATAATGGATATAAATGATGTGATGGATTTATAAATATGTTAAATATAGATGATATGGCATATAATTTTGTGATATATAGACATGGTTGATGTTATTTAGAAATATATATATAATAATAGGATGAGATGGTTAGATTAGGAAGAGTATGATAGGAGATATTTGGATTTGATAGAAAAGGATTCGAATTTAATAAAAATATGACCAAAAAAACTGAATCATAAACTCCATCATAGTAAGGAGTGCATGAAGAAATGAAATGATGCTTCAAACCAGATTGGAGGTAAAGAAGAAAAGGATCCAATCAAGGCAATGCACTTGCAGCCAATAGTAGGTGTTAACACATAACCATCGATAGTTAGTAATCCCAAGGGTCATGAGGGAAAGTATGGAAGGATGAACTTATAGACCTAATGTTGACACAAAAAAAGGGTTTTAGATGTAACTCATACATGGGAAAATAGGTTCTCCTTAGGTGGGTGTTCCTAGTTCTATGCCCTAACTCTTATGAGTATGGTGCAAACTGATCAATGCAGGAAGTTTTATATGGATGAGAAAGTTGATCGATGTGGGAAGCTTTCTTAGATGCTTACTTTTTGAAATTTTATAATTTTTCTTTTGAGTATATATAGAAGGATGATCAATGTAGGGAAGATCCTTCACTTCCATGATATGAGATGGTATCCATCCTTCGAGGAGTGGTCTACATTTTTCTTTTTTATTTTGATTTTGCCTTTTATAAATGGTAGGATAAGGTATGCATGATAGTTATCCTTTGAGGGATCAGTCTATTCTTTTGATATTTTTCTTTTATGAATAATTTTCCTTCAGGGAGTAGTCTATTTTTTTTGGATAAGATAGATTTTAAAATGAGCATCCATGAATTTTGAATTTTTATGGAAGAGTGGGGATAGCTAGGTAGACCACTTAGGAGGGGATAATAAGTGTACAAGTGACACCTATGGACCCTTAGCATGGTTCTAGTAGGTAAATAAGAAGGAATGGATGTAATGATCATGGGGTTCCCACCTAAAGGAGAACTTTCCTTAAGGAATATGTTATGAGAAGAGTTCATGGTGCCCATATTCAAGGTCATATAGGAAAAGTGACGGTAGACCACATAATTCCAAATCATTACGATGATGAAATATGGAAGAGGCTAATGATGGATGTATGACCATTGAGATGACTAAGTTCACATTGGTAGGTATGTTAACAATAGAAAGGCCACAAGTGTAATGCATTAAGAGGTTCCATTTCTGGTTTACCATCAAGAGAGCCAAATGATAGGCTCCAGACCCATACTTATGCATGATAATATAAGGTCCAATCTAGTTGGGAGAAAACTTTCCATGTTGACTCCTTTCTAGAGTAGTGACATTTTGATTTTCTTTAAGGACAAGGTCACCATATTAAATTCATGTTCCTTGAGGTTTTTTATTATAAGCATGTTTTATGCACTCTTGATAGACATGATGATGTTCAAGAGTAAATAAGGTGACATTGTCTCTAACAACTCAAGTCAAGTTGTGTTAGATGCTTTTGGTGATAATATTTTCATTAGAGACAAAGTCACAAAGAGAAACATGCAAAGATGGGATTTGGACTTCAAGAGGAAGATGACCTCGGAGTTGTAGATGAGAGAGAAATGAGTAACACCATGGAGGTGTAAATGCTATTCCAATAATCCCAAAGAGAAAAGGGGATATGAAGATGTCAATTACGACATGATTTATCAATAGTCTTGGCAAGAATATTGCAAAGAGTTTTGTTAGTGGCTTTGTCTTGGCCATTAGCTTGAGGATAGTATGGAGAAGAGAAGCTAAGCTTAATATTGAATGAATCACAAAGCTTCTTGAGATATTTTTTTTGAAGGACTTTCCATTGTTCCATGATGATCTTTGTGGGAACACCAAAATGGAAAATGATGTGTTGATATATGAAATTAACGATTTGATTAGCTTTAGTTGATGTGAGTGGAATTTATTCCACCCATTTGGTGAAATAATCAATAGTGGTGATGATAGAATGATGGCATTAAGAGAATGCAGATTGATGAGGCCAATGAGGTCAAGTCCCCATTGTGAAAAAGGCCAAAGATCCTAAGCCAACTGCAAGGCCTAAATAGGAATGTGATTAGATTAGAATGTTGCTGAATTTGACACATTTCTTAATGTATTCACAATAGTCTTGATTAAGAGAGGGCCAATAATAACCCATGTGAAGGACATGTTTGGTGATGGCCAAACCACTAAAATGGCCACCACATATACCATCATGGACTTCTTGGATAGCTCGAGTGGATTCATGAGATTTAAGGAATGAAGCAAGACACCATCAAAGCCACGCTTGTAAATAATTCTGACAAGGATGACATAGTTTTTAGCACGTTGAAGAAAGGACCTCCTACCATTTTAGATAGGTCAAGGGGATGATGGATTGAGAAATATAGTCAAATATTTGAGAATACCAAAGATCAAAAGGATTAGTTTCGATATTATTAACACTAGGTAATTCACTACTAAGGTGAGTGGTTTTCAATGATGATGAATGATAATGAAAGAGAGCTTATATTCTTCTATAGACCAAGGGATGAGAGATGCGAGAGAAGCCATAATGTTTGAAAAGTAGTTGGATGACCGAGGGACGGTTTTGATAGTGTAGAAATAAAATGCTCCAAGGATAGAGTTGAACAATGTCCTTATACTTTTGAAGGATCTCATTTTTACATTGATAGATGCCTTTGACTTGATTAATGATGAGTTAATAATCCCATAGATATCAAGGATTTGGATGCCAAGTAAAAAACGGTTTTGAAGACCTAAGATGAGATTTTCATACTCATCCATATTGTTTATGCATTCAAAATTAAGCTTATAAGCAATAGGATGGGAGTATCCCAAGGAGGAATGATAATGACACCAATTCCTCCCCCTTCTTAACACTTAGATATGTTAAAGAAGAGTGTCATCTTAAGGGGAGAGAATTCTTGATCAATGGTGTTGATAGATTCATTTGGAAATTGATCATGAGGAAGGTGATTATCAGGAAGAGGGGCATTAGCTAATTGATTGTGATAGCTTGACCCTTGATTGATTTCTAGAGATGAACTCTAGGTCAAAATCAATCATGAGCATGAGCCATCGAGTGATGCACGATCACTATGATAAGGCTTAGAATGCATGGTTTTAGAAGATGAAAGTAGTGACAACATAAGTCTTATGATTGAGAATATAATGGTGAAGCTTAGAGGTAGCCGAAGAAAAGAACGTAACACAAATTTTTCAGCTTCATTGTAGCAAGTCTCATAATCATGAAGGGTGTGAATGATGTAATAAACAACTTTCTCCCTACCTTGATCATCATGATGTGCCAACATAGTACCTAGAGCATGATTGGAGGTAGAGACATAGATATAAAAATGCTCCCCCTCGCATGGAGGTGTAAGCACATGCATAGGACAAAAGATATTGCTTGAGATCATCAAAGGCTTTTTGGTGATTATGGCCCAATTAAATTCAATATCTTTGCAAAGAAGATGGTGAAAAGGTTAGAAATGGTCAAAGAGCTATGAGATGAAATGAAAAACTGGTTGAAGTCAACCTTGGAGACTGTGAATATACTTTAGATTAGAAGGAGGAGACATCTCAAGGATGGCTTGATTTTTTATCAACTTCAACTTTAATAGAAACAATAAATCCAAGGATTTTACCAATTAGCATTCCAAACACACACTTGGTTGGATTGAGATAGAGGAAGACATGGATAAGGCACTCGAAAAGGACTTCAAGGATGATAAGGTGTTCACGTAAATGTTTGGATTTACCCTAAAGGTCATCAAATTAGTCCTCTATAGTCTTGGGGATTAGATCATGAAATATGTAAGTCATGGCTTGTTGATAGGTGACTCTGGAATTTTTCAAACCAAAGAACATATCGCGATAGAAAAAATTTCCCCAAGGAGTGATGAAGGAGGTATTATGTTGGTCTTCTAGTGTGATGAGGATCTATTATATGGAGAAAACCATCCATAAGAGAAAGCATCTCGTGGCCTACGGTAAGGTCTACGAGTTGATCGATGTTGGGAAGAGGAAAATCATCTTTAAGGAAAGTGAGGTTTAGATCTTGAAAGTTAGTGTAGATGCGAGCTTTCCAAAATATTTGGAAATGGGTATGATATTGGAAACATTGCGGATAATCAATAGGAATGATGAAATCATCTTAAATAAGGCATTGTATCTCCTCTTTAACAAGGAGGGAAACTCGAGGTTACATGTGGTGAAGCTTCTTATTAACCGGCTTTATGTTAGGAAAGGTAACGATGTTATGGAAAATGATGGAGGGATCGAGGCCGACATGTCGACATGACATGCATGCAAAGGCTTGTCTATGTTTAGAGAGGAAGGCAAATGAAAGAGTCAAGCTCCCGAAGGATCAAGGGATTGACCCACTTTGAGGATATGGGGCTCTTTATAGAGTCCTTATGTTGATGTCGATGGTGGACTTATTAATAAGGGTGGATGTGTATGGTGGTAAGGTCTTATGAAGATTGGAATCTTCCACCCCCATGTAAGAGAGGATGGAATCATCATCGATGCATTGAAGGATGTCAATGATTGGGGAATCTTCTTCTATCATTTCTAGATATTAAAGAGGGAAGGACTATTATCCAATTTTCCCTCGAGTAAAATTGACAAACAAGACCTCGCATGAAAGAGAAAATAGAAGGATCATTTTGACCATGAGAGCTCACATTTTGGGTTCGAGCTAAATTTGAAGTGGAAATACATTGATAATCGGTGGGATGCATGTTTGAAGAGACATTTTGGAGTCCAGAGACTTCAATTTTGGACATAGAAGCATTCGAGCTCAGTGGATTGAAACTCCAAAATGGCAAGCTCAAAGGTCTAAAGGACATCAAATCCTGAAGTCTGAAATTTGGACTTCAGGCATTTGAGAGTTTGGAGTTAGCAAGTGGGGTTGAGTGATGAATAGTGCCATGTGAGGAGGAAAAAGGTCCAAAACCCGAACTCCCAAATTCAAACTTTAGCTTTTAGAATTTTGGAGAAATGTGTCATTCGGATGGATGAACAAAACACCCAAAACCCCAAAACCCAACTCCCAAAACCCAAAACCCCGAAACCCGAAGTCTAAATTTTAGAATTTGAGGTTTCGACATTTTAGAACATTGAATCCTAGTGCGTAAATCATAACTTGAAGCCCAAAACTTGTAGTCTGAATTTTAGACTTGGAGTTTCAACATTTTAAAGGTTTCACAAACTCAGGAAAATGAACAGTAACACTAACCTCTGAAGTCAAAATTCCCAAAGATCTAAATCTTGAAAATCTGAAATTTTTGGATTTTGGAGGGTGTGATGTAGGGTTGGAGTCTAAAAAGGTAGATCAACCACTCACATTTATTGCAGTATGGCACCCTCATCTTCAGATGGCCATAAATTTTGACTGGGAGCTCGATTTGCACAAAATTGGAATTTTTGGAAATCTCTCAATGTCCTCTACACAACTACGACTAGATTTCTTAATTTTAGTAAGGTTAAATATTTCAAATGGGGAAATATAGTCCACCATTTTAGAGGAGTGGTTTCAAATTTATCACCTACCAAAATGATGAGGTATGGGCTTCTTTTCTTCCCCAACAAGCAAGGTACAATGGAGTATGGGCTTGCAGACTTTCCCATCACTCTTGCAAGGAAAATGATTGATTTTGTAGGAGATTGGAGTGCATTTTCAGATTTTCTTCCCTCTCTCTCCTCATTTCTTCCTCTATAAATTATAAGGGGTGGCATTGTGCAAAAGGTTGGTCATTTTCTCTCCTCCCATGCACCCCATTCTTCTTGGGGCTTCAAGCCTTCCTCTCAATATCTGTAATGGCTTCATGCCTCTTTCTGCTACAACAATGTATTGTGTATATCCATATGGAGCAATAAGATTATGTCTGTGTTGATCTCTTTAACCTCTCATGGTTTATTGTCTTCATCTTACCTTTCATTGTGCTTTCTTAATCTATGCATTTCCTTGGTTATTACATGATTTTGGTGTGTTGTGCTCATTCAGAATGATGTATTGGATGTAATTTAGTTTTTGGTGCAAGTCCACCCTTTCTAGGTTCATCTATTCCATTGTTTTGTAGGCTAGGGGAAGTGATTAACACTCCTTCTTGGTGTATCACCACTCATAGTGTAGGTTTATTTCATGCAATCCTTCTTTCCATGCCCTCTTGGAAGCATTAGATTAGGATTAGTTAGTATTTTCCTACATTAGGAGTAGTTAGTGGTAGGTAGGTTAGGAGTAAGAACTAGCATTCTCCGGAGAGCTATCCCATTTTGCAATGTCCCACACTCAAGATAGTTCAATGTTATGCAATCACACCGAATGCCCCATCTCAAACTCAAACCATTTGGGGGTGTTGTGATTTTTCCATAACAGGGGACCTAGTTTCATCATCACACTAATAAGTGACCAATCCCAAGGTGATGGTGGAGCTTACAAAAATTCGGAGGTGATATACACATAATGTCCTCAATATCTATAACCTCATGGGATGGAGAATATGGAGGGTTGATATCTATGAGAGCTAGAGAAGGAGGGAGAGGGTCAAAGCATAATTTTCTTTATAGCCTAACCCAAAATTTTCATGGGGCTTACGATATTGATCAATAACGAGGTCATGCATTCATGTTCACAACTCCCCATTCCAAATCCTTTCCAATCGCACAAGCAATGAAGATAAGTGTAGGCATAGATTTC
This sequence comes from Taxus wallichiana var. yunnanensis, assembly GCA_018340775.1. Classification (NCBI taxonomy): domain Eukaryota; kingdom Viridiplantae; phylum Streptophyta; class Pinopsida; order Cupressales; family Taxaceae; genus Taxus; species Taxus wallichiana. The sequence continues at coordinate 513,607,583 of CM031244.1, forward strand.
TTATAAATAAATTCAAAGCCTTTGGTGTATGGTTTTGTGTGTGGTTGAGTGTCATGTGGGAGGAAGGTCGATCAATACCACCATAGATGAAATTCATGTGAAGATGAGGTGGACCGAGGGAACAATATCCCGAATGTTAGTTGATACATTATAACTTTATCGAGTTTTCCAATTCTATTAGGCATGGGAAGGGAATTAAGTGTAAAAGATGGTACTCACCCGATGAGAGTTCGATCCATTACTTTGTCTAAGGAATTTTCATTAGGAATCTTAGACAAAGAGACATATGAGATAGTGGATGCTTCATAAGAATATTGTTTTGTGATGAGCATATCGTTGGGTAGATAAGTCATGTGACATGCTTTAAATAGAGGAATATCTATGATGAGAGTTAGAATTTTTCCATCATATTTATATTTGATGCATCGATAAAGGGTGGAAGGAATGCAATGCGTGGCACACATCCATGGTCCTCCAAGTAGGATATTGTATTGAAACTTTCCTTTTATGATATAGTAGACTTTATGCGATTTTTTCACCAACATGGATAGGAAGAATAACTATGCCCAAAGTGAGGGTGACAACTTCATTAAGTACGTGAAGAACCACAGGTGATTGGGTGGCAATGGAATTAGGGAGCTTGAGATGATAAAAGTATGGAATGAGATAATGTTTATGCTATATCCATTGTTTATCATAAAACGATGAATAAATGTGTCATTAATATGCAAAGTGATGAAAAGGGGAAGGTCATGTTTCTTTAGGTGAAGAAGGTTGTGGAGTAGGCTTGTTGAGGGATCATAAGTGACAACGATGTTTTATTTTTGATTGAGTGGGCGGTTCAAATTCAAGAGGGTCAAAACGGGTCGTGATCCAAACAACATTAATAAAGAGAGGAGGACCTTCATTGGGAGAGGTCATGGTTGAGGAAGGATGGAAATGAAAATATTGGTTAAATGAGGTGACTTAGAGATTTTAGTGGAAAAATATTGGGATGAAGAAACAGATTGGTAGATGGAAGAGGGTGATCCCCTTCAATGATAAGATCATCTTCATCGATAAGATTATGGATAATAGTTTGGAGGGCTTTACAATGCTTGGTATTATGTCCTGGTGCACAATGGTATGCACAAATGAGGTTAGAGATAAACCATGAAGGTCTTGGGCCATGAGGATTGAAAGGTTTAATACATGAAAAGGTAATTGTAGATGCTTGAAGTAGGCATTGAAATATTTTTGTGTAAGACAATGGGGGTAGTTCGAAGAAGAGGTTGTTGTTGAAGCAAATTTGATGGATGATGGTAAGCGGGATGATTTTCTTTGATGAGGCTTTATGGAAGCCTTTGATTTTATCTTGGACTTAGGAAAAGAAGAAGGTGGTTATGTCTTGGGTTGGGTTTTGATCGGTGATGTCTTAGATGGTTTGGATTATAATTTGGTAATTGAAGATGTGGATGATTTAGAAGGGAGGTCGGATTTGGAAGAAATATTAGATGATTTGGGCTTATTGATAATATGGGTCTTAGATGAAGGGCATGGCCCTAAGCTATATGGTGATGCTCCTAAGAGTGATGGCATGGCATTATATTTTTAGAAGGGTTAGGCTTGAGAGAAGGAAGCTCCAAATTTTTCATGTGGATGTGTGAGGGATTTTTGGATGGGCATGCCAAGGTTCTTAGACTTTTATTTTGAGGATTTACCCTTGGAAATAATGATGATGATTCCAACCACGAGATCTGTGGAGGCATAAATTGTATATTGTGTTATAGAGGTGGATATTGAAGGTAGAAGTGGTCTTTGTGTAATGTGCTTGATGAGATCTAAAGGGGTGGTATATTTTGTAGGCTCAGGATTTGTTTGAGTAGGAATGATTGGAGTTATAGATGGGGTGAGAGTCTCACTTGGATGTACATTAAGTGTGGATTTCTAAATAGTAAATGATTCAAGGTATGGTGTGGATATGGACATAGATTCGGATGTCAATTTGGGCATGGTCATAGTAGTAGATGTGATTGATGTAGAAGTAGGCGTAGATGTAGGCATATATGATGGAGATGTTAAGGTGGATGTTGGATTAGATATAGGTGAAGGATTAGATGTGATGGGTGAGGATGTGGTAGATATGGATGGGGAAGTGGGTGTAATTAAGATTTATGTCAATGTATTTATTGTGGACATAGCTGATGTAGATATAATAGGTGTATATTTTCATGGAGTTGTGAGTGTGGGGAAGAGTCTAAAATAGATGATGATGTGATGGATGACACGATAATGGATGTAGGTGATGGTGTTGGGTCTTGATTTATAGTATTAATTGTATGGGAATTAGGTTCTTGTGATGTGGAAGGTGGAGTTTGATTATTAGGTGGATGGTTAGGAAAAGGTTATTTGAATACGTTAAGGGGTTGATTAGGTGGTGCATTAGGATTATCCACTTGGAGGTCACTAGATTCTATGAGTTTTTGGATGATGTATTTAAAAGTGTGACACTTCTCAATGTCATGACCACGGACTTGATGATACTTATAGTAATGCTCCTCATGATACCATGCTAGTTTGGGTCATGATTCATCAAAGGGTCGATGGGAGGAATCCGAATGAGATTGACTACCATTAACTTGTTAAATATTGCACTATAGGATTCCCTAGAGGGGTATATTTAGGAGGCTTTCTAGGAGCTCTTTGGGAGGCTCCGAGTGAGAATTGGATAAGGATGAGGATTTAACCATGATGGTGTTAGTGTTGTTCTTATATTTTTCACCATACATGGAAGGTTTAGTGAATTCGGACATGGGTTTACTTGATCGATGTTTAAGATGGCCTTGCTCAAGGCGCGAGTTCAAGTTTTGAGCCATGGTAAATGCATCTTCAAAGGTTTTGAATGATTGAATTTGAAGAGTAGAGGAGATATGCTTCACACAAGACCATGAGAAAAGTTCAATTAATTTAGTCTGTGGAAGGGAAAATGATAGTTGGTTGATTATGCCATGTCATCATGTGACAAATTCTATGATAGATTCATCATCATATTGTCGAATGGTGTAGAGGTCGGTGATAGTGATCTTACATGAAATATTGATCGAGAAATGTTCTAGGAATAGTTGCACGAGTTGAGTGAAAGAAAATAATGAATGTTGGGGGATGTCATTATACCAATCCAATGCGGGTCTAACTAATGACATGGGGAATGTGTGAAGCATAAGGTATTTTTATGAGGAAATGAGGTGTGAATGCGTCACGAAGGTTTTGTTGTGGGTCCTCCTTGTTATTGAACTTGGAGAATTTTGGTAATTCCCAATGAGGAGGATAGGGCTTTACGAGGACGGATGGATTGATAGGTTCGTTATAAATTTTTTCATATGAGAAGGTGGTCTTGGATCCCAAGGTAGCGGCTTCAAGATTATCCATTCTACTCAATAACACCTGCATGGGATCGTTAGATGGATGGGTTTGAGAGGTTGAAGGATGAGATTTTGATGCATATGAGGTAGATGGATTAGTTTTTGATAAGGTTGATATGTTTGAGGATGAGTAGGTGTTGGTGGAAGTGGTTGATAAGGGGAATGTAATTAAGGGGTTGTGATTGAATGGGTTGAGATAAAGGTTGTTGTTGGGAGATGGGAATGTGATAAGATTGATGATATTGAGTTGGTTGTTGAGAGATGGGAACACTTGATTGGTTTGATATAGGATGAGTTGGAATGTAAGTAATGGGTGGTTGGGATACTTGAGTTGATTTATTGGGAAGTATGTAGCGATAAGCACCTAGGGAGGAGGTTAATGGGTTTGAGTTGATTCAAAAGGATGGGGATATGAAGTGATCACATTTGCATGGATGTGAGAAGTGGAAATAAGGGGTAAATTTGAATTATGTTTTTCAAATGGAGGAGTAAGTAAGAGATTCTCTTGAGATTATTGGATAAGAGCACAAATGATTGTAGTAGATGATGAGGTGATGGGGATAGCAGAAGTGATAGTAGTGTTAACATGAAGAAAATTAGGGGAATGAGGATGACCTATTGAGTGGTTTGGTGACTTTGATGGATTATGGAGGAGGATGGGTGAGGATCAAGCTCACGTTGGGCCATGGAAAGCTCATTCATAGCTCTAGGAAAGAATACAACAAGTTGTGATGTAAGGACTTGTGTGGATTTAGGATTGGAATGGTAGGCATAAATTTGTTGCAAAGGAGGTCCATCAACAGGGAGGTTGGTAGACTTGCGAAGGATATAGTCATGAAGAGAAACCATATTAGCGTCGAGAATCTCTTGAAATTTTACACACCCACGAGGGATGATAGAGGCCCAAAATCTTCGATAGAGGTGGAAGGGGGTGTTGTTGGTCTAGATGGGATGGAGTGATGATAAAGAAAAGGATTAGTTTCAACATGAGTGCTAGGTTGAATGGTTTGGGATTCTTGAAGAGAGGAAATGGGAACCATGGGTTGGGTAACTATAGAAGAAATGACCAAAGGGGTGGAGGTAATGATATAAAGAGTGGAAATTTGTTGGGAAGAGATAGTGGAGATAGGAATGTTGTTGGATGACATGTTTTGTTCCATTTTTCTTGCTTGAGATCATGTAATAAATGGAATGAAACAAAAAAAAAAAAACTATGATGATTTTTAATTAGATCAAGCAAGTCACACAAAAAAATTTGATTATCTTAATTATTAAAGATGTGAAAAGAAATGAAAGATGGGCTTGAAGGGAACACAGGAAATGGCCGATCTATGGCTGGTTTCAGGTAGTTTTGATGAATTCCTTGATATACCCGAAGGTAAATGAGTCACGTCAAATCTGTGATGACTACCGTGTAGGGGCTTGGTATTAAGGCCTACCCCACGACTTCGTGGTCCCGCAACGATAAGGGATTTGGGTGCTTTTCCAATATTCCAATAGCCAAATAATTTGTAATGCGGCTAGAACAGAACACGGCGGATATCCTATTAGGTGATGAAATCCCAATAGTTCCACCTGGGAAGAAGTGTTTTAGATGTGTAGTTTTGATGCATGTGTTTGGATGTGTGTGATGAGATTGTATGCAAAGGATTAACCCCTAATTAGACTAGATTTCCAAGAAGATATGAAAGGTTATTTTTAGATCCAAAATGAAATGTGTAGATTTGATGAAAGCAAAAACAAGAGATGCAATGAAATGAAAGAGATATGGGAATTAAAAAATAAATACTTGGATAATGCTTTTCCTTTTATCTAATTTTTAATTTTTAATCGAGCAAGATAATCCAAGAAAAGAAATTCACGCATGTAAGTAAGCAAGCAACACTCCTTCCTATGAGGTTAGTAGAATATGGATAGAATAAAATGGAAATGAAAAACAAATAACAAGACTCACCAAAGAAGGGTGGTCCCACCGAGCGTGCTAGAATGTTATACAAGTTTCCTCATTACATATTTCATATTAGTGAAATCGCAACAAGAAGACAAACAACTCCAAGTATGAGAGGGGTTTATGGTACCTCTAGATGGGATGATGATATGTATGAGCAAAAATGAGAGATCCTCCTCGTAGCGAGCTAGATGACTTGCAAATCAAGAGAACTCAACATAAAAAATGGATTAGTAGATAGATGGGTGGGTTTCTTGACAATGTCAGTCCCGAGAAGTGAAAACTTCCTAGGATGGATGTCAACCCACATTTTGATAAAGATAAGATAAAATATTGATAAATTGGATGTAGCAGAGTATGAACTTATAATAGAAACTAAAATGTAATAAAATATGATAAAATGCATATCTGATCTAATAAAATTAAATCAAACCATACGAGTCACAATGACCCGAGACTAAAGGGCTCATTGATGGTGATTGGAGAAGATCAACTAGAACATCGGTGAAAACATAGATCCGATAGCCTTGAAGGAAGATCTGAAGCTAGTGATGAACATAGAGGAAAAACATGAACCTTCAAGATATACGAACTGGATATAATCAAAGGATTCAAGAAAATTATGAATTACGAAGGTGAATGTAGTGAAGATAGGTTTAGTCAACAATGACTTGGATGATTCGGTGGTGACTAGGGGGCTGGAAGAACAGATCTAGGATGACATCGAGGAAGAATGATAGGATCTACTGATCAATGACTATGGAATTAGAGAGGGGATGACTAGGGATATGAATGATAAAGAGGATAACAAAATGAAAGTTGATTCAATAACAACTTTGACAAGTTCGATTTGGTGACTGGGTTGATCTATGGTTAGACAAAGAAGAATGGGAAATAATGAAAATATGAAGATGGAAAATAAAGAGATGAGAAGGATGAAACATGGCTCCTGGATGATAGTTGAACCTACACAAGATCTAATGAAGAATATGATGAAAAAATTGCAATAATGGACCCAAGCATGTAATGGTGAGGAAGGTCTCCAAATCTCCAAAATTGAAGCACAAGATCTCTAAGTGATGATGATAGTAGCTGCAGGAGAAATCACAAAAATGAAGGAAAGATCACAAGAAATCCCAAGTCTCCAAAATTACATCCTGAGAAAAGGAGTGTTAAGGGCAGATTTATAAGGTTGATGACAACCCGGATGGGTCATCGCCAATTAGGAGATCCGTCCATCCATCGGGTGGTGGAAAAGTGACGAGCTCGAGGCAAAGAGCCCATAATAGGTGAGATTAGGGTTTTGAAGGGTTAGGATGAGTTAGGGTTGCTTAGGATGATTAAATGGGTAGGTAGAGGGTGGAAATATTAAATAAAGGGAAAGGGAAGGTGATTTTCTTAAATGTGGATCAAGGAAGGATAAAATGGGGATTTAGGGAGATAAAATGAATTAAATGGGGATTAAAATTAATTAATGGTGATTAGGTATGATTAATTAAGGGATAATGATAAGTGGCATAAATTGAATTTAGGAGGGAAGAAGGAAATTTGAATGGGAGGAGAGGTATGTATGTGAAGAGATGATGGAGAGCAAATGCGGGGTGAGGGATAGCGGTACCAAAAATTGGTATCTACACCTCCTACCAAGGAAGGGTGTTCAAAAATTCCATTAGGCGGGAGCGAAGCTTCAATCCATTACTTCTCACAAGGATGAGAAGTGTAAGATGAACCACAACTCACCTTCACCATTGTCACCTGGGAAGACATGGGGAAATAAGGTTGAAAACAAAGCTCAAAATGGTATAAATGACACTGTTGAAAATTTTAAAAGAAATGAATAGGAAAAAATTGTTGGTAAGAATGATATGTTTGAAAAGAAGAGACCTTTCACTTTGTTGCTTTCAAGTGTGGTGATCATGACCACCACGCCAAGTATTTTCCTTGAGAAACAAGGAAAATAATCCATAGTAAGGATTCATGGTGCAATGGCAAATCTATAGGCTAGAAAAGAAGCAACACTTGATGAAGCTAAAGGCTCTAGATCCGGAAACTATCATGGGGAAACTAGCTAGACCAATGGAAAATTCTAAAAGAAATAAAAACAATGGTTTTCCTTGATAATTGATTTTTTTAAACATTATTTTTTAATAACGTATTCCAATTTTTGTCAATTATTGTGATAAACTTGATTTTTTTATATATTGGATGATGAAATGACAAGGATTTTGTCATAATTTAGATTTTTGGAAATATTTGGTGAAATAAAAGGCTCTTACATCCAATAAATTTGAATTCGGATATATAAATTTGCAAGTTTTGATGGAAATGTTGATTGTTGAGTGTTCTCCTTAGTTATTAGCTATTTAGATAAATTTGAGTAAAAATCATCCGGACAATGATTCATTAAGGGGGAAATATGTCACATCCTACAAATTTCCATATGTTTCGTCAAAAGTATAATTCATAAAATATTGAATGGTTTACCAAGGTGGGGAATAATCCCGTTGTATAGGCTGGGTATATAGCTACACATGCATATGTATATCCTAAAAGGATATACACACTTACACATAGTTGCATTTGTAATCGTGCAATATTCTTGTCATCCAACATTTCATAAATTACTTAAAATTTATAACTTATTCTTGTTTTTCTTTGATGTTTGAATGTACTTACCATGTTGAGTATGATGATTTCAATTATGGTAGATATAGCTAGGAATGTTGTACCTGTAATGGATATTGTAAAACACCTTGTTATGCTAGGTGTTATGGGTTATTTACTTTGTTGAATGAGATGATTGGATGCATTGGCATATTCCTTGGTTATTGTACCTTTTATCGTTATTCGGTTCATCTCACTTGTTGTAAATGAAGGGTTGCTAACAATGTTAAATTATGTAGCAATAATGTATTTCTTGGTTATACTTGCATCATCTCATTCTCAAGAAATAATGATTACTATGTCAATAAATATTTAATCTTACAAGTGTTTGATTATATTGGTCAAGGACCGTAATACATTACAAAAATCTTCCTTGGGTGTTGACAATGCTTAAGGTCTGCGATGAGGTAAACATGTTATTTTCATAATCCACTTGTCATTTAATGTATCAACGAGGTTGGGTCTAACACCTTGGAGCGTCAATAATACCATTTAAATATGGAAGGCTTGAACATTATATATGATGACATTATTATAGTCATTTATATGGTGTCAAACTTAATGTCTAAGATATGGATCTAATATGGTCTTAAACCATAGTGATGGAAAAAGTAGTGTTTGAAATGAGTCCTTTATCATGACAATCAAGGTTAATATATTAGTTGTAATATTTAAATAAATGACGAGCATGGTTATTTAAATAATCTAAAGACATGGGAAATGACATAATAGTGTTTGAAACACATATGGACCTTTAACATACTAAAGTACATTATGAAATAAATTCCTTATTGATCAATCAACCACACTGTGCATTATATGTATTTTGGAACTGTTGAATGATTACCTTCGATGAAACGAATGGTAAAATCCATGCATGTAACTTCAGTTATTATTGTTTGGGACCACTAATTTTTAAACTCTAGCTAAATTTAGAGAAACTTAGTGGGTGGAGGGTAAATTTTGAAGCCACTAAGTGACTCTGTGGAAACTTAATGAGCATTAAATTTCATCTTGAAAATTTTGAATCTTCTTCACGAAGCTACCTTTACATGTAATGTTTGGTTACATTTTTATTTTCTCTGGTTCTGTTAAACCCGTTTGGGGTGAAGCCATGTAAAGAAGATATATGTTTTGTTCCAATTAATATCGAGCTCTCCATTTGAGGAGTTGTGCATGCGTGGGTGGATGAGATAATCATTGTTTTTAGACATCGTTATTTTGGGAAAATAATTTGATATATTTATTGAGAAGGTTTGGGGTTTGTTTTCTTGGTATTCTTAAAGGGAAAGTTGTGGAGATATTTTTTACTCATTTGTTTTTATTTTTAGACATGCGAAAAGGATCACCAAGGAGTTTTGGAGGCCTATCAAGCATGGTTTCATACCCCTCTTTCTAGATATTTACTTTGAAATAAATTGAGTACCTTCTATTTGATTATTTTGATGTCGGGTTGTAGTTTTTAATGTGAACCATTAGATTTATAGATTTGTGTTATTACTCTTTCTGGGTATTTGTTTATTGTTTTTAGTTGCCACATCGAGAGTTTCTATCAGGCAAGAATGTGACTATGAATACTTGGTCTTCGTGTGCAAAGTGTCTAAGAAGTTCTAGGTATCCCAAAACGGGTGTTTAAGACACACATTGTATGATCTTACATTATATAAAAGATTGGATAAATACAACTAAATATTTGAAACTTCTTTTAAGGGGAAATATTGTCAAGTTTAATTTATACCCTGATCACATGCATAACTTCTTAGGATTTGGTAAAGATCTAACCTTGTTATTAATTGATTAGTTTAGGATGAGATTATCTAATGATTGGGTTTAACCTTAATTCGATCACACCCTATTTAGTGACTGGAGGTATGATTCATGACTATTTTATGTTTTTTATTTCGAATGGCCACCTCATTTGAGCACGAGAGCGTAATTTTTAAGGGACTCCCGATCATATGATTTAACTTGGTCGAGCTCATGGAGTTTTAATCTATATTTTTGTTGGGTCGATCAACTCGAAAAAATATATAGGGCTTGAATATTATATGGGAATTTTTGTTGTTTTTAATTTGTGATTACGTATGTGGAATTAGATTCTTCTCTTTTTCCTTACCAAAAGTTAGAATTACCTAAAGCTCCTTTCTAAGGAAAATAAAAAAGGGTTTAGTGACTATTGGTCATGGTTCAATACTTGTAGACACTAAATCACATACTTTGGGTATCTATTTAGTCCTAATCACATACTACTATTCATATGATTCCTAAGTAAGAAAAGTACTAATTGATCCATGTCTTTGGCCATCTTTGTTTACTTTCTAATTTTATTGTTGATCTTACAATCCTAGCCCATTCTAACTTTTTATACTTCGACATTTCTTATCTTGGACACCGTGCATATCCAGGATGCGGTGTTAGGTGCCCCTCTCCCCTCAGGCTGCCTCTAACCTCTTTGTACTTTGTTCACATCTTTTGGTCCTTTCTAGTTGTTTGAGCATCTTATCTTTTTGGTAGTCAATATTTTGGGGTTAATTATGAAATTCAAGCAAAGGAATCATATAAATATAAAGTTATGTGATCATAATAAAGGACCAAGCACTAAGCATTAGCTATCACCACCTAAGGTTACATCTAAAGGAATTTACAAGAGCATTTAAGCATCCATCTAGCATCCACACAAGGGCAAGGGACTACATTATTTTGCATACACTTCATAGGAGGGGAAGTTCATTCTTTCAAGAACATATCTATTTACACCTTTTACATCTAGCTACTTGCTCGCTATCAAGTGTAAAATGCACAAGAGCCACCTAGGGCACAATCTATCCATACACACACATAGAACTACATTAGGTATGAAATGTAGTGCAATTCTCATTCATAAGATCACTTGTTTGAAAGATGAGGATAATTTGACCCCTCATTTGCATTATTTTCTTTTTGATTTGATGCACTTTTGAGGGTTTTACAGTCAATTCTTCATTATAGGATATAGACGACATCGGTGAACTTGATGTGACATACTAGTAACAAGAAGCGAAGGACAATGAATACCTCACAACCCTCCAAAGTTGGTTTTTGAGGTTTTGAGTAGTCATAAGTGCCCAAGAGAAAGTTTGTAGCACCCGCAGACTCCTGACCCATTCCGGCACCCCATTCTCTAGGTAGATCTTACGGTTTCACAATTTTTGGGTTTTAGCATGACATTTTCCCTCTTTGTTCATCAATTTTTCACTTTGACATAGTCCAGATTTAATTGTGAAACAACTAATCCATTTTATCTCTTCATTTGTACTTAGGGTTTTAAATCATAATTACTTATTTGCTTGGGTCAAATTCAATACTTAATTTTTTATTCATTTATTACTACATTGCAATTAGATTTAGGCATCTATTTATTTCAATATTTTCTTAATCATTTTGTGAACCCGTCACTCAAATCCACCTTATTTCTAGGGATTTTATCATCTTATCACTATGGCTCAATCTTATGGAAAATTACTAAAGCCCACCTTAAAGAGCTTAATGATCATATTGTTGAGAATCCTCAAGATCTAGACTTGATTTTATTTATTGCTCATGAGGATGCCACCAATCTTATGGAGCTTAATGTCCCTACATCTATTCCAAACTCCATTGTTACTCAACCACTTGCTTCCACTCTTTCACCAATTTCTATTGTTCTTATTTTCTATTCCTAATCCCACTAACCATTTCACTCCACCTCTTGTTTCTCATGTGTGAAAGTCTCTTTTATGGAACTCTTGACTTAGCCTCCCTTTATCAAGATCTTCAAGTTCAAATCGCAATCAGAAAGCTACTTCTCATGTGTCTCCATCTTTGGATTCCACTTTATTACTTCATACTCCATTCGCACCCGCCATTTCCACTTACCCGCTTCCTCCTAATTTTGTCACCCCCAAGCTTCCCATTTTCAATGGGCATGGTGACCCTCAAGAGCATCTCCAAGCATTTCATGTAGCATGTCTATATTACGTGGATGATCACACTCTACTAGCTAAATCTTTTCCTAGAAGTCTTCATGATTATAAGATGTATTGGTTCTATGAATCTACTTGTTTACTCGGTAACATATTTTATGCATCTAGGCATGTTTTTCTCACTCATTTCTCTATCAATATCAGCTCTAAGATATCATATGCTCAACTAGCATAACTTAAACAAGGATCTAATGAACATCTAGCAAATTATGTCTTATGATATAAGAACAACTTAGCTAAGATATCTAATGTGCTTGGACTCTGAGCTTTAGATCTATTTGTTCAAAGTCTATTACCACCTCTCCAAGAGAGTGTTATCTTTGAGACCTCTCCATCATTCGATCATTTGTGTCACACTCTTAAGCTACGTGAAACAAAAACTCTTATCTATAGGAAATCTTAAATATCAAGAACAAACTTCATCTTCTACACTGCTTTCAAAGTAAATCAACTTTTAAGCCATCTACAAAACCTACTGAAGCTAAAGAAAATTTTCAATGTTGTCTCTAATATTAAAGAGCTTCAATGGAAACCGCCTAAGTGTACATATACAAAATTGACTATCACTCCACATCTTCTCTTGCCACAACTTATCGAGATAAATCTTATTATGTTTCCTCCTCCACTCAATTTGGACCCATCTTGTCCAAAAGGTCATAATTACAATGAAAATTTTAAATGTGACTATCATCAATGTGTTGGACATTCTACATATCGATGCTTTAAACTTCAAAATATTATTCAAGATCTTATCGATAATAATGCAATTGATCTTCCAAAGCCTATGGATTTTCTACACTCAATGAAAATCATAAGCTCAAAATCTTCAACAATCCTCTTCCAAAACATGAAAAGAAATCATTTGACTCTTCACCAATCATACATATCATGCGTGCCTCCTCCTCCTTCATCGGGGCTCTTGATTTTCTATTGCTCATGCCGAGTTCTCCATCGTACATTATTACTTTCTCATGATTATCATCATGCTACATTCTCTTATGATCACTTGCACATTAGTGCTTCTTATTATCATATCCACTCCTATTAATAACACCATATTGATCATCATTTCATGTTAGCGCATGTTCTATTGCACTTCTTGTCACTATCATCTTTCCACTCTCATAAATCTCATATCCGATACCTAAATCATACGGTTTTGTTAAGCTTTTGGTCACTATCGGTCCTCTTACCATGTTTGTTTCTTTTCTTGTGGCACCATCAGTTGAAGGGTGTGACATGCTCTTAGTCTCCCCTAGCTCCATGCAACTCAAAGCTATCATCTCCATGAATCATTTATGTCTAAATTTCATTCATAATAAGAAATGTTATTACTATCAATGGTGTTCCTCCATCCACACCATGGCCACAACCTCCTCTTGAGGTTTCCATTGCACTTGCTAGAGCATCTAGGTCCCATGGACCTCTAAAATCTAAACACAATATGCTCCTAGCTCACTTGTTCACACATGGCCTACACGGTCTCATTGGTCTTCTAGTCCATCACATTAATCTAGGTCTTCCACTCGACAACTCCTTCATATCGGTATACATCACCTACTCATTTTTCTTCACTTAGTGTCCATTACCTCCCGCATTTTACTTCACATAGGTGTTCATCACCTCCAATTTCTACTTCACATAGGTTTCCATCACCTCCACATTATCCTCATCAGTGGTTGCATGCACATAGGCTTCATTTTCTTACGCATCATCTATCTCATACACCACCGATCTTAGAGCATGATCACACACCTTCATCTCTGCAAGAATCGGGTGGAGGACCCTCGTCTTTCACTTTCATTGGATAACATATTCATTCTCATACACTTGAGGGGGAATCGTGCTTATTCTTCCCCCTCCTACCATTCTTAGGTGTCTCACACTTCTCATCTAGTATCTCACACACATCATACACATCTTGATACACTCTTGTATCGTCATTTCCCGATGACACACTTTTATGTTTTGATTCACACTTGACTATTGAGGGAATACTATACACATGAACCTCACACACTACACACTTCACATATCACACATTCATCACATCTCTTTCTCATAGCCTTTGTTACACATCATACACACTACACATTTCACATTTAGCGCATTCAAGACAAATTTTTCTTGCGTATATTCTTACACATTTGCGCTCATTACCTTATGATGCACTCTAGTTCCACGGTTCATACTTATCTACTAAGGGTTTCAATCTAAAATGAACCTCACCACTTTCACTCACTCTCTACGCTTTATGCTTTGATGATCATATATTTCTAGCGCACATTCAATCATTTTCTAATGATGCACTCTTGTTCTATGGTTCATTCTTGACTATTAAGGGGATTTATAAATGAACCTCATCATCATGCATACTCATTCACATTATATTAGGGGAAATATGCTCTTATCACTCACATTGCATTCCATTATGTCTCATCCACAACATATTGCATATCTTGGTTGCATTTAGTCTTGCTTACATTTACTCGTTACATGTACACTCTATTACACATGCTAGTCAGATACTTTGTATGTCATTATATTTTATCATACACACATGCATGTTCACTTTCCTTCTAGTTGTGATCACAGGATTTACATAGATCTTTACATGCAACATGGATGTTTGGCGCAATACCTCATAGGAGTCCCATCGATCCTGGGACATCCACTTTTGTACACACTACAGTGTTATTGTTTCATTTTTCATAGCACACTACTATATCAAATTATACATGCTTTGACATACTTTCTATCTTTATAACATACTAAGGGGTGCTTAATGTGTAGCATTTGATTTATAGGTCTATTTTCTTCTATGGTTATCTAATATATTGTTTATTCTTGTTTTGCTTTTGTATTCCATTAGTTGTCATTGTTTGTAGGATTTTCCCTTTGTCTTGTGTGCACACTGTCTACTTTTGGCTATATCTTCCTTGCATATCTTGTGACATCATGATTGATGTCTCATGTTTGAAACCCATTTTCACGGTCTAGATTGTCTTCTTACATATTGTCTTCTTGCATGTTAGCTTACACATTGTCTTTTGTCTATTAGCTTACATATTGTCTTTTACATGCATGTTTATCTTGCTTGTACTAACCCTTTTCTCCTTACAACTCTATTTATGTGTACCTTGGTTTATACCAAACACACTTCCTTCCCCACGTAGGGCATCGCTTTGGTTTAGTGGTCAGTCCTCCTTTGGTCCGCATACTCCTCAACAATGTCGCATGCATCCCAAACAAGGGGGGCATCATTGGGTGAATTAGTCACCCCATAAAACAATATATAGTCATAGTACAATATAGTTTAAATACTTGGTATAGTATAGTCATCATCATAAAAATGACCTATATCCTAACTTGGGTCCTTCAAGATAGCATAGTCACCAAAGACCTTGAAACTAAGATAGTAGTGCATGGGTTCCCATGACCCTTCCTGACACTGTGACCAAGGGGTAGTACACTACTACATTTTTCTAGTTCAAAGACATTTCTTATCAATTCACACAATGGCTTTTACAGGATAATAGTCCTTTAGCACTCCACATGCATCCACCAAATATCATTTTATACTTTTGCATTGGATCAGAACTATTTGAAATAGATCAGATTTTTACACACCATATGCATTGGTGTTCTACATTTCGGGAAGTAGTTAAAGGTTATAGGATGACACTATAATTTTCTCATTACACTTCTTCCATGTCTTGGTGTGAGATCTCCCAAAAAACTCACACACGACGCAATTGGTGTGAGATCACCCAAAAACTCACTCTTCTACATCATCTACATGATCCTTTCTACACTTTTCAATCATCACAGATTAGGTGCACATGTTCCTTTTTACATTTTTACATATTTTTTACTCATTTTGATCATATACACGTATATTTGACTACTTGATTGTTCTTCTCTTTTATAGGTCCGTCCTTATGGGAAGTGGTAGTCACATCACATCAATCACACATCATCAATAATCGACATCAATAACAAGTACAATCACAACATCTACACATACACTCTCGCCCTAGGGTCATCATCATCATTATCACTTTTTACTTCCTCTTCTCTAGCTTCCATGCTTCATATTTTTATCATTCCATGCTTTCTCTTATCTCTCAACACACATGTCACCATCAATCTACATGGTCATAAGATAGTACGACAGCTTCAAGGTATAACATAGTCATTAGTCACAACAATGACCCAGATCCTAACTTGGGTCCTCAGCACAACACAGTCCACCGAAGCCCACCTTAAAGTAGCATTTGGGTTCCCCTGACCCTTCCTAGATGCCTATGACCAGGGGAAGTTACACAACATTTCTTAGTTCAACACATTTCTCAAAGACTTCACATAATGGCTTTTACATGACAACAATCTTTCAACACTCGATATGCATGCACTAAATATTATTTTCTAATTTCGCGTTGGATTAGAACTGTTCGAAACAAATCACATTTTTACACACCATCTATAGTGGTTTTATACATTTTGGAAGTAGTTAAATGTTGGAGGATGACACTAGACTTTTCTCCCTACACTTCTTCCATGTCTTGGCATGAGATCACCCAAAAACTCACACACAGCACAAGTGGTGTGAGATCTCCCAAAATAATCACTCTTCTACATCATCTACATGATCACTTCTACACTTTTCAATCATCACGGATCAAGGGCACATGTTCCTTTTTACATTTTTACATAATTTTTACTCATTTTGATCATATACACACATATTTGACTATTTGATCATTCTTCTCTTTTGCGCAGTCCTTCCTTATGGGAAGTGATAGTCACATCACATCATCACATTAATCAAACATCAACACATCATCAAAAATCGGCATTAAGAATTAAAATCACGACTTCTACACATATGCTCTTTCCCTAAGGTCATCATCATCATTATCACTTTTTTACTTCCTCTTCTCTAGCTTCCACGCTTTATATTTTTATCATTCCATGCTTTATCTTGTCTCTCAACATGCTTGTCGCCATCAATCTACATGGTTATCGGTACACATCTCTTATCTACTTTATATCATCAAATGTTCTCTCAACAACATAAAGTGGGGGAAAATGTAGACACTAAATCATGCACTTTGGGTATTTATTTAGTCTTAATCACATACTACTATTCATATGATTCCTAAGTAAGAAAATTACTAATTGATCCATGTCTTTGGCCATATTTTCTTTCTTTTTGATTCTATTTTTGATCTTACACTCCTTCTAGCCCAATCTGTCTTTTTATACTTTGACATTTCTTATCCTAGACACCAATGGTCAGCCAAGACACCAGCTCCAAGCGCCCCCATCCCCTCTGGGCGCCTCCGACCTCTTTGTACTTTGTTCACATATTTTGGGTTCTTTCTAGTTGTTTGGGCATCTTATATTTTTGGTAGTCAACCTTTTCAGGGTTAATTACAAAATTCAAGTAAGGGAATCATATAAATATAAAGTTATGTGATCATAATAAAGGACCAAGCACTAAGAATTAGATATCACCACCTAAGGTTACATCTAAAGGAATTTAAAAGAGCATTCAAGCATCAATATAGAATCCACACAAGGGAAAGGTACTACATTATTTACATAGACTTCATAGGAGGGGAAGTTCATTCTTTCATGCTAACATCTATTTATATATTTACATCTAGTTATTTGTTCACTATCAAGTGCGACACACATAAGAGCCACATAGGGCACAATCTCTCCACGCACACACATAGAACTATATTGGGTTTGAAATGTAGTGCATCACTTAGTCATAAGATCACTCATTTAATAGCTAAGGATAGTCCAACCCCTTGTTTGCATTATTTTCTTTTTGGGATTCAATTTTGTTTTGGGGTTTTATAGGTCAATTCTTCATTCACGGGATACAAGGCGACATTGGCAAAATTGATGTGACAAGTAATGAAGGACAGTAAATACCTTGCGACCCTCCAAAGTTGGTTTTCGAGGTTCTAAGCAATCACAAGCACCCAAAGTAGGTTTTAGCACCCCGCAGTAACCCCGACCCATTCCGGCACCCCGGTCTGGCAGATCTTGCGAATGCACAATTTTTTGGTTTTCAGCAGTGTAGTAGTTTCCCCTCTTTATTCATCAATTCATCACTTTGACATAGTCCAAATTTAATTTTTGAAACGAATAAGTCATTTTATCTCTTTATTTACACTTAGGGTTTTAAATCCTAATTGCTTATTTGTTTAGGTCAAATTATGTACTTCATTATTTATTCATTTACTACTACATCATAATTATATTTAAGCATCTATTTATTTTAATATTTACTTAATCAGTAATTTACAATCCTATATTATTAGTTTAGGTCATAAAATGTTTCATACTCTTGTTGGTTATATCTTTTGAGTACCCATCTCACTCATGTATTGACTTATTAGTGTGATGTGAAAATTTAGAAATCATATGTCCTTATGGTTTTGCTAACCTAATGTAAGTGTTTGAGCTATTTAGTGTTGTAATGTGGGAATTGGTATTTACAATTGGATGTCAATGGTATATGTGGAATGAATTAAACAATCCTTACGAATTGCTAACCAAATGAAAGATAATAGATAACTCTTTGAATTATGGAAAAAATGTATTGTGTATTAACAATGAAGTGTTTTGTAGATGTTTGGAAAATGGTAAAGTTCTAGAGGAAGTAATTGATACTTTTTTTATTTCTTAAAGGAAATTAAATTGGTTGATGAGAATTTATTTTGGGATTTAGACTTCCTTCTTGAATATTTTAGGAGAATTTGAAGAATGAATTGAGAATGAGATTTAAATTTTACATTTAATCAATTCAATTTAGATTTGAGTTTTAGCATGTTAAGTTGCAAGGTAGAAACTTGTTGATTCCATTAGAGTGTCTCTGGAAAGTGTATATGTAGTGACATATGAAATATGATTTAATGCTATAAAATCAAACAGATGGTAATCAATTATTTCGTAAGGAAATAACTAGAAAAGGAGATGTGAATTCCATCTCAATTTTTTCAAATTGGTCATATGAATTGTTGTATTTTATCATGTAGGATTGTTAACACTACAAGTTGAATAAGAAGGAATTTATGACTTGAATTGATTACTATTGTATTATTGCATATGATTGTAACAAGTTAAATATACTTGAAATTGATTAAAGGAGAAAGTAACAAATTCAGTAAATGAATAAGGCAATTAAAGGCCTGTTATATTTTGTTATTGATTTCAATATCATTATGTACTTTAATAATGAGTTTTAACCTCCATTATATGAATATATGTTGTTGATTTTCAACATGCTTGTGTTTTATGGAAATTTTATAATGCCAAAATTATGATAGAATATGAATGCAATATTGAAAGTACAATACGATGATTTTCTTCATTTGAATTCTTGACTTGTAAGGATTATTACATACCTCTAACCTAATTTAGATAATATAATGATTAGATTCGAAGATAGGAATCATGACACAACCTTCATGTCATGTGAGTCATACCTCGTATCGATTCAGGGATTGCTATAGGGAGAGGAACATACGCATAATGACTTAGGTCATTACGAGAATGAACCTTCTCATATATGGGATCCCAAGGTGGTACTAGCATGACTTGTATGACCCAAATGTCGATTTAAGATAGCTACAACTTCGGTGTTTGAGCTTATTAATCAATATATATGATTACTAATATGTTTAAAACAATAGTTGAATAACTTAAACAATGGAAATGAATCCAAATGAATATGTTGAGATGATTGTGTGGTGAAGGGAAAACAATTTTCGTAGGATTGTGTGTAATCTCAAACCGTCTTGATAACGCAACACTAAATAAATATGTCCATAGTAGTGCATATAACTGAATGCATTATCTATTCATGAGGTCTTCTTGTTAACGTGTCTATATTCGGATGGATGTTACTATAGTATCTATCTAAACAAAGCTAAGAAGAATCACAAGTTCTCTCATCCTATAATAAGGCTTAACCAAATGATATACTGGGTATATTGGATCATAAAGAGTGTTTTAAGGGGGTCAGTAGATCCAACAACCATTACAGTTGCACATGGTTATCATATATTGTCTAGATGGATTTTGAATATTAATTAAGGTTGGAATAATTCATTGGTTACTATAAATGAAGTCACTAATTTTAGCGTAAGAGAATTTTAGGGATTTTATAAACTCTTGTATGCTAGATTTTAATTGTTGCATGTTGAAATCAATGAAGGAATTAACTTTAATTAATGAGTTGGTATCAAAAAATTCCATTCATTTGATGAAACCTAATATAGGTTTTATAGGAGTGAGCGTCGACTCTAGTGTAGGCCAATAGTAACCCATATGTAGGCATTTATGTGTGGTAGCATGATTGCTATAATGGCCACCGCAAGTGCCCACATGCACTTTATCTAAGATAAGGGGAACCTCATCTTTTTTAATGAATTGGAGTAGGGTTCCTTTAAAGTTGTGATAGTATAAGATGTCCTTTTAGTACATATTTGAAAACCTTTTTACATATGTGTAGTTACGTTCGAGGGTCGATACCTTCGGTAGGTTTGATATTGTATGAATTAATGGATATTAGAATACAAAGGGTCCCGTGCGGGGTCACGTTCTTTAATTTGAATGACATCTTGAATGTCTCAAGGAGGTGAAATGGCTTGGTTTTAAGGATTTGTATTATAAGAGTGTCATCATGAGAATCGAATGTTCCGTGAATTGAGTGGAAAATGTGGCCAAAGAATCAACCAAGTATTTTTGTTCACCTAGGATGGATTTTATGGTAAATGAGGTGAAGTGTGGTGTCAATTATTGAACTAAGTCATAATAAACTTTAAAGTTTTTTCGTGATATTGATATGCACCACTAACTTTTCGACACACCAAATGAAAATCCCACATGGCATGAAGATAGGAGACATTTTTAGCTAAGGCATCATGTATACCTAAGATAAGATATTTATATTCTACCATGTTTTTGGTGATTTCAAACTTGAGTTGATATAAAGAGGGAAAGCCCAGTCGGAGGGATCATTAAGTACATCATACTCCCATCTCCTTAGAGATACTTTTTCCTATCAAAATGTAGTATCCAAGTGTCATTATCGATATCGATGGTCACCTCCTCCTCAATGATTATGGCCATTGGTTTGGTTTTAGGTGGGGAGGGGGCTTCATTACCAACATCGAGGATTGCATCTCAAGACCAACCGTGAAGCTATAGTAGTAGTCTTTTATGGAAACAATGTTTTCTATTCCCTCAATGAGGAGGATTTCCTCATCGGTAATGCATCATGAATAGGCTAAGGAGTAGAGATGGGGGATCATCCAACTGATCCACTATGACTTGACCTTTTACATGCATCATGAATAGGCTAAGGAGTAGAGATGGGGGAATCATCCAACCGATCCACTATGACTTGACCTTTCCGCCTTGCCTGTGATGATACAAAGTTCAAACTCCATTAAGAGGGCTATCCACTTTCGATTTGATCTTTTAGAAGGATACCATCTTAGAATAAGTACCACGAGAGATTTATATGGATAATTACATAAGTGGTTTGATACAACATGTAGTGACTTAACTTCGTGGCTACATGACATATTGTTAAACAAGCATGCTCAATGGATGTGTATCATGCTTCATAATCTAGTAAGGCTTGACTAACATAATAGATGACATGATCCTTCCCCTTTCATCTTCCTATGCCAACATTTCCCTACATATACCATAGTTAAAGAGGTATATAGTAGTAAAGGTTGATGTGGTGAAGGAGGTCAGAAGGTTGGTAATGAGGAAAAAGAGTGTTCCATATTGTTGAATGTCTGTTGAAAGTATTTTGTGCACTCTATTTTGGTGTATTTTTAAGGAGACTATTTATGGCATGAGTGCGATAGATAAATTTGGGTAAAAATTGTCTAATTGCCCCAAGTTTTCTAAGGAAAGTGTGTATGTATCTTATGGAGGATAGTTGTGGCATGTTAAGAATGGATTTAATATTTCTAGGTCAACATTGATACTATATTTAGACAGAAATAATCCTAATATTTTTCCCCGTATCACCCCAAATATGCATTTTTTGGGATTGAGGCATACATTGTATTTATGAAGGCATCCTAAAGCAATGTCTAAGTCATGAGCATGATCATCAATGCATCGAGATTTGACAAGTAGATCATCGACGTAGACTTTGACTATTTTATGTCTAAGGTCATGGAAGATGTGTATCATGGCACATGTGATATGTTACGCAGTGTTTTTGAGTCCAAATAGCATTTTTACATAACACTAGGTGCCTCATTCCATAGTAAAGGTAGTCTTGTGTCGATCTTTGGAGGCAATATGAATTTGGTTATACCTTAAGAACTAATCCATAAGAGATAACATTTCATACCATGTTGTGGCATCGATGGAGGGTAAAGGAAATTTATCCTTCGAAAAAGAGAGGTTAACGTTTTTTAATTCAAAGTAAATACAGATAGCCAAAGTGGCTTTCTTCCAAACCAGTATGATGTTAGACACCCACTCAAAGTAGTCTATCATATGGAAGAATTTTGCATCTAAGAGCTTGATGATCTAATTATGACACAAGTCCGTGATCTTGGGTTTGAACTTCCTTATATTTTTCCAAATGGGAGTGATGCTTGGATAGGAATGATGTTATGGTAGACAATTTCAGGATCAATGCCAAATTTTGTCGAGCTAACCAAAGAGATCATTGATATGATGAAAGGAAAATAATCCTTCAAATGTCAAATGAAGGAAGAGAATCATTTGAAAAATCAAGGGTGATATCATAAAGCTCCTACATTGGTATGTCCTGATTTTGAAAAGGATTTCATAGTCTATTGATAAACATCCCACACATAATCTTTACCATCCTAACTCAATATAATCAAGAGGGAATTGAATCTCCTATTGCATTCATGATTTCTGGATTCAAGAAACATGAAATAAATTACATTCCCCTCGAGAGGCATGCGTACGCATTGGTTGGAGCCTTAAAACATTTCAGGTACTATGTATTGAATTCTCACACCAAAGTCTTAGTTCCGGACACCATAGTTAAATCAATGTTGACACAACAGGAACCATGATCTAAAATAGGTAACTGGGTCTCCAAGATCCAATAATATGACTTGGACATCAAGCCTACCAATTTAGTTCGAGGAAGAGGACTCTATTAGAATTTGAGGATTTTAATAAATATAGATTTAATCAACTTACATATTACATAATGTTACAATAAATATTTAAATAAAGATTACATCATAACATAAGTAAATAAATAAATACTTATAGGAAATAAATAACACATGTGACACAATATTTATAGTGGAAAACCCCAATAGGGTAAAAACCACTTTGAAAATAACCTTTTACTTCAGATAACTTATTTTACATCCAATAAGATCACCTCCTCCTTTGAAACCCTATTTACCAAGGGTAAAACCAAATCACTTGATTTGCACACCTTTATATATTTCCGAAAATATCAAATGAGAACCTAAAGTCCTTTTTATATAAGGTGATCGGGTATGTCTCCCCGGCCCACCTTTTCAACCTAAAATGGTTGATACATACACCTAGGTTTATAATATTTAATATTAGAAATATAGTCATTTCATGATATTAAATATTTAACCTAAAGTATATACCTAGGTTAGCATATTTAATAATAGAAATATAAATATTTCATATTATTAAATATTAAGCTATATATTAGTGATGGACCCATATACATTAAGGGTTGGTTAGACCACTTAATCATTATGTTCCAATAGACTCTACCAAATCATCGCAGAACAAGCCACGAGATGACTATGAGGAAGAACTAGTTGAATTTTTTTACCATTGGTAGTTTTTGTCAGTACCATAGATGAATGGTATTATGATATAGCTTACTTTCTCACATATGGTGAATGTCTTGAGAATATGAAAACTAAGGAAAAAGAGCTATCAAATTGAGATTTTTCAGGTACGTCATTTAGGACAACACTTTGTTCAAGAAAGGTATTGATGGCATGTTCCTCAGATGTGTTGATAAGGAACAACAACCTAGGTTGCTTGAATCTTTTCACAATCATGCTTGTGGTGGTCATTTCTCTGGACCAGTGACAACTCATAAAATTTTGTGAGCACATTATTACTAGCCCACTATGTTTTCTGATGCCCAAAAATGGGTAGCCAAATGCGAAGCTTGTCAACAATTTGTTGGAAGACCTAAATTGGTAGTTTTGCCTTTAAAGCCAGTTGTCATTGAAGAACCCTTTCAATAATGGGGTTATATTTCATTGGGGTCTTGAACCCAAATTCCAATGTTGGTCATACTCACGTGCTCACGAAACTAACTACTTTACGAAGTGGGTAGAAGCCATTCCAGTGAAACAAACATCTATTGTGGTAATGTGACTTCATCAAAGAGAATATATTGGTTCATTATGGAATTCCACAAAAGATTGTGACAGACAATGCCACCAATTTCTCTTCTGTAGAGATGATAGGTTTTTGTTATGGGTATGGGATATCTTTATCTCATTCATCAAATTACTACCCTCAGGGAAATAGTCAAGCAAAATCCAATAACAAAAACATCATTACTATCATGTGCGTAAGTTAGTCGAAGAAAATCAAAGAACTTGGCACAAGAAGTTATATGATGCATTGTGGGTTGACCGCATAACTCCCAAAAGAGAAATTGGAATGTCTCCATTCCAACTCTTGTATGGAACCGATGCTCAAATTCCCATCACATTGGAGTTATCGGCATTACGATTGGCTCAAGCAATTGATGATGAATGCTTCACCAATGCATTGGATAAAAGGATCATGTTCCTAAGCAAGCTTGAAGAGCAAAGAAGTCAAGTGGTAAACAAGATCGAAGAACACCAATCCAAAGTAAAGAAATTGTTCGACAAGAAAAAACTAAGGAGAGACAATTTCAAATCAATGACTTAGTTCTTCTATGGGACAAGAGGCATGA
Source organism: Taxus wallichiana var. yunnanensis (assembly GCA_018340775.1). Classification (NCBI taxonomy): domain Eukaryota; kingdom Viridiplantae; phylum Streptophyta; class Pinopsida; order Cupressales; family Taxaceae; genus Taxus; species Taxus wallichiana. The sequence continues at coordinate 513,632,591 of CM031244.1, forward strand.
ACCAAAAGGAAAGCATGGGAAGTTTGATTCACTATGGCTAGGCCCTTTCAAAATCAAGAATTTATGTGGAGATAGCACATATTACTTGGCATATCTTGATGGAACTCATTTTCCTTTGCCCTACAATGGGAAATATCTCAAGCACTATCAAAATTGAAAATGGGTTGTCCCCTGTATGTACATAGGTAATTAGGGTTTTGGTTTGTTTCCATTTCCTATTTTTTCATTTCCTCTCTTTTTTCATCCCATTTTTATGCATCATCATCTTTGGGATCATGTTCATTAAATAATTTTTGGGTTTGGGTTCATTGTTGCGTCCGTGAAGTCCTTGTCCCCAATTAGAGCCAGTTGTTATCAGCTAATTTTGACTTCACAAAATTACAACGTAAAAATTTCAAAAAATATATGAAGTGTCATTTCTTGTGATTTATCACCTTCGTCATGATCGTTTTATTCTCCCGATCATTTTGGCCTTTGTTTCATCCATTTCGGTAAGAACTTCTCTCACCATGTCGCAAACCATGTGTTTATTAATTAATTAATATTTAATTAATTTCTTACCCTTTTATTTAATAAAATTAATTTTATTAAATTTTGGGGTTTTTAATTAAATAAATATTAATTTAATCTTCATTAAAATTGATCGACAAATTTGGAAGAAGTTTTCTCGCTTTCCCATTGCCATGGGCAATTAAAATTCCACCTCCAATTGCGGGAATGCCAAGTTGGCTTTCCACTCCCAATTTTCCCTTTCCTAGCAAAATTTCCATTTTCCCCGCTTGTTGGAAATTCTCTTGTTGATTTCCAACCCAATCGATGTCAAATGGAAAATATCTCCCATTTTCCCATATGGGAAATGGATGGGAATTACAATCGGTTTTGCCATTGTCACGGGAAAATGGTTAAACTTCTTCCCATTTTCCGTAATTAATGCCCACTACCCGAAGAAAGAGGAAATTGGTTATTTCAATGGATGAAAGAAGAAATAGCTTCTCAAAAGCTTCTTGTAACTTTCTTCCATTAAAATCTGTGGAAAAATTCATGCGTAAGAAGTTAAGCTCTTTATTTCTAACTTTTATTGTTATTTCCAACTTCTTACTATTTCCACTGTGTAGAAACGTTTTCGAGAAATGAATTTTTCAAAGGATTCACACATTCATTCACAACCAAAAGAGCATACAAAGAGGTGAAAAGAGAACACACTTATCCAAAAAGAAATCATTTCCCACGTAGAGAGAGGGAGGATTTGTGAAAGAATTAAAAGTCCACGCAGTCATTGTTATCTCTCATTCACATCCCATATGCTGTCAAAGATATAAAAAAAATCCAGGCAGTTGTTCACGTGAGGGACAAAAGAGAAAGGAAATTCATTCACAGGCCACATTGGGAATCCCACGCCAAGGTAAAAATAAGGAGGATTGTCACACATTTTCCAAGAGAAGTTTCCATGCCAAAGAAGATTGTAGATTCACGCATTGTTTGAATAAAACAAACAGGCCATTCAATAATCCATGCATTGAAGGAAAGGAAATAGAGGGAAGCCCACGCACCAGTTAGAGTAGAAAAGGCCATGCAATCAGCTGTCCACACAAGTCAAGAGGAAAGATTAAAATCCATGCATTCACATCCCGTGAAGGAAGGAAGTAAATGCATAGTCAAAGGATAGAAAAGAGAAACACATTTATCCAAAGAGGAGAAAATTCATGCCAAAGTTTTCCATTCATTCATGCATGCAACAAAAATAATTGTCCACATTGGTAAAAATAAGATAACCAGTCCAAAGCAGGAACACTCCACGTATCGGTAAAAATAAGACTCTCAACGCATTCATAGTTTGGAGGATGGTCACATGCAGAGCTCTCCAGGGAATTCCATGCATTTGTCAAGGATTATGAACGCAGTAGAATACTACAGTCCACACATGCATTAGAGAATTCATGTTCACACAAAAGGAAAACTTGCTCATGCATTGCCAAAAACAAAAGATTAAAATCCACACAGAGATCGAGAAAGAGGTAGTGAATTGAATAATTAAAACCGATCCTGCACAAAGCCATTATAATCGGGAATAATTAAAAAAATCCAAATTCATATTATTTAACCCAGTTTGTAACTTGAGCTTAGTCTCGATATTTTTCTTGTGTTACCATTTTGAAAAATTTGTAACTGAAACCACTTATTATTATTTTAAAAATAATAATAATAATAAAAAGAGACATATTTTTTTCCTTGCATTACGGTGATTTGGAGACTAAAACCTAATACCATTTACATCCATTTTGTGTGCCCACTTTGTTTTTTGTAAAATTCATAATGGCCAAAAATCTAGCAAATCTGCAGGAAAGTCAAGAAGTCAGTAGAGAGGTCAAACAAGTCCACACTCAAATACGACTTCCAAGGGGTCATTCCTCCCACTTCCATCAAATCTGCATACGATAATATCACCGACACTGATCTTGGCCACATCAACGTGAAACAATTTTGTGATCAGGTGAAAGCTAAGGGAAAACCATATTCTCGAGATAGGCTCTATCATAGTGGTCTACCTCAAGCAACAACTTTTCATGTTTCAATGCAATTCCTTGAGCTAGTCATCACCTGCATGAGCATTATGATCCCAAAAGGTGAGGAATTTTCAAGGATAATCGCGAGCCTTTCCTCTTGATCACACCAGAGCACATCGAAGAATTTCTCAACATCCCTGATTTCCCTGAGAATGCTAACATCACTCAAAAGTCAGCACAATATTTTTGGGATGAAGAACCCCTCAAGTGGAGCAAGATGGTCAACAACAATTGGTTAGTGACCAAGAGGCCTCGTGTTGACCAACTTCCCAAGGAATTGTACCGCGTTGAATTTGTGGAGGAAATCGGTGACATGATCACTCTTCTGAGTTGAGTCTTTGGTCTACCCTCTATCAAGATTTTCCACCCATGGATGTATCAGTTCATCTACATCATCCTTTCCAAGAGAGAGTTTGTAGATTGGGCCACCATCATCAGTGATACTCTTCACAAACAATTGATCGAAGTGAAGATGACTGGGTGTTTCTACATGACATCATACCTAACTTATGCAATGGCTAGAAAGGAAGCTATTCTCGGGCTAGAAATGAAAGGCATCATGGGTCCATCAAATAGTGTTTTCACCATTATCCGTAGTTGAGTTTCAAGAATATCTCTCATCACTTCAAGAGAGTTAATGATGCTTTCACCTTCCGTGTGATTAGAAACTTGAATAGAAATTGGAAGAAAGATTCTCCAAAGATGCCATGGTTGTCATTTCTCAGTGGGGAACATGGTTTATTCAATTTCCATCCTTTTCCTACATTCACGTGAGCATTTACAGCACTCCATGGAAGCTTCCCAAGTATGTCAGTGATAAGTGGGTGTTGATGGAGCTTACATGACAAATTTTCCAAGTTCATTGTCTTCTCAATGACAAACATCATTCAGAATCCATTTCCCAATCCAAATTGGGAATACCAATGTCTAAATCTCTTCAGTGCACAACTCATGGAGAAGGAGTTTTCTCTCATTACCATACATCCATTTGTGAAGATATCCCAATTTGACATCAATGGATACATGTAAAAGGCTCTTGGAGCAAAGTACCAACATAATCCCACCATGGAAGACTTTTGGGCTGCTTGTTTAGATGAACACAAAGTAAGAAGGTGAGAATTTTCCCACTGACCCTTACTCAAATCAAGGCTTTCCGCATCAAAGATCCTCTCCAAATTCATTAGTGGATGATGGTGAAGATGTTATTGATCCTCATATGATTTCATTTCCTTTACTCCATTGCCCCAAATTTATTGGACCAAAAGAGATGAATTTTCTCTTGATAACAAGAATCAACCGATTCTTGAAAGGAGCATAGCCTGGTATGAACAAGAACTTGCAAAGTTACCATCAATCCAAGTTCATACCCCAGTTCACAGAAATTTCCAACATGAGGAGGTCTCCAGTCAACTAAAGCCTCTTCTCAATCAACCTTCCATGCCATCTACCCATACACATCAAGCTAGAAAAGAATGGTTTCCCAAATCCACTTCTCCAAAGAAGGTGTCACGAGGAGAAACATCCAAAGGTCCTGCCCTATTGAAGGAAGAGAACATGTATCGGGATTTCCACTTCAAGTAGAGACTCCTCTACTCACATTATTGATAGTTCAAGGAAGCTCATAACAAACACTCCTCATTTGTATCATGCACAAGAGTCTACTCAAGTGCAAGTGGTCCAAATACCAAACGCTTCTGAACCTTTATTTCATGAGGAGGTTTCTCAAGGTCTCCCTAAGGTTCAAGAGGTTGATATCAAATTATTTCCTGAGATTGAAGTTGTGGAAAGGACCCTTGTAGAATCTAATGATATCGAGAACAATGTGAATGTTGCTTTGGACTCCAGGCTTCTGTATGCAGAGTTGGTGAAGGAGACCCCTTTTTGGGTTGATTGTGAAATTAAGAAAAGAAAGAGGGTTTTCAAGGCAATTGATATCGACTTCGATGCCCTTTTCAAGCTTTCAAATGATGTCATTCCCAAGAATCCTAAAGTGTTCTCGAGAATAATGGTGGATGGAGATGGAAACAAATTTGTGATCTTGCCATCCCACGAGTTAAGAAAGAGCATAATGCATGACACCTACTTTGACTATGAAGTATCCAGGCTTGGACTTGGGAAGTCTACATTGGAAAGTGACATGAAATGGCTCGAGATTCCATGGATATTGTGCTAAGAAGGCTTGAGAAATATAAATCTCGAACTCTCAACTCAAGGCCAAAAAGAATCAGTTGGTGGATTATGTTCAACATCTGATAAATCCAATATCCTCCACTTTTCCAGTACCTGATGCAGTGGCTGCCCCCAACGAAGAAACACTCAACCTATCGAAAGAAGTAAACACTTTGGGCCATGTCACTAAATCCTGGCTTTCAAAAATTCTCATCTTTGGGAGAGAGACAATCAAAGCAACCATAAAGCTCCATGAAGACATTAGTGCATACCTAGATCCAATCCTTTCTTTTAAGGAATCTTTTGTTTCTAACATATCAAATCTAGATGAGATATTGCCTAGTCTACAGAGATGACAAGTATGGAATCTACAACTCTAGCCATTGAAGGGATCCTTGAATTCGAATGCCAAGGGACACGTTTTCTTTGGTGTCTACATCTCAAGTCATGGAAGATGCTTCTCAAGATTCTATGATTCATTACGAGAGCATATGTAGTGAAGCCTTCACTTCACTCACCTCAATTCAAGAATTTCATAGCTGAAATCCCTTGTGATCTTGTGAATGAGCATAATCGAGACATCCATCAAAACATGTTGAAGAACAATTCTCACAATTGTTCAAAGACATGTACATTCCTGCCATCAATTTCTCTTCCACTTCAATGGAACGTTGTATCAAATTGAGGAACTTGTTTGAGAATGCTAAATAAAAATGGTCAATCTAAATGATATGCCAAGTAGGATTTTGGAATTACAGGTGTTCTGCGAGGTTGTGCTTCAACCGAGTGAACCTCCTGAAGAAGAGAAGATGTTCAAACATTGGGAAGGTTCAGATCTTTTCAATTGGAAAAGGGGAAAATCCTAATTTCACCAATGGGATGAGGAGATAGCTTTCTGGTATCTAATGAAGTGGGAGAGTCCATTTCTCATACGATTGAGATAGGCAGACCCCACTTTAATGGATAAGGCACTGGGTCTTGTTATATGTTTTAAAATGGTATTTTAAAGTGATGTTATTGTTAAACTCACTTTTGGAAAACTTTTGATAACTTAAGTGGTTTCTATTTTCAAGTTACTTTTTAGGGTTGTTGAAAAGTCAAAGTCACTTAAGATGCCCTATTTAATGTTCATGTAAACCCTAACTACTTTGTAACCAAATTTTGGGTTATAAAAGGAAGTTAGAGGCTCATTTGTAAGGGTGACTTTGAGAGAGGAGAAGAAAATACTTTTTGTGCAAGCTTTGTTTCAAGAAAGAAACTTTGTGTTCTTTTGTGAAGACATTTTGGAGTTAATGAAATATGAACTTTGTGTCCCATTCATTATCTCTTGTAGCATTTGATGTTCTTATGTTCATTAGATGTTAGTGTTTAAATCTTGCATGTAAATATTGTCTTTGATCTTATTGTCAATACTATTAATATGTTGTTCTTGTTCACAATGATCAAGCTCTAATATTTACTTGCTCATGTGTGTTCCCTTTTACTTATTCTTGTTTAGCTGATTCAAATTTGCTTTATTTGAGTTAGTTATTCATTGTTCTCCTCTATGCAATATTAGGATTTGTTTTTACCTAACTATTGCATGTTCCTTCCATTCATTCCTTTCCATTTCTTTCCTTCATTCCATTCCATCTCCCTCATTCACATTTCTTTCTATTTGATGTTCTAAAACACCCCCACATACAATTTTAAATATATAGATGTAAATACAGTTTTGGTTTTCAATAAAGGTAGCCTCACCTTCATTGAGGATGGACTTCATTCCATTACTATTGCATGTCATTTTCATGCGTGTAAATCCATACGCTAATAGTACTTTCGACGATGTGATTTCACACATGTGATGTGTCCATGGTCGGCCCAATATGAGATATAAGAGAGAGGACAGATCTAGAACCATGAGCTTGGCAGACCATTTTGGTTCTAATTGTTATGGGTAACCAAATGCATCCTATGGATTTTTGTTTGGTTTTGTCAAATCCACGACAAGTAAAGCAGTAGGCTTGAGGTCATCGATAGAATAGCCGAGATTCTTGATGAGGGAGAAAGAAGCTAAGTTGATTCTTGATCCTTCGTCCATGAGGACCTATACACTTGTGCATCATGAATGATAACACTAATGAGTAGGGGTGGGTCATCCACCAAAATAAGACCTCATCAGTAATCATGTCATCCTCCAAAAACTCCAAGGCTAAGCAACCTAGGTGTGGATTTTGTAAGGATGATCATGTGGTCTCTATGTGATGGATTTATGGATTTGGGGATATGGTAGGAATCTTGGGGCTTCACTAGGAGGATCTTCAAAGAGTTGTAGTTGTTAAAGAAGAAATTTTTGATGTGAATCCAAGGTATGCATGAGTTCTATAAAGGGTAGTGTGTATGTAAGGGATTTCAACTCATCCAAAAATTTCAAATAATGCTTGGACTAGCTCCTATAACGATACCATGGTGGTGGCATAATGGAAGATGTATCTAGATTTGATGATGATTTAGTTAGAGATATGTTATCGAGGAAGGTAGGCTAGGATATTTACTTGTTACTTCTTATGACACCATAGGTGGAATCTTGACTATGGGAGCAAGTTCTACCATTAGTGGGACCTAGGAAGTATCGAGAAATGGTGGATTATCAGAGGATTTCTTTGGCTTAATAACGGGATATTTATGGGTAGGTTTACATCTATAGTTTATCTTTTCTACATTGATGTATTGGGAATCTAGGAAGTTAGGTCATATGAAGGCTCTATAGTTCCCATGATATTGTTCATGGGGTTCTTATGATGCTTATTTTGATGGTTGGAGTGAGATCTCTCTAAATATTGATATTTCTCATAATGCTATTGTATAATGGAAAAGTAATCAAAATAAGAGCTAAGGAATAAATTGAGGGTTGCTTTCCTAAGGTCCTTATAATCACTGTGAAAGTGCCCTATAGTGGCATGCCACCAACAAAACAGATCACCTCTAAAGCTAGGTAAGGCTTGTTTTGAAGAGGGACAATTCGTGGAGTGGGAAGAATTTAGAGAAGTTCAGAACGAGATAAAGGAGTATAAGGGAGGGGCAAGGGGATTCTGATGTTCTCCCACTCCTTTTTCTCTAGGAGGATTCAAAGGATTGATTACATGTGTTGTGATTTTAATTTTGGGTGATGAATTGGAAGTGCATCCAAATTCACGCATGAGATGATCTTTCTTTTTATTGTTCGAGGGATTCCTCCAATGTGTGTAGAGAGAAAGGACCCGACTTTATTTGAGAGTAGGTGTAAGGTTCTTAAGAAATATTTGACATAAACTTTGATTATCAAGATTATGATTAGCTTGTATGGAAAGTGTTTTCCATTTCTTAATAAAGTCTTGGGAAAATTCATGTGTTCCTTGCTTAAGGTTTATAAATCTTTGTAAAGTGTTTTCAGGAAGATCTTGTTGTTGAAATTCAGAAATGAGAGCTTTGACTAAACCTTCTAAATCAACTATTGAATTGGGAGGAAGCTGGTTATACCATTCTAATGCCTCACCTACGAAAGTTTTTGCTAGAAGCTTAGTGGTTGCATAGGTGTTTGTTTGAATCCATTCTTTGTAGAGGTTGCCAAAGGTCTTAAGATAGAGGGTTGGATCCATGGAGCCATCATAAGAGATGGTAGGGACAATCTCTCCCAAGTCCATGAAAACAATGTATGGAGCTAAAGGTTCATTTTGGACAGTTTGTAACATCTTTCTCCAGATTGGTGGAGGAGGAATATGATTCCCATGTACATCCACCAATGGGGGAGGTGTGTAAGAAGGCATGCTAGGCACCACATTTTGAGATGCTATCTGTAACATCTAATTTTGCATTTGGATCATGCTAGTTGTGGTGGTAGCTTGGGATAAGGCCATTTGATCTAGGAGCTTGACTATTACCATGTTAGGATCCATAGAAGAAGAATGATTTTTGTTTGTGGGTGTTTGTTCATGATTTTCATGTTCATTAGTGGGATTTTTGGGAGATTCATCTTGATCATTCTTACAAAGTGAGGAGTATAATCATGATAAGATATTCCTTGGTTAGGATAGGGCATGGTCATCTCTATGGCATCGATGGATATCTTTCAAAAACCTTCATCCTTGTCGGGGTAAAGTACTCATTGTTGTTGATATTATTAATAATGGATCTAGGATCTATTTTCTCAACTTCAACCACATTACATTTTATTGAGTGACCCTTCTTTGATTGTTCGTAGGGACAAGTTCGAGACAACGAGTCTCACGGGTGAGATTGGGGTGACTAGGAAGGTTAGTGCTTATATGATGAGAAATAGAGAATTTAGGAGCATGAAGAGGAGATGTAAGCACAAAGGAATATCCCATGGATAAATTTAGGGGTTCAATTATGCTAAAAAAATCCTCAAAGGTGACATTTTTGTAATTCGGGATCTGTAAACAGTGGTTCTAGAAATCTTTGTTCCAAACATGATCGGCCACGTCGAATGTTTGCATGGGAGCTAATGGATTCGGAGACATGATCACAAGAACATAAAGGATTCGCCATACTAGAAATCTTGCACAGGGGTTGATGACATTTGGAAACAAGCTCACATAAACAAATAAGATTGCCCCTAGGTGATGGTGTCTGTGGTGATTGGTTTTTGAGTTTTTTTTGATTTTTGGTGGTTTGGAGTTGGATCAAGATTGAAGATGGATGCTTTTGATGATTTGTTCTTGATCGGAGGTCTCAGTAGATTCACGTCGAGTTCACCAAAATGTATGGTGAGCCAAAAATGTGTCTTAATGGCTTGCACTCCTAAGTCTTTTGTTCTACAAGGGTATTGAGACAATGAATAAGAGACACACATGAACCAACACACAAATGGGTTTATTTAAAGGGGCTATGTCAAATGCTAAGGTTGCATATTCAGAGGGCAGTAATCCCTACACTAGGTCAACCTAGGGTTTCCAAGGCCCATGGTCAAGATAGAGGAGAGTACCCTCATATGATATCGATAAATGGGGAAGAGGAGGTATATATCGACAATGGATAAGACAAACATGCATATCTAACTCGAAATATAAATAAGGAAAACTAAGGAGTTAATCAAATAAGAGAACTATGTTAACTAGTATCAATGTTCATATTACACTAAGCTAACATAGAGCAATGGGGAAGGGAAATGAACTAATCTATGTAAAATGACAAAGAGAGTTAGAGCACTTACATGTGGGGTGGTTGATGATGCATCTATATCCCTAGAGAAGTAACACACCGAGAGAGAATCAATATTGGGTGTCCGGAAGAGGAACACCATTCATGTCCTAGACTCATTATAGATGACCCAGTAGTGCAAACAATCCAACCAAGAAGAAGAGAGCCCAATCTAATCCAAGTCAAGTGCAAGATGAACCAAGGGTTGAGCGAGTAAATGCGAAGTTGGCACAAAAGAGAAGAACAAATGGCAGCTCATATGATTATGGCTTCCCTCCTTTATGAATCTCGGTGTCGTGGTGTGTGTGTGTGTGTGTGTGTGTGTGTGTGTGTGTGTGTGTGTGTGTGTGTATATATATATGACACCATCGCCCATGGGTGATGGCATTGGGTAGGGAAAAACCTAACACCGACACCATCGCCCACGGGCGATGGCATTAGCCAAGGATGTTAAATACCATGTAGCGTGAAAAGAGGTGTCACAAATCAAGCAAATGGATGAACAAGGTGCCAAATAGTGAAAATGCAAGTAAGGTATCAAGAGTGTAATGTGTATGAGACATAAAAGGAAATGGATAACTAATGCAAGGACAACTAAGGCTGAGACCACATAGTGATATTCTCTTTGTGTATTGTCTCTAACCCATAATGACTATTTGAATAGTCATATCCCATTCTCGACATGCCCCTTAAGGCATCCGCTCAAGAAATAAATGCATTAATGACCCTTATTTGCACAAAGGAAATTGTTAATAACATGTATGAAAGATGTAAAGTGAAAAATTAAGTGTATACAAATATGTTCATATCTTACGTTTTGTTTAGGTGTAAGAATGCAATTTATGGGCTTATCATTTTAAATGACATTAATATTAAATGTTTTAGAAATATTTTACTTTAGCTTATATTTCAAAAAAAAACTAAGGGTTGTATATTGAGCATACCTATTTCTTATTAGAAGTGGGTTTATGTGAGGAGAATATACATGGATATGATTGAACACTTTTTAAAGTGTACCATCCATATATAGAAGGCTATCTTTATGATTGTCTTTATCTCTAAAACCATAATAAATATATTTTAACATGGAATTGTTTATTTGATTATATTAAAATTTTTTTAGTTTTTTTTTCAAAAGTTATATTTTTTTATATTTTATAATTTTTCAATATCGAATTATTTTGGTAAAGTCTTTTTGTAGAGTTCCAAGATTCGAAATTAAATTCTCTTCTTTTAAATTTCATTAAGTAACAAAATACATCAATCTCATCTTTCATGAATACTTTTTTTTCATTTATTAAAATATATTAACTTTGAGTAAGGGGCATCCACGTCGTCAAAGTCATTAGGGCATGATCCTGGCTTCAATTGTGTTAGGTATCTCGCTAAAGGTGATAACTAATTTAGTTGTATGCTTACTCGTAATTGTATATTTGCTATATACTTCCTCCAAAGTATGAACAAAGATGCCGATAATCTATGTAATCTAGTGCCCAATGAGTGCGCTTAACAATGTTAGATTTTGACATTCAATGTTACATGTTACAGTAAAATTGTTTGGCGGTCTAGAAAATTATATGGATGTCATTTGACGTTTAAAATTTAATATGCACGTCAAATTTATTTTTATATGTTGGTGTTTTTGTAATATTCTCTCATAGTTATGTGACATTTATTTAATTATGGATAATAGATTGGACTAATCAATTTCATAGTTTTTCACATATTCATTTTTTCTCAAAAAATTTAATGTTGCACTAATCAATTTTGAAGATCCATAAACATCATTAAAGTTAATGAGAATATTAAAACAATTTCAAATTACAATTTAAAAATAATTTTGAAGAAAATGATAGAAATGACTCGCTCGGTTTCCAAGTTCCAACTTCTAGGTTTGTAAGGTAAATCCTCATATTTCACCTTTCATACAAAATCCCAAATCAAATGCATCTAGTTTATTATCCAATCTTTATTTATAAGAAATCAAACAAATAAAAAATAAAAAAACTAATTACAAATCAAAATCAATAAAATATAGCTAAACAAGAAATCAAATAATTTTTTTAAAATCAAACAAAACTACTTAATTAAAAATCAAAAGTAATGGATGTTTCTATTTTATCAATGAGATATGCATATAGTTATATTTCAGTAATAAGATATTAAGATAATTCTATTATTTTTTTATTTTATTTACATTCCAAAGTTTCCATTTTCATTTATGTTATATTTGTCATAAATTTCACAAATTTAAAATGTGAAATATCTAATATGTGTATATATATATATATACTCTGACAGTCAAATTTTAAATATACATATCATTGTAACGTTTAAATTACATATTTACCAGTCAATAATGACAGACATATTTCAAAAGTGACTGTATTTTGACGTTTAAAATAGTGAAAAACGTCTAAACGCCTTGCAAAATCCAACACGGAGTGCGCACTACTCATCGAAAAAAAAAAAAACTTTTACGAGATTTATCATATCATAACATACTTTTTAATTATATCCACCTTTACTCTGTTGCGTAAAAGTTGTTTTCTTAATTTTTAATTTTTAATTATAGGCCAAGGCCCACCAACCATCGAATACTCAATCAAAATATATATTTTACGAAGCTATATAAAAATAAATAAAAATTTATAAACCCGACCCGACGAATATGTTCGTAAGAACTTATGCATTTCATTGGATTCCTCAGATAAAATATCCCGCAATTAAAAAGCAATAATAATACAAACCAAATGATCTTAGCATCATCCGATAGAAAAAAGGCATCATTGTCACATCATGTAGGGCCAAAACCTTCAAATATTTTACTTTTTATATCTCTCGCAAACATCCCCAAAGATTACGTCCCACTGTGCCGCCGACACAGTAAAGGACGTCGCATCGGTTTCGAACTCACGACGAAACGGTACGGGTAACGGGAGTAGACTATAAAATAAAAATCTGGACGATTTTTCCCGGGAAATCTCTTACCATTAGTTGGCCGCTTGCTTTAAATTTGACTGTCACCTAGGCTTGTCACACAATTTTTAAGTGACGGTAATTATTCAAGATTGCCCTTCAAACCATGTAAATAACTAAAAATATATAAAGGGGCGACATGACATTTGTTTTAGTATTTTAAATGTATCTTTATATATTTTCATTTTTAAGTTGGGAGAAATATTTCAGTAATTTTTATAGTTCAAAATATGAAAATATGTAAGCAAGTGTCAAATTTAAAACCTGGTTGATGTTATATTCGTATGAACGCGTCTAGATAAAATATGCAATTGTTTAAGGTATAAATATTCACACGAGTTATTTCATAAGACACTCATTTTATTTTATTTTTATATTTTATTTACAAATTGTTGGCGATCTTGATCATATATGATATATTGGCAACAATTTATATATATTCCTCTCCTATTCTCCCATCTCCAATAACCATTATAGTGACACCTTTAGATTTTACATAACATCAAACACGTTGAACATATGTTGTTTTAATATAGGGGCGATTGTGTCGCAACACCAAATATTTTGTTATTTTCCACAACACTAACAAAGAATGTTATATTGTAGTGAATAATATTGCTTAGATATGAGTGTCTTTGCTTTACATATCATTACCAAGTCTAGACGTGTTTGATATTTCTTCATAACTCAAGTAACAATTTTTTAAAAATAAATGACTAAAAATTATGTGATGCTCCATTTCAAAAAATGCCAATCACAATGCTAAGGACTTGAATAAGATTTGATTTTTTTTTTTTTAAATAGATACCTTCTTAAGTGTGCATCATTACAAAGTCTTGTCTAAATGCGCTTTCGATGAATGCGAGGATGATTCTCCAATTCCCGGTGCTTGCTACAAGACTCAACAATCAAAGTCCACATGGGATGAGAAAACAAAACAATAGGAAAACAATAAAAATGTTATTGTTAAATCCGATGTAGGTCTTCATCGTAGATTAAAATCCTATAACAGGCATGAGAGAAAGGGGTCGTTGGCTCAGTACTACCTAGATTGCTCAAAACCCTTATTCAATTGAGGTTGGCCTAATGCCGAAGAACTTGTGCTTATGGACAAGAAGTCACAAGATCTACCCATGCAAGGGTAGGATATGTGTGGCTCATATTCAAAGCACAATTAAGTGCCTCCTACATACTAGAAGTATGAGGTGGTCTCACTTGTATAAACTACCTTGTAAACTAAAACAAGGTCACTGACATGTGAACCTTAATGATAGATAGAAGTTTGAATAAGACGAGACCAAAAATACATGTACGACCCTTAGAGCAAAAAAACATAACCAAAGGAGTGAAGAAGACAAAACGCATTGTGGACCTTAAAGATAGATAGAGAGAAATTTTAATAATATCCATAAGACCAAAATAATGCATGGGACCCAAAAACGAAAAGCATAACCAAAAACGTGAAGAATTTGTAAACCTAATTCAAGATTTTGTGAGTGTTCTACCTTCAAGGTTCATTCTTCTACACCAACATTAGCCACATTTTGAAAACCTTCGAACTCCTCAAGAGTTCAACATTCATAAACTAGCAATTGTAAAGGAGTTGCAAATTACATCGGAGAATCCAAATATTTATATATTTATTTTGGCATAGGAGAAAATAATATTACCCCAAAAAATTTGCTTGGAAAACATTCCCAGATTTTGACAATTTCAAGCAAAAGCAACTTCAAAGGTGAACACCTACCAATGAATTAGAAAATTAAATATTCTAATGGAAAAGTTAAAAAATTATAGAACTTCATTTTTAAAAAAACCTCTCATAATCTTTCCTCCCGAATGAGCAATTTTACCCTAAAATTTGACCTCTATCCCACTCTTTTGAAGTATCATGAATGTATTTAAAATTTAATATTAATATGTACCCATCATCTATTGACAGGTTTTAGTATGAAATGTCAAATATATTAATAGATACCTATAATGTATTTATTTAATATTGATAAATTAATAGTTATTATGCTAAACCTTTATGATATTACAATTTCTTTCCAAAATATATTTAATGAATTTTATTTTATTCAATAAACTATAAAATCATTTAATAAGTTTCAATATATTTTAAATTTATATACATATTATTACCTTATTTTATGATATACCTTCTCGTCCCAAAAATCCTATCGACAGGGAAGGCTGCCTGTCAAATCTCATCCTTGTTGGGGCTGAGCTCTCGTCCCGCTTGCTCCAACTAATAATTTTACATTTTTTTCATTTTAATTTTTAGATGGTTCAGACATTATCAATGTTTTCCTTTTATAATTAAATCAAATTTTAATTTCTTTCCGTTGTAGATCGGATTTGTTTTCCTCCTAACCATTCCGTTCGATCATTCATATGAATTTCCCCATCGGTGCAAGATATCACAATGACCTCTTCTAAACTGTAAGCACATATTTATTTTGTTTCTTGGAATTGACAGCATTATTTATTTATGTGGTTATTTCCTTCTTTCTTTTCTTCTTCCTGTGTTTTTCAAGTTCGATCGTATAATTGATGTCAAACTCTACTGAAATTGTAACGCATTGGAAGGTCTAAATAATACGGTCAGGGTTTGTTCCATGTTTTTGTGTATTTTTCTGAGTCATAATACTATGTCGAGATTTAATTGATTTATCTATGTGAATGACTGAATTTATTCTGAATTTAAGTTTTTAGCAGGAGCGCGTTTTGAATTTATTCTGGATTTAAGTTTTGAGAAATGCTTTTGAATGAATCTCGCTTCAGAGGTTCAGGTATTTATTTATTTACTTTGTTCTTTGCTTACTGCAGTGGTGTGTCATTGGAATCCAAGAATTTGTAGCAATTGATTGATTTCAGTGTGATCAGCGGGAAAACATGGGCAACGAACTTCTCAGTGTTCGGCCAGGGAGATCAAGTTTGTATGTAAGCACAAATATGTTGATTTCCTGCACATTTCCTTTCATTTACATGGCTTTTAAATTGAAAAGTGAACAGTGTCTTCTCGAGCTATAGCCAATTTCTCGCTTAGTTATGATATATATGCCTAACTTGGCCAGGGGTTATGCTGTAATGGTAAGGGCGGATTAAGCTTTACCCATGACTCCAGCGTACATTTGGTCGAGGTTATGATATTGACTATTATGGGGTTTATTGTACATTGCAGCATGACCCATGTTTGAAAATCTTAAGAAAGTAGATAACCTCACACAAGATTAATCAGGCTAAAAATGTAGTAGTAAATATTCGGAAATAATTTTGCGTGGAGATGACTTTGTTTTTCATTATTGTTAAAGATTAAAGTCTTAATGCAACATTATAAACTTTAGAATTCCTTATTTAAGGACCTGTGTAATTTTACAGTAGATCCAAAGGTGCTTCAGCGAATGGGAAAACGAACAAAATTTAGTCATGTTGAGCTTGACCTTACTAATTTTTAACAGAATTATGGGTATCATCCTTGATGACTAAGATTATCATAATTTATTGTGTATGGGCCTGCGGTATAGTGATAAGGTCTTAAGATCGGGCCCATACAAGTGACAATGACCCAGGTTCAAACTCATGGCCATGCCCAAAGAATGTTCGCCATGCTCGGGGAAATACCTTAATTTTCCTGTTATATTTTGTATAGTTTTAGTTGTTTCTGGGGTTTTAGCTAGTTATGAATGGCGACCTAAGAAATTACCCTATGCTGCAAATAATGCCGTAATTTTCCTATTATTTTTGTGTTTTTAGTTTTCTCTGGATAAGTTTTGGTGTTGTAATCTTTCCTTTTTTGATGTAATTCTGTTTCACTTTTTGCTTATTTTGTCTCTAAATAAGTTTCTGGGATGTTTTCCCTTATTTTGTATAGTTTTAGTTGTTTGTGGGGTTTTAGCTAGTTATGAATGGCGACCTAAGAAATTACCCTAATTTTTTGCTTATGCTGGTGACATGCAAATTTGCTGGATGATAATGAACAGTTGAGCAGAATAAGCTGGAAAATGCAGCTGCAGAATTGCAACTACTTAACAACACAGAAAATTATGTGGCTTTTAAGGTATTTATATGCACCTGAGAATCAACACTTATTTGGATTATTATTTTATGTTTGCATGCCCTTTTTTTGGAAGTTTGTAAATGACTCTATTTGTAGAGAAAACTTTCTTTCGTCCAATTAACTTAGGTTTTGACTTTTTAATTTATCTAAATTTAACTCATGAATTCCTGCACTCCTTAACTTTTTCTGTCTGTTTGTTATTTGGATCTTATGAATGATGGTACTTGGTATGGCAGGTTAAGACTACATCTCCAAAGAAGTATTTTGTACGGCCAAACACAGGCGTTATCTTACCTCAGACATCTTTTGATATTACATGTACTAATTTTATATAATTTATTGACTACAATGATGTATGGTATTGTTTTTATTGAATACAATGATGTATGGTATTGGTTTTATTGGATACAATGATGTATGGTATTGTTTCTTTCTTTTATGGTTCTTTAATTATTTAAAGGCAATGTGATTCTCTTTTTAGTAACAATGCAAGCACAAAATGAAGCCCCACCTCACCTGCAATGCAAAGACAAGTTCCTTCTCCTGAGTGTTGTAGTCTCTTCTGGTACAGAGCAGAAAGATATTACCCCGGATGTGGTGAGCAAAATATCACTTAGCTATAATGTGGATAACACTCATTGGATTTCATTTCCTTTTTTACTGGCAAAATATGGGCTGAAGTCACCATTTTTCTCCAGTTCAATAAGGAAACAGGAAAAAAAGTTGAGGAGTGTAAATTGAGGGTTCTTTATGTTTCTCCAAATCATCCTAAATCAGAAGGTTCATCACCAGGAGCGCTGTCATCGGACAATGAAAATCAGGATGGTCCTAGCCATGATAAAGATCATGTGAGTATGTTGGCTTGCGTGTTTGTATCATCTCCGTTGTTTTAGAATGTTTACATAATGGTTAGGTGTTGATATGGACATTGGGTTTATGCTATGTATCTTCTTCTTGCTTGGTGTTTCATTGAGGCTGAAGTTATATCTCTTATCCATATGATGGAAATTTCATTTCTAATCTTTGTAATCTGTTTTTCATAGCTAGTTTTATGTTTTTATAGTGTAATCTCTCTAGACTGTCCTTGGATTGTCATTTTAGGCATAAGTTATACTGGTCATTTATCTTGTCTATTGCCATCGATATTCTGCTTCATGGGGCCATGGAATACTTGTTTTGGTTGCAAATAATGATTAATATATAGCTATTTTCTTTTTGATTGTAGGCACCAATTGGTTCTAGTGAGGTTGCACAGGATGACTTTGATGGTATTAAGGCAAGTCTTAAGCAGGTGATTGCTTTTCAGTTATCATTGAATGATCTAAGACATGTTGTTGCTTTGTCATTTCTACTTCAGCTACATTGATCTCATTTCATGATTAGCTTGAATTTTCATCAGCTGATAATGATAGGTAACTAAAGGCTGAATGAAGTTGATCTGTTCATATACATCTCAAATTGCACTACCGTTGAAAAATAATGATTTTATCTTCCATAATTAATAACTTCAAAGATGAAAAAAAATACAAAATCTTTCTAGGCATCAAACTTTTTGGAATCTACATGTAACGGTCTCTGCTTAAGAACAACTATTTTAACTGTTGAATCTCTGTATAAAATTATGGATTTAAGCAACCTAAAGTGCACCCAAAGATTAGTGAAAAATAAATTTGTGACCTCATGCCATTCAATGGATTTCTTACTTGGAATAAACATGCATGTTCTACTATCACAAAGAGATAGTCACGTCCTTTCCTTGACATAAGCAAAATTCTAATAGAATCCATAGAATTACTATCTGATGGCCTAGTCAGATTGGGTGAAGTCATATGCAAACTAAATTTCCTATTGCTTGGCTTGCTCATGCTACATGATGACACCCTTAATGTATTTGGGAGCATGTTATTGCATTTAAGGCCAATAGACATACTTTTCCAAATTCACCGTTGTCATCCACTCCAAAGTGCCCTGCTATTTTGGAGGTATGCACCTCCCTCATGAGCTGAATACTTTCTTCATTTGGTATACACAACCTGCCGAATTTGTAGAGTAGCACATCCTCAAAGTGAAAATCAGCATTAGCTTTAAAACGTCTTTGGCTTCTTGCAATTGCTGCAACACTTCCCAAAATCAGCATCTGTAGAAGACTTCCTTATAGGTCCCACGAGAGTGTGGTACAAACTAAGACATAGTGCTCAAAGTTGTTATTTGTTATATTGGTGGTTTTGATATCATATTCACCGTCTTGTTTCTTATTCCATACTTGTATTTGATAACCAAGTGGAATTGTTATGGCAAATTCATCTATTTGAAGGGTATTTCTTTTTGCAAATTACTTTGTGCCTGCAAATATTGAAGAGCTTGGTGGTCAGTTGACTAATGGTTTCTTTGCCCACAGATGAAGCTTCTAATTATTTACCATTTGAATAAGAGCATTCTTTGTCATATGTCGGATAATTTAAAGTTGCCCCATTAAACAATTCAGAATGATATTGTATCAGCCTTCCTCCTTGCAATAGCATCGCTTGCATATACAATTGCCTTCATCTCAATCTGAAATGGTTGCTGCAAGTTAGGTAAATCTAAATTTGGAACATTGCTGATTCTATGCTTTGATTCATCAAATATAGTTTGCTATTTTTGCCCCAAAGAAAAGACTTACCACTTGTAGTGATGGCAAGTAGAGGAGCTGTGATTGCAAAGGAGAAGGGAATGACTTTTCTCAAGATTTTGACAACACCTGCAAAGCCGCTTGTCTCGGTTACCGTGGAAGGTTTCAGCCAATTGAGATTGGCCTCCTTTTTAGGTCGATTATAAGTTCACCTCCTCCGATCACATAGCCCAAATACACTAGTACTTCTTTTGCAAATATACTAAAAACCAAAATATCATCCAAGCACACTGTCATGTATGTATTTATGAATGGCATTATCACATCATTCATACATGTCATAAAAGTACCAGGTGCATTGTGTAAACCAAATGGAAGAACTAGCTGTTCACATTAATGTTTCTTTGTTGTGAAAGGGATTGTTCAAATGTTTTCCTTTATCTGTATTTTATGGTAGCCTGATTAAAACACTAGCATTGTGAATTACTTGGCATATTAAAGCTGATCCAGCTAGTCATCTATTCTTGGAAGAGGATATAATTTTGATAGTGGTCTTGTAAATGCCCTGTGAGGAATGCATATCTTCCATGTCCCTTCTTTCTTTTGAACAAACACAGGAGACTCATTGGCGATGAGCTTGGGTGAATAACTCCCCATTCCAACAGATATTTGAGTCATCTCTTGACCTCATTGGACTCTACTATGGACTGTCTAAAGAGACCAACACTTCTCAATGGCAAGTTGGGCATTCTACCTTAATTGTGGTTGAAAAGCCTTTTGCTTCTTATAAAATTCCTTTGAAATATTGCAATAACTCTTCAAATTAATGATACTTTTGTTAGTGCAAATATCTTGTGATGTTTCTATGACCACTCCATTATCTTTGTTATCATTCAAAAGAAGTAAAGCACGTTTCTGCTCTTATTGGCTCTTATTAATTAAACTTTGGCACATTATTTCTATGCATTGATGGATGACGAAGCTTTCTCCATCTTTGACCAAGCGGTATCTGTTTACTTTCCTCATGAAAATGGCATGTTTTATATACATATACAGGCTTCCAAACACTAAACCACAAGCACGGCTTTACATTGCTTAGTGACTTGAATCTTTGCAACCTTATTCAACCATCCCAATGAGTATGGATGTTGATAATTATATGCCTCCAGACCAAGATTTTTTACCAATCCTTGTGGAATTCAATTAGCTTGAGAACAAGAATCAGAGCCCTGTGAAGCAATGTTCAGTACCCTTCACTGGGAATATTTCACCCAAGAAGCTCATCCTCAAACTGCAGAACATCATGCATTTATATTCCTGCTCCTCGGGACCAGAACTCTCACTTTGGCCACCTTCCTCTCGCTCTTAATCCTTCATTCAAGCCAACGTTTAAGGAGGTGACACAAATTTATGGTGAATTAATGAAATCTATTGGAAACTTGAGAAAATGACTTACTGATATAAGACATAACTTCAGTGATCTTGGCAACACTATTCTTGTTATGAATGATTGCATGACCCAACTCACTTCGTTCACTGGTCAACTTGCTTAAAGAAATGACAAGATCATTCTACTTCCATCCAGCAAGCTGAATATATTACTCTTAGGAAAAACTGGGAAATTCAACAGTGCAGGATTCAGTCCCTTGAGACATGTTTGACAATGCTGCAACTGAGGATAATAGTCCAAATAGGAATTTAAAGAGAGAGGAATGTCATGGATAGGAAGTCCCGTTCTTCACCTCAAAGAACACTCATCCTGACTCAACTCAATGGGGGAATCTTCAAGCCTCTCTGGATGGAGCAGCTGGAGCTTCTTGAACTAGTCAACTCAACTGAAAAACAATATTGAAACACTATCTGCTGGATGGATCTGGCTTTTTCACTCTAATCTTTTATTGGTCGATTTTGGAGATGATATGGAAATGTCCAATATCTACTTCACTTATTTTATCAAGTCATATATGTCGTTGCTGTTTTAGTGCTTTAGAGATTAACGATCAAATATCTCTCTAAGTTTCAATTCTGGTGCTTTGATAAGTGACTTCCAATTGAGCTTCAGACTTTTGAAGTCTGTGGTGACTCCTTGCTTATTCCCATGTCCCTTTTTGTAATAGCTATGTAAGCCAACAAAGGGATGGCCCTTTCTGCTGAACCATTGTAATCTTCTACCATTATCAATATAATCATAGAGTACATCTACCTAGGTTTTCTTGATTTGTATTTTGATGTAGACGAGCATTGAAATCTCTCCTTTCTTGAGAATATTTTCTGCCCTTTCTTACCAAATTTTGCAAAGCAGTGAATTCTATATTTTGGGTTTACTTTGGGTTCATTCCTTGTTACCTAGGCTCTAATACTCTTTTATTAGTCTGATTTTTAGTGTAGTTCTAGCTTGTAGCTTCATTTTGCTCCTTCATTTTTTTAGATGTCTCTACTTCTGATTCCAATCGACCTGTTTTGGCCTTTTATGGATATTAATATAAATTTTTTTCCTTCTTTCATTAACATCTCAACTACACCCGGCTTCTTCCTTCTATCAAAGTTGTCATATTCTTCTTAGGTTGCTCTTTGGTGCAGTTCTTTGGATGCAACATCAGATGAAGTTTCTAGCACTTAGCTTTGGTGTAGCTTGTAACACATTGATGACGTCCTACATATTCTTCTTAGGTTGCTCTTTGGTGCAGTTCTTTGGATGCAACATCAGATGAAGTTTATAGCACTTAGCTTTGGTGTAGCTTGTAACACATTGATGACGTCCTACATATTACTATGTAGCCAGGTACGGTCCTGCAGGGTCCTGGCTATGGGTACAATACATACCTGGTATGCCGAGGAAATGTCCTGGGTATGTGGTACAGTACCCGCCATAAAAAATGATTATTTTCCTTTTTTCTTTCTTTTTTTCTGAGTTTTAAGTACTTATTCTAAGTTCGACCAACGAATATCATTACATTTGGCATTGAATTATCCTTATATTTTGTGGTTATTTAGCTTATTTTGATTACTCTGTGCATATTATATGGCTAATTTGTTATTTTTTAATATTTTATTTATATTCTTTGTACATCCGTACCCAAAGCCATACCCAAGCCCCCCAAAGAAATTGCTGTACCAGCATTCCAGGTTCCCATCCACGTATTGGCTACCTAGATATATTATATGAGAACCATGTTGTCTGTACCACTTATATCCTGAAGTTCATGCAGTATGACTTAGTGGCAGGCTGCAGGGCCATCCTTTGTGGGTCTAATATGGCTCTTGACCTCTCTTTTAGGCATGTCTGAGCTTATTAGCTCATATAGTGAAACCCCTAAAAAGGTGGCTTGACAATTTTGGGGGTCTTGTGCCCGTTGCTTGACTCTCACTTCAATGTCATAGGACACTTCCGCAATACTGCTGTTAATGTTTTGGAACATCTGCGGTGTGCTACAATGTCACATTGCCACTGTCTTCAAGCATTCACTGAATCACTATGGAAAGTGTTTTTTCACCTCAAAAAGGGCCCAAACAACTATTTTTTGTTAATTTACATATTCTGGCCCTCTACCAATAAACATGTGACGAATTTACTTACTCATTTAATTCCTAGAGATTCCCATATACAGATCCTAAACCTCTCCAAAAGGAGCCAATGACTTTGGCATGATTTATTATGCTTTCCATTGCTTGATCTCACAAGCTAACAGTACACACTTCAACTATCATTCAACTACACTAGCGGGAGTTCAAGAATCTCATCTTTGACATTTAGGAGCCACATCTTGTTATGTGTTTGTGTCTTTTCAATCACTTTTCCTCCCTGACCTAGGTTTGTCTGGTCGGTTACACTAGCTTAGGGTTTCTGGTTCAGTTCAGTCATCAACATCCAAAATTGTAAAATGAGATTCATTCCTCTTAGAATTCTAGGAGGAATGAATCTCATTTTACAATTTTTGAGGGGCGAATAGTGATTACTAATTAGTGGCAAGGAGGTGGTGTAGATCGAGTTCATATGCTCTGTTGTGTCCAAAATTTCAATGTGATTTAAAAGAGAGAAAATTGAAGAATTGTCCAATAGTATTGATTACCCTATAATAACGTTATATAATTTTTAACCAAAATAAAAAGATTTGAGAAAGCTTGAATAAAAAGGGCTGTGTTGCGGCTTTTAAACCTGCCTTTTAAGGTAACAGCTCTGGAGTTTTGCAATTCCATCTTTTGCAAAGATATATCCATCTTTCATTTCCCCAAAAAACAAAGGTTTTACTTTTTCTCTAGTATACAGTATGCATCTATCCATTTTAAAGTGGGTTATATTCATTCTTTCAGCTTCTCTGTTTTGTTGTGGTCTATACTCTATAGTGTGCAGTACAAGTTTTTTCAATAGAATGTTATTTCCAAAACTTCTAATGCAAATTTTTAAGACCTTTACTAAATAGTAAAAGCCTTGCAAAAATCTACAAATCAAGAATACTCTTAATCTTATTAGCTTTTCCCTTTCTGGTTGTAGCACACAATACCAATATGTGATCCCTAGTATGAGGATCTAAAACTGTTTGCATAGGGAATTTTTGATTAAACCAATCCAGTAATCAAGTTATCCAGTATTGTGTTGAGAAGCTTATCCAAGATATGACCTACCATAATGGTCTGATTGCAGATCCTGAGAGTTGAAAAGCGGATGGATAATGGAGTCCAGTTGGGAGGGAGATCAGATTAAAATAGTTCATTCAAGATGTTTCCAACGTAGCCAAAAGGGCTGACTATGCTTAAGAAATTTAGCCTTTAGTTTTCAATGTCGGCTTCTTTGTTGGGTTTATTGTTTGAGCTTATTAATAGCTCATAAAACTGTCTAATGAAGAAATGATGTCCATGGTCTAGTTGAAATTATGGTCAGGGTTTGTTACAAACATTGTACAAGAACAAGGCATCATTGAGTTGAGCATAAGTATCACATGTTGCACAAACTGACTGGTCATGGAGAAGACCTGCCAGAATGATTTCGGATTCTATATAAGCATGTTTATGATTTATAAGGTTCGTAGTTTAAGTATGCTCTTTTTATTTTTTTAAGAATGTAATGATAAACACTATTTGACCACTTTCCTTTTAAGCAGATGATGGTGAATGCAAATGAAAATGGTCACCAGTGAATCTATTATCTGCTTTATAAGTTAGGCTAGAAAACTATGACAACAAAGAAATCCATTCACCACAGAGGGGAAAACCTGCACACAGAGGAGGCCTCTTCAGGAAATCGCCACACTATCTTTCATCTGTTCAGAAAGGCAATAAAATGCAAAATATGGAAGAAACGTCCTGATCAGTGAGACTACTGCAGAAAAAACTCATATTGTCCTGAGAGATAATGGACCATCAGAAAAACACACATGGAAAATATCTACTCAATTTCCTCCTGTAGAAAATCCGTGAGATGAACTAACAGAGATAAGTTCATTTTTTTCATGGGTTTTAAATTTTAATACTCTGTTTAGGACTTGTTTGGTTTTCATTAAATCTCATCAGGTATTTTTTTAAACATCATTATTGAGCCACCCTTTGTAATTATTTAGGAAGTGTTGGCATTAATGTGGGGAAATGTTCCATGATACGTTTCATGAAACATATATGGGTGTTTCTTCAGAGTTTTGTGGATGGAAATCTGCAAGTTTTTCGAGGAACATTTCCCCCGTGTAAATGATAAAATATAGGTTAAAGGCCAGCATTTTATTTTCCAATATCTTTTTGTGGTTATACTATTTCAAATTTATTACAAATATGAGCCAGTTGATGTTTTCCATTGCAATCCATTTATTGTGAGGATGGTATGGAATAACTGGTTGATGGTTATGATTTTCAGGCAGTTTGTTAATCCCACAAGGACAATACCTCCCTTGTTCACTGCGAAAATGGGAGAGCACTAATTGAGAAGTAATATTTTGTTCCTAATTTTCAGTAAGGAAACTCAAACTACAGATTAATAATGAACAGCTAAACTGGATTTTTTTCCCAACCCTTGTAAGAGTTATAATTATTAGAGCTTAAAGTCAGAATGAACTTATTTGAATGCATTCTGAACCCAAATTTCATGTTGAACTGGTAAGTGGAGAACTTTATACCTGCAGTGATACTGTTTTGAACTCAAACATGGCACATCTTTGATGACTTTGGAAATGGGATCTTCTTTTTCCCCAAAGAAGTGACGAGGTAAGGGTGTAGCCCTAGAAAAGATTTCTTTTGCTAGAATGCAACCATAAGTGAAGGATCTCACTATGCAATTTGGACAGTGTAGCCCTAGAAAAGCTTTCTTTTGCTAGAATGCAGTCACAAGGGAAGGATCTCCCTATGCAATCTAGATAACTAGGATCTTGGATGGATCACGTTTACCATATTATTTGGCAAGTCATATTCACAGACGATAGCAATATACTTTGTCATTAAACATATCATGGATATTTAATTGCTATGAGTTCATAATATATAATGTCCTAAAGTAGGGAGCTCAAATTCTTCCTTACTTGATAATTACCTGCCTGTGCTGGCAAAATCAAATAGGCAACATTTGAAACCTGTTAAGTGCTAACTCGATTGGCTATTTTGGTGCCAATGAGGTCGTAGTAAATATTTTAAGATAGATGAGGGATAGGAAACACAGATTACATATGCTCTGTTTTTGTTCCTTTTTTACATATTTCTGAGTTACTTTCTAAAACCTTTGACTTGTATATACTATATTTAAAACTGTGAATGAGTTATGGAGATTTTAGAGTGGATTCTTCTTCAATGGGATCTTCAGAAATGGATGAAACAGATTAATCAGCAACAAGTTTATCAACACGAGAACAGGTGCTAGACATTGTAACAATGAAATAGTCCTTTCATGCTTCACAGGACTCCTGTATAGCTACTCTTCTGACGTTAACTAGTTTATGACAGTATTGAAGACACATATAATGAATGCATTTTTTTCACAGGAGCTGATCATACTAACAATCAGGACTGACACGGTTCTATTTTTTCGGTTCGCTATGAATCAACAATTTCATGGGAAGTCTGACTTATGAACTTTTCCTTTTAATGAGTTATTTTTCTGTATAATGATCTCTTTGCTTTTTTGTTTGGGATTCTAATTCATTCTATAGGGTCACATGCATCAAAAAATTATCTTTTGAGTTAATTCTATAAGGAAAACTTAACAAATGGATGGAGGTTGCTCTGTTAGAAAGATAATATGCCACCTAAATATACAAAATATCCAAAATTTGCCCTTTATGTTGTCTTATATGCTTGTCAAAATAATGGGTTGTTAACCATAAGCTAAAAAACACATATGGCTATATTATTCATTGTAGTAATGGACTATTCATTAACCTATGTGTAAGATCGATTCCTTAATTTATAATGTTCATGCAGACTGAAGAGACTCTTTCAAAACTTACACTAGAGAGAGATGGTTCCATTCATCAATGTCAACGTCTACAGCAGGAATTGGTATGTACATCTTATTCCCTTGGTAACAATGATGTTTGATGTATAGAAGATATTAATTGCTGCCGTCTCTGAGAGCATGTTGTCTGCAGAACTTGTACCATTCACAGAACTTGTCCAAGTTTCTTGGTCTGCAGTTTTTGTATAGGTTCACACATACATCTATGCTGTCTATCTGGAAGTCTATTGTTCTCGTGTTCTTTCTGATGAAAAATGTTTATGGGATTTGCCTTCAAAAAGATTGTAGTTTGATTACATTGCATAATAACTCCATAGGATAATGGTTGGGTTTTCTTTATTGGGAAATCGGATGCTATGGTCAGTAATAGTACACACCACTCTGTACATGTCAACTACCTTCAGTTCATGATCAGTACATATTTTTGGATAAAACAAGCATGGTTGTGGTTTCTATTTCTACAATCATGCTTTCAATAATTGCTTCACTGCATGTTGCATTCTTGCTCTTGGTATGGAGCTTGTTCCTTCTCTCTCAATTGCTTATTTTATCACAATGAGTTTCATTAGTTCTGTAATTGAACTTATTCTTCTACAACTCGTTTTTGTTGGTGGTAAATATGCACTGCTGCTGGTGTGCTAGCATGGTTACATCTCTTTGAACATGCTTATGAACAAATAAAATTTATTTCATTGTCATTGAATAAGAGTATCTTACAATGTCCAGTGTTACAGAAAGTGTTTACATGGAATCAGAAAATTGTTTCAACAAGGATGATGTAGCCTACCTTATAGGCTTAAATATTTACTTGTTTCCCCTATTTTCTATTTTCTATAAATACTGAAAATGTCATCCTCTTTTTGGAATAGGTTCAGTTTCATTTTGAATTAATCTTATCTGCTTGCAGGGATCATTAAAGAAGGGATTTGTCAAAGCTCCAACATCAAGCTTCTCCTTTTTAATCGTTATTATTGTTGGTATTTTGGGTATTCTGATCGGATACCATGCCCGGTCATAGGATTTTTAGATTTGATTACATGCCTTCCAAGTCTTGCTCGAGTAAGGAGTTTGAGATTGAGAAGGTTGGTCATATATGATGGAGAGTCTGCAAATATTATATGTCCTGTTTTGTTGTCAGTCTTGGAATGGAGTTTCTTTTCATGTCTTGGATAATGAAGGAATGAAATGGTATCTAGCATACCAATCTATATGCTCCGCTATGAAGCCAGGTTGCTTATTTGTTTGGCAAGATGTTTATTTTTCTTCTTCTTGGGATTCTTTGAGGTAAATACTATTTTGTCATATAAATCTGATGTGATGTTAAATCAATATTTCTATTAAATCAATATAAATTGGATGTTTTTACTTTCATCCCACTGTTTGTCTGATATGCACTGTATGTGCTTAAGCTTTTATGAGTTTTTTATAATCTTTGATGACTTAACCTATATTTGTGTGTCTATGTTCTCAGAAGAGATTACAGACATATCACAACCTTAGCTTAGATGCCATAAAACACATATTATACATTAGAATGTTAATAAAACCTAGTTTTCATCAATTAGCTTGAACAAAACTATTTCTGCCAATATTCTTTAGATAATGCACAGAAGGTAAAGGAGCATGTCAGTCAGCCTTTCTAGACAATGACATGTTCGTCAAATCCAAAGATAACTAAAAGAAAGCATCAGATTTTATTTTTTCTCTAATGGAGAACATACAGTCTGCATAATAGTCAAAGTCCTGCTTGCATTTATGTTTCAAGAAATGAGAAACAAATGTGTGATGGAGGGAACGAAGAAGGTTAAACCAAAAGTGACGTCAAACCTGTTGCAGATGAGAAAAGGAGTTTCTTTATATACATATAATTTTTTATTAAAAAAAAAAACTATATTTTATTTTTTTAGACAAATTTAACTTTTTAAATTTTTAAATTTTTATTATTAATAATTTAATTTTATTTAATACTTTAAATATGTTGATATTAATTTTTGGTGGTAGAACTTTAGAAACTTCGGGAAAAAGTTGAAATAAACAAATCCATGAGTGGTATATACTGCCGAAGCAAATGTAAAGTTATTATATGTAGGAATAAAAATGTAAATGTTTATTAAATTCTTGTCAAGTGTTTAACTAAATGAATGAGCGACATGTCACCTCATGGAGTATCATAATTGTAGCTTATAGAGAACATGAGCAACCTCTTAAAGCACTGATAGTGTTTTACCAAATATAACTTGCCAGGTGTACAATGTGAACAATTTACCTTTGCTAATACATTGTCATAAAGATTCAAACAAATTTGAAAAAAGTGACAATTTTGTATTGATCATTACAAGATTGCATAAGACATAACATTGATAAAAACACGACAAGTAAGTTTCATAAAAAAATGCTATGAATATTAAATAAAGGACATATGTGAACCAAGTTATCTACAATCAAAACACACAAATCCAGGTTTCTCCCTCAACCATGTATGTGAAATATACGTTGCTTCCGAACCCTCGGTCGACGTTGGTGCAGGAAATTATTAGTGAAATGGCAACCTATTAGTGTACTTCTTTGAAAAGAGCAGATTATGGACCTTGGTTTGGTCCACGCCCCAGTATGAGTGCAACGTTTATGGTGTATTTGGGGCTTACGGAGTGTGCAACGCCAAAAATAATAGTCAATCCTACAACTATTCTAAGGTTTCTACCCCTCGATGATTGTGTGTGGTCGTCAAGTGGTTGTGTTTGGCATAACCCATTACAGGATATGTTGTATCAAAATACAACATTCGGGGTTCCTTCGGTCGATACTCAGTATTGCAATTCGTGTCACCGCCTTTCACTTTGTCGTTGCTTCCGCAATCTTCTCCACAGATTAAAAGTGGCATGCATAGTATTATAAGACACACCAACATCGCCATTACGTTGACCATGAATAAGTTTGACGCCAATGCCGATTATGGTGAATAATAATTTATACATCCATGAAATGAACAAAATATGGAAATCTCCAAAATGCACTCACTACAAGCTAAATAAAGTGTGAAGCTAAGCTTAAAAGATTTTTTAAGATTTCCCTTTCTTAAATGAGTATTTCCTGATATGAAGTGACGAGAATAATCGATGTAGTTATACAATTAACGAACCCAAGAGGTTGTGTTCGTGTGTGGTCGTCAAGTGGTTGTGCTCTGACTGCTGCGAATGGCACAACTACCACAGATGGCTTCGTGCAACTTATAGATAAGTCCATGGAAGCATAACGAAGTATATAGCTCATCGACAACATCATGCAAGCTCTTCATGATGGATTTTGGAGGAGAACATTGCCTCATGCATTTTACGCTCTCAGCTAATTCAAGGAGTATTTTTGTTATCTCCATACCCACGTTATAAGCCAAAGATTTCTTGAATGCCAATCTATCCATGTTGGGTGCCTGCATTGTAAAAGTAAGAGTAAACATTTTAATATTTTTTAAAGGAAAAACTTTGTTATAATCCTGGATTGAATTTACCATTATATGTGATCTTCGACTAGAGAGAACAATGGAAAGCAACGACACAATAACCCATTTTACGAAGCATGCTTCCTACTTTCCATGGATGCTTGAATCGGAACAACTCCGTGCCCGGTTCCCGAGATCACAAAATTAGCTGAAATATTCAATCAATTAATGTACAAGGACAATACAATAAACTATATCCCAATCGATATATTACATATATTTGCAAGTTGAATGTTCATCCTTATTTTCGAATTTTTATTAATATTAATTGCTTCATCCTACCGACACAATAATAGTTGTAATATTAATTGCTTCATCCTACCAGACGTACAATATAAAATTTAACCAATAATCAATCCGCACAAGTATAGGTTAGTTGTATATAGAAAATGACAGGGGTTATTATCTTGCCAAAGGTAGGTGTATATAGGCTTCAAAAAACTAATTTAACTTTTTTGCCTGACCAATCACAATGATGCATGTGACATTTTATATCATTTGTATATAGTTTTTCAAAATTATATATTTATTTGATTTTTTCAAAAAATTGATTTGATTTTTCTGATTAATAAAATAAATTATAGCCATCTCAAGAATTTTATATTAATAAAAGGTGAATTTTCAAATTTTTCATATACTATAGTTGAAACATTATAATTATGAAATATTGACACATTACAATAAATGTTGCAAGTACAACATTAAATCAATTGTCAATTCATCTAATTGTCAGTTCATCTCCATCGGGGAAATAAAAATAACAACGGCAGTCAGTAGTTTCCTCTCAGAGACAATTGAACCCGCTTTAGATATAAATACAGATCCAGATCAATCAATTTGTATATGGTAAAATGAGGAGATATTAGGGTTACAGATTTATGTCTATGTGCAGGCCTGATTTAACCCATAATGGTACTGATTTTAGGACGGCTCCGCACAGGAGGCAAGCAGAAGGAGAGTCTTCACCCAAGCCCATAGCCCGTTCACTCTCTATAAGCAGACATAGCCTGCTTTTGCTCTTGAGCCAGCTTGTCTAGATACTGTTGGAGAGATTCATTCTTGTCGATCCATTCACCGCCATCTATTGACTGGAGTAATGCTTGCTGAGACTCCAAATCTACTATGAAAACCCTGCCTGTGGAAGAGATTACCAATAACCTGTTGAATTATGGGCTAAGGACATGAATGGTGATGCCACCTACGTTTACAAAATCCTTCCCGACATTAATTGAATCATCTTCCAATGTGCTGCCATCAATAACCCAGGTTGTCTCTTTGGCATGTAAACCGCTAGTTTTCAATGACAATGAGTATCCTTTGGGCAAGGCTTATAGATTATTCTCCTCCGATGCCTTCCACTTCATACCTGAGGAATCCATGTAATTCCTTGGGAAGGTCATGATACATTTGCAGGCTTATACACTGCTTGTCCAGAACAACAGCTATCTTTGTTTCTACATACTCCAACTTAATTGTCCTGATGGTGTATTCCGAAGGAAAGATGTAAAAATCATAGTCAAACCTTTAATCTTCTTCCAACCGTCTAATGACATCAAATCCTCTATAACGACGCATAGTTGCAACGAGTAATATCATCCATTCATAGCTGATGAACGACTTGGGAGTTATAGGAAGTATTAGATATTTAGCTTCCCCAAACAACTTTGTGATCACTCCGTCTTGGCTCTAACCAATTCCCTCTCTAACATTGATAGCTTGAGAATGATCTTGAACCATTCGTGGCTTGTCACCAATCCAGAAGAAGTAATTGATTTTTCCAGACCCAGTGGGCCCATGATGAGTTCGATATATAAACTGGTTGTCAAAACCAACTTCTATTACTTTGTCTCGCCATTGTTTTGCTACTTCAATAGCGCAGCATTTTCCTCCTGCTTTGGTAGGATCCGCCATTCTTGGCCTTGTTTATGACTTGTCACATAATTTTGTTATGTTTAAACATAGAAATAACAAATATTTCTTAAATGTCTCTTGGAGATTGGCTGGAAGGAAAAATAGCCATTTAAATTAATTGTAAAATCTAAAATATCACTAGAAAAATATTGTCCAATGAAAATTGAGAAATAAACTATTTCAAAAAATGATATAAATATTTATATTCAAAAACATTAACTTAAATATAACAAATCATAGTTGGAGATATGTTATTGGTTTGTGGGGTTCAAAATATTTGTTTGATTGAAAGCTATAAAATCTACCTTCGACAATATAAAAATTGAAGTATTAGAATAGCTCGAAAATGTCATTGTCGATTTTTTAAATGATATAATGCAAATTGACACTTAGCTAGTGTGTTTTGCAACAAGTTTGCACCTTGAAAACTTACATACCTCTTTCTCATTGAGAACGCCTAACAATATTCCTTTGCAGATGTTGTGAAGACTCGTCTTCTAATGTTTTGACCCTTGTGTTCAAAGTTAGAAAATGAAGATCTTCAAAAAAAAAAAGTTAAACTAGTATGGTTAGGAGTGACAATATTTATGTCGGAGGTGTCAATATTTGAGGAGCCCTTTGCCAAAAAAATATGTTTGTATCGGGTGGGCATTTTCTTGAGGACATCTCTCGACATTCTATCATAGGGAAATTACACTCTCCCTCATCCTTGCATGGAGAAGAACTGTGATTAGGGAAACAAGGAGGAAACATGCCGATAATGTATTGATCGTAGCCGATTACAAGCATATAAGGGTTGCAATATTTATACATATCGACAACCATGTACAGACAACATAGTTGGTTTTACGAGTGCAACAACCCAACCAATATAATAACCAAATACATACGCGAAAAAATAAAACAAATAATATGGTTATAATAATTTACCCATATAACAACTAACCACCTAAGTAACAAATTAATTACTTATCATAACTATTGTAAATGTAATTAATGTAAAATTACCACTAACGAGAATTTTACGTAACATTCCCTCCTTGATTTTGCATTGTCTCAAGAGAAGAGAGAAACTCTTTGAACAACTCAAATTTGTCACATGCAAGTGACTTTGTGAAGATTTTTGCTCGTTGTTCAAATGCTAGGAAAAACTGGAGCTGAAAATTGTGTTGCAAAACATGCTCACGGATGAAATGTACATGTACCTCTATGTGTTTTGTCCTCTCATGAAACATTGGATTGCGAACAAGTTTTAGAACACCTTCATTATCAACATACAAGGTGGTAGGTTTCTCTTGTGGTAGTCCAAGTCCTCAAGTATGCGACGCAGTCATATAGCTTCATAAACAACCCCTACAACACAATATTCGAAACTTCATGGAAAATTAAAAACAAAATTTGTTTCTTGTTTTCCCATGATATTAGACCAAATCCCAAAAAACAAATCTAGAAGTTGATTTCATGTCATCAATGTTACTTACATGATCTGAGTCCAAATATCATGTCAAGAAGAATTGATCATTCTTCTTGTACTCTAGACCAAAATCCATAGTACCTTTTATGTATCTCAAGATTTTCCTTGCTTTTTCTAGTGACAAAATTTTGGGTTTCTACATGAACCGTGAAAGATAGTTGACCGTAAAGTTGATATTTGGCATAGTATATGTTAGGTAAATGAGACTCCCAATCAATTGTTAATAGAGAGTTGCATTTTCTTGTGGAAATGGATTTATATGAGACAATCAAGTCTTGTCTTCATAGGTGTGACAATGGATATGTTGGCGAAATGATTTGTCGTAAAGGTAAATTAGTGATTTTTGACCAATGTTTCAGGACTAGGCCCCTCGCTTGGGAACGAGGAGGCTCCCATTTATTGAATGCGGGAAAAGTAAAATATGTGGTGGTTGTTAGGCCGAGGACCACGCAAGAATACTCCACTAAACATGTGGCAAATTATTTGTATAGATACAAGAGAGGAATTTTCTTGGAGAGAGGTGAAGGGGAGACAAAATATATAGAGGGTTAATGGAATGAATAGGCACTTGCAAATTTTACTGACATTAACAAGAGTAGGTCCACATCCAACAAGAAGAAAACAACCATATAAGCAATAAAAAGATTAATGAATCAAAGACACAAAGTTCAATTGATTTATTCCTCAAAGATACAAAACTCTTTGTTGGTTATTCAAAATTACAATGCTTGCAAAGTTGAAAGTAGGAAGTAGAGGAACCGCGAGCATGAAAAATTTGGCAAAATGGAAAGATAAGTAAACAAAGCAACAAACCTCTCCTCCATGTTTTTCTTGCAAACCTTAGACAAGGTTGTGAAAGTGTTTAAACTTGTAGAACCTTTTAGAAACTTGGATTGTGTGTGCTCGTGAATTGACCTCCTAAATGAGGGATTGAAATGCTACGAACACAAAATAAACACCAAAAATATTCCAATATGAAGATATTGGATGACAAATTTGGCAGAGTTTTCTTGCTTCAATCCAAGAGGATTTGCGAAGGATAAGATTGTCTTTTATAGAGGTCAAGTAGTGGTTGAAAGTGGTTGTAGATGATTAAATGCTCGTGCTAAAAAAACCTGGAGGAAGTTGAAACAATTCAAATCAATTGATTTTCCATTGAGGGCGTAACTTTTCAGTTGGCAAAAGTTACATCCGAGAAGGTGGTTGTACGTGCAATTTCATTTCTCCCACCTTTGTAGGATTCTAGAAGTGGATTCCAAGTGGAGTTGACTAGGATGGTGAAGTGGAGTCCAAGTGGGGTCCAAGTGGAGGTTGACTAGGAAAATAGATTTATTTTCCAATTTAATAACTAATTTAATTAGCTATAAAGTGTGAGAAGAATAATTAACCATTTATTTAATAAATGTTTAATTAAGTTAGCAAGAGTGTTTAGAATTAATTTAATCAATTCCACGGGTTTAATATAATTAACTTTTAATTAATTCGCACAGGGTTGAGATTTGGGGAAAATGTTCCTTCCCAATTAATTTCAACATAATCAATTCTAAAAGGGAAAATCAATCTAAAATACAAAGTTGGGAATAGATCACGCCTTTTTTGGGGTGTCTACATTTGTCCCTCTTTGAAGAGCCCATACTGGAGTAATATCATTTTAAAGATAGTAAACGGAGGAATCGGTGAGTGAACTCACCTACGAATATGGATGAGATTTCCTTGGATTTTCCATAGGGCAAGATGTAGGGGTTCATTTAAAAAAATCCCAACAAAATAAATGGTAAAAATTCCCCTCAATCAAAAGATGCTTACTCAAAAAATCCCAAGAAAAACACTTATGTTAAGAGAGATAAGAAATTCATTCAGGATGGAATCTTGTTAATCAATAGCGCCATTAATGGATCTAAGTTTAGAAAACCTTTAAAACAAAATTTTTGGAATTAGTTAGAGTAATCTTGACTAGAGATGAGCAACATTTTTTCGAATGGATCATGTTAACCTTGTTTCTTAGCATTTATCATCTTCATTTTCATATTACTATTCTCCTAGTTCTCACGTACTTCTTAGCTCTTGGTGATGAACCCTCACATCTTCCTACTATGTGGAGTCACGAGTGGAGTGAGACATCCTATCACTATATCATCTACATTCTTCCAATGGAATGAAATGATTACAATTTTGAATGAGTTTAGACAAAAGAAAAGTCAAAAATAAAAACATTCAAATATGTTTCAAAAATTTCAAAATACAAAAAACATTCAAATATGTTTCAAAATACAAAAACATTCAAATATGTTTCAAAATACAAAACATTCAAATATGTTCAAAAATAAAAAACATTGAAATATGTTCAAAAGCCATAAACATGATAAAAATCATAAACACCAAAATACAATACAAAACTAGAAAAATAAAAACATTTAGAAAAGGTTTTCCCCACAAAATATCAACAAATCGTATAACATAGTTCAACAATATTTTAATTTGATGGAAATTTCCCCAAGGTCGTCCGCATCATCTTCAAGGAAACAATCATTTTCTTTCCCTTTGTGTATATTATGCTCGAGGAAAAATGAATCAATTACCCTTTTGGAATATAACTTTTCTTGGGGTACACTTGTATTTCAATTAATCCAATACGTTCAAATATTTTCAATGTGATTTCCAAGAGTATTTTTGGAGTGATTTAAGATCATTCCACTCTTTTGGAATTTCTAATCCCTTCCTATTCTAATATATGATTTTTTTGACATTCATATATGTCTAATTCTTCAATGTAAAACACATTAGAGAGTGTCACTAGATGTCAATTAGCACAAATACAAAGAAATGTAAAAAACTATGAGTATATCAACAATGGATGATACTTTTACTTCGTTAGTTTGTCATTTTGGTTTACTTTGTTATTCTAACCAATTGCAATGATAGTAAAGTTATTAAAACATCTTAGTTCACAAAGTTTTTTAATATAGTTAATTAACTATTCATATTGGGTTTGTTTGAACTAAGATGTTTTAACTTTAATACTGTGTTATCCTCCTAATTTATTAAAGTAAACCAAAATGACTTCCTTTTTGTAAAAGTATTCATGTTTTTTTACATTTCTTTGATTTACTAATTGTAGGTATGTCAACTCTTCTTTGCTTCAATTTTTTTAAATTGTAAAAATTCAAAAAAATCATATATTCGCAAAATTACAAAATTCCAAACAAACATTCAAATCATCCCCTACAATTGGAAAACACATGAAAATATTTCAACAAT
Organism: Taxus wallichiana var. yunnanensis; assembly: GCA_018340775.1. Lineage (NCBI taxonomy): Eukaryota > Viridiplantae > Streptophyta > Pinopsida > Cupressales > Taxaceae > Taxus > Taxus wallichiana. The sequence continues at coordinate 513,669,723 of CM031244.1, forward strand.
TCAAGAGTGGAATGATCTTAATAAGATCAAACTTTTACTCCCAGTGAACATTCCAACCTTACGGATTCAATTGAAATCATCTTCCCCCATGAATATCTCTATATTGAACAAGAAAAATCAATTGTTTTCCTTCACGATATAACCAAGGGGAAATTGATTGTTCCTTTCCTGATACGAATGACCATAATTTTACTCAAATTGGGGAAATGATCCTATTTACTCTCAAATCAATTTTCAAACCTTTTCTAAATGTATCTTTTTGCTATCTTGATTACTTTTGCTCTTTGACGCTATCATGATCCTATTCCCATGCATATTCATAAGTTTTTTAGTGAACATATTTGAATGTTTTGTATCTACTTAATCATCATTTTTGTATTTTTGAAACATATTTGAATGTTTTTGTATTTTGAAAGTTTTGAAACATATTTGAATGTTTTTATTTTTGACTCGGTAAAGTGCACTGTCTAAACTCATGTTCGAAAATTGTAATCATTTCATTTCATTGGAAGAATGTAGATGATATAGTGATAGGATGTCTCACTCCACTCGTGACTCCACACAAGTAGGAAGATGTGAGGGTTCATCACCAAGAGCTAAGAAGTACGTGAGAACTAGGAGAATAGTAATATGAAAATGAAGATGATAAATGCTAAGAAACAAGGTGTAACAATGATCCATTCGAAAAAATGTTGCTCATCTCTAGTCAAGATTATCTAACTAATTCCAAAATGATTTTGTTTTAAAGGTTTTAACTAAACTTAGATCCATTAATGGCCTATTGATTAACAAGATTCGGTTGAATGAATTTCTATCTCTCTTAACATAAGTGACTTCTTGGGATGTTTTTGAGTAAGCACTTTTGATTCAGATTTTCTGAAGGATTTATTTTGTTCAATTTTTTTAAATGAACCCCTACATCTTGCCCTATGCCACCAATAAGAGGAAATGGCTCATCACCAAATATAAAACGTAGGTGAGTAAGGATACCTTCCTCCATTCCCGCCTCACACTAGTAGTAGGAAGTATGGGCTCATCATCGAAGACTATGAAGGATGAAAGGCGTAATATATATTTTGTATTTTAGATTGATTTTTCCTTGTATGTTGATAGTGTGTTTGTTGGGAAGGAACATTTTCCCCAAATCTCAACCTTGTGCGACTTGTAGGACGTAAAGTTTCAACACCGTAGACTAAGATGGACTGTCAAAAAGGTCTAGGTAAAGAAGTTTGTGCTTTCGTTAAACAAAGATCTTATTTTGAAGGAGGGGTTGCCATTAGTAGGCTTTGAGACAAAACTGTAGGTAAAAAGATATGGAATTGTAGAAACTAGAGCATGGATGAGACACGTTATGCCTTATAGGAACAAGTTAACTCGTTTCTTATAGGTGAAGAATGTGAAATATGAAAATGTTATGATTGAGATATCTACCAATAAATGAAAGAATTAAAATTTCTTGTTAGAGGTGATGGTACAAACAACCTCCCCTAGTGTGGAGAGCACTTGTGAAAAATAAATTCTTACTTTTTAGCTTCTAATTTTCAAATAATGCTTTAAAGAGGGGTTTGAAATGGATATTTATTCTCTTTTTATGCTTTTTGACTTTTTTGAGTTTTCGCATATGAGAGTTGACAATGAACTCACTAAGAGAGAGATCCATGTTTATGAATTGTGATTGTCCGGATTTATGAGACTTAGGCAGACAAGGTCTAAGTCAATAGAGGGGATCGAAATACTTTTGATGAATAAGTGATTGAAGTAGTCATGATTTATGAGACTTGAGTGGATGAGGTTCAAGCCAACAAAGAGAATACTAAGATTCGAAGAATCTTGATGTATGAGACTTGGGTGGATGAGGTCCAAGTCAAAGGAGAGAATCCTAAGATTCAAAGAGTCTTGATTTACGAGACTTGGGCGATAAAGCCAAGTCAACATTAGGTGTGGAGAGGTATATATCAACAATAAGAATGCATGATATGACTAAAATGAAAATGGTGGTAGCTAAGGACTTCATAGTGGATAAGATTACTATGCTAACTAGAATCCAAACATGAAAAAATACTAAGTTTGGTATAGAAAAATAAGAAAATAAAATGAAGTTATCTATGAAAATTGAAAAATAAGGATTAGAGCACTCACCAATACCTATAGGGTGGTCGTCGATGCATTTATCTCTCCATAGAAGCATCACATCGAGAGAGAATCGTTATTAGGTGGAGTATGGGAAGACCATTCATGTCCTAGACTCATTATATGATGACCTAATAATGCAAGCAATCCAACCAAGAATAAGAGTGTTCAACCCAATCAAAGCAAGATGCAAGATGAACCAAAAGTTGAGCGAGTAGATGTGAAGATGGTGCAAAAGAGCAGAGAAAGTGGCAATTTGAATGTTCGGCTTCTTATTTCATTTATGTGAATATCAAATGAGTGGTGAGTATATATAGGACACCATCACCCACTAGAAATGGCGTTCGCTAAGGAAAATATGACACTGACAACCTCTCCCATGGGTGATGGAATCAGAAAAGGGTAGTGAAAAGAGGTAATGTGTCGTAAAAAGTAAAATAATGTGTCATAGATCACGAATGTGGGTAAAAAAGGTGTAAAGTGGTGGAATGCACGCAATAAGTTGTGAATGTGATGTGCATGAGACCTAGGAGGAAAAGGGAAACTAGTGCAAGGAAAACTAAGGACAAGACCAAACAAAGGACACTCTCGTTGTGTGCTCGTGTCTAACCCATAATGGTTACGTGAATAGCCATTTTCCATTCTTAGGAATGCCCCTTAAGAACCCTCTCTAGAAATAGATGCATCACTCGACACTTATTTGCACAAATAATTTTTAGTAATAGGTATGAAAGATGAAAAGATTTACATGTTAGAATGTGGCACACCTTCTATGTGTTACACTCGGTATTTTTACGGCGGTCCCGCTCGCCACTCAGCTGAGCGGGTCGGGGGTTCGGGGCGAAGCCCTCGAAGGAAAATTTTCATGGTGGTTTATTAACCCATGGGTAATGGGTAACCGTTATGGGCTGTTTTTGGGCCCATGGTTTTTTCGGTCTTTTTCCCATTGTTTTGATACCCACGGTTTTTTCCCTTGGTTTTGATACCCACGGTTTTGTATCAAACTGCTTAAGCAATTGTCTATTTATATGGTCTTATGCATATGATAGATGTACAAGTAAATGTATTGCAGATGTGTTTTGAATTCGGGTGTGAATTCTATAGAGTTTGTTGAGCATAGCTCCAAACGGATCTGGGTATCATATTGAGAGAGTGGAGGCTTGTAATAAAATTTGAGCAAGTGATTCTTGGTGGACGTAGCCCAAATTGGGTGAACCACGTTAAATCTTGTCTCTCTGTGTTGTGTTATTTATTCTGCACTTTTATTTGAGATCTGTAATATTTTCTGCATATTAGTTTCTACTGTTGCGATTCTGTAAGGGATTATTCCACATATTTTATCTCTTATTTCCTAACAATTGGTATCAGAGCCTGGTTTGGTTTGCTGAAGTGTTGAATCACAGGGAAAGTTTTTAGCTTGAGTGGGAGCTATGGCAGATGAAGGAAGATCTAGGGTTGATAAATTCAACGGGCAGAATTTCAGTCTTTGGAAGATGCAGATGGAAGATTACCTTTATCAAAAGGATCTTTATACTCCGTTGTCTGAGAAGGTGAACAAACCCTCGAGTATGACAGATGCGGAATGGGATTTGCTGGATAGGAAGGCACTTGGGACAATCCGGCTGTGTCTTGCATCTTCGGTATTATTTAATGTTTCAAAGGAAAAGACTACAAAAGATCTAATGGATGCATTAGGGAAGTTATATGAAAACCCTCTTGCCTCTAACAAGATATTTTTAATGAAAAAGTTGTTTAATATGAAGATGTCTGAGAATAGTTCAGTAGCAGATCATTTAAATGATTTCAATACGGTTGTGAATATGCTAGCTTCAGTTACAATAGAATTTGATGAAGAAGTTAGGGCTTTATTAATTCTGTGCTCTTTACCCGAGAGTCGAATAGCCTGTAATGGCGGTAAGTAACTCGGTTCCACTAACTCAAGTTGAAGTTTGAGGATGTCAGAGGGGTGATTCTAAGCGGAAATGCGAAGAAAAAGCTCTGGGAATCTTCTACTTCAGTGGAATGCTTTGATAAAGGAAACTAGAGGGGAGACAAAGAATAGAGGAAACCGTGGAAAATCAAAAGATCGGCAAGGTCAAAATCCAAGAACAAGATTATATGCTGGAATTGTGGAAAGCTTGGGCATGCAAAGAAGGACTGCTGGGAGCTTCGGATAAGAAGAAACAACAAGAAGAAAACAAGGAGGCAAATGTGGCATCGGGTAATGTATGTCGATGCTTTGATTCTTTCTTTTCGTATAATATTACCGAATCTTGGGTTTTAGATTCAGGGGCTTCTTTTCATGCTACTCCACATAGGCATTATTTTGTTGATTATGTTCAAGGGATTTTGGGCATGTTTTTCTTGGTGATGATGAGCCTCAGAATAGTTGAAAAGGTTCTGCTCTGTTTAAGATGCAGAATGGGAATACATGGCTATCAAGGATGTCGACATGTGCCTACATTAAGGAGAAATTTGATATCGGCGGGGCAATCGGGGAAGTGATGGTCAGACCGTGATATTTACAAACTAACTCTTGAAGGTTACTAAGGGTGCTCTTGTGGTGGCAAGAGGTAAGAAGGTTGAACCTTGTATTTAACCACCGATAGTACTAATGATTGTAATCTTGTGGCTTCAGATGTAGATACAACATTATGGCACTATAGGCTCGGTCATATGAGCCATAAGGGCATGGACATCATAAAGAAGAATTTGCCTGGATATACAAAAATAGTTTGGAGTTCTGTGAGGACTGCATATATGGGAAACATAAGCGAGTAAGGTTTCTCAAGGTTGGACCTACAAAGAAAGAGAGTAAGTTAGAGCTGGTGCATTCTTGATGTGTGGGGGCCACTGTATCATCTCTCGGGGTTCAAGTTATTATGTTACTTTTATCGATGATGCAACAAGGAAAGTTTGGGTTTATTGTATTAGAAACAAATCTGATGTATTTGACACTTTTGTTAAATGGAAAGCCTTGTAGAGAATGAAACAGTCTTAAGCTAAAATGTCTCAGTCGATAATGGAGGGGAGTATCAGAGAATGAATTTAATGATTACTGTTCTAAGAATGGAATCCGCAGGCAAAAGACGGTTCCAGGAACTCCACAATGAATGGGGTATCATAAAGGATGAACAAAACAATAATGGAACGTGCTAGGAGCATGAGGTTACATGCAGGACTCGCTCTTTTTTTTTGGGTAGTAAGCACACAACGGGGTGTACTTGATAAACAGAGGACCCTCAAGTGCCTTGATGGAGGCATACCTGAGGAGGCTTGGTATGGTAAGAAAGTTGATTATTCATTTCTTAGAGTCTTTGGATGTGAGGTGTTTGTTCATATAGACAAGGATGATAGGACCAAGCTAGAGGCTAAATCAAAAATGTACTTTCATTAGTTATGGTGGTGATGACTTTGGATATAAATGTTGAGTATTAAGGACAAGAAAATCATTCGATCTAGGGATGTGGTCTTTAATGAGAAAGTCATGTATAAGCAAAGTAGTAGTTGCAGGAAAAATAGGAAGAATCCAAGAAAGAATATGCAGCGGTAGAGGATCTTCCGATGGGAAAGTGACACATGAATCAATTCAGAACCCCTCAACAGGAACCCCAAACTCCTATATTGAGGAGGTCTTCTAGGGTAAGAAGAGAACCTGAACGTTTTTCTCCTTCTCTTTATTATTTATTACTCACTGATAGTGGAGAGCCAGAGAGCTTTGATGAAGCAATGCAGGTAGATGCCAGAAGAAGTGGGAGCAAGCCATGGATGAGGAGCATCAGGCTCTCATGGAGAACCGGACATGGGATTTGGTGAAGCTACCCGAAGGCAAAAGAGCATTACAAAACAAGTGGGTGTTCAGAGTCAAAGACGAAGGAGGAAAGAAAAGATATAAGGCCCGGTTGGTGGTCAAGGGGTTTGCACAGAAACAAGGTATAGATTTTGATGAGATTTTTTCTCCTGTAGTAAAAATGACTTCTATTAGAACTGTTCTAGGAATAGTTGCAGTAGAAGACTTGCACTTAGAACAGCTTGATGTAAAGACTGCATTTCTCCATGGTGATTTGGAGGAGGAACTATATATGCAGCAACCAGAGGGCTATGAGGTCAAAGGTAAAGAGGAGATGGTTTGCAAACTGAAGAAAAGCTTGTATGGCCTGAAACAAGCTCCACGTCAATGGTATAAGAAGTTTGATAGCTTCATGATGGAGCAAGGTTATATCAGATGCCATTCTGACCATTGTGTGTATACAAAGAAATTTGAGGATGGAAGTTATATTATCCTGTGTTTGTATGTTGATGACATGCTGGTTGCAGGTAAAAACATGCAGGAAATAAAAGTACTCAAGAAGCAGCTAAGTGAATCCTTTGCTATGAAGGATTTGGGTGCAGCCAAACAAATCCTTGGTATGAGGATATCTCGGATAGGAAGGAACGGAAGCTGACTTTATCTCAGAAGAGTACATTAAGAAGGTCTTGAGAGGTTTAATATGCAGATGCTAAACCGGTTGGGACTCCTTCGTGGCAGCCACTTCAAGTTATCAAAGGAGCAAGTCCCAAGACAGAGTAGAAAGAAACCAATGTCAAAGGTACCTTACTCATCGCCAGCTGGCGCTTTGATGTATGCTATGGTGTGCACTAGGCCTCGATATTGCCCATGCAAAGGGGGGAGCTATGAGTAGATTTATGAGTGATCCAGTAAAGAGCATCGGCAAGCAAAAAGTGGATCCTTCGGTATTTGAGAGGGACCATGGGGACAATTTTGTGCTACAGTGGATTAGACACCACTTTACGTGGTTATGTAGATTCAAACATGGCTGGAGATGTAGACAACAGGAGGAGCACAACAGGTTATATTTACACTGTAGGTGGGACAAAGAAAGTGAGTCGGATTTCACGACTACGTGCCGGTGGCTTTGTCAACCACGGAGGCTGAGTATGTTGCTGCCACAGAGGCAAGCAAAGAGATGATTTGGCTACAACAATTGCTTGAGGAGTTGGGGCATAAGCAGGAGGAATGTAAGCTATATAGTGATAGTCAGAGTGTTATACACCTAGCTAAGAACTCGCTTTCCACTCCGTGACGAAGCATATACAGCTGAGATATCACTTCATCAGACAACTTTGGAGGAAGATAAGTCAAGTTAGAGAAGATTCATACCAAATCTGAATCCTCGTACATGATGACCAAGGTGGTCACAAGGGATAAAATAAAGCTATGTTCAGCTTTGGTTGGCCTTCGCAGATGACAGTGAAGGGTTGAGAAGCTTGCTCAGTGGAAATTAGTCTCCAAGTGGGAGATTGTTATGTTTGTGGAGCCTATTTGCATGTTAGAATGTGGTACACCTTCTATGTGTTACACTCGGGTATTTTTACGGTGGTCCCACTCACCGGTGTGGGTCAGGGGGTTCGGGGCTAAGCCCCCGAAGCAAATTTTCATGGGTGGTTTATTAACCCATGGGTAATGGGTAACCATTATGGGCTGTTTTTGGGCCCATGGTTTTTTCGGTCTTTTTCCCATTGTTTTGATACCCATGGTTTTTTTTCCTTGGTTTTGATACCCACGGTTTTGTATCAAACTGCTTAAGCAGTTGTCTATTTATATGGTCTTATGCATATGATAGATGTACAAGTAAATGTATTGCAGATGTGTTTTGAATTCGGGTGTGAATTCTATAGAGTTTGTTGAGCATAGCTCCAAACGGATCTGGGTATTATATTGAGAGAGTGGAGGCTTGTAATAAAATCTGAGCAAGTGATTCTTGGTGGACGTAGCCCAAATTGGGTGAACCACGTTAAATCTTGTCTCTCTGTGTTGTGTTATTTATTCTGCACTTTTATTTGAGATCTGTAATATTTTTGCATGTTAGTTTTTACTGTTGTGATTCTATAAGGGATTATTCGGTAAGTCATATAATTTGTTTATATTTTATGTCATACAAGTAGTCTCAACCATCATAGCGGTTAGTAAATAGAGGTTCTTGGCCATTTTAAGGTTACATTCCATCAATGTTGGGTTATTTCCATCCCCATCACATGGATAGTGTGAGAATGTTTGAAAATATGTCATGCTTACAACTATTGTACTTTCCTTTCATCTGTTGTTCACAATGTTTCCTACCACACTCCTACTTATAAGACCCTAGAGAAAGAGATTCCAATCATATGGTTGAAGGAATTCCAAGCTTCTACAAACATTGGCATGTTCATGGCTGATTTAAGGTGGTTTCCAGCCACTAACATTCTGATTTTTGAAGGGAAAAACAAGATTACATTGGTGTTTGGGACATCATGGGGTAAATTAAGAACAACCAACGTTTGATGGTATTTATAAGGGCCTTAGCAAGTAAAGAAGAACTGGTCATCATATCCACAAAGCAAGAGTGGATGAAGAAGGGGACACATTTTTTCTTTAATGTTTTTGCTTCATGTGCAGTGTTATCCCCAAATAACAACACTCTCGATTTTTCATGAATGAATGGATGTGCAATAAGTGTTTTTGGGTAACATGGGAATGTCTCTCAAATTGTGGGACTTACTACTTTGAGACAAACCTCTAAACAAGGTTGGTTTCTCTAACTAATCATAATGCTAAACTACTCCTAGGAAGGGAAATGCAACTACCTATCACTACTCTATGATTCCAAGGGACCAGGGTGAGAAGGAGATGCATGAAGGGAAAACCTAAACTAAGGGGAGGTGATAGCACCAGAAAGAGGGGGATGAACACTCTTAGGCCGAGTGAAAATAAGGGAAAACGCATGGGGAGGGCAGAAAATCATGCCATAGTCTCAAACAACATTTAGACACTCATTTCCATGGAGAACAACAGAGAATAACCTTGTAAGGGATAGAAAATATGCACAAAAACAAACAATGCGAGGGAAAGGAAATAAGATGTAATAAAATGCAAACTAGGAAGAGAGTAGCCACAAAAGAAAACTTTTATTGCTCCTAATAGATGCACAATCAATTACAATGGTGGAAGAAGCAAGTATCCATATGCAAAGAACCAGAATTGAGGCCTACAACTCAAAATTCCAAGTAACAATTCTTTGAACAATTCCCTTAGCAAACCAAGAGGGTCCAATCTTTACAAATGTGCATCTTTTTACAATATATAGAAGAGGGAAAGAGAGAGGAGGGGAAAAGAGAGGGAAATTTGAACTCCTTCAACCACCAACTAGGACTCATTAAATATTATGAAAAACACACAGGGAACCTCTAAAAACCAATTTTACATGTCATTTAGCTTGCAAAAGGAGAGGGGACATCATTCTTCATTAATGTTGGTGGTTGGGAATGATTTGATAACTTACGTGTTCAAAACCATCTCTTTTGTCTCAAACTTGTATTTGACATTTTGTCCCTAATATTGTATCAATTTCTAGAGTTGTTAGTCCTAGGATGTGTAGCATTAATGAGACCTTTCCAACAAGACCAACCTTACTTGATTTGGTTAACCACAAAGATATTTATGGGTAAAATGATCCATCTCTCATTCCATGGATTTCCCTACATTTCTCCCTTCCTCGCAGAGCTTTCAGAAATATTTGAATGCTTTGAATGTCCTGTGGTATTTTTCTTGATGGTGGGTTCTTCAATGTCGTGTGGTTTTGAAGTCCGTAGAATGCTAACCTTTGAAACACCCATGGAACATTGAATCGAGTATTCCGCGGCTTTGTGACTTGGTCGCATTCTTCAATTCTTTGTAAAAACCACCTTTGTGGCATTTGAATTCCTTTTCGATTAACCAATTTCACATAATTCATGACTCACTCACTTCCCTTGTCCCGCGGGTTTGTTGAGGACCCACAAACACACTACTTTCCCAAATTTTGCGAAATATGGGTGAGAACCTTCATGGCTCCCATGGAACATGAAAATGGATAACTCCATCTTGATGAGTATATTCAAAGTTGCAAGGTGCAATTGGATAAAAATTTGGCAACTCATGGGAATCTTATTATGCAATATGAAAGATCAGTGGCCTTGAAACATCCATGTGGTATGGAGTCAACTTTGATAATATGAAAACTGAATATCAAACTTGAATCTCTTACCCCGAACCTGCTTGAAGTATCTTGCTAAACCCGAGCTGATATGAATCTCAAACTTATCATTCTCATTACAAAAATGATTCTAAATTGTGTTTTTATGAGATTGGAAAAATATTTTGAATCTAAAATTCCACCGCAATTTCTTGAAACATATCTTCTTCGGAGTCCTCCATGAAACATTGTAACAACCATGACATCCAAAAGTAACAAAACATTGTGCAAAGCACTTAGGGAAATGAAAACTATACTACAAACAAGGTAATATGTTGAAAGAACTTAAAGGAATAAACTATTATGTATGTAAGGAGAGTATTTCCTTTCACTAGCAATGCTTGAGATAGATCCCATTGCCCATGATTTGTAGCTCTTCTCCATCAATTTTTGATAATTGGAAAGAATTGTTTCACTTACGCAACTGGAAATTATGTAGGGGACACGCCATATTGCATCAAAATTTGAGTGTTTTCCTAGTTTAGCTCTGTTAGCATCCACTTTAAGACTAGGTTCTCCTCTTGGAAATTCCTAGTCTTTTCCTTCTTGTCAAAATTCTTCTTAATCTAAGCTTGATCTCTCTCCATTATTTGCATTGCCCGATTTCTCAACTCTTCTAGCTCCATGAGATCTACATATTTGAATTAATTTCTTCAAACTCAAACAATTCCGATTTTTTATGAGATCCAAGGATGGAAATCAAGAGATATTGGTAGTCTTGCTTCTTTATCTTAAACAATTGTGTAGGGAGAGCTACTGGTTGATTTCTTGTGAGTGATTCTATCATCCCACAAGGTTGATTCTAACTTTGTATGTGAGGTCCTTTTGTTCTCATCCAAGGTCCTCCTTATGATTCTCAAAATATTATTGTTTATAGACTTATCCTTCCCATTACCTGGGGGTAATAGTTTTAGGAGGTGTTCAAGTAGATGTCATTCTTGACAGCCCAATCGATATCTTTGTGCCAAGGAAAGCTAGAGAATTATCGAAATGATAGTAGGAGGAACATCAAATCTGATCACAATTCCTTCGTAGAAGTCTAGAAATTTGCCTTTATTTGCTCTTTCAATGCAACTACCTCTGTCCATTTAGTGAAATATTCGGTGACTATGAGACCACTTGTGACACAAGATTGAATTTGGAATTATTACTCCAATAAATTCCAATCCCCATTGCATGAATGGTTCATTTACAAAGGTGGGATGGAGTGGAAGAGTTGTTAACCTTTATTTTCATGTAAAGAATGCACATTTATTGCATTTCTTGACCCATGAATAAAAATCATTTAAAAGGTTAGGCCAATAATATCTAGCTTTCATGATCTTGAGAGTTAGCTATTTTTCTTGAGTGAAATTCCCTCCTCCTTCTTCATTATGGAATTTGTGCAACACTTTCTTGATCTCGATTTGTTTGAATGCATCTTAATATAACAACATTCACATCTTTCCTAAATAGAATTCCATCAATAAGCACATAGGGAATAAATGAAGTCTAAAATACCTCCTTTTGGATTTACTTAAACCTTGAGGGCATTGGCTAGTTTGGAGAAATTTGACAATATCATGAGTCCAACAAGAGGTAGGCAAGACATCAACTAGTTTCTCTTGATCATGTTGGAGCATTAAAACAACCTCATGTTCAATTTTTTGGTCTAAAACCAATTGTTCACACAACCCTTTGCCTCTAACCAACTTAGTCACCTTGATATCCACATCATATTCCATCACTTTGGTTATCCAACTAGCTCTTTTCTCATTCATATCCTTGTTCAAAAGGAAGTCTTTCACACCAACATGTGAAACTAGTAAATGGATCTTGTTGTTGGATATCAAATGTATGAATTTATTCAAACTCCTTATAACAACAAGGGCATGTTTTTCAAAAATGAGTGTCTCACCTCATAATCCTCTAGACCTTGGCTGAAAAATGCAATAGGTTTTCTAGACCTTCTTCATTCAGCTACACCAATATGGTGTATATTGTTTCAATGCCACTAAAAGCATACAATGTGAAATTATTTGAGAATTCATGATTAATGAGAGTTGGGACATGTGTTATTTCTTGCTTTATGGCTTCAAAGATGGTTTTCCCTTCAGTGGTCCATTTGAAGGACATACTCTTCTTCAACATTAATTTCAATGGCTTGACAAGGTTGGAAAAGTTTGGAAAAAATCATCCTGAAAATTTTGATTCTTCTTAAGAAGATTTGGAGTTCCTTCTTGTGACTGGGAAATGGCAATGCAAGGATGGCATTAAATCTTTCTAGATCAATAGTTAATCCTTCTTTAGAGACAATATGTCCAAGGAAGTTTACCCTCATGAGCTAGGAAGATGCACTTTTAGGATTGAGAGAAAGACCAAACTTCCTACACACCTCTTAAATACTTTTCCTTAGATGGAAAATATGATCAAATGCATTTTTGGAAAATACCGTGATATCATCCAAATAGACTAAAACAATTTTTTGATCAATCCCTTGAATTCCATGTCCATGGCTCTTTGAAATTTTGCCTCTGCATTGGATAAACCAAATGGAATTTTCTTGTAGGCATAGATTCCCCATTTAGTGGTAAAAGTAGTCTTGCATTGGTCTTCATCCTTTAACATGATCTGATTATACCCTGAGTATCCATCTACAATATAAAATCTTTCTTATCCGGCCACCATTTGCAAGATCTATTCCATGGAGGGCAAGTGTAATGATATTTTAGAAAAGCCTTGTTCAAATCCCTAAAATCAACACACAGTTTGATTTCTCCATTCCTTTTCCACACTTGACCTAAATTATCAAGACAATATGAATGTTTAATGGGAAAGATGATACTTTCCTCAATCAACTTATTCAATTTATTCTTTATTAGGGGCTCAATATGTGGATTAACAGGTCTATGTTTTTGTTTGATAGGCTTAGCATTTGAATCTAACTCAATGATGTGTTGAGCTAAACTAGGATCAAAACCTTTGATATCTTCATAACTCCATACAAAAATATCATAAAATTCTTGAAAAATTTCTACAAAATCATATTTGTATCACGGGGTGCTTACCTTAGAAATTTGAAGCAATTTTCCATCACCAAGTGAGATGGGTTCTAATCTTCACCCTTGACCGTTATGTTTGCATTTTCTTTTCTAAACTGATCATTGGGGTTGAAAATGGATTCCAAGGTCACTAGGCCCTTGGGCAGCTTGTTTGATCTAAGTTGAACAACTTGGTCTCCATATTGCTTCTCTAACTTGTCCTAATTTTTGAAGAAAAATAAGCCTCTTCTTGAATGAAATTTACAATCTGTTGATCATTTTCAAACACTTTCCAATTTGTGTCATTTTCTAGTGTAGCAGGCATCACTATAACCTTGATATGTGGTTGTAAATTTGTTCTCTTAATTTGATCAACAATATCAAACCTTGCTCCAGCCATGCAACCATCCCGACAATAACTTAATTATCCTTCCTTGGAATGACAAGGATATTCAAAGCTTCAAGGTCTTCAAAAGATCCCAAACTCTATGCTTATAAGCTTTTATCAAGTCATTCTTGGTTGCATTCGATCCTCTCGACCTAGTTCACTATTAATTGACTATCCCCGAAAGGTCTACAATTTAATGATATTCTTCTTTATTGCCCATTGCAAGCCATGGATGAGGGACTCATAGTCATGCTGTGTTGTTGGAAGAACTAATTAAAATTTGAAGGAGTAATATTTCATATCCATAGGAGACACAAAGATTACACCTCCTCCCCGTATCTTTTTGCTTCTTGATCCATAAGAGAACATCTACCAAATGCCATTCTCTTATTTATCGCTTGGTTTCACAATACTAGGTAGAGGTGAATTGTCCTCATGCAAGCATTAAATACCAAGACCAGTTTCTTCAACCTATTGATATGGATCAAATTTATAAAGCATCCATTTGCCCACTCATCAGAGTAGTAAATCAGAATGACTTCAATCGAGTATCTTCTTATTGAGTACTTGGACAATATTCTTTCTTAAATATGGTATAATTAACATTGATTGGGATGGGAACATAAGGATCTATATGGTATGTGGAAATAGGTTCATAATTTATGGTATCCTTCATTCCATATATGATTCTAAAAAGCATATAAGACCAATTAGTTGATATATATCCTCCAATTTTGGCAGTGAAATCTCTTGATAGACACAGAGTGAAGAGTGGAGGTAGATCAATTATGAAAATATATTGGGGGACCGAGAAATTTGGGCATGCATGCAGTGTGAGGCTTAAACCTTTAATAAGCCCAACATTTCCCACTATTTTTTTCCATCTTATTGTACCACACCCTTAGAAAGAGGTTCATACTTAAGACCTAGCTACTTGCTCCAAAATCAATCATAAAATTGCATGCACCAAATTATTTCCAATGATCAAGGATACATAGAAAGGTGGAGGTTTCATGCTCTGCTTGGTTGATCCTCCTTTTGTTGCATTGAATTGGTGAGAACTTTGTCTGCATCTTTAGATGAGTTACTTAGAATGGAGAGGTTGGCCACAACTACTTGCAAGATATCTCTTTGTCATGGGATTGGTAATGATTCCCACATAGATATGCTCACATTTTTTTTATTTATCCGCTTGACAATATTGAAAGGGAGGCCCATACATTTTTGTATTAGAGGTACAACACTCCCTCTATTATTCCATTCAATTTGCATAATTTATTTTTCATTGGAACTTGAGGCTCTCGTAGTTTTGCAATGCCATATGGGTTTTCAATGTTTCATGGTAAGTTTGGATGGAGTTAGAAACTTACCCAATTCCATGGACTAGTTAAGGGGGTCATGCTTTGAAATGGGGTAACAAAGGGAGGGGACCTTGTATCCATCTCGCCATTTCCTTGACCTAGTGTTATCATCCATGTGGAGTTGTGGCCTATCTAAGTGATCTATGGCTTGATTTACCACAAATAAGTCATCTATTTTACAATTTACAAGTCAATTCTAACATAGTGGTGTCTCTTGAGTGACTATCTACTTTTCTAATTTTCCTTTGTAGGTGCATCTTGAGGACAAACATACTTTGCACCATTAAATATTGGTTCCATTGGGGCATGTTGCTTGGTTATGTGGAAGATGACAAGGGAAACACCACTCACAATCTTGCACAAGGTTATTTTGAATGAGAACCAAAGCTTGAGATGAACCAACCACATTTGGGTTATATGATTGAAATGGTCTTGCAGGGAGGAAGTGATTATTTTGTTATAAGCATCCTAGGATGAATCCTTGTTTGGTTGAAAAGGGGATTTTGGGTTGGTATGGAGGCTGATAAGGTCTAAAACTTTAAGCTTGTTTCCTCTTAATAGATGCCAACTCATTCCCAAAAAATTTCAATTGTTTCATCACCTCTTACAACTTGGTTGAGGTAATTGCGAGTAGATGTTTGAATAGAGATTTGATTTATTAGGGTTAGAATAGGAACTAATTCGGGGCTTGATGAGAAGTAGGTGTCTCAATCTCTGGGAATATGAGCATTGGAGGTATAGGAACAAGTTTCCCATCTTGAATAAGACTATTCTCATCTCTAATAGCAATGTCATAAGCACTAGTAATGTTCTACCCACCATAGATTGAATCATGATTGAAATATCATTATTCAAAGCATTTAGATAATAGAGAAATGTATTATAGGGTGTAGGTATTACCACTTGCGGAATTCGGTCCCAAATCCTTTGAAATATAATGTTAAGATCAATCATCTACTCGCTAGGGGATCTCTTTGTTGTTGTCTTATAATCTACTAAAGATAGGTGATCTGATTTATCCTCAAAATGGTTGCAAAGAGTTGTGTCAAGTTCATTCCAATTATGAATTTTGGCTGGTCTCGAAATCTGTGCCATTAAAGAGTTTGAATGTAACATAATCTTCAGTAATGAAATGGACTGAACAAACATTAGCAATATCTTGGATATGGTCAAATTTGGGTAGTATGGTTTTCACCAAGGAGGTAAGGGATGCTTTTAAGTGTAAACACGGGTATATCATGTTGTGCTTTGAGAGCTAAAGGGATATTATTATCCTAAATCACCCCCTAAAGTGATTTTGATAACTTGCATGATTCATTTGGACTTGGACAAGTAAAATAAATATAAAAAATGAAGAAATTCAATGTTTTAAGGTTTCCCCTCCCCTTTGCATAACTCCTTGGTTCCATACTTGGCCCAAAACTTAGAAAAACTCAAAAATTGTTATTTTGTAGTGTATTGCGGGTTTTTGAGCACGGATAGAATAGTTCCCAAGTTCCTTCTATTCCCCACATAATTATTTTGGCCCCAAGACTAAGGAATTGAAGGGGTTGGTAGTGTATTGCGGGCGAAAAGGAGTCAAAAGAACTAATTGAAGCGTGGATAGAGTTTCGGGAATCAATAATTCAAAAAAATGGGAGTCGGATGGAGCGTTCCATCAAAGAATTGGTTCCCTACGGAAGAATTTGGCCTATTAATGAAGAGAAGGTGGAACAGATGGAATGTGCAAAGGAAATAGTGTTGCGGAGGAATCGGGGCTTGCGGAACAAAGTGGCCAAGTGGAATTGTTCCACAGTTCCACTTGAATCCGAATATCCACCCAAAACAAAACCATGTGACCATTGTGGGGAATGCGAAAAGCTTGAGCATGAAAGGAACACTTCCTCACTTTCTACGGTTCCCCAAATACTCAATTCTCTCTCACCACAAGAAAAAAGGGGCATTAATGCGACTATAGCAATGCACTGGGAACCCCGTGTTCCTCCTCTCCCTCATAAATCCACATGGCTATAAATTTTCTCAAAAACTTCTAAATTTGAAAACATTAGTACCGTTGGAAAGGTCTCATCATCCTTTACGCCATGGAAACTAGAAACATTGAATTAGGTGAGGGTAGGTGGGTGAAAAGAGAAAAACATCTCCAACATTAAAGAACATGGTTTCGAGTTGTTCAACCACTACATTTGGTGAGGTATGGTGCCCATTTCTTCTCCCACAAGCAAAGTATCATTGGGAAATGGATTTTGATGTGCCCATACCTATTTTCAGAAATTGAAGGCATGTTGTTTGTGGTTGGAAGGAAAAATCCAAGTTTCTCTCTTTTTCCTCTCTCTCTCATCTTCTATATATTGTAAAAATCTCCCATTTATGAGGGGGGATGTTATAAAATGTGAAGGTGTAGACAAAAAAGCATGCACTTACTACTATTTACTATACCACCAAGTATGTTATTTTATATATGGATCTTGCGTAAGAAGAGTATTCACTGGTGACCCATTCCCTAGTCCATCCACTTGTCTTGTTGGTTTCTATTACTTTTGTATTTCACACTTGTCACTCATACACTTAGTTTTGGTTAGATCACAGGGATCCCTATTAGTCAGTCTCCACTCATTTTTCATCATTTGTCTTTGGACACTAGCGCCCGAGCACTCCTATCCATCCCGGTGCCCATGCCCTCTTTATGTTTGATCTTATTTTTGATATTTGAGGTCGGTATTTTTGGTTTTCCCACTCATATCCCAAGGTACTAGTATGCATATTCGGTCATTAGTGTCGAAATTCAAGCAAGATATCCTATATAAACACAACATACATACCATTATAATGGTGGGAAATTCTTATCAAGGGATATATTTTTACATATGTCAAGGGACTGCATTTGGGTGCATTATTCTGCATACACACTACATAAGAAGGGGAGTTCATTCTATTCCATCCACACATTTGAATTTTATCTAGCTAATGCCCTCTATCTTTACATTTACATGAGGGATACCTAGAGAACTATTGCACACACAAGCACATAGAACTACATTGGGTCTGAGATGTAGTGCAATGCTCGGTCCTAAGTTCACCATTGTGGTAGGTGAGATAGTCGACCCCTCATTTAGCATCATTCTTTTTAGGATTTGATGTTTTTTTTATGGTTTTGCAAGATGATATTTGTATGCAAGTTTACATGTACCTCGAGTTATTCAAGTGTGACATATAAGCGACCAAAGGTGAACAAGTGTGAAACCCTAGAACAATATCGGAACCAGTTTCCGACAATTTCTATAGACTCCAGCGCCCCACGAGAGATATCGAGTGCCCGCAGTGTCCCATTCTTTCCTAGATGCCCATGTCTAAGCATTTCCACCTCCTCTACATTTTATGAGGCTCATTGCGATGGTACGTGTTCCTATTTCATCACATTCTTCAGCCCAAGCACACTTCGGGATAAGAAAAATCAAGGTAAGTGCCTTATCTCTTCCATTTTCTTTCATAATTAAGATTAGATAAATTACCTAGCATCTATATTTCATTATATGTCATTTATAACAGTCATTTCTTTCAAATTTAAATAAAATTCAGATTTTATTAAATTAGAAAGAACTCACAAAATTGTTCTAGAGTAGTTGTGAGTTGTAGACCTTCATTTGAGCTTGGAAATGTGTTATCTTTGCCTTCTTCTTCACATGTAATGGTCTGTGCATACTTTTAAAGCAATAAAAACCTTTTTTATGGTGTTTCTCAACCCTAATTTCTATTTTATTGCATTGCCTTGCCTCTCCATTCTAGTTGTGGTATTTTGTCATGCATTTCTCACTTGCACTCACTTGCGAGTTCATCTTGTTGTGTTTCATGGAGAGTAGATGGTAAGTGAAGTTTGGGGTCTGTGTCACATCTATTTGGCCTATCCCTTCTCCCTTTTCCCTCATTATAGTATCTCCACCCCTTTTCTTGGTGTTATCACCTCTCGTTAGTTAGGATTTCCCCATTTTATGCACATCTCTCTCTCTCCCTCATCCCTTGGATTGCTAGAATAGGATTAGATAGTTGCATTTCCTTTGTTAGGAGTATTTTAGCATTATGATTAGGTTGAGGAACTATCCTTATCTAGAGGTTTGTCTCAAGTATCAAGTCCCACAACTTGAGAGACAATCCCATGTTACCCAAAAACACTGATTTCTCATCCATCCATTCATGACAAATAAGAGGGTGTTGTTTTTTGGTGATAATAGTTATGACATGCCCAATGGGATGTTTAGAGGTTAATTTTTCTATTTTTCTAATTTTTGGTGTGTATCTTGGTGAATTTAAGCCTTTTGGAGGCTTTACAACAACACATCTGGCGACTCCAAATATTCTATCTACTAGTTTCAAAGCGGTTAAAGTGCATGTTTCATGAGAAGGATTCTGACAAGGTCAAGAATAGCGGAAGAAGGATATTTTGATTACTTGCAACTATCACCAAGGAGAAGGAGAAGAGGAAGATCAGTTCGAGGTCACCATCTCCACCAAACAAGGTCCTTTCTACTCCTCCTCTTGGTAGGCCCTTCTTGTTATCTTCTAAATTTTAAGACCTATACCAATCATGGCGGCACGAGAGATATTTACCCTTTTTAGATTTAGATCTAATGCTTGCACAACTACAGAGGTTCAGATCCTAATCCTACTCTAACTTGCAAGGAGACAGGGGTAGAAGTGCAAGAAATTGAAACTAACTAAAGATGGTGATGCACCAAAAGGAGTGGTGAAACATATTTGTCATGCAAATAGACACAGACCAAAGTTCACAACATAAAACATACACAGACTGATAAGGTATAATTTAGTATCTGAAATGAAGCAAATAATACAAACAGAGGATTGAAACCCATTCACAGAGCTTGCATTATCATTTCAATGTCAAAAACACACATTACACCCTCAGAGAGGTAAAAGAAAACTATTACAATCTTTGGAGAGGTCTGATCCTTGCATCAATCACTTGCTGGAGGTGAAAGAAGAAGTCTGCTATGCCCAAAAATGTTCCCCCTTCGAAATGAGCCAAATCTGGCTTTTACATTGCATGGGTCGAGCCCAGGGGACAGAAAACATACAAAAACATGAGAGCCCATCCCTTCTTGACTACAGGTGCATTAAAATGGCATGGGGACCTTACAAACCCATACCCTATCATTTTGACCGATTATAGGAGAATGCGACCCATTCTGCATTAAATCTGGTCACTGGAATGTCACTTCTGGCCATGAACACGCGTCAGAGCCATTTCTCAATTTTCTCTCTCTAGACTACACCAAAACTCAAGATTAACCCTGAAATCATGTAGAGAATTTCACAAGCTTTCCGTTGATATAAAGAACGTGCAAATCCGAGCTCTGGATCGAAAGATATGTCGATCTGAAGATTTAGGGCACAAAACAGTGAAAATGCGTTTTGAAATTTTTCCCGCGCTCTGCCACCTGGATGACACGTGGCACGCGCTGATTGGATATGTAATTCTCTCTCCTCTCTATCCCATGGGTTTTCTTACTTCATTAGACACGTGTCCTCTTTTGATTGGCTCGGGTCAGTGCTTGAAACCTCGCCCTTTGACTTTTGGACTTTCTCCCTTGTGACACGTGTCGTGATTTGATTGGTCCGCGGGTCTGCCGGCTTTTCGCCCTTCGTCTTTTTGTCCCGGATGTCCCAGTGCTGTTTGGGACAGAATCCTCCGATCCACCCGAAATGGGCTTCCTTGTCCCTCATTCGGCCGATGACACGTGGCATTGCTTGATTGGCTTTCGGCTCCTTCAGCTATCCGCGTCCCACGCGTCCCTTTGTCCCAACTGTCCCAATACGAAATTTCTTTGTTTCGGGAAACCGGCCGGTTCGCGTCCTCCGCGCACTCATGGCCCAGATGTCCCAGTGTGAAAGTTCCCCATTCCGGCCGAACCGGCCGGTTCGCGTCCTTCGCATACCTTTGTCCCACTTGCTCCCGGACTGTTTGGGACAAATTTTCCGATTCACCCGGTTCGGCCGGCCGATTCGCGCTTACCACCGCGTACTCTTGTCCCGCTTGCTCCCGGTTAAGGACTTAGACAAATTTTCTTTCTTTCGGCCGATTCGGGCATTTTGCGTCCCACGCGTACCTATGGCCCAGTCGTCCCAATTGCCGCGTGGACTACCTGGCGGCTTTTCGGCCGGTTCACGTCCCAACGTCCCAAATGTCCCGACTGTTGCGAGGACTAGGACTTAGCCAATTTTCACAATTTTTCTGGCCCAAGCTTGTTTTTGCAGCCTTTTCACCTTTTCTCAGAACTTGCTCTTTTCAACCTGGACAGGAGAGTTAGGAAAAAATATGAGGGGACCCTGGAAACATGATTTTTGCCCTGGATCAATCAATTTGCCTGGGACTTGAGAATTCTGATGCATGTTACCAAAATTTACTCCGGGGTGAATTTTGGATAACAATTGGCGACTCGGGGGTCATTACTCCTGCTAGGTAAAAAGATACCATTGCTCTCAAGTAGTCCATTGGGCATGAAGTCATCAAATATTCTGTTTAGAACCCTAACTGACTCAGAATGTGCAAGGAGGAAGATGGAATGTCTCCTGATGAAAGCAAGGACTGCTAAATCATCTCCATGGACAGCAAGCTGTGCCAAAGCACTTAGGGAAAACAAAACTAACCTACAGCAAAACAATGTGCACAAGCACTTGGAGGAAAGAAAATCTAATCTAATATTTACAGAGGTAGTGAACTTCCCTCTAGAAGCAACGCTTGAGATAGATTCCATTGACTGGAATCTGCAGTTCTTCACCATCCAATGAGGCCAATTGGAAAGCATTGTTGTTCTTGCACTTTGTGACCATATATGGGCCACTCCAAATGGCATCAAATTTTGAATGCCTCCCGGTTTTGCTCTGTCCACATCCCATTTCAACACTAGATCTCCAACTTGAAAAGATCTACCCTTGGCCTTTCTATCAAAGGTCTTCTTGATCAAAGCTTGATCCTTTTCCATTGCTTGGGATGCCTGATTTCTGATCTCTTACAGCTCCATCAACTCTGCATACCTCACCTCCATAGGCTCAAATTCAAGCAACTCCAGCTGCTTCATGAGTTCCAATGTTGGCAACTCAAGTGACATGGGCAAGATTGCCTCTCTTCCATAGACAAGCTTGAATGGAGAGTTACCTGTGGATCTTTTGGGAGTTATCCTATCAGCCCATAAGGCTGATTTCAGTTTGGTATGCCAAGACCTCTGATTCTCATCAAGAGTCCTCCTAATGATCCTCAACAAGTTCTTGTTTGTAGACTCGGCCTGGCCATTACCTTGAGGGTAATAGTTTGATGAAGTGCTTAGGTAAATACCGTTCTTGACAGCCCACTCAGTCACCTTAGATCCAATGAATGCCAATGCATTATCAGAGATTATTGTAGCAGGTACACCAAATCTGGTTATTATCCCCTCATAAAAGTCTAAGATGCTAGACTCATTCACCTCTTTGAGTGCTACTGCTTCTGTCCATTTGGTGAAGTAGTCTGTGGCTGTCAAAATCCATTTGTGCCCTTGGCTTGAATTGGGATTAATGACTCCAATGAAGTCCAAACCCCATTGCATAAATGGCTGGTCAACTGAGATTGGATGCAATGGGAGGGCTGCAAGTCTCTCTTTTCCTGTGAAGAATGCACAATTCTTACACCTCTTGATCCATGCATAGCAATCACTGAAGATTTTAGGCCAATAATAACCAGCCTTCATGATTTTTAGAGCTATCACTCTTGGTGCAAAATGGCCACCAGCTGGTCCACCATGAAACTCTTCTAATACCCTTTGAATCTGACCTGTGCTAATGCATCTCAGCAGCACTCCATTTACATCTTTCTGAACAAAACTCCATCAACAATGGCATACGGGACAGCCTGTAATCTGAAGTGTCTCCTTTGGGTCTTGTTCATCTCTGGAGGGCATAGGCCTGTGCCTAGGAAGTGCATAATACCTTGGGTCCAGCAAGGAGTCGGGGCAGCATTGTCTTCTTCTTGATTGCCACTTGGCTCATGGCTGTCTTGGACTGTCAAAACAGTTTCTTCTTTGTTGCATACTTCCTTTTGCTTCCCCAAAACCAGCTGCTCACACAATCCTTTCCCTCTTACCAGCTTGGTGATCTTGATCTCAATGTCATACTCCATGACACGGGTGATCCAACCTGCCCTTTTCTCATTCAAATCCTTGTTGAGGAGGAAGTCCTTAACCCCAGCATGTGAGACCAGCAACTGGACCTTGTTGTTTGAGACTAAATGCTTGAATTTCTTCAAGCTTCTGATTACTACAAGTACATGCTTTTCAATAAAAGAGTACCTCACCTCGCAGTCATCTAGGCTCTAGCTGAAGAAGGCAACCGGCTGCTCATCATTATCTTTGTTCTGCTGCACTAGAATGGCAGAAATAGTGTCATCACCTCCAAATGCATAGAGGATGAAATCCTTGGAGAAGTCTGGGTTGATGAGAGTTGGTGCTTGAGAGATAGCTTCTTTGATTGCTTCAAAACTCTCCTTGCCTTCTGCTGTCCACTTAAAAGCCATGCTCTTCTTTAACATTTTGGTGATGGGCTTGACAAGGGCTGCAAAATCTGGGACAAACCTGCGGACAAAATTGATCCTTCCCAAGAAGCTCTGAAGGGCTTTCTTGTGGCTTGGCAATGGTAGTGCTCTTATGGCTTCAACCCTCTCTGGATCAATTGCTAATCCTTCCTTGGAGACAATATGGCCAAGGAGCTTCCCTTCATGTGTAAGAAAGATGCA
This sequence comes from Taxus wallichiana var. yunnanensis, assembly GCA_018340775.1. Taxonomy (NCBI): domain Eukaryota; kingdom Viridiplantae; phylum Streptophyta; class Pinopsida; order Cupressales; family Taxaceae; genus Taxus; species Taxus wallichiana. The sequence continues at coordinate 513,693,449 of CM031244.1, forward strand.
CTTCTTAGGATTCAACGACACTCCGAACCTTCTACACCTCTGAAACACTTGCCTGAGGTGAAAGAGATGGTCTGCCGCATTCTTTGAGAAGACAGTGATATCATCGAGGTATATCAGAACTATTTTATTGATCAACCCCTTGAATGCCATATCCATTGCCCTTTGGAAAGTGGCTCCAGCATTTGATAGGCCAAATGGCATCTTCTTGTAGGCATAGGTGCCCCATTTGGTGGTGAAAGCCGTCTTGAACTGGTCTTCTTCCTTCACCATTACCTGATTATACCCTGAGTAGCCATCTAGGAGAGAGAATCTCTCCGAACCGGATACTACTTGCAATATTTGTTCCATTGAAGGAAGTGGGTAATGGTCTTTGAGAGATGCCCTATTTAGGTCTCGAAATCTACACACAACCTGATTTCTCCACTCTTCTTCCTGACCGGAACCAAGTTTGCAACCCAACTTGAGTGCTTGATCGGGAATATAATGCTTGCCTCTATTAGCTTATTTAGCTCTTTCTTCATTAGAGGCTCTATGTGAGGGTTGACTGGTCTCTGTTTCTGCCTGATGGGCTTAGCATCTGATCCAATTCTATGGTATGTTGTGCCAAATTTGGATCAAATCCTCTTAAGTCTTCATAGCTCCAAGCGAAGACATCTGGAAATTCTTGGCAAAGTTGTATGAAATCTGATTTCTCCTGTTCAGTGGCCACCTTGCCAATTTGAAGTGTTTTGCTTTCCCCAACCGGAATTGGCTCTGAATCTTCTCTTTTGACCTGTATGTTAGCCTTTTCCTTACGGAACTGGTCGTTAGGGTTGAAGATAGACTCCAATGTTACTAAACCCTTAGGAAGCTTGTTTGTCCACAGCTGCACTACTTGATCCCCATACTGCTGCTCTAATCTGTCCTGATTCCTAGCTGAGAATTCAGCCTCTTCTTGTAAGAAATTGACGATCTGTTGATCATTCTCAAACACCTGCCAGCTTGTGTTATTATCTGGAACTGCTGGCCTCACAATCACATGGACATGTGGCTGTGTTTTTTCCCTTTTGATGTTGTCAACCACATCAAACATTGCTCCAACAGCTGCGAGCCTATCCGCGGCTTCATTTTTCTTCCTAGGTATGGACGCGATATTGAAAGCTTCAAAATCCTCAACGAGGTCCCATACCCTGTTCTTGTAGTTCTTTAGCAGTTCATTCTTTGTAGCATGTTGTCCCCTGACTTGATTGACGATTAGTTCACTGTCACCAAAGACTTGCAAATTCCTGATGCCTTTCTTCTTTGCCCAGTGTAATCCATGAATTAAGGCTTCATACTCAGCTGTATTGTTTGAACAGGAAAACTGGAAATGGAAGGCTGAGTAATACCTTATACCTTGTGGTGAAATGAGCATAGCTCCTCCTCCTGCACCTTGTCTACTCCTTGACCCATCAAAGAACAATTGCCATACTTCATTCTTGTCTTTATGATCTGGCTTGGTGATGCTAGGGAGAGGTTGATTCTCTTCATGTAAACAATAAACTCCTAGCTCAGATTCTTCTATTTCTTGATAGGGATCAAAAGCATGCACCTTGCTTGCCCATTCATCAAGAGTCAAATCTGGGATGCTTCCAACCTTGGTGTCAGCTTCATCAGTGCTTGGATAATCTTCTTGATCAAACGCTGAACAGTTGGTATTGATTTGGCTTGTAGTGTAAGGCTCAATGTGAAAGTTCGCAATAGGTTCAGACCTGATTGTGGCCTTGGTTCCATACCTTGTTCTGAACAACATGTGTGACCAATCCACCGAAAGATAGCCTCCAATTTTAGCAGTGAAGTCTCTTGACAAGCACAATGCAAAGAGTGGTGGCAGGTCTATGACTGACACATCTTGTAACACTATTACGTTGGGACATGCGTGCAGTGTGAGGCTCAAACCTTTGATTACTCCAACCGTTGTCACTGCTGTCCCATCTAATTGCACTACACCCTTGGAGATGACTTCATATTGAAGCCCTAGCTGATCAGCTATTTGCTTGGGCATTACTGAACTACTTGCCCCAGAGTCGATCATGCAATTATGTACCAACTTATCTCCTATGATCAATGAAACATAAAATGGAGGGGGCTTCAACATTTTACCTTGCTGACCTCCATGATTTCCTTCAGGCTGGGCAGCATTTGTGAGTACCTTCTCTTGCATTTGGACCTGTTGATTTGAAGTTGACCAGTCCTTCATGGCAGCTTGTAGCAAATCTCTTTGGCCTGGGATGGATAGTGATTCCCACATTGATATGTTTACATTTGTCTTCTTCATCTGATCAATGATGTTGAATGGGGATGAAGCATCCTCTCTATGTCCCCTAGCTTGCGCATTCATTCCTTGCACATGGGCAGCAACAACTGGCATCTGAGTTGGTTTAGGAGCTGGTTTGGGTGCTCCTTGCATGTTTGGAACTACATTTTGTTTTCCAACACCTTGTGGAGTGACAGAAGGTCATGAACTACTTGGGGCCAATGGTTGTTCTTCACCCAAATTCCTCCTTTTTGACCTTGTGTTGGCTGCAACACCTTGAGAGGGTATTTGATTCATACCACAGAAATCTTCAGCCTGCCAATTGACAAGAGTAGTTTCATTCGAGATGTTCCTTGCTGAGGTGCTTCTTGCTGCTGATCTCCTTCATGGCTGGACTCTTGCGACCCACCAATGGTTTGCACCATCAGAGCTTGATTTAATGCACCGTTAAAGCACATTGATTGGTTATGTGGCTGACTACATGGGAAACACCAATCATATTCTTGGGCCATGTTATTTTGGACTGGCACTAATGCTTTAGAAGCAGATACAACATTGGGGTTATAGGGCTGAAATGGTCTATTAGCGAGAGGCCTTACTTGGCTTTGATTTTGATTTGCAGCCTGAGTTGGTGACCTATTTTGTTGGTATGGGGGCCTAGCCTGGATCGTGCTTGAGGCTGATACGGTCTAGCACTTTGAGCTTGCTGTCTTTTGATAGTAACCAGCTCATTTCCCAAATTTTGCAATTGCTTCATGACCTCTTGGAGTTCATTTGAAGCACTAGAGGATGAAGTAGAAGTTTCATTTGAACTTTGGTTTCTAGGGGTGGGAATAGGAGCCAAAGTGGGTGCTTGACTAGTGCTTGGATTTTCTAAGTTTGGATACAAGGGCATGGGAGGCCTAGGAGCCAGTTTACCAGCTTGAATAAGACAGTTTTCGGCTCTAATGGCAATGCTATAAGCAGCAGGTAAGGTTGTGCCTCCCATAGATTGAATTAACATAGAAATATCAGAATTCAAAGCTTTAAGGTAATATAGAAAAGCACCTTCTGCTGCTTGACTGCCACTGGAATCCTATCCCAAGACCTTTGAAATCTGAAGTTGAAGTCAGTCAGCTGCTCGTTGGGGGCTCTCTTGATAGTTGTCAGCTGCTCCAAAAGAGACAAGTTGTCTCCCTTCTCTCCAAATTGCTCGTGAAGTGCAATACACAGCTGATTCCAATTTGTGATAGAACCAGCTCCAAGGCTCCTAAACCATTGCAATGCTTTACCCTTGAATGAAGATGCCAGTAACTTGACAGCCACTTGCATTTCATTGATTTCATGGATTGCACAAAGGTTAGCAATATCTTTAACATGATCACCTGGAGTAGTCTGATTTTCTCCGGTGAAGTAGGGAATGTTCTTCAAGGCTGCAATAGGAACTGGATGTTGTGCATTGAGAGCAAGTGGGCTGCTTCCTGTGAAGTTGACGTAGGGGTTGTTTTGTGCCATTCTAATTGGTCTTAAAACCCTTGTTGACTGAATGAAAGGCCTACTAGGTGGAGGAGTTGAGAGAGTTCTGTTTGGTGGAGATGGAGACCTTTGAATCCTTCTTCCTCTTTGCCTTCTTCTTGGAGATAATTGCAGGTATTCAAACAACACTTCTTCTTCTCCAACTCTTGACCTTGTGGTGATTCTTCTCATGAGTTTTCAGGCCTGCACTTGCTGAAACCAGTTGATTCTTCCCCTTGGAGTCACCAGATATGCAAATAATAGCTCTTTTAAGCAAGAAAATTGCAGCAGATGCACATCAACTTTGCTGCAAATAAAAATGAGACCTCTAGTCCCACCGGGCGTGCCAAAACTGTTGTTGCAGACTCACAACACCCCTGGATGCAGATCAGGCTTCTAGGTTGATCACTCTAGCATCCAGTGTGATTGCACAACATGGAAACCTCTCTCCAAGTGTGGGGACTTGTGAAACTGAGAGAGGAATCTCCAGATTAGAGGTTGGTTCCTCAAACTCCTCTGATTTAGATCTAATGCTTGCACAACTACAGAGGTTCAGATCCTAATCCTACTCTAACTTGCAAGGAGACAGGGGTAGAAGTGCAAAAATGAAACTAACTAAAGATGGTGATGCACCAAAAGGAGTGGTGAAACATATTTGTCATGCAAATAGACACAGACCAAAGTTCACAACATAAAACATACACAGACTGATAAGGTATAATTTAGTATCTGAAATGAAGCAAATAATACAAACAGAGGATTGAAACCCATTCACAGAGCTTGCATTATCATTTCAATGTCAAAACACACATTACACCCTCAGAGAGGTAAAAGAAAACTGTTACAATCTTTGGAGAGGTCTGATCCTTGCATCAATCACTTGTTGGAGGTGAAAGAAGAAGTCTGCTATGCCCAAAAATGTTCCCCCTTTAGAAATGAGCCAAATCTGGCTTTTACATTACATGGGTCGAGCCTGGGGACAGAAAAAACGTACAAAAACATGAGAGCCCATCCCTTCTAACTGTAGGTGCATTAAAACAGCATGGGGGACCTTACAAACCCATACCCTATCATTTTGACCGGATTACAGGAGAATGCGACCCATTCTGCATTAAATCTAGTCACTGGAATGTCACTTCTGGCCATGAACACGCGTCAGAGCCATTTCTCAATTTTCTCTCTCTAGACTACACCAAAACTCAAGATTAACCCCAAAATCATGTAGATAATTTCACAAGCTTTCCGTTGATATAAAGAACATGCAAATCCGAGCTCTGGATCGAAAGATATGTCGATCTGAAGATTTAGGGCACAAAATAGGTGAAAATGCGTTTTGAAATTTTTCCCGCGCTCTGCCACCTAGATGACACGTGGCACACGCTGATTGGATATGTAATTCTCTCTCCTCTCTATCCCATGGGTTTTCTTACTTCATTGGACACGTGTCCTCTTTTGATTGGCTCGGGTCAGTGCTTGAAACCTCGCCCTTTGACTTTTGGACTTTCTCCTTGTGACACGTGTCGTGATTTGATTGGTCCGCGGGTCTGCCGGCTTTTCGCGCCCTTCACGTCTTTTTGTCCTGGATGTCCCAGTGCTGTTTGGGATAGAATCCTCTGATCCACCCGAAATGGGCTTCCTTGTCCCTCATTCAGCTGATGACACGTGGCGTTGCTTGATTGGCTTTCGGCTCCTTCGGCTATCCGCGTCCCACGCGTCCCTTTGTCCCAACTGTCCCAATACGAAATTTCTCTGTTTGGGTGAACCGGCCGGTTCGCGTCCTCCACGCACTCACGGCCCAGATGTCCCAGTGTGAAAGTTCCCCATTCTGGCCGAACCGGCCGGTTCACGTCCTTCGCGTACCTTTGTCCCACTTGCTCCCGGACTGTCTGGGACAAATTCTTCCGATTCACCCGGTTCGGCCGGTTCGCGTCCACCACGTACTCTTGTCCCGCTTGCTCCCGGTTAAGGACTTAGACAAATTTTCTTTCTTTCGCCGATTCGGGCATTTCACGTCCCGCGCGTACCTATGGCCCGCCGTCCCCAATCGCCGCGGGATCGCTGGGGCTTTTCGGCCGGTTCGTGTCCCAACGTCCCAAATGTCCCGACTATTGCGAGGACTAGGACTTAGCCAATTTTCACAATTCTTTCTGGCCCAAGCTTGTTTTTGCAGCCTTTTCACCTTTTCTCAGAACTTGCTCTTTTCAACCTTGACAGGAGAGTTAGGAAAAATATGAGGGGACCCTGGAAACATGATTTTTGCCCTGGATCAATCAATTTTCCTGGGGCTTGAGAATTCAATGCATGTTACCAAAATTTACTCTGGGGGTGAATTTTGGATAACAAGTCTATTGGATATTCTGCATAACATGACATACCAAAGTAGTTACACTCAAAATTATTCAAATTTTTTTGGTGAAAATCAAGTTACCCCTATTGAGAACATTTAGGATGTTGCAAATGCATGCTTTATTCATCTAGTTAGAAGGATGATGTAGTTGTTAGGCTAATAATTTCTTCACTCAAATGAAAATCACTCCAAATGGTACAAAAGATCGAGATCTGCCTCTATTACCAACTACGATGAAATTATCAATGGACTTTGCAATCCATTTGGGGAAAAGGAAGACAATATCTCCTTATTAGAACAACTAACAATGATCAAGAGAGCTTCCAATGAGATCATGGCGGATTTCAATTTCAAAGGACATGGGACAAAATTCTAACTATTTTGAGACCGAATCCACAAGGTGTTTTTCTTTACTTCTTAAGAGAATTGAATTTTGACATTGCTATTATGATACAATCTATGGGTGTTATTAAATTACCTGATGCCTATCTAATAGCCATTAGGGCTGATAATTTTCTAATAAAATCTGAAAAATAACCCCTAGTATGCCTATGCCTATATACCTAGAGATTGAAACACCATCTTCTCAATAATCTCTTGATTTATCCCCTATTCTAACCATGAGAATACAAATTTATATTCAATCATCCACTTCCTCAAACATTTCCACTTTGAGTTTCAAGAAGTGATGAAACAATTGCAAAATTTTAGGAATGAGTTGGTATCCATTAAGAGACAACAAGCTCAAAGTTTCAGACCTTATCAACCTCCATACCAACCTAACAAGGCCTCTTATCATCCAAACAAGTCTTCTTCCCAAGATGCCTCTCAAAATCAAAATCAGTTTCATCCTACAAGGCCATTTCAACCATATAATCCCAATGTGGTTAGTTCATCTCAATATTTGGTTCTTGTTCAAAATAACTTGGTGCAAGATTATGAGTGGTGTTTCCCTTTTCATCTTCCACACAACCAAGAAACATGCCCTAATGAAATTATTAACCAAGATTTGATGGTGCAAAGTGCATGTGCCCAAGATATACCTACAGAGGGAAATCAAGAAATTTTCACTCAGGAGGCACCTCCAAGTGACACTTCACTTGTAAACTAGAAAATGGATGAGTTTTATGGAGTAAATCAGAATTTTTCACAACGTGTGGCTGTAATCACTAGATCTAAGAAGAGAGTTATAGAAGAGGGACAGCTAAAAGTGTAAGTACTTAACCTTCTTTGACACTCCAAGGAGGTGGAAACCCAAATGTAGCTCCAAATGTGCAAAATCATCCTAATGGGCCTTCTATATCAAATCAAGTGCAAGAAAAGGTTGTTGTAAGTAAGGTACATTAGAAAGATAACCCAAATCCCTTCAACATCCTTGAACAAATGAAGAAAACTAATGTGAGCATATCTATGTGGGAATCATTAGCAATCCCAGACAAAGAGATATCTTGAAAATAACTATGGCTAACTTCTCTATTCCGGAGATTCATCCAAGGAACAGGACAAGGTTTTTCTTACTAATGCCACGTAAAAAAGGAGGATAAACCAAGCAAGAACATGAAACCTCCACCTTTCTATGTATCTTTTATCATAGGAAATCACTTGGTGCACAATTGTATGATTGATTTAGCTGCAAGAACTTTAGTCATGCCAAAGAAAATTGCAGACCAACTAGGCCTCGAGTATGGACCCCTTTCTAAGGGTGTGGTACAACTAGATGGGACAATAGTAGGAACTATTGGAGCTATCAAAGGTCTAAGCCTCATGCTACAAGCATGCCACAATTTCTCAATTCCTCAAGATGTTTTCATAATTCACCTACTTGCACTCTTTTCTCTATGTCTATCCAAATATTTCACTACCAAAATTGGAGGATATCTACCAAGTGACTGGTCTCACATGATTTTCAAAATGAAGTACAACACTAAGGCTACTATCAAGTCTAAACTAATTGCTACATATCATATAGAGCCTTACGTTCCTACCCCATCAATGCGAATTGTACCATATTTAATCAAGAGGATTTCCCTAAGTACTCAAGAAGTAGATAATCGAGATTGAGGGCATTCTTGAATTACTAGTTGATGAGTAGGAAAATGGGTGTTATAAATTTGATCCATATCAGCAAATTGAAGAAACCGGCCTCGGCATTTACTATCTACATGAGGAGAATTCACCCCTTCCTATTATTATCAAGACAACTAAGGAAGAAGAGAATGACATTTGTAAAATGTTATTTGACATCAAGAATCAAATAAGGAGAAGAAGGAGGTTTAGTCCTTGTATCTCCCAAAGGTATTAAGTATAACTCCTCTTTCATATTTCAATTTAGTTACTCCGATAACACAACAGAGTGCGAGTCTCTCATCCACAGTCTATTGGCCATTGTGTGTCCGTATTGTCATTGATGTCAAACTAATTTATGGAAAATGGTGTTATGAGGTCATGTGATTCTCCATATGGTGTTGTTCGGGTGTTAAGTATGAAGGTTGATTGGTAGTGTCAAGTTTGGTGAGTTGTCATGGTGTCTTAGAACATGTTTAAGTATACCTAATCATGGTATGAGTATTATTGAGGTGATTGGATGTTTTCATGGGGTCAATAATGGATGGTATGATGTGTCATGATTATCTATGGGTCTGTATGAGGTCATCATGTTCAGGTCATGTGGTTATAATGTTGAGTTAGGTCATTCCAAGCTTGTTTCTAGCCCTAGAACTTGCAGAATGAGGTAGAAGTATGTGATTTGGACCAAATTAGTCTTTATGGAGCATGTTTTTAGCATAGTGTTAGTTTATGTGAGGTGTATGGTGAGTTTTAGGTCATAACTTAGAGGTATGATGCTTCATGATGTGTTTAGGAAGAAAACAAAGTGAAAGCAGGCAAGAAAGCACGGGTAAATGAGATTGGATGGAGAGTTTGAAATATATTTGGGATCTGTGGTGATTATGGATAGTTATATAATTTTTTCATGATTCTTCATGAAAATTATCAAGTCAAATATCTAAAGAAATTTGAAGATATGCAAGTTTTGGTGAAACCGGGTAAGTTGCAATGTGTTTTTCAAGCAAAGTTGGACCTTCTGATGCTCGTTGTGAATTGTATGATTTTCATGGGGACATAATATATTTGGCATATATTATTATGTTAATTATGAATATTTCATAAAAATAATGATGTGGTTTGATCATCACGTTTTTATGAACAATCGTTAAGAAGGTAAAGTGGTTTGAAACCTAACTAAACCCTAGCTAGCAAAAGCTTGTAGAAAAGAGGCAGTATATGAGCTGTTTTGATTTATTATGAAAAAATTATGATTGGATTTTTTTGTGAGGACTCTTCAAATTTTCCATAAAGGTATGTTAGAGCATGTTGTGATTTGTGGGCCCCACCTGAAATGAAAGTTTATGAGAGTTCTAGTTTGTGCCAAAAAAATTATTCAAATGAGGTAAGGAATAAATTGTCATTTATGATATCCCTAGAGTTTTTATAGATTTTTATGAAATTTTCACATCATGGTTGCATTGAAAAAGTGCAAAGTTTTCCCTATTTGCGTGGATTGGTTTTTAGGGAAATTTGGAGTAGTCTTCAATAAAATTGACATTGAAGGAGTTGCATGGGGATTTAGGAATCCATTCAAGTTTTTTCTGAATCTCGTTTAGATATATTTCCATTATTATATAAAACTTTTGATTTGGACAAGGTATTAAAAATTTATGATCTATTCTTTGAGGCTCAAGTTTGGAGGATGCTCATTCTAGCAGGGTGCAAATGACTACAACAGAGGTAAGTTGATGATTCTGATTTGATAAAGATTGGTAAAGTTTTTTTATGGCTTAGAAATCATTTCTAATTTTTCCATGCTTTGGTTAATATTGAAAGTTATTTTTGAGGTGATGGAGCATGTTAGGCTAATAGTCAGTTCTTGAGTCCAAAAGGCATAAAAAGTAGTTTGCAAAGATTGGCTTGGTTAAGGCCTTCCACTTGGATTTGGAAGGAGTTATAATATGTTATGGAAATTTAATTCAAATGTATTTCCATTTATATATTTCTTGAGTCTTTGTTAGGTCATTTGATATGTCTTTTAGGTCAATTTGTGAATAACTTTGTATGTTGGATTTCAGAACATGTTTTCTTATGTTGATATATTGAGTGTTTGAGGCATGAAATGGTTTATTTGATAATTTATATCACATGGAAAGTGAATAGGGGTGAATTTTTCATCCATTTAATCCATTTGTAATTCTTGAAAGGGTCAAAAAGGTGAAAAATAGATGAGTTTTCAAAACAAGTTTTTGGGCAACTTATTTTGGTGAAGATAAAGTAGTTGTGGTTTGAACAAGGGAATGTTTCATGATTATCTATAAATTTCTTATAATTTTTCTACAAGTTCTGATATTTCCATAGAATGGTCACATGCCATAGTTTATTTTTCTTGAGTGGTCTTGAGGCCCAAAGGTTAAAAAAGGTGTTGGAAACAAGTGTTTTTAGAAGGTAATGAGCCAATGGGCCCATTAAATGAAATAATTTGATTGTTTAAAGTAAATTCCAACCATATATGATGTTTAAATGTCATATTACACATGTGGTTATTTTTAGGGCTTTACTAAAAATAGTTTTGGTGTTAAAGGATTTTTCTCATTCTAACATCAAGGTTTTGAGGCTTTTGTGCATGATAAGTGGTTTTTGGCATGGACGACCTATATGGGTCATTTTTGACCATTATAATTAATTTATTTGAATTTTATTATGTTTTATGGGTTTAATTTATCATGAGGGACCTACCTCCTTCATGTTTGTGAGAAAAGCATATAAAGGCGTGTTTTTGCAGTCATTTTTGTGCTAGTGCTCTTGGAGGAAAAAAATGTGACCTATAGGAGAGTGACTTGCATGTATGTGTGCATGATTTTAAGGTTGAGGAATAGAATGATAGGTTTAGTAGTAAATTAATACATGATAGAAAGATTTTAGAGAAAAGACAAGTTAAGAAAGAAGAAGATTGTGCAAGATTGAAGACCTAGGGTTTGAGCAAGGGTTTGTGAGTTGAATAAGTGATCTCCATCAATTGTGGCAGAGAAAAATCATAGATCAAAAATCTTCAGTGGCTTATTTTTTGTTTAGTCATCCTAGGGTGTTTTAGCCTCCTTGTGGAGTGGGTGCTTCACTAAATTAGGGTTGGTGCTCCTGTAGGGTTGGTGCTCTACTAAACTAGGGTTGGTGCTCCTTGTGAAGTTGGTGCTTCACTAAATTTATTTTCTTTGTGTAATATAAGCATAGTTTCAATGGGTTTTCTTCCCCATGAGGTTTTCCCACTTATATATGGTGTTCATGTGTCTTCTTCTTTGGTGCATGTGTTGGTTGTGAATGTTTAATACACACATAATATGCAGCATGTGGTTATGAATGATAAATGGATGAATGTATGGGTTTATAAATGAATTAAAAAAATTGTAGGACTGATTCACCCCCTCTTCTCAGTCCATTGTGCTTCCAAAAAATTGTATCATATCAGGTCCTTTTGAAGCAAGTCTAACAACTTGAAGGAGATCCTAGAAGCACAAATGGGTAAGTCGTTTAATCTTTGGAGGAAACAATATGAGATTCCCAAGTCTTTGGTTTTTGGATTACAAGAGAAAATGAGTACCATGGAAAAATCTTATCTTTGATCAAGCTATCAAGGATTTGAAATCTCAAGTGGAAAATATTTCTAAATCCCTAAAGGATAAAGAAGAGGAAGTTTGTTCTAGGTATGAAGACAAATTGAAATCTCTTGAATCATATTTGGAGAGTGCATCTAGTAGGTTGAAGAAGTATGAAAGGTTGGAAAAGAGTTCAGAAATCCTTGATGGGGGATCTTAGAGGCTAAAGGGTGGCTAATGAAAAAAGCAGGCCTAGTGTTTAAAGGAAAACATGCAAAAAGATGATGATGAAGCTGGTCCAAGTTCTAAATCAGATGTGAAAGTGACCAAGAAGGCTGATTTGAGAAGGTCTAACTCATTAGAAACCTAATTCTATGAGGTATGGTACTCTTCATTCAATGGATATTGCTTTTTTTTTCATGATTTTGGTCATAGAGATAGAGATTGCAAGAGGAGGTCTCCTAGGAATGATGTGAAGATATCTTCAATGGTGAATGAAATTCATGTTGTGAGTATGGACATAGAGCTAAGGATTGTGGATGGAATCTTAGTGTGTTTGAGCCAAGAAGGAATAAAATTGTATTTTGTTTCAATTTTCAAAAATCAGGTCACATAGCAAGGCTATGTCCAAGCAAGAGGAGGTTCATTCAAAGATAGTAATATTCATCAAGGAACAATCAAAATGTTCCAATCATGAAGGTCAGAAAGCTAAGAAGAGTGTTGCAAAATCGGAGGAGAATTAAAGAAGAAGATTGAGCATATGGAATTTTCCAAGGAAAAGTCTAGTTCAATCAAGATGGGAAACAAGTTTATCAAGCCCAAGTCATGTCAAGGAGGTATTTTATTTAGTGTTATAAGATCACTTATGTCTCTATGCTTCATTACATGATAAGTTGAAGAAGGCTAGGTGTGTGGAACACCGCAAAAGTAATAAGGTATGTCAAGTGATTCCTCTATGTGTTTTTGAGCTCGTGTTGATAGGTGTCGAGTTTGTATGAGTATGTCATCTAGTTTTGTGTTTAAGGTATGTTTGTCCTATTTGAGGTGTTTCTAAGGTCTATGTCTAAGTTTAGGATTTGATATTTTTCTATGGATTTTCTGTTATGTGAGGTAGTATTGATAGGTTTTCTTTGCATAATTCTTGTGCCTTCTTGTTTGAAAAAATTCAAAAGGTGTATTGCTTGTTTAATTATCTAATGTGTGGTTCATTGAATAGGTAATGGTGTTTAAGGTTTCTCTCAAGATGCATATGCTCTTATGATTCTAAAAGAAGGTCATCTCTATCAAGATCTCAATGTTTTATGTTATGGTCTAAGTATGGCTATCATGTATCTAAAGAATTATACAATTCAAGTGATTGACAAGGAAGGATCTCCTACCACAGAGGTCTAAGAAGGTTTTATATAAGTTATTCTCTTGTGGATTGAAGTTGTGCATATTCCTAATTCTAAGTTTTTATGTTGTCATCTTGACATTGAAAATCAAGGTATGAAGTTGTTGCTATGAAGTGTGTGTCATGCAAAAGGATGTATCTTAAGCTTCATGTTGTGTCAAAGGTTGAAGGTCTATTGAAGGTTGATAAAGTTTGAAGGCTTGTTAATATTGAGTTATATATGTTTGAAAGTGTATAGATTGTGCATGCAAGTGACCTTAAGATGTTAAAGCATCACAAGTTGAATCAAATGTTATGAAAGAGTTTTTTTGTGAAGAGAATCAAAGTCACAATGAGGTTAACTAATGAAAATAAGGTGTCTCAATCCAAATATTGAGTCTTCTAATATGTGTTATATCATTGGTGTGTCAAGGTAAGGAGTTTTGAACTTATAAGGGTAATCCATTTCAAGGTTATGTGTTTCTAAATTTATCAAAGGAATATTGAGTCTCAATTCATATCATTGCTATTATAAGCTTATTGAGTTGGTCTACACATAATCCATGATGTATTGTTAAGGTATATATGTTCTTGTTTTGTGTTCTAAAGTCTAAGTATTCGAAAGAAAATGAGTCTACTCCATATGAATCATGTCCTAGGTGATTTGTGTCTAATCAAAGTGTTTTTGGTTAGTAATATGAGTGAGTAAATATTATCATGGTGAGCCAAAATGGTATTGATTTTATGTCATGAGGGTTTAATTTTGGAACATCAAAGGAAGACACAATGCAAGGTTGTATGAAGTCAAGTCATAGAGAGATGGTTCATAGGTTTGCATCAAAAGAGGATTAGTCAAGATCAAGATGTTTTTGATGTCTAATAATGAAGATTTTTTTATTCTCAAGGTGTTTTGGTTATATGGTATCTCAAATCTATGACAAGTAAGAGGTCTAAAATGTCTACAACTATTTCATTATGACATGATCAAGTGTTCTCAATCTAAGCATGGGTGTTTTTATTACAAGGGATAACTAAAGAGGTGTATGAAGGATATGAAAGATGATTGATAAGCTCAAGGAGTATCTTCAGGTTTAAAGAAAATAATTTATATCAAACAAAAGGGTTTCAAGATGGAATCGACATCCCAGTACTCCCAAGAAGGTAAAGGAAGTATGTTTCATTATAAAAAAGCTGGGTGTAGAAGTCTTGAAGATGACATAGAAGCATTAGTTAAAGAAATCCTCCCAATTTTAGTTTGTTCTTCATGAAGGTAGGTGTTAGATCTCAATTGAAATAATATAATGTCCTATAAAGGGAAGTATGGATGCATCTCTTCAAGGATTCAAATGATGTTTCAAGAAAACATGTTTCAAATTTTGTATTAATTGTTATCTACATGACATTGCATAGTGTTAATCAAGCTCTAGAGGTTCAAGTGCAAGCTATAAGTGTTTAATATACCATGATAGTGCTCAATGAGCTGGGCTAGAGTGTAAACATTGATGTTATTCATACCGAAGATATGAATTCAAGATTTCTATAAATATCTCCGTGTGTGACAAATCTTCAAATATGGTTCAAGATATTATGAAGGTGCTAATGCAAGCATATGGGAGTGTGTCAAGCTCTAAGAAAAGAATCAACTTTAATTAGAAACTATGAAATTGGATTGCAAGTTCAAAGTGACAATGAATGTTAAGTGCAAGTTAAGCCATCTATTTGATTTGAAGGTTTGATAAGACAACCTATAGGGTACATCCCCTAACTTCAAAACTCAAATCAATGCAAAGGAATAGGGTACTAACTTTTGAGGTCTTCTATAAGGTGAAAAGGATGAATATTGATTGGTATGACCTACACATAGGTACTAGGTTGACAAAGTAGATGATATGTAATATTTCACATGTATTAGGTCTAAATTTGTACCTATAAATGATACCTACAAAGGTAAGTGTAGTGAAATAGTGTTACACAGACTAGGAGAAGGTTGTGTACAGTCTAAGAAAAATGTATTGATTTCTTTAAGATTGTTTATAAGGTTTAAGAGGTTTTGAGTGATGACAAAGAAGTCAAGGAGGCTTCTCTCATTTTTAAAGTTTGTGTGAGTATTCTAAACATTGAAAAATGTTAGAATACATTGTGATCCATAAAAGAAGATGAAGAGGATTAATGAGAACTAAATTCAAACTTGCAAGAATAGAGGTGTAAATGTTATTTATTTGGTTTTAAGATTTTTCTTAGTATGAATTTTTAGTGAACCTAAAAATGGGTTAGAAAGGCTTATAATGAGGCCAATAATAAAGATATGATTCAAGGGGTCTTGGCCATGTGAAAATTGTGAAGAGGCCCGAGAGAAGGTTATAAAGGATAAAATTGAAGGAAAGCTAAGTTTGGTATAGTCTTGTGGCTCATACTGATATGTGAAAAAGGTAAATCCAAGTTTAATATAATGAAAAGTGGATTCACAAGGATCAAACATGATTTTTTTAAAATACTTTAGAATAATGAATGATGGACTGTGAAGAGAAAAACATCTTCTATGAGCTTATAAGGATCTTAGAGTGTTGATGGTCTTGCAAAATAAATGCTAGCCATGTGTTTCTTAGTGAAAAAATAAATAAAACAAGATGAAAATCAAAATCAAATAACAAATGGAAAGCTATAGTGAATGTGAAGAAAGTGAAAAGATAATCTTGAAGTCGATAATTTTTTTCATGATAGGACGAGAGTGTGTTCATCTCCTTCCAAGTGTTCTTGTGCATTGAAGTGCTTTGAAGAATTATATGGTGAATATGGTGTTTGGAGGTGTTGTAGCTTGAAATGAAAATTGTTGAACAAAATATTTAATAACATGAAAAAGGTTGAAAAGACTGAAATTGTGCTTCAAGGACCAAGGTAAGTATCTTGGGCATCTCTAGGAAGCTAGATCAAGGTAAGAGTTTAATTTTGTTTTCATAGATACATATGGGTGATATTCTTCTAGGGGAGATCTTAAGGAGAATGTGTTGATGTTTATGTTGAGTCTATAGCCTTGAGAAGTTTTTCAATTTTGCACTAAGAATGTTTTTAGGAATAGTAGTCCTAAAGAGTAGTATGACAAGCTTTGAGGAATATTTGTGAGTTTTTATGCATGGTTCAGACCTAGAAGATTTTAAGCATGAAGATGAAGACAAATATGAGGAGTATCAATTCAGGGGAGCTTTGACTCTTATCAAGTCCATAGGATCATCATTTACTTGTTGAAGGAGTCAAAGAGAAGCATGTATGATCCCAGGGGAGCATTCTTGTCAAGTAAGTGATTTTTTGTATTATTTCCATTGTGTGTTGTCATTTTCCATGTAGTAGTGTCATTGTAGTATTTTTCATATATGGAAAAGGGGAGAGATGCATCAAAAACATGGAAAAAGTGTGTTTGTCATGTTGGTTGCCATCAATGTTTATGAAGATGGTTTCCATCAATGACAAAGGGGAGATTATTGGCCATTGTGTGTTATGTGTTTTTCATTGATGTCAACCCCATTGATGGAAAAGGGTTTCATGAGGTCATGTGAGTCTCCATATGGTTTTTTTCAAATGTCAAACATGAAGGTTGATTGGTAGTGTCAAGTTTGGTGAGTATTCATGGTGTCCTAGAGCATGTTTGAGTATGCCTAGTCATGGTATGAGTATTCTTGAGATGATTGTATGTTTTCATGAGGTAAATCATGGTCCATATGATGTGTCATGGTGTTTATGGGTCTGTATGAGGTCAACATGGTCATGTCATGTGGTTACAATGTTGATTCAAGTCATTTCATGCTTGTTTCTATCCCTAGAACATGTAGAATGAGGTAGAAGTGATTTGGACCAAATCAGTCTTGATGGATCATGCATGGTATAGTATGGTGGCGGTGTACATGAGGTGTATGGTGAGTTTCAGTCAACTCGAGTTTTGGTGCTTTTAGGTCCTTTGGGAAAACAAAAACAAAGAGAAACATGCAAGAAAGCAGATTGGAAATGAGATTTTAAGAGCTATTTGGGCTATGAGGTGATTATGGAAAATTATATGATGTTTTAATTATGATTAATGACAACAAGTAGGTCATTTAAAGTTTTGAATAAATTTGAAGATATGCAAGTTTTGGTGAAACCGGATAAGTTGCAGTGTGTTTTTCAAGAAAAGTTGGACCTTTTGATGCTTGTTGTGAATTATATGATTTGTATGGGGACCTGAGATCTTTGACATAACTTCTTAGGTTATTTATGAATCTTTAACAAAAATAATGAGGTGGTTTTATCATCACATTTTTATGAACGATCATTAAGAAGGTAAAGTGGTTTGAAACCCTAGTTAAACCCTAGCTAGGAGTAGAATGTAAAAGAAGAGGTATATTGAGCCTTTTTTGATTAATTATTCAAAAATGATGATTGGATTTGTAGAGGACTCTCCATATTTCCATAAAGGTATGTTAGAGCATGTGGTGATATGTGGGCCCCACCTAAAAATGCATGTTTATAAAGAGTTCAGTTTGTGGAAAGTTTTCAAATGAGGTAAAGAATAAATTATCATTTATGATATACCTAGATTTTATATATTTTCATGAAGGTTTCAGGTCATGGTTGATGAAAAAAGTGTAAAAGTGTGCCCTATTTGTGTGGACTAGTTTTTGGGGTAGTTTGAAGTAGTCTTTAGTAAAATTGACATTGAAGGAGCTACAGGGGAGTTAGGAATCCATTAATTTTTTTGAATATAGTTTAGATAGATTTCCATTGGTATATTAAAATTGATGATTGGATAAGGTATGCAAAATTTATGATCTGTTTTTTGAGGCTCAAGTTTGGAGGATGCTCATTCTAACAGGTGTTAGTGGCTACAAGAGTAAGTTGATGATTCTGATTTGATAAATCTTGGTAAAGGTTTTTATGGATTATAAATCATGTATAAGTTTTTTCCATGATTTGGTTAATATTGGAAGTGGTTTTTGAGGTGATGGAGCATGTTGGGAAAATGGTCAATTCTTGAGTCCAAGTAGGCATTAAAAGTAGTTTGTAGAGATTGGATTATTTGAAGGCCTTACACTTTGAGTTGGAAGTATTACTTATATTTTATGTAAAGGTAATTAAAATATATTTCCATTGATATATGGCTTGATTCTTGGTGAGTTCATTTGGTATTCCTTTTAGGTCAATTTGTGAAGAAGTTTGTATGTTGAATTTCAGGACAAGTTTTTCTTATGCTGAAATATTGAAGTTTTTGAGGCATGAAATGGTTGATTTGATACTTTCTATCACCTGAAAAGTGAATAGGTTTAATTTTTCATCCATTAAATCAATTTTTAAGTATTGAAAGTGTCATAAAGGGTGCAAACTATCCGAGTTTTCAAAATAGGCTTTTGGACAACTATTTTTGGTGAAGAAAAAAGTAGTTTTGGTTTGAGCAAGTGAATGTTTTATGAGATATAAATTACTTAGAATTATTCTAAAAGTTCTTGAATTTCCATATATGTTATCACATGTTGTATTTTAGTTTTTCTTGAGGGTCTTGAGGCCTAATGGTAAAATAAGATGTTGTAAATAATGTTTTAAGAAGGTAATGAGCCAGTGGACCCATTAAATGAAATAATTTGATTAGTTCAAGTAAATTTAACCATTGATGATGTTTAAATGTCATATTACACATGTGGTTATTTTTAGAGCTTTACTAAAAATAGTTTTGGTGTTAGAGGTTTTTTTCATCTAACGATGGGGTTTTGAGGTTTGTTGGCGCATGATAATTGTTTTTTGGCATGACCGGCATATATGGGTCATTTTTTACCATTGTAAAGAATGTATTTGAATTTTATTATGTTGTATAGGTTTACTGTATCATGAGGTACTGACCTACTTCATGTTTGTGAGTTGAAAAGCATATAAAGGCATGTTTTGGGTCATTTGAGTGCTAGTGCTCTTGGAGGGAAAAGTGTGACCTAGAGGAGAGTGATTTACAAGTATGTGTACATGATTTGAATATTGAGGAAGAGAATGATAGGTTGAGGACTGATTGAATACATCAAAGAAATATTTTAGATCAAAGAAAAGTTTAGAAAGAAGAAGATTGTGCAATATTGAAGACCTAGGGTTTGAGAAAGGGTTTGTGAGTTGAATTAGTGATCTCCATCAGTTGTGGAATCAAAAAAATCAAAGATCAAACATCTTCATATGGCTGATTTGGTGTGTCGTCATCCTATGGGGTTTAATTCTCCTTGTGGAGTGGGTGATTCACTAAATTAGGGATTGGTGCTCCTTGTAGGGTTGGTGCTCCCATTAAAGTTTGTACTTCACTAAATTTATTTGATTTGTGTAATATAAGCATAGTTTTAGTGGGTTTTCTTCCCCATGAGGTTTTCCCACTTATATATGGTGTTCATGTGTCTTCTTCTTTGTTGCATGTTCTTGTGAATGCTTAATACACACCTAATATGCACATGTGGTTATGAATGATAAATGGATGAATGAAATGATGAATGTATGGATTTGTAAATGAAGTAAAGAGTTGATGAAAGATTGCAAGCACATGGTATGGGATCTTTTGGAATATTTTGAATATTTCAATATCCATGTCATTCCAAGAAAGGAAAATGAAGCTACTTGATAGACTAGCTACAATTGGAGAAAAGTTTGATGTTGTTGATAACATTAAGAGAGAAAAAGTGCAACCACATATCATGGTAGTAGTGAGGCATGTTATACCAGACAATGACACAAATTGGCAAGTGTTTGAGAATGATCAACAGATTGTCAATTTCATTCAAGAAGAGGTTGATTTTTCTTCAAGAAATCAAGATAAGTTGGAGAATAAATATGGAGACCAAGTTGTTCAACTCAGATCAAATAAGTTGCCCAAGGGCCTAGTGACCTTGGAATCCATTTTCAACCCCAATGACCAGTTTAGAAAAGAAAAGGAAAACATAACGGTCAAAGGTGAAGATTCAGATCCCATCTCAGTTGGTGAAGGAAAATTTCTTCATAAATGGTAAGGTAAGCACTCCACAAGAAAAAGATGATTTTGTAGAACTTTGCCAAGAATTTGCTGATATTTTTGCATAGAGCTATGAAGACCTTAGAGGTTTTGATCCTAGTTTAGCTTAGTACACCATTGAGTTGGATTCAACTACCAATCTGTCGAAAAAAAAACAGAGACTCCGTCAATCCACATATCGATCCTTTGATGAATAAAGAAGTGAAAAAATTTATTAAGGAAAACATAATTTTTCCTATCAAGCATTCATCTTGGGTTTCCAATCTAGTTCCAATGTGGAAAAGGAATGGAGAAATCAGGATGTGTGTGGATTTTAGGGATTTAAACAATGATTTTTTTAAGGATCATTAATCACTACCTTCAATGGAACAAATTTTACAAATGGTAACAGTTCAAAAGTTTTTCTCTCCTAGATGGATACTCAAGGTACAATCAGATCATTGTAAAGGAGGAAGACCAACTCAAGACAACCTTGAATACAAAATGAGGAACCTATGCCTACAAAGATAATTCCTTTTGGTTTATATAATGTAGGGGCAAGCTTCCAAAAAGATATGGATATGGCATTCAAGGGTTGATCAACAAAATTGTTCTTTTGTATCTCGATGTTATCACAAAGTGATCTCCAAGAATGCAAGTTGATGATCTCCTTCATTTGAGACAAATATTTGAGAGGTGTAGGCATTTTAGTCTTTCACTTAATTCAAAAAATACATCTGCCTAGCACATGAAGATAATATCCTTGGCCAATTTGTTTCTAAAGAATGGTTAAGAATTGATCTAGATATATTTAATGTTATCCTTGAATTTTCATTGCTAAGTCATAAGAAAGCACTTCAAAGCTTCTTAGGAAGAATCAACTTTGTCAGAAGGTTTGTCCCAAACTTTCCAACCTTGTCAAACCATTGATAGTGATGTTAAATAATATCATGGCCTTCAAATGGACCATGGAAGGAAAGGACAACTTTTAAGACACCAAAAAAATCATTTGCATAGGCCTCAACTCTCATTAACCTAGATTTCTCAAATGAATTCACTTTGTATGCTTTTGGTGGCACAAAGAATGCAATTGAATGAAGAAGGTTTAGAACACATTGTTGCATTTTTAGGAAAAATATTGAGGATTGTTAGGTAAGATATTCATTTATTGATAAACATGTTTTGGTTGATATAAGAATCTTGAATAAATTAAGGCATTTGGTGTCCAACAACAAGATTAACTTCGCTAGTCTCACATGCTAGTGTAAAATACTTTCTTTTAAACAAGGATTTGAATGAGGAAAGAGTTGATTTGATAACCAAGGTAATGGAATATGATGTGGCTATCAAGGTTACTAAGTTGGTCAAATGTAAGGAGCTGTGTGAAAAATTTGTTTTAGACCAAAAATTGAACATGAGGTTGTTTTAGTACTACAACATGATCAAGAACAATTAACTGATGTTTTTCCTATTCCTTGTTGGCCCGAATATGTAAACAAATTTCTCCAAACAAGCTAATGCCCCCAACGATTGAGCAAATCTAAAAGAAGGTATTTCATAATTCAGTCCATTCCCTATGTACTTATTGATGGAATCCTATTTAGAAAGGATGTGAATGGTGTTCTCTTAAGGTGCATTAAAACAAATCATATAGAGAAAGTGTTCCATGAGTTTCACAACAAAGAAGTGGAAGGTCACTTTGCTCTAAGAACAACAACTCTTAGGATCATGAAAGTTGGATAATATTGGCCTAACCTCTTCAATTATTGTTATTCATGAGTCAAGAAATGTAGGAAGTGTGCATTATTTACAAGAAAATAGAAGATAACATCCCTTCCACTCCACCCCATCTTAGTAGATCAACCATTCATGCAATGGGGATTGGACTTTATTGGAGTAATCAATCCACATTCAATCTTGGGCCACAAGTGGATCCTAACAGCCACAAACTATTTCACCAAATGGAAAGATTCAGTTGCACTGAAGGAGGTGAATGAGGCCAACATCTTGGACTTCTATGAAGGTATTGTGACCATGTTTGGTGTTCCTTCCACAATCATTTCTAGATAATTCTTTGACATTCCTTGGTACAAAGATATCTAATTGGGTTGAACAAAATGGCATCTACTTGAGCACCTCTTCAAACTATTATCCCCAAGGTAATGGGCAGGATGAATCCACAAACAAGAATATTTTAAGAATCATAAAGAGGACCTTAGAATAAAATCAAAGGACTTGGCACACAAAGTTAAATTCAGACTTGTGGGCTGATAGAATTACTCCCAAGAGGTCAATGAGTAGCTCTCCTTATAATTTGGATTACAGTAAAGAAGAAAGGTTGCTAATATCTCTTGAATTACTAGCCTTGGAGATCATCAAATAGCTAGAGATGTCTGAGTTTGAGGCTATGGAATTCAGATATGCAAAGCTCATGGACTTGGAAGAGTTGAGAAATAAAGCTATACAGACAATGGAAAGAGATCAAGCTCAAATTAAGAAGAGTTTTGACAAGAAAGAAAAGGCTAGGAACTTCTAGGAAGGAGATATAGTCCTAAAGTGGGATGCAAACAGGGCCAAACCAAGTAGACACTCAAAATTTGATGCAATATGGAGTGGCCCCTATATGATTTCAGTTGCAAGTCAAACAATGCTTTCCAGTTATCAAAATTAGATGGAGAAGAATTGTAGATCTCGGTAAATGGGATCTACCTCAAGTAATGTTATTGATGGAAAGACCCTCCCTTATACATAGTAGTTTAGGTTTCAATTCCTCTAAGTTATTTTTAGCATGTTGTCTTGTTGGTAGTATAGTTTCCTTTCCCTAAGTGCTTTGCACATGTGTTTTTTTGTTTTTGGATGGCATGGTTCTATTGCACAATGTTTCATGGATGACTCCAAGGAAAATAAGTTCAAGAGGTTGTTGTGGGATTTCAGATTCATGAAAATTTTCCACTCTTATAAAGCTTAATTTAGAATAATTTTATAATTTAAATGATTAGTTCAAGCTTCATATCAGATCAACTCTAGGTCCAGGAAGTGCTTCAAATAGATTTAGGGGTGAGAGTTTCAAATTTTAGATCATTTTCATAAATATCAAGCTGACTCCATGCCCAATGAATTCTTAAAGGCTACTAATCCCTTTATCTAGTAGGAAGATAGCCTTATTGAGTCACCAAATTTTTATCCAAAATTCCCCTACGGTGATTTTGATAACTTGCATGATTCGTTTCGACTTGGACAGTAAGAAAATGATAAAAATGGAGAAATTCAATGTTCTAAGGCTTCCTCTCCCTTTGTATAACTCCTTAGCTCCATAATTAGCCGAAAAACTTAGAAAAAATAAAAAAATGGTCTTATGTAGCGTATTGTGGATTTTTTGAGCTTGGGCGGAACAATTCTCAAGTTCATTTGGTTTCTCGCATAAACTTTTTGCTTTGCTGTAATACTAAGGAATTGAAGGGGATGGCAGTGTATTGTGGTTAGGTCGGTTATTTTGGAACTAGCAGAACAAGTTCCTTGTGGGTTGTAGTTCCCGCATCACATGTCGACCAATTTGAAGGGTAGCATGTATTACAGTGGAAGAGGAGTCGGGAGAACTAAGTGAAGCATGGAAAGAGTTGCGAGGAATCAACAATGCGAGAAGAATGGGAGGCGGACGTAATGTTCTATCGGGGAATTAGTTCCTGCATGGAAGCATTTGGCCCGACGAATAAAGGGAAGTGAGAATCAAAGGAATGAGCAAAGTAAATGATTTTTTTGGAGGAACACCGGGCTTATGAGAAAAATTGGTTGGGTGGAACTATTCCATAGTTCCACACTGGAATCCAAATATCCACCCAAAACAAAAACATGTGACCATTGCGGGGAATGCGAAACCTTGAGCACAAAAGGAACACTTCCTCGCTTCCTCCGGTTCCCGAATACCCGATCCACCCACACCACAAGAAAAAATGGGCATTAATGCGGAGTGTAGTAATGCGTTGGGAACCCCATGTTCCTCCTCACCCCATGAAATTCACATGGCTATAACGTTTTCTCCACACTCCAATTTTGAAAAAATTGGTACCATTGGAAAGGTATCATCATCCTCTACACCATGGAAACTAGAAATCTTGAATTAGGTGAGGGTAAGTGAGTGAAATATAAAAAAAAAATCTCTAGGATTAAAAACACAATTCCATGTTGTTCAACCACCACATTTGGTGAGGTATGGTTCCCATTTCTTCTCCCACAAGAAAAGTATCATTGGGGAATGGATTTTTGAGGTTTCCAAACTTGTTTTTAGAAATTAAAGGCATGTTGTTGGTGGTTGGAAGGAAAATAACGAGTTTCTCTCTTTTTCCTCTCTCTCTCTCATCTTCTATATATTGTAAAAATCTCTCATTTGTAAGGGGGGATGTTCTAAAATGTGAAGGAACTCTGTCAAAATTGTTCCAGAGCAGTTGTGAGTTGTAGACCTTCATTTGATCTTGGAAATGTGTTCTTGTGCCTTCTTCTTCACATGTAATGGTTTATGCATACTTTGAAAGCAATAAAAATTTTTTTTTTGTGGTGTTTCTCAACCCTAACTTATATTTTGTTGCATTTTATTGCCTCTACATTCTTATTATTGTATTTTGTGCATGCATTTCTCACTTGCAGGTTCATCTTGTTGTGTTTCATGGAGAATATATGGTAAATGAATTTTTGGGTCTGTATCACCTCTATTTGACCTCTCCCTTCCCCATTTTCCTTCTTCCTTTTCCCTCATTAGAGTATCTCTACGCCTTTTATTGGTGTTATCACCTCTATGTTAGTTAGGATTTCCCCATTTTATGCACCTCTCTCTTTTCCTAGTCCCTTAGATTCTAGAATAACATTAGATAGTTTCATTTCCTTCCTTAGAAGTAGTTTAGCATTAGGATTAGGTAGAGGAACTAACCTTCTCTAGATGTTTTTCTCAAGTAGAAAGTCCCACAACTTGAGAGACAATCTGATGTTACCAAAAATAGTGATTTCTCATCCATCCATTCATGAGAAATCGAGGGTGATGTTTTTGGTGATAAAAACTACCACCGTTGAAACTGAAAAAGGGAGAGTTTCTTTGAATTTCCATTAAAGGAATAGGTCTTAAAACCTTAGATGATAGCAAGAAGGGCCTACTAAGAGGATGAGTAGAGAGGACTCTGTTTGGAGGTGATGGTGATCTTTAAACCGATCTACCTCTTCTTATTCTTGAGACAACCACAAGTAATCGAAAGATCCTTCTCTTGTTGTTCTTGACCTTATCGAATTCTTATCATGAAAAATCACTTTAACTACATAAACTAGTATATTTTAAAGTCGAGACACCATATGTGTTGCTGCAAAGCCTCCAAAAGGATGAAATTCACTAGGATAAACACCAAAACTTAGTGAAGAATAATAAAATATCATGATGTCCCATCAAAGTGTCGATATTGTTATCTCCAAAAAACAACACCCTCGATTTTCATGAATGAATAGATGAGAAATAAATGTTTTTGGGTAACATGGTACTTTCCTCAAGTTGTGGGAATTAATACTTTGAGACAAACCTCCATAAAAGGTTGGTTCCTCTACCTAATCCTAGTGCCATCACCTCCCCTTAGTTTAGGTTTCCATTTCATGCATCTCTTCCTCACCTTGGTCCCTTGGAATCATAGAGTAGTGATAGGTAGTTGCATTTCCCTTCCTAGTATTAGTTTAGCATTAGGATTAGGTAGAGGAAATAGCCTTCTCCGAGGGTCTATCTCAAAGTAGCAAGTCCCAAAACTTGAGAGAGGCATCCCCATGTTACCCGAAAACACAATTTTGTTCATCCATTCATTCATGACAAATCATAGGGTGTTATTTTTCAGAGATAACAGTACATTAAAGAACGAATATCTGAGATTTATTTGGGATTTGGGTACTTGTAATTATTTTGGGAAAAACAATCTTGGGAAGGGGATATTTTCATGTCCCTTTTGGATACTAAAAAATTGAAGACCATAACCCATTCTTCCTCCCCATGGGGTTACAGGAAGAGAAAGGGGAAGGCTTGGATAACATTTTTAAAATAGTTATTATCATTATTATTGTGTATTCCTATTGAGAAACCAAGTGCTTGAATAGAAAAAATACTTAATTAGAATATAATCTATTTTGAGCATGTAGGCTCTAATAAAAATTAGATAATTAAAATCTATTTATTATAAGGTCGACCAACATTTTAACTATATCACTCCTTATTGTTATAGAAAGAGTTTTCTTAGCCATTTGATGGATATGTTGAATCTTGTTATTTCTTTTGGGTAAAGTTTGTACCTTTCCTCTCTCTCATCAAATATGAAAACCCTTGATTGAGACCACTTCAAGGACCAAAACCTTGATAGTGGAACTTGTCTTGGGGATGAAAAACCCTCAAGCAAAGGTATTTGGAATTTTTGAATATCTAAAAAATTTAGAGTCAATATCTTTCTTTTTAGCCCTAGGTGACTTTTATCATGAGCATATTGAATATGGTTTTATGGATGTATGGTATGATTTCTTGCATGGATGGACTTATAATAATTATTAAAGGTGGAAGCAATCATTTCTTTGCATATTCGAGCCACCATTTCATTATTTCCAAGAGGGAAAATTTCTTGTAGGTCATTTTTGGCATGTTTAAGTGGATGTTTGAGCAACTTGAGTTGATATTTTCATTCTTCATATTTTTAAATCCCGGGATCCCAAGTTTCATGAATTTTTGAGATTCCTACAAGTATAAGTACTTGTACCTACACCTATCTCTTGTGCCCTTGTGGTCGACCTACATGTGCACTCGATGCCCCGCTCATTTTCGGGTTTCTTCACGATATCTCTTCCTTGTGTCCACCTTATTTCTTCCTGCAAGGTCCTCAAGGATAGAAACATCATCTTCTACACACATTCCCTTCTCAAATTTTGGTCATAAATGAATGTATAACCTTGTTATAGTTTTCCGTGTAATTGGTATTGTAATGGTTTTGAGAAAATGTATGTCATGAGAGACATATTTTTACACATATGCACACTCCTTTGGGTAGAAAAGTGTTCGGTGTAGCGCATGATTCTCTAGTCCACTTCACTTAGATCAAATATTAATTTCTTAGCCTCCTTATACCTATTGTTGCACTCTAGAAATACTATGCTTTGTGAAGGAAAAATGCAATTTGCACCTTGGGCTCTTGGTGTCATCAAATCAATGCAAACATGTCAATACAGAATCGCTGGTATACTATAAACTCAACCTCGTCCCCCACCAAGGATGGAATTTTCTTTGGGATCCTCCACTCGGTGCCGAAGGAATCGTACATCCTCCCATACCATTTATCCAAGCGCGATACGCCGGTGTCATAGATTCACAAGTATAAGCTGCAAACCTCTTAGCAGGAGAGGGGTCTTCTTTGGGGTACTCCCATATGTTGTTGTTTGGCCCATCGAGCACTCGATTTCGAGAGAATAAAATCGAAAGTAAGATATTACCATACATAATATTCTCTCCATCTCACGCGGCATCAATGATATCTTCTGCAATGAAGGAGGAGATGTTGTAGATGGTCCCTTCTGCTATCTTCCTATAAACATTCAACCATCTCTTATTAACTTGGGTCCATCGTTCTTGTCCGTTCAATTTGGTAAGCGGTGCGCACATCCATCTTCATCACTAGATCATTGATCTTCGCAATATCAAATGCGCGCTGTATTTCTTGTACTCATATTCCTTAGTCATTTCTTTGATAGCCTCATTGTCACCCAAGTCATCATCAAATGCCTCTCCAAGTCCAATGTACCTTGATATTAATTTTGGTGTTATGCGCATCCTCCTTCCCGCAAAGTAAAAATAGTCTTTGTGTATTTGTGACATAAGCTACTAGCTCCATATCTCATGCTTTCGAAAAATGGTAGTTCATATAGTTACGAGAAGTCCAGCCTTCTTCAATGTCTTCTACACTGAATCATCATATACCGGTTTTTCATCTTTTGCTCTTTCACCTGTGGGGTGAGCTAGCTCCAAAGTCATATCCTTCTCAGTCAAATCAGTCTCATGGTTATAATCACTTATAACCATTTTGCACACATGGGACACCCACTCCATTCTCAACAATACCCCATCTAAATATTACATCTCTGAATACCATTCCTCATTGAAACTCACCACCACAACTAGTTTTCCCTTTCCCTTCTTCTTAGGTGAAATGGTTGTTGCCCTTTGTGGTGTCATTCTTGGTTGAGTAACTAATAATTCTACCTTGTGCTTTGGTTCTTTTGATGCCTCTAACTTAGAACCCTACTCCTTCACACAATCCTACAATCCGTGCCCTAGTTCTTCAAATGCTAACCAGAGAACACTTCTTTTCACACTACACCATCCAAACCCACATAACGTTTTCACAAACCCAATATGCACACAACCATGTCCATCTTCACAATATAGTTCACAAATTTCTACCTTCACAATCGATCATTCACACAAATTCACAAGGATTCCCTAGTTTGCAATAGCTCTTCCACAAGTTATCGCAAGGTAAAAATAACTTACCCCGACCCCTATTTATAGTTTTCTCTTCTTACCACATTAATTACCATGCCACCTACCACCATACTTGCTGCAATAAATACAACCTTTCCTATCTCTTGAAGCATGTTTCCTCCATGTATCCAATGCGCATAACCTCCGCATGAGCTTCTTCGCACGTAAAACTACACTCACCGCAGACCTCCTTACGTGCACTCCTAACACCAAAGTACATAAACCATTGTTTCCTTTTCCATGTAGTTTTCTCCCGCCGCAGATTACCTCATGTTACCATGCATGTTCATTCCCGTACGTGGATTTTTCCTTGACATCATTCTTATTATCATTGTATTCCTTGACACCTTACTATTTTCAAGAAACCATTATCCTCACCACTACATGCTCTAATACTTAGGACTTCCATCATGTGCTTTTTTTTCAACGGCCATTATCAACATCAATTCTTATACGCATGCCTCCATTTACACTTTACCCAACACTAAATGTATGCGAGGTCCTGTGCACATGAACTCAAAAATAAAGTAATCAAATTATGGCGCACAAGAGCACTTACTACACAAAACAATGAACTAAATTGACAAAGTGCAGCAACGTTGAAAGGAAACACATATAAAGAATATGTGTTAAGGGAAACCCATTCTAACTGGAAATATTTTCTTATTACAAACACCCATAAGACTTATTTATAGTAGGTCTTTAGCCTACTCCCGTTGAACTAACCGGGAAACTATGTGCCATCCATCGCCCGAGTCAAATATTTAAGTCACAATATACGGTCCCAATAAATGCACTTTGAACTTCCCAAGATGGTGCAAAACTTAGAATCATACAAATTAACCATCTGCTCAACTTTAATCTTCTTATTCTTAATATGTCAATCATTCCATGTCTTCTACCTATCATTTTATGTCTTCTAGGTCCAATGAGCTATAACACGCCTTTCATCCATCTCGCATCAGTTTTTTTATGCACTATTACATTGCATGTTCATCATCTAATCCTCCTACGTGTGTAATACTGAAAGGAAGGTAACATGAATTCTACGGAAACAAATATTTTGTGCCAAACACCAATTAAAAATGTGTGGCCTTGTTCTATCTTTTATAAGTTGTCTTGTATGCCCAAAGTACAACAAATACTTTATCATCCCAATCCTTCCTTCCAACATCAAAAATATTTGTTAATGTATGATTCAATATCTTGTTGAAACCTTCACGCTTCATTGGCTTTTTGTGGATGATAGGGGTTGTCTTGTGATGTGCCACCATAAACTTAACTAATAATATCTTGATAGTCTCATTCAAAAAGTGTGTGCCCCTATCACTTGTCAGACTCAATGGACATCCATACCTACTGATAATGCTTTCCCACAAGAACCTTACTGCAATAGCTATCATGAAATCCTTTGTAGGTGTTGCTTCTACCCACCTTGTAAGATAATTTATACAAGATATAATATAACGCAATCTAGTTCCTACGCGTGGGTGGGGAAATAGGACCCACAAAGTCAATTACCCATTTTTCAAAAGGTTTTACACTAGCAATAGGTCGTAAAGGCATCTCATCTCTATGCAGGGCTTGTCAAGGCACTGATAGTGGTCACAAGCCTTGCAATACTCTATACAATCCTTATAAATCATTTCCCACAAGATGCCTGCTAATAGAATCTTGCACATGGTCACATTTCGTATATAGTGACCACTTGCATTCTACCATGAGCCTCTTCCATAATGGCGGGGTGCTCATGTTCATGTACACACTGACGCAAAACCTCATCACAACCTAACTTGTAAATATCTACACCTATCGATATATGGCACGACATGTATAACAAGTTGTTTCTTCTCCAAGGCCTCCATGCCTTTAGGTGTCACACCAATACGCAAAAATACTTCAATATCTTCCAATTCAGAGGGTGTGTGGTTCAATTTGAATAACTATGCATCCATAATTATATCCTTAATGCTCTACATGTCCTCACCTGAATTAATCCTAGATAAATGATATGGTCTTGAGTTGTGCTTTCTGGCTTCACCAAAACCGTAAAGTCAAATTCCTATAACAAAAAAATCCATTTACATATGTGGCCCTGCGCAAAATGGGATTATCGACCGATATTTCAATGTCATGTGATCTCGTATAGAATAAAAATGGGGTTGCCCGATAAATAACACCTAAACTTATGTAGGGCATAAATCATAGACAACGATCCATTCTTCGTAGTTGTGTAGTTATGTTCACCAAGGTAAATTTTCTACTTACAAAAAAAATAAGGTGATCAATAATACCTTCTCTAGGCTAGGCTAATATTGTGCCAATGGCCATGCCAAAAGCATCCACATGCACATGAAATGGTTTGGTCCATGAAGGAAAGTGCAAAATAGGCACGTAGTAAGTCTTTCCTTCAATGTCTCAAATGCACGTTGTTGTGCCTCACCCCAATGGAACTTACCCTTTCTCTTCAGAAATTCCTCCAAAGGTGTGGAAATCTTGGCATAACCCTTAATGAACTTTCTATAGTACCTGTATGTCCAAGGAACCCACACACTTTACTCTAGTTAGTAGGCTCCTCTAAGCCCAAAATAACAACAATCTTAGCAGGATCTACCAAAAACCTTCTTTGCATATGATATGTCCCAAAATAGTTCCAAAGGGTGTAACAAAAATGCATTTCTTAATGTTGAGAGAGATGCTTAGCTACCTGCACCTCTCAAACATAAGTCTCAAATTGTCATAGTAGTCTTTCACTAGTCCATAAAGAGTCCAATTATTTAAGTAAACCTACAAGAACTTATGTATAAAATCCTAAAATTCTTGCACCATAATGCGTGAAAATATTGTAGGTGCATTCTTCAATCCAAAAGGCATAACTAAGTATGAAAAAATCCCCATTCAATGGTGATTTTTTTATATTGATCCTCTTTATCAATCGAACTCGATGATACCTAGAGAACCCATCGATAAAGGAGTAGATCTTGCGCCCTATCATGCCCTCCAATATCTCTTACTCTAAAAGGTTTGGGGAAATGATCTCGTAACACATCGAGCATTTAACTCCTTGTAATCCACATAATCCTTATCCTATCATCTTTCTTGATATTTATCACCATTGAGCTAACCCATTATTATTCCTCTATGGGATCAATGATTCCAGATTTCAGCATCTTGTAAATTTCTTATTTAACTTTGACACACATGTTAGGATTCATCCTGTAAGGCCTCTTCCTAACTGAGTGTGCACCTTCCTTCAACTTAATTCTCATCTCACCCAAAGATTCATGCACCCCTTTCAACTCATGATATCCTCTAGGGAACAAAGCCTGAAAGTCACGCAGTAGCTCAATAATATTAGCAACCTCTGAATCAAACCAATAATCACCAATGATAACCTCATTAGGTTCATCTTATGTTCCAAGGTTGACCTTGTTTGTCTTCATAGGATCATGGTACGCACGATCCTATTCATTTTACTATCCGTGACCTCACGCGTACCCACAGTGTGATCAACATCCAAGTTCTTGACCTCTTCATCATCTATTATATAAACCATCTTTCCTTTTTCCTTTGTTAACCAGTGCACCCAATTTTTCTTCATCGCTTTCTTCTTCAAAATGCACCTCGAGGTATGATTCTCCCAACAAATCTTGAATGAGTTCTTTAGATTTTGCATTATCTCCCATAGTCAAGTGCTTCATTATCTGTAATGCCTCATTCACAGGTGGTTTAGTAGAAAAGTAATCAAAGGTCTGAACCATAACTGAATTCAACTCTATCCAATTCCTGTCGTCTATTCAACTCTGCATACACATACCATGCACATGCGTAGCCTCGCAAGGTGGAATATAACTTATGTACCCATAGTAATTGCAGTAAAGCTTCCCGCCCCTCTTTCGCAGTCTTTCACACTTTTGAACATGGTGTTGAATAGGATCCTTCCCTTGAATTCACATATTTGAGAGGGTACATTGCTTCTTAAAAATATGGCAAAGAGCACAATTATCACTTCACGCCACTCCACAAGATTTTCCCTATGTGTAATCCACCAACGCACTACTGACCCATGTAAAGTATACACTAGTATATTTATTCTTTCTACCTGATCTTTCCACTAGGCTTCCATAGCACACATAAATACCTCAGGATTTCCTTCGCTAGTGTACGTAGGTACTTGGTTATTCCCAAACGCATAAAAAAACTTAACTTTGATGTGCGTAACTACACTCTTCATTTCTTATCCAACCATCTCATAAGTCCCATGCACCCAGTTGTCACAAGAAACACTTGTTGTATCACTCATAGATTGTGAATCATCCCATTGAATTAATCCTTCCTTTGATGGCTCTAGTACCTCAGGATCCCTGATGGTGCGCACATAATTTTTTTTTATATCCTCTCCACTCAGAGGTTCTACATAAGGCACAACCTTTCCATCTGCCAAAGTGATGATCATGTGCTCCTTATTTTCAAAGCTGATATAACCCTTATTGAATCGGAGATCAAAATTATTTGCATAACACCAGGGGCACCCAAGTAATGTTGGAAAACTATCTGCTTCTGCAAGTGCTAAGACTTAAAAATCACCAGTAAACTCAGCCCCCTGAATTGTAATAGTGGCATCTTTAAAAACTCAAACATGTGTGGCTTTAGTCCTATTTTCCATGAACAACGCATT
The DNA here is from genome assembly GCA_018340775.1 of Taxus wallichiana var. yunnanensis. Classification (NCBI taxonomy): domain Eukaryota; kingdom Viridiplantae; phylum Streptophyta; class Pinopsida; order Cupressales; family Taxaceae; genus Taxus; species Taxus wallichiana. The sequence goes on from CM031244.1 coordinate 513,726,766, forward strand.
CGAAGATGGTTGTAATGGTGGTCTCCCCATCTAGATCCATGTGTCCAAAGTGATTACATTCACTTCCACACCTGTATCAATCAAGATGGTAATCAAAAGCCACCCATCAACAACTACATTCAATGTAATCTCTTTATCATAATCAATACTATGAGGAGGCAAGTTGGCATGCAAGATCTATCTCCCACACTCACTCTCAATGCGTGGTACCTTTTCTCTTAGCCATTCCCCTAACAATAGAATGATGTTCTCTTGTTGTAGAAAATTACTGAGATCTCCTTAATGTCATCCACATCATGCAGGGCAATGTGGTTGCATTATACTATTCTATCTTCCATGACTACTCCTTCAAGCATTGTATCTCATCTTGTAAGTTCCCGATAACCTCCAAAGATTCCTAATACACTTCCTTCTTATGCTTAAGGTCGGGATAATTTACATTGATAACCTCATGCTTTGTAATAATAAACTTCTATTTGGGAACCTCATGGGCACGCGCAACTTCAACATGATTAGTCACTAACACATGTATCATATCAAGATCGGAGTTCCAAAGTGGGTATCCACTAATCCCCCATAACATGCTATACTCTAACCATCCTTGCACCCTTATCCTACTTATGTTTCTTTCTCAAGTGCTCATAAAAATCTGGGCACTCTTCATAATTGTGGTTCTTACCACAAAAGGAGCAAACGATGTTCGAGGGAATTCACGCCTGTAATGATCGGAGATCCACATGTGTAATAGGTTCCATGGGGAACTCACTTCTTCCACCACTACTAGCTTGGCCTCTAAATACTCCACAAAGGTAGCCTCTACCTCGACCGCCTCCATCATAACGCCATTCATTATTATTTTTGATTCTCACCACAATTATCACTTTGCTCCTTGGAATTGTTTTACAACTCTAGTTTTCCACACACACATATCAATTTCTTCATGAATTTGATCAATCAACCTACAATTCTCAATTTCATGAGTGTGTGATTTACAAATCTTACGATAACTAGACACGTTTTTCTTGATGGCGCACTTTGCTGATAAAAGTAAACTTCTTGAATCATGATCTAAATGGCAGATTTCATAATCCAACAACATGGCACACACCGATATACAAGGTAAACTATCCTTGGTATGACCCTCTACTTCACAATTTGTACACCATAACTCACTACGTGTCTCATGTGTTGAATTGGCTGATAATTTTTCTAACTACTTCACCATAGAAGTAATTTGTGCCTCCAAAAAGGGACTCACTCCAGTGTCCACACTACCAATGGCCTCAACATGAATAACTACCTCAAGAGATTTGTGCTCATCTGTAATATTCTTGTGCGAGAGTGCCCTCCTGAATGGGGTTATCAAACCACCAACGAACCATTGTGCATGCTGACTAGGATGAATATCGTAAGATAAATTTGATAATAGAGTCTTAAAACATGCATCATATTCCCTTACACTTTTAGCCATTCCTTTATTGATATCCTTCAAAGACACTAATTCTCTTCTAATCTATACAAGTCTTCCCAAATTCGGATCAAACTTCCTATACCAAACTTCCTATACCAATTATGCGTGATTGCAACATAGTTACAAACTGACTTGCTTTGCACTTTGGGGTTGTAATGACCTTATCACACTATAGTATTTCACACATATGAATGTGCTCTGTGGCATCTTCAATGCCTCTATACTTTAAAAGATGAAGATACATCTCATAATAAACATTTTGGGGTTGTTGCGGACCATGCCCACCAAATCCATACCCTTTATTTCCTCCTATGTTCCCTCCACCTCTAGAACCACCAAATCCATTAGATCCTATGGTGGCCATTGGACTAGAGGATGCACTACATGTTGGGGATTTGGTACTTTGCATAATAGTGCTATGATTTAATAACAAACAAAATCATGCACACATGATCTAAACAATTCCACAAAATCTAAAACATTGGAAGTATAAACTAGAATAATCCAAATCAAAAAAAGTACACACATATAACACAACATGTACCGTGGTTCACCCAATGTGGGATACGTCCATCAAAGATAGAGATCTCATACATGTGTGTGTGTGTGTGTATTGAACAAGAGTATAATTCATCTCTCCAAGAGTATCTCCTCCTTCGAGATCTCTAAATAGATCTCCATGAGTGCACTACAACCGTGCCTCCAAACCACCACCATCAGATCTCACATAATTAGGAACTACTAGATCTTTGAATTGCTACCAAGTTCTCTGGATTTGCAACAAGACCTCTCACATGGGTCTCCCAATGTGAAACCATGATCAGTGCACCAAGAAGTAAGTTTTTCTCTCCATCACTACATCAACCTGTAAACATGAATACAACCTCCTCTATAATATTTAGATTTACATGGATCAAGAATACAACATGATCTCATGGATCTATGAATATAAGATCTCACAACAACTTGTGGATCTAACAATATAAAACTATATCTGCATGGATCAGCAATACATCATGATCTCATGGATCTACAATACAAGATCTCACCAACATGTGATCAACAAGAAGAAACTATATGTGCTTTGCATACTATGTAAGCCATTACAATGAGACAATAACTATACAAAGTAAATACAGTAGAAGATGTTACCCTCTTCTCACCATTTAGTTGTACCTGCCATAACTGTGCCTATTATTTCCTTCTATCCAAGATTCTCTCCATGAAAGATTTGTCTTCATGTAACTTGTTCTTTCTTTCTCTTCTTCTTCATCCTCTCAATCTATGATAATTAAGGATATAACTCAATCCTTCTCTTAATTAACCTTCTAACCCTAGCTTTCATGCTTATATAGGCATATACAAACTTAGGGAAACTTAGATATGCATTTACAACCTTTAGATCAACTTTATAACAAAGTTAGATCTAATTCATGTGAGTTAAATATAAACTTTCACACACAGGTAACCGGTGTCGGTTACCCTAGCGGGTGTTGGTTCTTGAGTAAACTAGCATGGTGTAAATCATGTTATCTGTGAAGCAATTGAGCTCCACAATCCTAACAATCTCCCACTTGAAGATAAATTTTTGAACCTATACTTGTACATGTACATCATCGTCCTCTACATACCATGAAGACCATCTATTATTTATATCAACAATTCTCTCAAATGAAATTAGGAAGATTAAACCATCTTCTAAAACCAAGAAGATAATAAACCTATGACTTACCATATACCTGCACGAAGCTACTACTGATCCATGATACATGAGCTATCCATACATCAAGCTCCCACTGAATCATAACACCAAACCTCTCATGCAACCAAGCCACCATGACTAACATACATGTAAGAGCTCCCACTCAAACTAAAATACTGAGCTTCTATTGCAACCATAGCCATACCTATAAAACCAACCATGTTCTCCAACCATCTATCCATGTCTCCATGTAACCACCAATGCAATTGACCAAAGACAAGTCAAACTAGAATATGCATAAGAAAAACAAGATCCTGGGTCAAGACAACCCAAATGAGTTCTACATGCAACCCATGGTTAATTACTCCACAACACCTACACAACTCAAAGAATCCAAATACTGCATTCTGCAAATCCAACCCTACATAAACAACTAGCATGTCCAAGACAACCATCCATAGATAACATATCTATCAAGGAGTAACATAGTAAAAAGAGGAAATACAAACATCCCCTACTCATGCTCAAGGCATCTAAACGTGCTCATAAGCATCCATGTGCAAAAAAAAATTTACATCATCATAGAATCAAAAAATAGAATCTATCCACATGTATAAAACCCACCATGTACATCCATCCATATCACCAGGCTCTCCAAAAGCTCCAAGTCTGCCACCGACTAACTCCAAAGCCAAATATGAATCATGTGCTCATCAATATCAACAAAAACAACCATGCTAACCATGCTACTAATAAATAGTGAAAATACCAACAACATTTCATCAACATACTCTACACAACTATCTAAGATGAAAGAAAACAAGGGAAACATCAATAAGATGTAAATATACACTGTTGTCACACTGTAACCTGTAACAAACAAATTTTCCTTCTTTACCCTTCAATGTCAATAACATTTCTCTCTCTTCTTAACCCAACTAAACAACCATCAACTAAAATCCCATAAGGATATCCAGGAACTATAAATAAAACTAGAAGTGACATCATCATAAACTCAAAATACCTATAAAACTATGATTTTCCTCCAAAAAAACTTATTCCTCATGCCACACAAAAATGTAGTATACTCCTCTCACTCCGCATGTGCATATATGTCCAACCTAGAATTCCAAAGCAACCATGGCTTGCTCCCACTTAGCCTGAACTCCTATGCACTACTTCTAATCACTAAGATCAAAAGCTATCTATGTTAGTGAGAAATAAAACATATGAAAGAAAATATAAACTGGTTCCCTTATTATCAAATAATACTTCTACATCACAGAAGTTTGGAATTCTTGTGAAGTAGGTGAATCAACTTCATTTCATCTTGTGTACTCAACATCTTTCATTACCTGCAACTGTGTCTAAACATGAATTTCATTGAGGATCCCATCCTTAGACTAGATACCCTCATCCTCAAGGTTCCAACGCATCTCGGAAATAAAATTCAAACACACCAAATATCCATGGTGTAAATTTTTACTTGTGCACACAATCCAAACATAATACCAGTTGCTTCAAACAAAAGAAATAAAACATGAACCATATAGAGATACCTAACCCAAAGTCTCATTGGACTAACCAAGCCAACTCTGTCCTCTTTTTGATTCAATCATTGAAGTGATCTACATTGTTTCTGCCATGTACACTCAGTGCAAGAAACTCGATCCTCCAAAATAACACTAAACCATCCATGCCCTCTCCTGCTTTGCAAAAACCTAGTACAAATTCACTGCCACAAAGACTGACCTCAGTTTCCTGATCGGTACTAGTTCCTCTATGACCAACATTGGTTCCATGACCGACATCGGTCTGCCTTTTGGAATGAACACGACACCACAAAATTGGCATGGTACACCAAACCAGTGCCTACTCGACTAAATCGATAGTCATGTGCTTTGAGCCAGTCATTTCAGGAAGCACCTAAATCTTGTACAAAAACTTAACAACAATAATACATGCAAATAAATTACACCAAGATGAAATACATCACCTTACCAGCACTAAGATACTCAATCGTATCTTTAACTAAAGAACACTCTTCTCGATGGAATCCCATCTTTTACGTGCTAGTGCCTCTCTACCAAATCCCACGCATCTAAGCGCACCAAGGATGCATAACCGCTTCTCTATCTCATACTCGATTTGCAATCCCAAACCATGCGTGTGCAAGAAAAAATACAAGCAATGCAATACCAAGATAAAACCATACCTTTGTAACCCGGATCTGTAATCTGACCAACATGTTTGTGCCTCCAAGAACCAGGGACACCTCAACAAACAAGACACATTCCATGCATCTCTCAATTTCTTTATATTTGTGATTTTTGTTTAAAACTAGGTTGCCCAGTAACCAACCACGGTCACCCTACCGACGCCAATTACCACATAACCGGCACCGATCACTATATTCTCTAGCAACCTCACATTTCTAGCTTCCACTTGAGATTTAAATATCTTCCTGTAATTTTCACATTAGGAAAAATAAACCTGCTCTCACACACTGTCGGAAACCACTAACAATATACTAATGACGCAAAACCTTGCTCTGAAATAAATAACCAAAGCTCGATACCAGTTGTTGGGAATTCGAGACTACATAATAGTGCTATGATTTAATAACAAACAAAATCATGCACACAGGATCTAAAAACTTCCCCAAAATCTACAGTAGTGGAAGTATAAACTAGAATAATCCAAATCAAAACAAAGTACACACACATAACACAACATGTACTGTGGTTCACCCAATGTGGGCTACGTCCACCAAAGATAGAGATCTCATATATATATATATATATATGAACAAGAGTACAAACCAACTCTTCCCACAAGATTACAATGCATCTCTCCAAGAGTATCTCCTCATCCAGATCTCTAAATGGGTCTCCATTAGTGCACTACTGTTGTGCCTCTAAACCACCACCAAAGATATCTCACATAACTAAGAACTACTGCATCTCCGAACTCGCTACCAAGTTCTCTGTGGATTTGTAACAAGACCTTTGACATGGGTCTACCAATATACAACCATAATCATGCACCAAGAAGTAAGTTTGTCTCTCCATCACTACATCAACTTGTGCAAACATGAAGACAACCTCCTCAACAATATCTAGATCTACATGGATCAACAATACAACACGATCTCATGGATCACTTTGAATACAAATCTCACAACAACATGTGGATCTTACAATATAATACTAGTTCTACATGGATCAACAATACATCATGATCTCATGGATCTACAATACAAGATCTTACCAACATGTGGATCAACAAGAAGAAACTATATGTGCTTTACATACTATGCAATCCATTACAATGAGATAATAACTATATAGAGTAAATACGGTAGAAGATGTTACCCTCTTCTCATGATTCGAGATGTACCTACCATAGTTGTACCTATTATTTCCTTCTATCCAAGCTTCTCTCCATGGAAACTTTGTCTTCATGTAACTTTTTCTTTCTTTCTCTTCTTATTTATCCTCTCAATCTAGGAGAATCAAGGATCTAACTCAATCCTTCTCTTAATTAACCTTCTAACCCTAGCTTTCGTGTTTATATAGGCATATACAAACTTAAGGCAACTTAGATATGCATTTACAACCTTTAGATCAACTTTATAACAAAGTTAGATCTAGTTCCCATGATTTAAATATAAAATTTCATGCATAGGTAATCGGTGTCGGTTACCCTAGCCGGTGTCGGTTACTGTGTAAACCAACAAGGTGTAAATCATGTTATCTATGAAGCAATTCAGCTCCACAATCCTAACATTGCATTGTGTTCCCACAGTTATACTAAATTGAACTTCCACATTCTACAAATTTGTGCTACTCCCGGACATAATACCAACGTTTTGCTTGCCCACATTCTATGTTGATGATGTGCCGAAAACATACCTCCAACTAGACCACCAAATAACGTAGAAGACGCTCACCTTGCCATAAATGAATAAGCTACTTGGTTAAATCCTGAATTTGATGGTTAATTAACTCTATCATTTGTTACTCTACTGCCTACACTATCTTGTTTACTAATGACTGTCGTAGAAACTAGAAACCCAAGCGCAAGGGCTAGGTCTCTAGGAGGGATCAAATGTGCATCTGCATTCCACATAGTTTTTACCGACACACTCTCATTTGAGGTCGAAGAGGGTTCTCTACCATGTTTACCCAAATGCGGGAGTTTCGATGCTCTGCTCCACGTCCTCTGCATGAGCTCTAAATCCTTCATGAGTCATCTCTCTCCACAATTCCATTCATTCCACAACTTCACATTGCTTCTCAAAATCCCTCCAATGTTCCTAATTTAACTTAAGCCACCTTTCTTCTCTCTACCTTTTTGTCGCTAGGTCTCTATCTTTTACCACACTTGTTCTTACCCCCGTGCATGGTGGAGTTTAGCTAGCCATAGGTGTCTCTTCAAAATCCAAAGGTGTTGTCATCAAGATTTTAATCACTAAGGGGTAATGCGCATAAAATATCCCTGGGCTTATACAAGAACTAGAACAAAGCTTCCTCTAGATAGGAATAAGTAGACACAACATACTTTAATATATAGATATTTAACACACCACTCCACCAGTGATCTACAATATGTGTCCAAGGTAAATCAACATCATTCAAATTATGATAATCTTCCTACATCTAAACAAGAGTTCTATACCTCCAATTTCTCTTTAATGCATACCCTATCAGCCACTCATACAACTCTACAGGAAAATAGGAAAAGAACATCTCGTAGAGCTCATGATAAATATTTTTTTCAACCCATGTACATGCATTAAATTCAGGTCCAGTGTTGTATCTTTTCCTAAACTTGTCTTCCAAATTATCTACCCAATCTTCAACAATGTCCAAATTTATATGGTATGTCTCCATCATGCACCATCCTTGCAATAGCTTCAAAAAGAGGTCCCAAAAACGGAACCAAAATGTAGTCTTATTTTACCCACCAAAAGCCCAAGGCACGCTAACATCACCCAGGAAGAACCTAAGCACTCACCTAAAGAGTGCAAGGATACCAGGTCCCTCTTTTATGTGAGATCTATAAAGGAGTTAGCATGATGGGAAGATGTATATCCCAGATTCATAACAAACATTCAGGTATATTGCAAAATATAAGCTAGATCTAGATCATAAGCCTAAGACTAACTCATACAAGTATCAAGATTAAATCCACCATGTAAGAACCAATAATAGAGATGCTTACAACCAATATCCAGCCACAAATATCCATTATATTAAGTATTGTAAAGCACAAAAATTGTTTACATACATATGAGTGTCACCATGATTCATGCACGCACATATTCTAGTAGCATAACTCTAATACAAAAGTGGTGATACTAACCTATGCAGATCATACATATATATAGGGGTGGGGACTTTCCCTTCACTTCCCATGCATCCTCATAATATTGCATACTAAGAATAGCCATGCGCCACTACAAGATAACTACAAAAGCATGCAAGCTTTCCTAATAATAGATCTACTACAGTTAACTCCTAGTTCAAATCCTATTATTAGCTTACTATGCATGTCGTTTGGTCTTCCTTGTATCCCAAAATAGACCTTGCTTGAACCGCAAGTCTTCATGTTCCAACCTTATCTTCAAAACCTTTCTTAGCCATCACTCCAAGTCTATATTTAGATCCACATCCAAAAACTAGCTAAGTGTTGACTCCTTTCATCATGCGCAATCCTTTCATGTGCAATCCTTTCATGTATGACTAAATGCGCAAACCCTGTTCTCCTCATGCACACTTCCTCATGTGCCTTTCTCCCACACACTACCCTTATTACTTAGTCATTTTCTCTTCTCAACATAGATTCAAAGTAACTACTTTAATATATGATATGTCAATGATAAAATACGGTAATGACACAAACAATTGATTCGTAAACGGGGTAATTTTTTTCTAACTGTCTATGGACCCATATAGGCACTTGTCAATAAACTCCATAAAAATTTACCAAATTAAATGAAAATTCATTGAAAGGAAACATCCACACACTTTGGACAAAAGTTGATAACGGAGTTCGGAAAATTCCTGTCTTTGAGTTCAAATGTTGAACCGATTCATTACACTTCCGATTACAAATAGATACAATTTATAATGAAGCTATGAAGGTAAAACCTAAACCAATGTTTACCAGTTGATTCCACAGGGACTCTGAATTGGCCTCTAGAAGAACATATACAATTGATTCCATTGGACTCTAAATGATCCTCTGAAGTATAAGTAGTATTCTCCACGAATAACTACCACTCTGCTTCACGGCCATAATGCCTCTATGTAGAGAAAAGATTTGAGTTGAAAAATGAAGAAGAACAAATGCTCTGGTTGATTTGTGTTGGCTCCAAACTAGAACATAAAGGTGATCATATATCTAGTTGACTCACATGGACTCGAACCAGATAATGAAATGACCAAGTAACTAGTTCATTTGAGATGAATCCAAAATGGTAAACAGAGAACAATAATATCCTTCATAAACATTTACTACTCTGTTGCATGGTCTTAAACAACCTCTACACAGAGTGAAGAACTGAGTTAAATGGTGTGCAGAATATCATATCTCCAAAATGTCTTCCTTGGATAAGAGGCACACTCGACGAAGACTCTAGATGGGCTCTAAGCACTCGAATGACTTCCATAGGGTAAACAGAATCACAACACCTCCATAACTAGAAAATAAATACATAATCAAGAGTGTATCATAATTCTAAGCATATCTCTAGTTTACACTGAAGGCTCATTCTTCCTCTAAGTGCTCCTAAAATGATGATTTCTACATGTTACCTCTTAAGCACATGGCTTATAAATAGATAGTGATCAGACCTCTCTCCATAACTCCCTATTAGAAATCTAAGATGGAAATATAAGAATTCTATTAGGAGCTTCTCAGTGCTGGACATTTCGCCAATTGACACTGAGTTACAAAAAATATCCTAAGTGCTCCTAAAATGAGCATATATAAAAAGGCCTATAATAGCCTTGATCACAATGTCGGTCTATAAAAATGAACTTATATCGATAAGATCGGCCAAAATTCTTTTTATACACATCGAGATGCATGGTGTGGTGGTGAGCCATTAATAGTTTTATTTGGGTGGTGGGGGTTCAATTCTCCCCACCAATCCTAACCTTAAACCACATAATTCTTTATTAAGGCTTGTTTATATTTTTAGTGGCCCATATTGTTTAAATACCACTCCACGTGGTATGTACCCACTACTTTATAACCCACCTCCACTATACACATGGCCTCCCCTATGGCTTTGATCAGTCTGTTTCTGCCCACTATCTCCACGTGGGCCTCCTTTGGTGGGAGCAATAGTTAATCCCACATACGTGGTTATAGAAATTGTTAAAGCCTTTATACAGGCTTAACCGCCCCTCATTGACCGGTCCGCAAACTTCTTGGGCCTTGATCTTCCTCCACGTGGTGTTCACACATTTTAAAAAGCCACATAGAAACATAACTCGTCGTTTAATACCCATAAGTCCCGAGTTTAATACAATGGCCATGTCAAGCTAGTGGAAAATCTCGAGTTGTAAGGACTGGTGGTGGAGAGTATAAGGGCCACGTGGTCGAGCATGTAATAAGGTGGGTTTTCGGGTTAATTTCCCAATAAATAGTAGACCAGTGAACCCATATGAATAATAGCTCACCACAAGCTCTCCCAATGCAATAACGAGCCCACCTTGAAATATATAACTCGCCAAGGGGAATAGAGAGCTTTTCCAATCAAGTTGGCTCAATGCAATGCAAATAGTGGTGGCAGACCACGTGTTGGCTTGAAGACCCACCACATGGAAAAAAATTGAATACGAGTGTTGAAGATTGGTGTCGCAAAACCACATTTTTTCTCCTCTGTGCTTACACTCCGCTTCCACCACCTCATTGTCACATTGACCACTTGACTCTGTCGAGTCCAACTTATGACCAAACTTTGATTGGCCATAGCTTGAGCATGCGAGCTTTGTTTCCAGTCTCCAGTTGAAAAGATCTCGGAATTATATACCACTTTGTCATGGTTTAGGAAGATTTAGGGAACCCTCAACATCCCAAAATTTCCTTTGGATTAGTAATAAAACATGTAAAATATGTAACCCTAAGCAAGAAGGAGAAGTAAAAGGACTTAACTAATTTCGAATGAACATGAAGTGATCTAGGCGGTGCGAATGATGAAAACACTACAAATAGGGTTATCACTTTCACTAAAAATATGGAATCTACGAAACAGATTCGGACCGGGACGTCCATGGACGAGCAGAGGCACCTAGGTGTTGGAGACCATAAGTAGGCGTTGGTGACCGTGTGAAAATGATCGAATATGGTTCTTTCTATGTCACTAGGGTTTTACGCTTGTTCTTTATTGATCATCTAATTTTCGCACCAAGATCGTCGATTATATCTATAACCTACAAAGAGAAGTTCACCCGCTCAAGCCCACAAACCTCATTAAACCTAAAAAGGAAAATGTAGAATGGGGAGTCAAACTGACCTCGATGGTCACCTGAAGAATGAAGTTACAATCGAGTGTTGCACTACATCCCGGCTTCATGTAGTTCTTTTGTATGTGTGTGTGTGGAAATTATGCCCTAGGATTCCATTGCCATTGTGCAGGCAGTTACACAAATGATAGCGGGTTATAACTAGAATCTAGCATGTGTAGAATGTGTAGATGGAATAAAATGAACTTCCCCTTCCTATGTAGTGTATGCGGATGTATGTAGCCCTTATCCCTTGTATGGATGTTATATGGATGCCTTTAGAGTACTATTGTGCCTTTAGAATACAAACTTAGGCGATGATATGTAATGATTAGTGCTTAGTCCCTCATTTTGAAAGCATAACTATGCATTTATATGATTCCCTTGTGTGAATTTTGTAATTAACAACTGAAAGGCTGACCCAAGGTAATAAAATGTAATTAAAGAGTGAAAGGGGTCCAAAAGGGATAGGAAAAAGATAAAGAGGGACACAAGTGCACGATGCTACTATCTTAACTAGAAACTAGTGTCCAAAGCCATAGAAAGATAAAACAATCAAATGTCGGCAAGAGTAACAAATGTATGAAGCCAATAAAAGTGTAAAAGACAAAGAAATAGGCTAAGGGGAGTTGTCAATTACTAGTTTTCTTTCTTAGGAACAATGTAAATGCTAGCATGTTTTTATAACCTAGAAATGTACCCCAATTCCATGATTTTGTGTCTACATTGTTACCCAATTTATGTTGTTGAGTGAATACTCGATAACATAAAGTAGATAGAAGATGCATACCTTATGATCCATGTAGAGTGTGTGGTGAATAGTGTGTTGAGTGGACAAGTGAAGCATGGAGTGATTGTAAGATGAAGTGTGGATATTAGGAAAAGGGAAGTGTGACCCTAGAAGTGATGTGTATATGGTGTACCATGTAGTTGTGGATTTTTGTGAGCGTCTTCTTGTAAGGACGGACCTACAAAAAGAAGAGAAAAATTTAATCAAATTTTTGTATATGAGTAATATGTGTAAATTATGTAAAGAGTGTGTAAAGTGTGTAAAAAGGAAAGTGTGCACCTGATATGTGAAAGAGTAAGAGAGAAATATGTATTCTTATTTGAAGTTGCTGATCCAAATGTTGAAGGTGAGGTTTTTGGGAGATCTCACGCAAAGAGCAATTTTTTTGGGTGATCTCACACCCAAGTGCAATTTTTTTGGGCAATCTCATGCCAAGAGTGAGTTTTTTGGCCGATCTCACCCCCAAGAGAAAGTGTTTGGGAGAGAGGTCTAGTTTTACTCTCGTTCCATGACTTTGCCCAATAGGCACCACTACGATGGTGCATCCCGATTATTCATTTTTCCCCTTATTAGTTGCTTGATCATATTGATTGTAACTTATTGTAGGATATTGCATGCATTTTGTGCCCGTAAATGTAGAACGGCTCAGTAACTTTGTTGTAAACTTTGTTACACTCGATATATTGAATGTATCTTCCCTAGGACAATAATTCTCATGGGAGGACACAAGCACCCGCACAATGTTTTCTCGGTTTTTGGCATTGGCATCTACTCTATGATTCTAACCTAAGTTTGATTATGGGTCATTCTCAGTGATTGTGTTCTTGTGCTAATGTTTTACTATAGTGATCAAAATTATAGATCCGAGATGTTGTAGGGGCAATTTTTTCACCCAATGTATGCCCCCTTGTTTGGGGTGCATGCGATGATGGTAGGAGAATGCATCCAAAAGGAGAGGATAAGATGTTGAGCCAAAGTGTATATGTGCATGGGGTAGGGGTTCTACATGGTAGAAAAAAGGACATATAAACAAAGTAGGCTATAAAAATATGTTAGTGTGAACATTTAATAGAAAGAAATGTAACAAGTAAGTGTGAAAACAAGATAGACCAGAAAAGTATGTTTCATACATGGGGCATCGCTCACAATGTCATAAGATAATCAGCGTTGAAGCTGCCAAAAGAATACAATGATCATACAAAACATAGGGCATAGCCTACAAACAATATCATAAAATGGAAAATAATAGCGAAAAAATGTATGAGACAACCAAGGTGGTATATAGTCCTACAAAGAAAATGTTGCACATGAAGCACCCATTACCATATTAGAAAGATAAGTAGTATGTCAATGTGTGTATACATCAACAAAAATAAAGTACTTGTAATGAGAAATAGTGAATAATATAGCAATAGAACCTGTGTAGTATATGAAAGTAGGAAAATTAGATGCCCCTAGGAGCCTCGGTTAAGGCTGGTAAAAGGTACGATGTTGAGAATCATTTAAGTGTGTAAGAACATGTAAGGGAAATTTATTCACCTCAAATGACCAAGTGAATGAGCATGTGTATATATATAAATATAATGACATACTAAGAATCCGTCTAGCATGGAAAACAAAGTGTAACACGTAAAATAGAGCAAGCTAGCAAGAGTAGATGAAACCAAGATATGTAAGGGCATGACTGTGATGGAATGGTATGCAAGATGTGAAGGTGGTAGGGAAACATTCCCCTTGAAGATAGTAAAAACCTAAACAGAAAATATAAGATACACAAAATGACTTGCAAACTTTCTCATAGCTTTCCAATGCAACTCTCAGTAAGGTTGTGTGAGCTTTGAATTTGTGTAACCTTGTGAAATACAGATTATGGGTTCTCTTGAATGACCTCAAAATGTGGATTGACCAATGCTACGAACACTAATAAGAAAGGTTCCAATATGTAGATATTGGAGAGCAATTTGACAAAGTAATTGTGTTATAAATCCAAGAGGATTTGTAATAGGATAAGCTTGCATTTTATAGAGGCTTAGTTGGTTGTAAATTTTTGAATGCACATGTTATTTTTAGCACTTGAGGAAGTTACAGACATTTGAAAGTTAAATGCCTTTTAGGGGAAGTAAATGAATTTAGTTGGCATAAATCACATCCGAAAAGGTGGTTATATGTGCAATTGAATTGCCCCCACCTTTCTAGGATTCTAGAAGTGTAGTTGACTGGACTGGTGAAGTGGAGTCCATGTGGAGTTGACTGGGATGAGGAAGTGGAGTCCAAGTGGTTGTTATAATGTGCACACTTAATTAATTAATCATTTAATTAATAAATGATAATTAACTTAGATAATAGGGGTACTAAGGATTAATTTAATTAATCCAAAGGGTGCAATGTGTATGATTAATCAATTTAATTAATCAATCATGAAAGGGGTGAATAACATGATGTACTAGGACAATACTAGGAATAGATGAGTGATTTTAGGGTGTCTACATTTTCCCCTCTTTAAAGTGTTATTGCAAAGTAATAATGCTTTAAATATAGTAGATGTATGTAGATTCGAGAGTGGAAAGCAATGAAGCATTAGGATGCCCCAACAAGTAGGATAGTATAAGAATGCCCCCTCAAGCGGGTGGATGACCCAACAAGACGGTGGATGGTCACTTGATAGGAAGAATACAAGGGATTAAAACAAGGATGGAAAGGACTTGATCATAACATGAGCATCATTTGGAGAATAAATTTAGAGCAACCTTATTTTTTTGTGCACAATAGATTTGTCACCATGATTATAAAAGAATCAAGATGGGTAACCTAGATGTGCGTAAAAAAACACACACAACAAAGAAAATATAAAAAGGAAAAAAAACCCAATATACAAAGTAGGTGCAGGCATCAGGGTTATAAAGGAACCAAGATGTAATCACACTACTTACAAGTGGTCCAAAAAGTAAACATCAACAATGCAACACAAATTTGAAAAAGAAGACAATCAGCTATGCCCCTAATGCATGCCACAATGATGATTAAGTAGATGCAAATTCTCCCAAAGTGGGAATAGGATTAGACTGAAGAGTGGAGTAAATCGACTCCTTATGACACTCTTTTTGGATCCATTTGTGCAAATGATCAGATTTGAAATTTCCCATGAAGTTATATCGCGAAGGAAAAATAATGTGACTTGCCCCAAGCAGAGTTAGCCTATCATGCAAAGGGAAGAAAGTGATAGTTGTAAGATTGAACGATCACTAGGGTAGTAGATAAAGGTATGACTTTACCAAGATTGTGTTGAAATGTTGAAAGATTCACTTCAAGGGTTTTCTAATTGTAGGATTTCTGTGATAAGTGAATGTTTGTTTGAAAATTTGTAATTTTTTTTTTTTTTTTTTTTTGAAATATATGATTTTTTTTTTTTTACAGTTTTGAAAAAAATTTGAAATACAAATGCAAATAAATGCAAACAAACTTAAATACACAAAAAAGGAAAACATTCCATGGCTTAAATAAACCAAGAGGAAAACACAACACGTGTGAAAAAAAAGACACAAACAAGCATTGCAAAATAAACCCAATATGAACAAGAAGGAACCACACCAAAGTTATATGTGAACTAAGATGTGAATAAATTTTCCTAAATTGGTCTACAAAAAAGGTAAACAAAGTACAAAAAATAACAAACTAAAAAGTAAAATCATCATCACAATGTTGAAAAACCACAACAATACAACACAATTTGTAATAACGACGTCTAATGACACTCCGAATGTGTTCCACATTGAAGAACTAGACATATATGAATGCCCCTGAGTGATAGCTTAGAACATGAGATTGGATTAATCGAAGAAGAGTGAGTTGAGTGATACTTAGATACTCCAAAAGATACTCTTGTCAGATCCCATTGAAGTTTGATCTGTATTGGATTAAAATGTAAAATCCAAATGTGCCCCAAGAAAAGTTATATTGTGAAAGGGTAAATGATTGCCTCCTCGAGCATAGATATACACCATGGGAAATAAAGATGATTATCAAAAGATGATCTGAATGATCATGAGGAGTGCATCCAAAAATGGAAATTGTTGAACTATGTTATCCAATTGTTGAAAGTTGGTCAAACATTATTTGAATGTTTTGATTTTGATTTTTATTTTTTTTGATTTTTTGAACAATTTTATATTTTTTTGTATTTTTGAACAATTTTATATTGTTTTTATTTTTTGAAAACATATTTGAATGTTTTTTTAAGTTTTTGAAACATTTTGAATGTTTTTGGTATTTTACAACTCGGTAAAAGGTGCACTACTTGAAAGCAGGTGCAAATAATTAGAAGCATTCCATTCCATTGGCAGAAATGTAGATGATAAAATGATAGGGTGTTTCACTTCACTCGTGACTCCACAACTAGGAAGATGCAAGGGCTCATCACCAGAGCCAAGAAGGACGTGAAAATGAGGTGAATAGTGATATGAAAGTGAAGATGATGGATGATGAAGACACAAGGTGTAACAATGATCCATATGAGAAAAATGTAACTCATCTCTATTCAAGATTATCTAACCGATTCCAAGATGATTCCACTTTATAGGTTTTGACTCAACTTAGATCCATAGATGGCCTACTGATTGACAAAATCCAGTTGAAGGAATTGTTGTCTCTCTTTAACATAAGCAACTTCTTGGGATATTTTTGATTAAGCACTTTGATTAAGATTTCTAAAGGCTTTATTGGTTAATTATTTTTTTTTTGAAGGACCCCCTACATGTTGCCCCATGTCACCAAGAAGAGGCAAGGGCTCAACACTCGAAGAAAAAATGTAGTGAGTAAGGACTTCCTCCATTCCCAATCTCATACTACTAGTGAGAAGTATGGGCTTATCACCAAAGACTGTGAAGGATGAAAGGTGTAATGATTTTATATTTTTTTTTATTTTTAGATTGATTTAATTTTCCTTATTGTATTGATAATGTGCTTGTTGGGAAGGAACATTCTTCCCCAAGTCTCAACCTCATGCGACTAGTAGGACGCAAGGGTTCAACACCGTAGATTGAGATGGGTGGTCAAAAAGGACCTAGGTAAAGAAGTTTGAGATTTCTATTAAAGAGAGATTTATTTGAAAGGAGGAGTTTCCATCAATAAGCTTTGAGACAAAACCATAGGTAAAAAGATCTAAAATGGTAGAAACCATAACAAAGATGAGACACACAATGCCCAAGAGGAACAAGGTTAACTTATGTCGTAATAGGTGAAGAATGTGAATATATGATAATGGTATGATTAAGATATCTTCCAATAGATGGAATGCTTAACATTATTTGTACTCACTTTTCCATTTTCGATTTACAAATAATGTGCTTTAAGGAATGGTTTGATATGGAGTTTTATTCTCTTTTATTATTTTTAAGTTTTCTAAATTTTAGAAGATGAAGATTTGAAATGGAATCATCAAGAAAGAGGTCCATGTTTATTAAAGTCAAATGGTCTCTGAAATACAAGACTTTGTGTAAAAAAATCCAAGTCAAGAGAGGGAATCAAAAGATTCATAAGTCTTAAAATACGAGACTTGGGCAGAAAAGTCCAAGTCAAAGGAGGAAATCCAAATATTTGATAAGTCCTGCACATGAGACATGGGCGGATAGGATCCAAGTCAAAGGAATGAATTAAATGATCAATGAGTCTTGAAGTATGATACTTGGGTAGACATGTTCCAAGTCAAAGGATGTGTGATTAGATAAGTCTTTGATGATATCAAAATATCTATGTGATGTTAGAGAAGATTATCGATGTGGGGAATATGTTGAGATTCATATTCATCCATGAGTGAAAAAATGTGATAAAAGAAGATTGATCTCTAGATGTATATCCAGGTCCTTGATATCACAGAGAGGAAATAATCAATGTTTCTCTTTATAGGTTGTGGAATTAATTGATTTGATGAAAGATTTTCAAAATTAAAGCGTGAAAAGGTTGTATAAGGATATTCCTAGGTATACACACCTCATAAAGTGTATGTATGTAGATGTATTGACAGTAGTAGAATCATCATTGATGAGATATTGCAATATTGATCATTCACGTGAGGTATAATGGACACAAAAGGTTACATTGTTGCAAGTGTCCAAGCTTTTGGTTGTGTTTCGACAACAAGACTAGAGATGTTAGGTGTAGGATTGAATGTGAAAAATAAATCAAGCACAATGGTTGATGATGATGGACCCTCTTTTTGTATTTATATAGTTATATCAAGGGTTGAAAAGAGAGTCTTGAAGAAAGTTCAAGCTCTCATTAGGTGTTAGAATATTGTTGTCTGAAACAAGTTCAATGTCTGTTTGGGAAAATGAAAAAAATTTGGAGAAGAAATAGATTGGTTTGAAGGGAGAGATACTTGACCTCTTTATGATCTCATTGAATGTCAGTATGTATAGAAGTGGGGACAACATTCAACTCTTCATTAGAAGTTGTGGAAATTGATGTGTCATCAATCACAAGAGCTTCATCATCAAGCTCTATGGAGATGGTTCTATCATTAATTAAGTCTTGAACATAATGACAAAGAGGTGTACAATTATCAGTAGAATGGACCATCCATGTGATGGTATTCACAATATTCAGATGCATTGTATGACATAGGATTGGGTTCCCATTATAAAAATGGTCTCATAGGTGGATATTCAATCATGTTAGCCTTTACTAATTGTTGAAAGGCACTAGATAGACTTTCTCCGAGAGGTGTAAACTAATGTTCAACGGTGCATGAAGTAGTGTCATCAATACAGATATGATGGATTTATAATCAATGTTGTTCAAGGATTCACCATGTTCGTGAGATTTTCCCTTTATATGGTTATGGTAGGTATCTCAAATACTATATGTCTCCATTTTCAATGAGGTCTTGGATGTAATTGTGAAATTTTTTTTGCATTTGTTTGTTTGATGACCATCAATGCGATGAAAATCACAATATGTGTTAGGTCTATACCAACTTGGCTTAGGTTCACCTTCAGGAAGGGTTGTGTAATAGGATAAGTGACCATATTGGCACTTGTCATTTGTTTTAAGATGCTTGAAAGAGATTCCCCCAAAGACGTATATTGTCTTCGGTTGTAATCACAAGGAGGAGGAAAAGTTTTCTCTTTTGGAATGGTGACAAATGGTTTAGACTTAATCTATTTTAATTGGTTGTTCTATAAGTTGTGCACATTGTGATTATCCATGACACCATCATTAAAAATTATGGTTGTGGTTGATGTACCTAGGTTTATCATGAGAAGTGTTAGGGTTATTTTTGTTGTTGATCGATTATTCCCATTATATTTATAATGAGGCTTGATCAAGCCTTTATAAATGAGGGATTTTTATTTGAGTTCCCTTTTCGATAACTTCCTCAAAACTTGTTGAGGTGCATTTCTACATGTGAAAGGATAACTCATTTAAGGTTAGGGATGAAGATGCTAACCATTTGTTTTTCAAGGATTGAACATGGGAATTGATTGTGATTCCTCTCCATTGTTGTAAAAACTATGCAAATATCTCATTTTTTTCGTTGTTTAGCATTGCAAAAATCCATCATTGTGACTTCATAGTCAAGATTGAAAGAAAAATGTTTGAAAACTTCTCTAAGAGGTCCACAAAGGTAGAGATAGATCCCTTTGGAAGGTGTAAGAACCAATCCAAAGCTGTCCTCTAGACTCTTAGGAAAGAGGCACAAGAGAAAGATATCGTTATAAGCCACCTCTTGGCATGCCATGAAAATTCCTTGACATGCTCTCTAGGATTGGTTTTTCCTTATATTTTTCAAATTTGGGCATCTCAAAAGAGCATGGGAAGGGTATGTGTAAGATGTCCATGTCGAAAGGGTATGGACACAATTCATCAAAATTGAATTGTTTGTGTTTTTTTGCATGCCCAAAATGGTTTCTTTCATCATTTTCCACTCTTGAGAAAATGGTGAATTGGTTTGTGGGATAAATGGTGATTTATCATTCTTATGATTTTGTTCTCGTTATTGGTCTTAGAATGAGTTTTTAAGGTGTTCATCACTTTTCTTCGTGTGTTCAATACCTTTGGTATCATTATTAGTGACTATAGAGGATAGGAGAGCCAATTGTTTCATCATCATTGCATTGATTTGATCAAGCAAGGCTTGGTTGGGATTAGAGGATGAAGCATTAGATTTTCCTTTATTATCAGCATTTGTTTTACTTGGTCCTTCGTCATCATGTTTGTTTGACTTGAATGGTGGACCCTTAGGGATTTAGGTTGTCCTTTTAAGGCTTTCAATTCATCCTCATCAAATTTTGAGGGAAATATTTCTCCCATTACGAGGAGACAAAGAAGAAGGAATTGGTCTTGTTTTTTTATAAAGTGGCATCTATGGAAAGGTTTTTAAGTTGGTCTTCATCCTCTTCATCAAAGCTGATATGGAAAGGATTTCTTTCCTTCCATTGAAAAGGGACTATAATCATGATGTCATGTTCCCACCATTTTTGAAAGAGGGGAGGAACAAGAAGAGGTGATGATAGAAAACTCAACCCTTAGCAAAGTGAATGCTAAGATGGAAGAGAGAAGAAGATGAAAAGTTTGACCCTAGCAAAATGAGTGCTAAGAGGGAAGAGGTGAAAAGGGTTAGTTGATTTCCCATCTCTTAACAAAATGAGAGTTAAGAGAAAAGGGACTAAAAGAGGTTAGATGTGATCTACTCATTAAAAAAATGGATGTTTAAGGAGAATAGACTGACAAGGTGAGTGAAAACCTCTTAAGAAAATGAGTGATAATAGTGATGAGAAGATGCGAAAAGGTAACTCTTAACAAGATGAGTGTTAAGAGGACTTTGCAACACTTAACAAAATGAGTGATGTTGAGGTGGAAGGTGGATTGAAATGTTAGTTTAGATTGTTCTTTAAAAAAATGAGTGTTAAGAAAGATGAAGAGGTTTGAAAGGCTTCACGACCCTTTACAAAGTGAATGTAAAGAGGGAAGAAATGAAAGAAGGTTAGTTTGCTCAACTTGCGAAAAAATGAGTGCGACAAGAGGAGACTTAAAACACGATGAAATGCTCAACTCTTAACAAAAATGTGTTAATGGAAGAGACTTAGGAAATGAGATGAGTATGTTCTTATTTTTAACAAGATGTGTGTTAAAGGGGAGACTTAAGAATATGATAAAGGATGTCAACTCTTAACAAAAGCTTGTTAAAAGAGGAGACACAATAAAGAAATGGGAGCACTAAAAGAATGAAAAAGTGAATGTCGTCACAAGAAGTGAAGAAATGACAATGAGAAGGTTTGAATCTCACAAAAGTGGAGATAAGAGACAAGGGAATGTGATTGATTAATGATCTCAAATTAAAGCAAATTGAATGCTTTAAAAAAATAAGTGAAGAAATGATGAGGATGTCGAAATGCAATAAATTGATTGTGAAGTATGACGACGTAAGATGATGAAAGAGATATAGAGAAGATGTCGTCAATTCAACAAAGTGAATGTGAAATATGACGACATAAGATGATGGAATGCTCAAAGTTCAACAAGATAATGTTAAAATTAAGACTTACAAAAATGAAATATCAAGGTGATCAAGAGGGTGTTTGACCGTGATAAAGTGAGTATCACGATGTCAAGACTTAGATGAAAAGGATGAAAGTGCTCAAGTTGATATGGATGTCCAGTAACCCAATACTTAGACATGTTTACAAAGTGACAAGGTGGATGAGAGAGAAAATGTGAATGAAAAAAGTGAAACACAAGTGTGTAACACGTGAGAAAAAAAAAAATGATGTAGTGAAATTTGGCCTCTACCTTAGATTGGCTTGGAAAAGGCATGGCTTCCTAGGTGGTTCACTCAACTAGGTGTCAGTAGTATACCTGAGCGAGCGTGGTGTTATTACTAGTTGTCAGCTTTACTTTACCCCCTTTGAAACAATGAGCAAAGATATTTCTCAAATGAATCGCACTAGGGTCACCACTAAGGATATCCATGACTCTAATCTCACAAGGTGTTTTACTTGTCAATTAGAACAAAGGTACCCCCATTTTTCGTCAAATTCGCCTTCCTCAATGTGCTTGACTACTTTGGGGTTCCTATGGTACTCCTCAAGTGATTTTTATGGCTTATGCCAAAGCACTTCCCATAGTTATGGCGGTTGGGCAATAGCCTTGTCAACCACACCTACAAATACAATGTGTAGTGTTCATTTTATCTTGATTAAAAATATTCCTTACACACAATGTATTAGTAGTTTATGAAATGATGAGCGAGGCAACTCTTGCAATTAGTAGTTTTGAATGGTCTTTGTGATACGATCCTCGTAAACAAGTGTTAGTAGTTTTCCTAAGGTAGAATAAAGAGAAAAAATGATAAATCACACAATCAATCATGTTTTGATTCTCAAGATCGCTTGTAACAAGTGCGAGAGAAGAGCATACGTGTGTTGCAACAATCTTCACAAAAATGAAAAATGATAAGGGAAATACATGAAAAACATGTGACAAAGTGTTAGTGACGTTGCAAAAATCAAGAAAATAATGAAACACTAACGAAAAGGCTAAAAAAAGTGGACAAAAGTGTCCAATAACCCTAGTTTAGCAACTTTAAACGATTATTCCAATGACGCAAAGTGAGGAGAAAGTGAAAAGAGAAAGGGTTGAAAGTGAGTTTATGTTAAGAAAATGTCTAAACAATGAAGGAAATTAACCAAAATCATCTAGGAAACCTACACGATCAAGTTCACAATTAGCCTAATTTAACAAAAGAGGATGAAAAATGAAGAAAAAGGTCCTATGTAATTTAAAAGACATAATTTAAATTAATTAAAATAATTATTAAACTAATGAAGTCTTTAAAAAAGTTCTTAACTAGATGAATGAAAAAATCGAGCTTAAGTGATTGATTAAAGTAAAAATGAATTAAAGTGAATCTAACTAAAGGTTTAGTTAAGAATAATAATAATAATAAATTTTTAAAAAAACTAAGAATTATAATATAAATTTTAAAGAAAGCTATAAACCCTAACCGATTTTAAACTAAATTAGAAACTTAAGCTAAACCTAAAGCGTATTATTTTTCTCAGCAAGGTGAGTGGTGTTGTATTTGTTGCTTGGATGTGTGCAGTTGGCGATTACAACAATGGTTGGGCACATGGTCTACGTGGTCGGGGTAGTTAGGAGCTAGGGATTGGGTAGGAGAGGGAGAGGGGATGGGTAGAATAGGGCTTGACGGAGGTAAAGGTGGGAATGACGAGCTTAGCCGAGCTGGGGAGAAGAGGGGAGGGAATGGGTAGGTAGGTAAAACAAAAAAAAAAAAAAATTCATAAAATCTTAATGGTTTCTTTTTTTTTTTGCAGTTTGTATTGAGCAAGAAAATTTGCAAAAACCAACAATAAATTTCAACTTCCCCCTAAAGATGGAAAAAGTGCCAAATGTAGATGAAATTAAAATTTCAAGCTAAAGATAAACGAGAAACCCCGATGACAACAAGAATTAGCTTTTGGTGCTTAAAATTGATTTTTTTACTTAAATTATAAATCAAAAAGCACTTGCAAAAATAAATTATAAAAAAACAACAATATGTTATTGTAGTTTTGTGATTTCATAAAAAAACTTCTTCTTGGCATGAATTTCTCGTAATGCACCCTACAAACAATGCAAACAAAATGGCACAAAAACACATTAAAAAAATGTCAAACACACAAGTTAGAAGGTTAGTGAGATATGAAGCAAAAAAAAGAACATATGGGTGCGGTCTCATTGGGTGTGCCAAAATTAAGACAATGAAAAACTAAGCAAAAATGGAAGATACACAAAATGACTTGCAAACCTCCATGTAGCTTTCCAATGCAACCTCGAGTAAGGTTGTGTGAGAAATGAAGTTGTGTAACCTTGTGAAATGTAGATTGTGGGTGCTCTTGAATGACCTCCAAACGTGGATTGACCAATGCTATGACTACGATCATAGATAAGAAAGCTTCCAATATGCGATATTGAGAGTAATTTGATGAGTAATTGTGTTATGAATCCAAGAGGATTTGGGATAGGATAAGCTTGAATTTTATAGAGGTTGAGTTTGTTGGAAATTGGTTGAAAGTGGTTGAATGCACATGTTATTTTTAGTACTTGAGGAATTTGCAGCACTTTCGAGAAGGTAAATGCCATTTAGGGGTAGTAAATGAATTTAGTTGGCAAAAATTGCATCCATTGTATGTGCAATTGAATTACCCCACCTTTCTAGGATTTTAGAAGTGCAGTTGACTATACAAGTGAAGTGGAGTCCATGTGGAGTTGATTGCGATAAGGAATTGGAGTCCACGTGGTTGTTATGATGTGCACACTTAATTAAATAGTCATTTAATTAATAAATGATAATTAACTTAGTTTATATGGGTACTAAGGACTAATTTAATTAATCCAAAGGGTGCAATGTGTATGATTAATCAATTTAATTAATTAATCATAAAAGGGGTGAATAACATGATGTACTAGGACAATACTGGGAATAGGTGAGTGATTTTGGGGTGTCTACACCCCCCCAACTGATATATGTATGAGATGGGGTTCATTCATAAAATATCCCTCAATAGTCAAGAATGAACCATAAAACAAGAGTGTGTCATCGTGAAATGAGTGCGTAGAATAGATACTAAAAAGATGTATCGTTAAGCTCGGAGCGTGAAGTGTGAATGATATGAGGCTCATTTCAGAATTAGACCCTTAGTATTCGAGTATGAATTATGGAACTAGAGTGCGCCATAGGGTAATGATGATACAATACGTGTATCGAATGGTATGAAAGTGATTAGGAAGAGTAGATGTGTAGAGTATGACATGTAGGAATAAACACTAGAGACAACTAATAAGACTGGAGGGGGGAAGAAATCATAATGCCCCCAAGTGTATGATGGAAGAAGAATCAAGTAAACTCATCTAGGAGTCATCGGTGTCACGATCATAACCAATTGGATTTGGATTTGAGACTTGATAAGAAATGGTGTGGGGTTGATCATATAAAGAGCCGTCATGCGGGCGTAAATTGTACATGCCCATAGCATATTCCTCATCAGTGAAGGGAGGTTGCAGGAAATCATGTGCATGCCAATGAGTTAGATTTGGAGCATAGCCAAGAAATGAATCATTGAAAATAGAGAGGTGGCCAAAAGGCATGGGAAAAGTGATATCAGTATGATTGGGATCCGAATTCCACCAATGTAGAGAAGCTAAGATTGTCCAAGTGTAAGTGGAGAATAACGAGGAGCATGTGCAAGGAAGATGGATAAATGGAAGACGTAAAGGCCATAGGCAGCGATAATAATTACACAATGTGTGATAGAGGTGAGGAGAGTGAGGTGGGGGAATGAGATTGGCGAGTGTGAATCCCAAGCGTGCTAAGCCATCATGCGTGTAAATAGTTTCAGAACAAGTAGGTTCGAATGGAATATGAGGCCAATAAGAGTCATGTATGAAGAGAGTGCATGTGAAGGGATCATATTGAGGTGCGGAATGAATGTGGGGAGATGCAGTAGGTGGTAAGATGTCCAATGTATGGATGGTCCCCTAGAAAGGTATCATGGCATTAGTGGAAGGAGGATTTTTTAATTGGTATTCACCTAGGCCAAGAAAAAAAGGTATCCTAAAAATAGGTTTCATCTATTTCAAGAGGAGTAAAGTTAAGATTGCGCAATGTGTCATCGTTAAGCTATATGACATCAATCTCGTCATCATAATGATTAGTGCTAGCATTTTCTTGTTGAATATCATGGTCAAGAATGTTGGTAGGGGTGGAATCAGATGTAGGAGCAAGAGGATTCATGATAGGTGGGGAAGTAGTAGCCATAGAGGTGAGCATGGTGGGTGATAGGAGATCAATAGTATGTGTAGGGATGGATGTAATGCATGTGGAGGTAGAAGGGGGAGTAGGGGTACTAGATTGACCAATGTCGTATATACTAATATTTTTATATGGAATGGGTTGTGATGGAGGGATGGGCCTGGTAGTGATGGGGTCTATGCAGTAAAAACTTGAACGAGTCAAGGTTAGTAGTAATGGTATGCTCATAGCCATCATGTAGGAATTTAACACACCTATGAACTGTAGAGGGAACAACATGCATTGCATGAATCCATGGTCTACCAAGTAAGCAATTGAACTGAAATGAGGCATCAATAACAAAGAATAGAGTAGGAACAATTTTAGGCCCAACTTGTAGAGGTAAGGTGATAGTGCCCATGCATGTGCGAGTAGTGGAATCATAGCCGTGAATGAGAGTAGAAGATTTGTTAATTAAATTTTCAGAAATGTTCATTTTCTTGAGGAGAGAGAAAACACATAAATTGATAGTAGATCCATTATCAATGAGTACATGCTTGATGCAAATGGATCCAATAGTAGTGGTGATAAGAAAAGGTGCAAAAGGATCACTAGTAGTCGAAGGAGGGATATCCTCATCACTAAAAGATATGACATGTGGTAGATTTTTTAGGGATTGAATGAGATGGGTAAACTAAACTGGAGAATTATTACTCTCAATCTAGATGGAGTGAAGGGAGGCCTCTAATGTATTCTCGAAAGTCAAGTGCATTACATAAGAGATCATAAAGAGAAATTTTGGCTAGTTAATTCTTAAGTTGCTCAATGATGTTATAGCCCTTAGAGGTAGTAGTAGGAACCGTAGAAGTAATAGGAGATCAAACAAAGGCAGATGGAGCGGTAAGAGGATGAGTACGGCGAGTGGTGACTACATTAATGATTGGATCAAGCATATGAGTAACGAAGTAGGGAGGGCATTGAGTAAGGACCTACATAAAATCAACAACAAAAGTGGCCTCGCCGAAACCTTGGTTGGAGTATCGGAGGAATAATAAGATTTATCCATGAATTCGGAGGAAGGGGATAGATTTTGATACATTCTCGTAAGGTGGGGTTTGAGCAAGCGGTTCACCAAATGATTTAGTTTACTTTAGAAATTAATTAAATCTAGATTCAAAGTACCTATGGTAATATATGATATGTCAATGATAAAATACAGTAATGACACAAGCAATAAAGAATGTAAAATATGTAACCCTAAGCAAGAAGGAGAAGTGAAATGACTTAGATGATTTCTAAATCAACAAGAAGTGATTTGGGAAGATATGACTGATGAATAGACGCAAAAGGGTCGTCACTTGTCACCTTTGAAAAATATGGAATCTACAAAAGGATCCTGACAATGGTGCCCACGGAGGGCAAAAGGTGCCTAGGTGCTGGAGACCGAACTCGGGCACTAGTGACTATAAAACTGATTGGAATTTGGTTCTTCCTATGTCACCGGGTTTCACGGTTGTTCTTTGTTGATCATCCGATGTTCGCACCAAGATCGCCGATGATACATGTAACTCCGTAAAAGAGAATTTCACGTACACAAGCCCACAACCCGCATCAAACCTAAAAAGAAAAATGTAGAATGGGTATTTAGACCCCTGGCAGTCACCCCAAGAGTGAACTTACAACCAAGCATTACACTACATCTCAGACTCCATGTAATTCTTGTGTGTGTGGAAATTGTGCCTTAGGATGCCCTTGTGCAAGTTGCACAAATGATAGTGGGTTGTAGCTAAAAACTAGCAATGTAGTAGAATGTGTGGATGGAATAAAATGAACTTCCCCTCCTATGCAGATGTATGCAACCCTTGTCCCTTGTATGGATTCTAGATGGATGCCTTTAGAGTACTCTTGTTCCTTTGGAATGCAATCTTGGGTGATGATAGTATTGTTTAGTGCTTGGTCCCTCATTTTGAAAGCATAACTATGTATTTATATGATTCCCTTGTTTGAATTTCGTAATTAACAACTGAAAGGCCGACCCAAGGTAATAAAATGCAATTAAGAAGTGAAAGGGGCCCAAAAGGGGTAGGAAAAAGATAAAGAGGGACAAGATTTCCCAGAGGACAAGAGCACCTGGCACTACTATCTGAATTGGGCGCTAGTGTCCAAAGCCATAGAAAGATAAAACAATCAAATTTTGGCAAGAGTAATAGATGTATGAAGCCAATAAAAGTGTAAAAGACAAAGAAATAAGCTAAGGGGAGTTTTCAATTACTAGTTTTCTTACTTAGGAACCATGTAAATGCTAGCATGCTTTTAGGACCTAGAAATGTACCCAAGTGTGTGATTTTGTGTCTATAGTATTTAGGTTCTCAAATATATTTTATTTGTATGACCTTTAAAATTTTATTTATCAGTATCAATTCAATGCTTGAAATAATGAAATTGTAGCAATCCCAAAATTGCAATGTTATTAAAAGGTAACACTATTCAAGGGTGCATCAATTCAGACATGATGGGTTGTTGTGTTGTAGTTAAAAATTAATTATTAGACCCCCTTCAATTCTAGCCACATTATGTTCGCGTCGTACCACACGTGAGCAAGGTCATTACAAATATAATCACATCCAGAAATTATCAAGCCTTTTCCCAATGAATTTTTTCCATCTTCTAAGGAATTGCCCGATACCTTTTTGCTTCTTTCTTCATCAAATTCATCATAGTTATGTGATGTTGAAGATGGCTCGCACAACCTGTTGTCTCATGGAACGTAAGAAACTGGTGACATATTCATGTTGTCAAAATTCCTTGTAAATAGTATTAGTGTGAAGAAATCATGTCATATGATTTGAGGTCCCACATTGCAATGAAAATTCCATACAATTTCATATCCCATATTGAAAAAATATCCAAACAATTCAAGGGCCATAATTTTCATGTCAAGCGCTTTCAAGAATACTAACATTAGTAATGAATCTTTTTTTTTCATTTATGGTTGGAAAAAAAAATGAAGGTATATATGATATAGATCGTCGATTGCAACAACTTTTTCATATGTCATTCATGTAGTTCACACCCCTTCTCTCCTTTGTGCAATTTACAAAAGTGACATATAGTTCGTATATGATTTACCATAAGGTCAAGAGGATCGTATATGGAAGATGAAGGGCTTGATTCACTCGGGGTTCTCAATTGGCATGACCATCTCCCTTGAATTCAATGGTTATATCTCCTTTGAATCCACACGTGTGGTTCATGAATCTACACGTGTGGTTCATGAATCTTTCCATGTGTGTCAAGATTCCTTTATAATATAGTCCTAGGAACAAATTCCGAAGCCTTTCATTGTTAAATTTGTTTCTTTTTATTGTCTTATGCTAACAAAATTGTCACTTCTTTGTTCAACAATTTGACATATTCATGAGAATCCCATGTTCAATTCTCAAATGATGGAGACAACGATGCCAATGAAAAAAATGATTTAGACATTGGGAGCATTAAATAAAAGGGTTTACATCCAAAGCTAATATGAAACTATGTTGCCTCAAGGATTTGTGCCTCGCACCCCTTTCACCTTCAAATAGTTTGCACAAATGGAACATGGTATTAACGTGACTTTCTAAAAATAAATAACATGATCACCTATTTTCCCTCCAACATTTTGCCTTCACGTGTGACGCTCTCCCTTCATCTCTTCCTTTCTCTACATACTTCCTCCTGCAACTTTACTCTTTTCTCTTTCCTATTAGTGTATCCATTACACTCCTCATGTGTGATTGCTAGTTCTATTTTCTTTTAAATTATGTAAATCTTTGTAATGTCCCTTTCTAGGATGAAAATGGAAAACAAGGAAATCACACAAACACCAATTGATAATAAGTGGAAATTTATGCAAAAATAGGGCAACAACCCTGTTTTAGGTCCATAAAACCCTAAGCGACCTAGGTAGAATTCAAATTTTAGCCTTTCCCACACACAAATCTTCAAAAGTACATCAACAACATGAAACACTTGATGAATACATGAAAAATAAATGCTTTAGCAATAATTATAGACTGTTGGATTAATTAATGCTCAAAATAATTAATTTCATATCTTTATAAGTACTTAGAGATAAAATGCAAATGATAGCTCAAATTGACCACAAAAATATCAATTATCTAATAAAATTAGACTCATATTTTTCCAACCATGAAAACCCATTGAAAAGTGATCCTCAAATCTCCAAATCGGTAGATAAAGTTGGAAAGGAATGTATAAGCCCCAAAAAATCATGCCCTAGTTGTAATGTGTGCCCTAGATATGATAAAACCCTTGTCGCTCTAAAATTCTAAATTTTGAAGCTCCAACATGACTCTCGGATGAAGTCACCAATGCAACAAATGAGGGTTTCCATCCCCAAGCGTTGTGAATATTGAGAGTTTTTGTCCCCAATAGGATCCAATGAGGATTTTTATCCTCAAAGGGTGAAAAGGAGAGTTTAATGCTCCAATTTCCAAAAGAGAAGTATATAATTCACAAGATTATCATTACAATGAGCCCCAACATTTGCATTTATAACCTTTTCTTTCCTTTCCTTGTGGAGCACTCAATGTAAGTCTTTTTATTTCTTTTTTAAAATTGGTTTTCCTCCTAAAGAGAGACAACCTCTCCCTTTAGCCAGCTAAAAATAATGAAAAACGGATAAGGGTCTTTTTTTCTACTTTAGTATTTAAAAATGCCTTTTATTTTAATAATAGTATTATTAAGTTGTCCCAAAATGAAGAATTGATTGGGCCTAACTTAAAATCTTATTAGTTATTTTAAATTTAGAAAATGGGACATTATAGTCCTTCCTCCCCAAATTTACTTTCCCTCAAGCAAATGCAATCTCTCATACCCAAGTGCTAATGTACCAAAGTGAAAGAACATGATGTAATACTCCCACAATCTAGCTCACATGCATGTCAAGTGAGAGAACTTCTGCAAAAACAAACGTATGCAATGATTGCCCTTGTCCTCATTGAAGCCCCTTGGTAGCCCATGAAGTTTTATGGTTGTCTTGAAGAAAAACAAGTTGTCCCAATTTTGTTCTAAGAATAGCAGTAGTAATTTCTTCCCTTGTACATTCAACCGTGTAAAACACGTTCTAACCAACTCGCAAGCTCAAACAAAGGGAAAAAAATAAAAAATGCTCAACAACTTGACCAAAAAAAATATTTCCCAATGGTGCATCTTCACCTTCCATCTCACCCTTGTCAACTATGGTGGAAGAACACTTTCTAATCACATGCATGAATGCAACTGAAAGAGAGCTTCCAAAAATGATGTTAGCAATGTTATTGAGTATAAATGGGCTCATAGTTGTCATAAGGATGCTTCTTCTAACACTTGAGAGTAACCAAACATCACCCCTTATTTCTCTTATGCTTGGTTGGAGCATTTTTGTAAAATAACCAAATTATGAGTCATCATACCTTTTTATTTGTTGTGTTGCTCGCTTTTCAAGTGGATTGCCTCTCGAAAACTTGCCATTCACTTGCGTTCACCAATCTCCAATGGTGCTCTACTCTCCAAGATGAACTAGGAAGCATTGTGCAAGGTTTTCCCAATGTGTACCACACAAGAAAGTCACCTTGTTGTAGAGAACTCTTTTGTTGTCCAAAAATGATGATTTGTGGCTACCAATAAGGAATTTTAGGCTGCATACTTGTTGCTTCCCTTTGCCTCTTCAATGTCTCCAATCTTTTCTACTTCAACCCAAGTATGGAAGAGGCTTCATCTCCTTGCAAAGGGTGATCACATGTGACCATAAATTTGACATTCTTCATGATGTCATCTTCTGCTACAACTACAATCTTATTTTCTCCTTCATTTGTATGGGAAAAGAGAAAACTCAATTGTTCTTCCTTCATCACACCTGTACCTCAAGAGTTCTCCTCTTCTTCATTTCATGCCTTGTAGATATGATGGCCAGCTCCTTTTTGCTTGCAAACTTCATACAAGTGATGGTTGTCCAAAAACTCAGTCATGTTGCCCCAAACATAGTTGTAATCATGCATTTTTCCCTCAAAAATCAGAATGAAAGTAGCTGGAAAACCTCCTATGATAGTTGTAAGCATGTTGCTATTGTTAGAAATGGTTGGAAATTCTTCTACATTTTTAGCAAAAATGGAAGGGGCTGAAAATTACATGGACAATAAGTGAAAAACAAGTACAATTGTTGTCATACTGAATATCCCTCATGAAATCTTGCAAAAACAACATAGTGGGGGTTGGAAACACTTTGTTGATGACTAAAAATACCTCAAAAGTGTGGAAACTATCCCCTCTCATGGCTTTCCTCTTTTGTATGACAACAAATAAGATTATAGACAAGTTGGAAATATATCTTATGACAACATGTTTAGAAATCTGAAAATCAACATGTTTACAACTCACAATCATACCTTCCATGTTAGGATGGGTAACAATGCATTGAGCGTTAAGATAACATCCATCTTGCTCATCTTCATACACAACAATTACTAATTCAACATTTACTTGAGCATGCTTATCACTTGGGAACTCAAAACCCTTATGTCTTGATTATTTTGAAAATAAAATTGTAGATTTTACCTCATCATGTGTTGCCCATATGTCTTGTCTTCTTTCGTAAGGCCCCTAAACCCCCCCGCCCCCCACCCCCCCCGTCCCCCAACATCTTCTTTGTTGTAACAACTCTAGTTATCTTGATATCCTTGCCTTGGAGTGTAGAACTTGGCTTCAAGGAACACTCTAGGAGTAAATCCTTCACAACTATAACAAGTTCAAAACAATCATTCATAAAATTTCTTTATATCCATATGCATGGAGTAGCAATGTTGAATTCAACAAGGGCTTCTTCTATATTATAATTCAAAGGATCGATCGGAACCCAAAATTTTATGTTCACATAATCTTGAACTTGTAAAAAGATATATGTGCCCTATGTTATTCAATGAATTCTTCACATTATTGTCAATTATATTATCGGGCATCAAACATGACATGTGATCATTCTTTTCAACAAGCTGTCCATATTGGCACAAGTATGGCAATGACATAGGAGGACCTAAAATGTGGTCATTTCTATCATACCTTAGGCTTCCAAGAAGCTCACCCTTACTTTGTTGGTACTTGTCCGAACTCTCTCTAAGGTTATAAACTCCCTCAATTTGCCCCTTATTGATCGTTTGTTTGGGAAATTCTAGCAAATTGAAAGTAATTATGAAGAACTAGAAGTGCCCTTCCTTCATGGACATACCCTTCCATAATGTCATCCTCATATACTTCATTCAAATTTGATTCATCTTTTCCATTTTTCTCGCAACACGACATCTTTAGAAATCAATGAAACATCATTAAATATTAAAGGATTCCAACTCATGTTCCGTGGCTTCCTTCTCTTCCCTAGGCTCATTCTTTGAGATTTCATCAAACCCTTGGCCCTCCATATTGTTGTTTTGAAAATCAGTCAAGGGCTCATCCTTAGGAAAAATGATAGATACTTTTACCTCTTTCTTTGGAGATATTGTTGCATCAAAAACCCTTTTGGTTCTTCATTTAACAACACCTCTCCATGTCCTTCAACATGATCTTCTTTGGACTCCACCTCAAAGCCCTCTTGCAGATCTAGTTTTTTTCTTCTTGTGTAGCTCGTGACCTAGGCTTGAGCCTTGATCTTCCCTTGCTTACTCCCATGAACTCAAAAAATGACATGGCATCACAAATCTCATCTAGAAGAGTCATATACTCCTCATACTATGTAGCAATGTTGTCCACTTTGGATGGTTGAATATTATTGACTTCCTTTGAAGAGCTCCTTCCACCATTCGGATCTTAAAGGGTATGGATCATGCGAGCCATTTTATTGGCCAATTTTTCTTGCCCTAGGGCAAGCCTTTCAAATCTAGCATCACCAAAAAAAATATCTCTCATTTTATCTTCTTGCATGAAAACCCTCGAGGTGAGAAGACCAAAGCTCTGATTCCACTATAATGTCTCTTTCGGGCTGAAATCGGTCAAGGAAATAGCCCAAACCCCAATTGACAATAAATTGAATTTTATGCAAAAACTAGGGCAACGACCTATTTTAGGTCCACAAAACCCTAAATGACCTAGGTAGAATTCATATTTTAACCTTTCCCACACATATCTTCAAAAATACAACATGAAACACTTCATGAATTCATGCAAAATAAATGTTTCAACAATAAATTATGTTAAAATATAGCACTTTATATAGCATGTAAGACGAGTTTATGTAGTTATTCTCATTGGTAACTATTCAACCAATCTGTAACCACCTCTTCACATATAAATAAATATTTGCTTGTGTCATTTGAGCAGTGCAATTTGCTCTCTCTCTTTGCATATGCTAACATTGGCATCAGAGCGATCAGTTGTAGTTCGAGGAAGCCTTATCAACAAGTACAAACTGGAAGTTTGGGGAAGCCCTAGTAAGGCACAAATTAAAAAGGGGAAAATCGTGGGTCGTGTATATGCAAGAGTCGTGAAGCCATTTGTGGTAGATCCAGTCACTAGGAGAAATCGTGGGCAAAGCAAAGAAAAACGAGGACAATACAGTCGGTTTTTTGCACAAAACGTGACTCGGTTCGAAGCAGTTTGAAGGCAACCAAGAGAGACTATTGTTTTTAGGGCAAAAGACACATGAACCTATTGTGTGAAAGGAAAACGTGGTTCGTGGCTACCTTGGCTGGCACTAAA
Organism: Taxus wallichiana var. yunnanensis; assembly: GCA_018340775.1. Lineage (NCBI taxonomy): Eukaryota > Viridiplantae > Streptophyta > Pinopsida > Cupressales > Taxaceae > Taxus > Taxus wallichiana. Next base: position 513,761,758 of record CM031244.1, read on the forward strand.
AACGTGGTACGTGGGTTCCTGGCTGTAGCAATACCAAGTCGAAAAGCCAAAAATCGTGGTTCGTGGGCAAACAAAGGCAAAGTCCAGTCGTGAAGGCATGTGTTGTGTCGACAGCGGTAAAGTCGTGGGTCGAAGAACAGATGAACAAGAAAAACGTGGTCACAAAATTTGCAGAAACCCAGTCTTCTAAAGGAATTTGTGGTTGGTGGCATCTTGTTCATGGCTGGTGACATCAACAGCATCATCCTGGAAGTGGAGGGCATTTGAATGCTAAGTCGTTGGAGCAGAAATCGTGTGAAGAAAGGAGTTAATATTCTCGAAGGATTCGAGGGCATCATTTGGTTTCTATTCTTCCTTCTGAAAAGTCGATGAATTAATATTCATTTTTCCAACAAAGGTACCTTGCTTTTGAATAATCAAATTTGGAGGAATAAGTAATAATATTTTAATACAAGCAACTATAGTTGGGTGATTTGCATAATTTAATATTACTTGTTGGAATAAGTAATACTTGGTGGGATAATATATTATTTTATTGGTGTGGCCAAACTATTATTTTATTATTTCCGTTCTTTTGGAATAATAAAATGGCAAATATATCACACTTGACTTTGTCGGAGACACAAAAATTAACGGGCACTAATTTTAATGTTTGGAGTCATAAGATTTTAAAGGTTGAATTTCATGATTGTGATAAAATAATCAAGGGTGATGAAATTCACCAAAGGATGAAACTTCGAGGATTATGACAAACGTCATAAGGAAGCATTATTGTTTCTCAAGTTGTTGGTATTGGATGATATGATACCAAAAGTGTGGAATGCCATTGTGGCAAGCACATTGTGGGCCATCCCACTCAAGGGTAAATATTAGACATCGAAAAGAGTCGGGTTTTATACCTAAAGAATATACTCTTTTCCATATAATTACAAGGTGGATCGCTATCCGAGCACCTACTTTCAAATGAAAGATCTTTGAGACCATTTATCTTCCATCAACAAAAAGGTGGACGACGATGAGATGGTGGCACTAGTTTTGAACAGCTTTACCTTCTTCATATGGGTCATTTGTGGAGGCACTCCATTTAATGGTTAAAAGTCAAACAATCACGTTTGACAAGGTGAGTTCCTACCATTGCAAAAGGAGCGAGACAACTTTTACTTCAAAGAATCTAATTGTTACCATTCAGAGAGTACTCTTGTCACTCACCAAAGGGAAAGTGGAAACTTCAATTTGGTGAGTCTTCCACTCGATATCAAGTCACATGTTATTACTTGTACACAAGGTTTGGCACCTAAAGAAGGATTGTCGAAAGCGAAAGTATGATCTTTCACAAGAAAAACAAAAAGCCATGTAATGAGAAACATTTTGCAACAATTGCGGAAGAATGGGATTCGGATGACGGGCATGCTCTTTATTGTCTTACGACATCATGCTTGAATGACAATGGTACCAGTTGTTGGATCATTGACTCTGGTGCGTCTACACACTTTTCATGTCGTAGGGACTGGTATGTTTCATTTACTGCAAATATATGTTTTGAATCAATAGTACTAGCTAATGGAGAATCACTTGCAGTAGAAGGGATAGGAGATATATGTATTGTATTGAATAATGCTCATAAATTGTTAGTACGGAATGTTAGATATGTACCTTCTTTACAAAAGAATCTTCTATCTATTCATCAATTAACTGAAAATCCCAATATTTCGTGGATTTCAATGGAAAGAAGTGTGTTGTCTCTACTGTGAAATAGAGACGGATAATTGCCCTTGGTATTGGGGAAGGTGGTCGATCGACTTGTTGATTTGGCTATGATCAACATGAATGCACGTGTGGAGGACAACTCCACCATTCAAGATGTGCGGAGGTTACATGCCTTGGGAGGAAGTCATTCCTCACAAATCATGACTTGGATATAGTCAACCTACATGCACATATTGTGGAGGGAGCGTCCACTATTCCAAATGCACTGACGGTGCATGGTGAGATGGCATGCCCAACCACTCACTCAGAGGTACTTGCTCGAAGGACAAGAGTAGAGCATGAACAGTTTGCTCATTGTGTTGATCTTTCCCATAGAAGGGGATAAATGAGCAAATCGATGAGGAGTTGATTCTCACTCCTACCACTTTGTTGAGATGGAGACCACTGTTGAGACGGAGATGGTTATTCTCCTACTCTTGCAGAGTTGGTTCTAACTCCTATTGCACATATAGTCACATTTCTCTTCTTGAAAAAGTTGGATGACGGAGTGGTGCAAGGACGTGATCGAGGTGACTTCGATCGCAGGATAATTGAGTCTTTATACACAGACTCTAGTAGGCTACACAAGCCTAGAATAGACTTTTCAATCCACATCTTTGAGGTTCCGATTTCAAAGACTCTGGAGATGGGGTTGACACTATCAACCATTGGTGATTCATCATTGGTCAATGAATCACGTAATAGAGAATCAATGGACCACTTGTCATATCCTTTGTTCATGGGACCAAATTTTTGTTTTGCGGTTCTTCTTCATTTGACAACCACAACACAATCATGGACTGATGATTTTGAAGTACAACCTATGGCACAGTCTGTAGATGTAATGACTAAACATATGGGCTTTAAGAAATTTGTAAAATTTTGAGACAAACTATCTTGTTTCCGATTTAGTCATTAAGAGGGGGTGTTAAAATATAGCACTTTATATAACATGTAAGACAGTTATGTAGTTGTTTGGTTGGTAACTGTTCAACCAATCTGTAACCACCTCTTCACATATAAATAAACATCTACCTGTGTCACTTGAGCAAAGTGCGGTTTGCTTTGCTCTCTCTCTCTCTCATTCTTTCTTTTTTTTGCATATGCTAACAAATTAGACTCTTATAATTAATTATTGCCCAAAAACAACTAAAACTTCAAAATTCCATATCTTTACAAATACTTGGAGATAAAATGCAAATAATAGCTCAAATTGACCGCAAAAAGATCAAGTATGCAATTAAATTAGAATCAAATTTTTCTAGCCACGAAAACCCACTAAAAATTGATCCCAAAATCTCCAAACATGTAGATCCAAATGAAAGGAATGTGTCAACCCCAAAAAAACATGCCCTAGCCGGAATATGTGTTTGCTAATAGAAACTCTTGTCGCTTACGAAATTCTAAATTTTGAAACTCCAATGTGACTCCTAGATGAAGTCACCAATGCAACGTCCCCAAGTGTTGTGACTATTGAGGGTTTTCGTCTCCAATCGAATCCAACGAGGGTTTTGTCCTCAAAGAATGAAAATGAGAGCTCAATTCTCCAATTTCCAAAAGAGGAGTATATAATTCACAAGATGATCATTACAATGAGCCCCAACATATGTTTTTATAGTCTTTTCTTTCTTTGCTTTGTGGAGCACTCTATGTAGGTCTCTTTATTTATTTTTTAACATTTGTTTTTTCCTCTTAAAGGGGGACAATCTCTCCCTTTTAGCCAACTAAAAATAATGAAAATAGGCTAAGGGTCTTTCTTTCTACTTTAGTGTTTAAAAATATATTTTATTTTAATAATAGGCTAAGTGTCTTTTTTTGAACTTTTGTATTTTAATAATAGTATATTAAGTAGTCCTAAAATGAAAAATTGGCCAAGCCCATCTTAAAATAATATTAATTATTTTTAATTTAGAAAATGGGACATTACAACCTTAAGTGGGGTATTAAAATATAAGGTTTATAATTTAGTAGTTACTTAATCTTAGTTATATATTAGCTAATAAACAATTGTAACCACGTCAGTTATTTTGTAACCATCTCTCTCATAATAAAACAATGGACAAATGATAATGTGTGTTTTGGTTTCTCTTCATTTCTTTCTGCAAATTTTCCAACATAAGCAATGCTCAAAAAAAAAAAAACTCAACCCATTTCATCTCTCTCAAATAATCAAGTAGAGAAAACAAAAAATCTATAACATCTTCACCATTGAATCTCAAATCTGCTGGTTGCATCACTATGGGAGATATTTTTATGGTAACACATAAACCAGTGACCACCTGGTGGAATTTGTAGCCCTTAAAAATGCAAGGTCTTATTGGATGGCCAGTGCCCTTCTTATATGCCCAGAACACTCAGAAATTTTCACCTAGTCTTTACTGTAATGTCAACATAGAGCTCTATGATAATCCGATCGAGATGCTTGCCGCCAAGCTACATGTTGTAAAGCACCCAAAGATTTGCCATCTTAAACTTTTTTAAACCGTGTAGTAATATTGGATAAAAAAGCTGAAGTCAAAATGAACCAGAATATTGATCCAAAATACAGACAAATTTCTTATATTTTCATAAATAAAGCAGAACCTTAACATTTGATAAACAAAAATTCCATACAAATTCAAACAAAAACACTAAACCAAATAACTCTCTCTCCACCAAAAATAAAATCACAAGATTTGCTCGTCTAAAATTTCTTTCCACACAAGAACTAAAACTGTTGGAGGGTTTCAACTACTTAAGGGTTTTAGAAGGCGAAACAAATCAACTCAGCAAAATTTAATTATTAAATAACCCATTTGAGAATTAAACACTTCGATGACTTGCAAATTCGGCACATACAGCAAACAAGGCTTTGCTCCCAGCATGAAGAGTTTGGCATTGTCCATCCACAGAACTTAACATTCCTGCTGCATGGTCATGTGGTGAAAAACCGTGTAAAACAGAAAACAAAACACCAATGCAAACTTCATTTTTGCAACTGTCATCAAAGTAGTGAAATCCCAAACAACGTTTTGGAAGAAAAAGCTTTTGTCAATTCCCGAAATTTCTCATACCGTGTTGAAGGCTGCAATAAGGTCTTTCCACAATGCACAAGTTTTGGAAGGGTGGCTTTTGTACCATTTACAGCACACAGCAATTGATCTTGTCTTCACAATGGATGATGAAAGTGTTTCCTTCTTCCCAGCCTCTGTGGATGTGGCACTCTTTTCCTAGAGGACCCATTTTTTCAATGCAATCTATCGCTTCTCTTCGGATCATAATATTTACAAATAGTGTTTTAAAAAATATGAATGGACCAGATGCATTATAGTGTCATTCTACACACGAAATGAAATGCCATCCATTGATCACTACTTTAGCTACAATAATGAAGAGAGCTTCCCGTCTGCAACCTGTGCAAAAATAAATGATTCAGGGCAGGGCATGGCCATCCATGATCCGAGTACGCAGCAGTAAAGAGACAAGTAACACAATGTGAACAGTGCCAAATCTTCCGTACATCAACACATGCCTGCAGCTACTTATCCGCCGTCCATCTTCTTGCTGCAACATTACGTCACAAACCCTCCTTCGGTTGAGGACACATCTATCGGCGTAATTTGCTCCTACTTATGACACATCTAGGTTCCAAAGATTTCAGTGTCAACCCTGCATACTTGTAGGTTCCAAATCATTGTAATTGTTGATTCGTGTCTAAGCTGTCAAGCATGCCTGAATTTCTATGCTGATATCCTTGGGTATTCAACGAAGTCTAAACCAATGCTTGTACCAAATGCTACAAGGGATAATGGAATCCTATTTATTATTGTACAACTGTAATTTGATTCTTTTTTCTTGCCATCTATATATTGCTATTTTAAATTCTAAATTAGTGCTTGCACCAAACGCTCTGAGAGATAACCAGAATTTTATTTAATATTGTACAATTGTACTTGGTTTCTTTTTTCCTTGGCATCTTCCATATATTGATGATTTTAATTTTGAATTTTGTAGTAGAGGAAAAAATACATCTTGTGCTGCTTATTTTCTATCATAAAAACAACAATAAAACCTGAGAATCTTTCATGATGAGGCCTTTAACAGACCAACTTCATGTCTGCAATTTTGTAAAAACAGTTTTCTATTTTACCAACAAAGAATTAAAAACAGCAATGAAAGGCAAAAGGTGGCCTGTGAGAGAAAACAATTAGCATCCGAGCTACAGCGTTCAAGTTGTAAGGTTTCATATCAAATTGTAATCAAATATTGTCCATGTCCACATATTAAAATGTTTAAACACGGTCCATTTGATGAGAGTTGGCTTCCCGGGAGTGGAGACAATAGTGGGTGTTAGCCAACAAAATATGTATGCTGGTCATGTTCAGGAATGTCACTTGTCAGATACACGGATCACATTCTAGCACTCTAAAAATACTTGTTCCGATGCATTTACTCGACAGACAAGCATTCCATCAATGGTTGTGTGCATATATTTACATGAGCTTCTTATCTTTTCCAAAACAAATTGTTGACTTAAAAATGATTAATAAAAATAGATACTTGATCAAAGCACTAAACCAAGTTGAAGTAAACCAATACAAAATATGAATACAAATGCTGTTTTGGATCTATTTCTCCAACTTGCCATGGATTTCAAGTTAATAACATCTTTTCGACCATCAAAACTTTTTCCAGACTCTAGCCTGTATGACAATAATTCAAATACATGGATAATAGACCTTCTGAGGGATGACATATTTCGTTAACATCTATTTATTGCATATCTAAGGTAGGAATTGATCATGACCAGAAAAGGTCATCCAAGTAGATATGAGAACAACATAATGAATATTGAATAGAATCTCGGATATCTATCAGCTGTGATGATGCTTTGTCTTGGCTTTCTCTATCTTCAGAGCAATGATGATCTGCATGACAACCCTCAATAAGGACCAGTTAGCAGCCATACACTATGAATAGAAGCAATGAATTTTTCTGGAAAATGTCATTAGAAGAACATATTTTAAAATCAAAGGATATAGACAAGACCTGACCTGGTATATGGATTATTTCCCATGCTGAATTTTATTTGGTTACTCTGCAAGTTTTTTCCTTATTAAACCTTTAAAGAAGTCAAAGCTGCATCATTAGATATTGTTAGCATCAGAAAAGGACTTTGGTCTTAATCTAAATCAAAATATAACATCAATTACCTAAAAACTACCTTTTAATTAGAATCAACACTAAATATCCCCAATTAGGGGTTCAGTGGAAAAAAGTTCACAAAGATGGGTTCAGCTACCAAAGATTAGATTAAATTTTATTTTGGAGGAGGCTTGAAGGGCAGCCTAGGGTTGGCTGAGGCAGGTGATGCCAGACAATCAGCTATTGGAGGAATTTTACCTCAAAATTCCTAAAGCTTCTAACAATGTTGCTTAATCATCTGGGCTGGCAACTTGGTTCATTCCCTTTCTTTTGACCTAGCTTCCTAACTCAGACATAATAGATGAGAAGATAATCCAATCTTTCATCTACTTGATTCCAATTGCACTCAAATACAGATTTTCTGCTGCATTTGGTGCTGTTAATGTCCATTATTAAAACCCCAATCTGATATGAAACCCCTCTGTCGTCCCCTTCCCCTCACAAAGCTGTACCTGGTAGGTGAAACCGTGAAATACTAGGAATGAAATCTATAATACAATCCGTATTGATGAATTTATGCCCAGATGAAATCGTACTACTCGCTTGAATAGCCTTCGTAGTCATTTCCCTGCAAAAAAATGGTGAGATGCTAAACCATTAAGTAAAGGCAAGTGTGTGTTCTTATCTAGTTGTTCCATGAGGACGAGATAGACAGGTCACAGAACATATAACATGATTTTTGCGGGAGTGCCTTTGGTTTTAGAGAAAACATGAATATTCTTTGAAGCAACCACACTTATTTTATCATCAAGAGGGTAAAAGATAAAAGTGCAAAAAAGTAGTATCGAGCTCTTTGAAAGTGTATGTGCCTACTGCCTAGTATAGATTAAAGTGATAAGTGTGAATAGTTGATTATAGCATCTACAAGTGGTAGAAAATATTATATGCAATTGGGACTTAGGACTTTGGATGTAAGATGAAATGTTAAAATTGAAAACATGGAAGGGGGCATCATAAAGCAACACATGATAGACGTTGCACTGATTTTTATGGAATACTAATATCTACAGTAAAGCCATGGTGATATTTTAGCAAGGAAATAATCTCAAGCAGGAAAAACTAGCTCCCAAGGGCATATGATAAGTAAGACATACTTTACAGTAGTACCTATGTGACCATGGCTAAACAATAGTGGAATTTTGAATTGGATAGTTGGGCTTGAGAGGACTCAGAGGTTACAAGTTTGAGTCATGTAGCAGTGTTTTGCCATTATGCATGTGCAATTCCATTCTGCCTATCCAATAGTTCCTTGCCAATCCTTGATTGGATATTATTTGGGAGGGCTCCCATACACTCATACACTATAAGATCTCCATTGTCTTTTTTAACAACAGATTTAGCCAAAATATCTACTACAGCATTGAAGTTTCTCATTCTATGCTTAAGTAGGCATTGAATTAACTTGCCCACCAACACCAGAATATGACTGACTATATTCTCCAGTATCCAATTAATTTTTAAGTTTTGTGTGATGGCAGTGTCTCTAGTTTGTATTGACGTTAAGCTCTTACTGCCCAGATCGATTACTAGTTTCAATCTCCTTCAACCAAAAGATATGCCAAGCCAATATTGAGAGCAAGCTGCAGTCCTGCTTTCATAATCAAAGTCCACCACATTGTCTGTTTGCTGGACAATATATTGTTGATAGGAGACAATTGTTGACCTGTACGAGTTCAAAGGATTTCACCTATTCCGGAAGCTCCATGATTTCGTTTAGCTGCTCCATTGAAGTTCAACTTGCTCCATCTTTTATGTGGGATCCATATTGCTTTGTTACCTGTCCTGAAGCAAGGGAACTTAACAGAAGTGTGGGGCTCTCCACAGCTGAGCTTTATGGGTACAATATAGTTGTGAGACAAATTTTACCTAATTAGTTTTGGCACAGATCAGTGCCATGCTTTGAATCTGATTTGTGATGGTTCTCATTATTTTGTCTGTCTCTCCAGGAATCTTCGAATAATCTGCCATTGTGCTCTTTCCAAATATCCATATAATAAAGCTCTTTGCCACTCAGTGCACTATTTATATCCATAATTGAATTGTCCCATCATTTTCTTCCAAATCTGTTTAGCATAATGGCATTGCAAGAACAACTGGTCTACTGTTTCGGCATCCCTTATACAGGTAGGGTAAATGTTTGGGCCTTCACATGCTTTCTTCTGTAGCATATTAGTTGTTATCCTTTCTTTGGCTTCCTTTAAGAGTCTCGGGTGATTTTCCCACATTTAAATAAACAATGAGAGTCCCTTTCTTAGCCCTTGTGAGGGCCTGAACCACTGTCCACGATAACACTCATAGATAACAAGTGGGAGTTATCATGCAACTATTGATCCATAGTATGACTCAGCTGACAAATCTAAAGGCCTCCAAAGTGAGACCTGTCAATTCCCATGCCCAGCTGCATCAGTAAATGCTTTGTACATATCCAATATCATCACAATACCTAGTCTATGTTAAAATTTAGCTGGGTGTATCAGATCATGCTGTCATTATATTATCTATTATTTGTCTCCCTGGGAAAAAGGAAGATTAATTGTCAAAAATGAGCTTGCAGGGAAAGAATTTCAGTCTTCTGGCAATGAGTTTAGAGCTTTGTAGACCATATTGCAAAGTGCAATTGGTCAATACCGATCCAAGGAATCGGCTTTTGTAACTTTTGGAATCAGAACCAGTTTAGTGACATTTATCTTGCTCGGCATTTGTTTGTTTCTTCTCTATTTCTGAACCTCCTCTAACAAGTCTCGTTTTATTATTTCCTAAAATTCCTGATAGAATAGAGCTGAGAATCCATAAGGTCCTGGGGATTTATCTTTGTTGAATGAGAAGACTTTCGTTAAGTTATCCCTCCTTGATTGGCTTCATAATTTCCTCATTGCCAGCTCCATCCACAGCTTTGGGAAGATTTTCAATAAGCCTTTGTTGGGTTCTTATATTTCTTAGGTTAGGTTGCCCTTCAGCTAATAAATGCCAGAAATAATCGGGTGCATGACCTGTAATTTTCAGGGCTGTTTGCAAAAATATGTTATTGCCAACTCTTATTTTTTGGGGAGTATTAATATTCTGTATACTTATGACCTATGATGCATGGAAATGCCAAAAAGGGTAACATTTCTCCCTGAAACGTTTCCGAAACATGGCATACAAATTTCAATGATGAGTCATACGTAACCATGTTGAATGATGAGTCATGACTCTTTAGAAGTTCAAATTTCAATGAATACAAAATATTTTGAGTGCTTTATCAATTATCTCTTATGGTCTACAATTATAAAATGAGTATTATGCACATATCTTTTTTTTTTATAATATATTGTAGAGACGTTTCCGGTAACGTTTCGTATCCAAGGTTTTTTGAAAATTGCTGTTTCCATGTTTCATATCTGTTTCGCTTTCCGCTTCCTGGCAACCTAGCTTATGACCAATTTTTGAATAAAGGCAAGAAAGATATTTACTTTTGTTCCTATGCAGCCATGTCTTCACTAAATCCTTGTCTCATTTGTACTTTTGTATTTGTGCTAGTCTTTCCGTTGCCCATTTTGACTGAGCAAAAATGTTCCCAAATACATATATTTAGTGTGTGTTTGTAAAAACATTACAAAATCCCAGCAAAGGAAACCAATGCTGGAGAGAAATACCATGAACTATGCATATTGAAAGAACTGCTAGAAGATCCAACAGATCAGAAGAGCAATGTAACAGCAAATAGAGACATATGGCCACAGTTACAAAGAAGATATAGACTACAGTAGACTATGAAAAGTTTGCACCAGTAATATAAGATGAAAGCTATTTTGTTCAAAAGTGGACCAAAAGTGCAGCAGCATGAAAGGGACAGGTCAAATCAAGATTTCTTTAACATTGATATTTATTATTCGTCCTTGCGACTTTAGTTATGAGGAGCACAAACAGTTCCTTCCTATATAGGGTGAGTGATTCCCTAAGTGTTGGGAGCAGGTTGAGTGTCCAAAGGAATTTAGATAGGGACTTGCCAGTCTACAGTGTGGGCCTGTGTAGTGCCCGTGCTTCCTCTTGTCTGCAGCTTCCTCTTATGGATTTTGTTTGGATCAGTGACATCCCTACCCACACTACTACCACTTTTTCAAGGGACTGAATTCTTATTTTCAATCCATCCACATTATGCATTAGGAGATTAACGCACTGAGTTTTCTGGATTGAGGAGGAAGTAAGTTTCTCAATACACACAGATTGCTGGATGGTGCACGCAGAGAGTTGAGCAGGATTACATTTCCAATTTTCCCAAGGTTCTGTCACATTTCTCAATACACACCGATTGCAGGATGGTACACGCGGAGAGTTGAGCAGGACTACATTTCTGATTTCCCCAAGGTTCTGTCATCCTTAATTTGATCTAGCAAAAGGATGAAAAAATGACCATGAAATATTCTTTGGGCATCATTAGGATATCCCTATCTTGCTTGGATTAAAAAAGGCCTTGCAACATTTGTTGGACATCATTAGGATGTCCACAGACCTGACTCACTTCCATTTTGCGTGGATCCATAGCCTAAATCATAAATGGTTTTGGCCCTAGGTAGGCACCCCTAAATCTACAAATTAAAGCTTTTTCCTTGTGTAACCGGGGTCTTGATTCCATTTCATCCATGGAAAATGATACTTTAGGTGGGTTTTCCATTCTTAAATCAGTCATTTTCCTTCTGTGAGGGAAAGGTTGCCCTCCTTATTGTTCTTTGTGAATGATATTGGATGAAATAGTTGGGTTCTTCCTTGCTTAGGCAGGTTTGGTCTGTTGGATACACCAGATCAAAAGTTCTAGTTTGGATTTTGTGGGCAATGGGTTTGAGACTAGGCCAATGCCTCCTCAAAGAGATTTGTCCCAAGATCGAATCAGCATGTGGCTGATTTTGGGAGCAGTTGTTGGGGATGAATGGCAGGGGTTGGTTCGATGGGTAGTTGGGCATGGAAGGGCTTCAATTGGGCATTTCTGTTATGATGAATACTACAAAGAATTGACTTAAGACTATGTAGATCTGTTAGGGTTCATTATCAAAGGTAACAAGAATACCTGAATAATGGTAGATATTATTAGTGTGTGATCACCCCTACTAGTTAACAGTCATTAATTTTTTCGATTGTGCACCCCAATGTGCAGTTGAATTCGAAAGCTAAAATTACCAAAACAAACTAACATAGTCAGCTATGTTAAAAATCCATTTTATCAATTTTACATCTGGTTGCTAGCTATGTCTTAATCTAATTATAAAATCAAATGTGAATCGTGCAATACAATGCAAATTTGGGAGCAAGTGAAGTCAAGCCATTGAGCAGGCCTTGACAAGATTGCATCATGAATATGAAATCCTATCCAAAAGTAGCAAGTAAATCACTTAGAAGCTGCTTTTAAAGGTAGTGAATATAATTAAAGATAGTAAACCTGTTTCCATCCGGATGAAGCTCGTATTTATTGTCCTCATCATCTGTTGCTAGTAAATATCCAGACGAAGTTAATCCCTGCATCAATTTCAAGTCCTCAAATAACATATTAAATAATTGCACCTTTATGTTATAGGTTCAAACTTAAAAGGCAATTCAAGATTAACCTCCACCATACCTCAACTGTAACAAAGACATTTGATGGATCAAGGTTCTGGTCATGTCTTTCCTCTAGCAACACCCTTTGTCCACTGAAAATAAACTCTCAGTTTTCATCAAAGGAAAAATAATAGTTCTATAGAAAAAAAAGAAACTCATGGAGTTCCTCATTCCACATGTTTCTAATGAATCTCAGAACAATTAAAAACCAATGTTGTTCAAGATTTCCATATTAAAAACTATTAAGGCTTTATTAACAACACTGAAGAAGTTATGAAAACCGCTGAAACTCTTCTCAATCAAGTAAACAGATAAATTTGTAAAAATGTGATTCAAAATAACTTGGAAAGACCATATGCAAGTGCAAGTGTGGCATATTGTATCTATTCAACATAAGTCTTCCACAACGACTAAAACCTTGATGGTGTTGAAAAATGATTTTAGCTCCCAAAAACAGGGGTTTGGGACTTAGGACAAACTTTTTTAGATGAATATATGAACTGATATTGCAAAATGTGATCATTGGTGGCTAAAGCAATGCAAATACATGATACAAAGTTGTTGGCTTTGCAGTCCAAATAAGGCATGCAATTAATTACTAGCAAGGTCATCTTGGACAAAATTAAAGGAAGAAAACAAGCGAAAAACATCATAGACTTAGAAGATGGAAATTGAGAAAGAACTAATTACAAGTATATGTGGGGTATTTATAATATATTTGAGTTATAAAAAGACAACTAATTCGGAAACTAGAAAAAATAGATATATTGATGATGAACCCTTTATAAGAACATAAGCCCCACATAATGAATAGGCAATACACCTTAATGTATCGACCATTTCTAGCAACCCTCCCCCCTTGTTGCCGACTACCTCCATCCCCGATAAGCAATACATTTGAATTAAATGAGATACTTTGGATGCAAATGGAACTAAAACAATTGATAATCCAATTCCGGTTAGGAAGACCTTAGTCATGCCTTATGATATGGTTGTATTTGAAGAAGCAAAGATCATGAAGCTGTCTAAACTTTAAAGATGGTCAGAATACATAGGTAAATAGCTAGTTGAAGGAAACACATCCACCGTCTGCTGATCAACTAACTGGAATTGCATTGCACTAGGTTCATCTGAATCTAACAATGTAGAATATCCTCAGGCACTTGAAGCAAAGTTACCAGAAATGGCCCCCGGAAGGTCCATTTCCAGGATGTCCTCAAAGTATGGCTACCTATAAACATTTGAAACGACATTTTGCCAGGTACAACGTTCCTGAGCATCTAGAACATTTTGGGATGCCCAAAATGTTTCCTCTACACCAAAAACATTTGAGCAATGTTTCAACACACCCAAACTTAATACATGGGAAACATTTCAGGCATTACAAATGCCCATACAAAATAACTTTAAAAAAATCAAACAAAAACAAATTAACATCATAAACAAAACCCGAAAACAGGCCAAAAGTAACTCGTGACCCTAAAACCTTGGTGAACCAAACTTTATTTTTATTTCTAAAAATTTATTTCTTCCTCCAGTATTAGATTCAAAGTTTTACTGCAGTAATTGATTACTTTCAGCAATGAATGGACGTTTTGCAGCAATGAGTAGCTGGCATTGAAAATTTAGAGCAGTATTTGGCTATTTAGAAGCAGTTTGTTGACATTTTTGTGGGACATTCAATTTTGTTAATTTCTTAAGACTGTTTCAACAGTGCTAGTGCTCCCAAAACAAAAAAATGCAGTTTAAGACTTTATTTTATGATAAATATGTCTCAATCTCAACCTTCAAAGGCTTCCAACAAGATTAAGAGTGTCCCTGCAAAAAGTGATGATTTTACTTCAATGTGGAATAATTTTGTTGTCCCGACTCTTGAGTGAGAAGCAAAGAGGAGGTTCGTATCATTTCAGGTGCAAGAACCACATAGACTGAAGCTCACATTCAAGAGTTGAGAAATGCAAGGCATTGGAACAAATGGTGGTGGATTATTTTAATAGGGTTCAAACTAGAGCAGATTATGAGAAGGCTCTTAGACAAGCACATAATACTGTTCCAGAAAGACAAGGAAAGAAATAAGAACTCCTGAGAGGCAAGAAAACAGGGGTCTGTCAATGCCACCAGGTGATTGGGCTAAACACTTCAAATGGAAAATCATTAAGAAAATTGATAGCACTGTTGTAAGGTTGCTTTATGCTTGTGGTGTGCCTTTTAATGCAACCAACTCTAATGCAATGGTTGACCAATCAACGAGGGTCCACAAGATCCTTTCTCACCAGAATCTTTGCTCCACTATTGGTGAAGTTGAAAAAAGCCGTGGATAACACATTGATACTTTTTTGTTCCAATCGGGGCAATTGGTGATCCCAATTGGACCATGAAAAATCATTCAAATTCACATGGTTGAGATTATCAACTATACTTAGTTGCTGAGACTAAAGGACTATAGACACGTTTTTAACCTCATTAAAACAGAATAGGGCAAGGCAGATATGCACAGGTAGATTCAAAATAGAGAGAACAGGTTCACTGGGGCTCAGAGATGATTTAGACATCCTAGGGCGACACCAAATAAAGAAACGCTCTGAGTGATAGTTTTGACTGCAATTGAAATTGTCAAGAGTTTCAACTGCAATTGAAAAATGTCGCCTTAAAACAAACACAACTAGATGAGTTTGATAGGGATGAAAACGTTCCATATCAGAAAAAATAGTAGATATAAGCATCCAAATGAAAGTTGAGAAAGCTTTTCAAAACCTCCATATAGCTCATTTGCTCATCCCTTAGCATAAATATACCCTATGGAGGTCAAATAAGGGGACTCAAGAAAAATTGTATTCCTTGAGGCATGGCCAAGAATGTTTTAAGGGGGTCCTTGAGGTAGAAGATGATCAAAAGTTGATCAATCGGACTCAAGAATACATCCAAGTACAATAGAAAGTGATAGGGTAGAAGGATCCTCTGATCAAAGACCAACTAAAGCACTGCAAAAAAATGAGGGTAAGCCCAAAGCAATAAAGCCTCAACACGTGTAGTTAAGGTACCAAATACGAATAGCCATGTGGGGAGGGAAGAACTCCCAAAATAGTACGGGCTAATGAAAGTCAGAAAGACTAGATGCTAGTCTTATTAAACATCTCTTACCATGCCTGAGACAGAGGAATCATCTGCATCATTGTCTCTCACTGTGAAAGGGATAATGTAGAATCTGATAATGGTCATCAAGTAATCTTAGGATGAAAAATAGTACTCCCCATAGAATCCCTTCTAGCATCCAAGGCTTGAGAAACTCTCTTGGAAGCAAAGAAACCCGCAAGGTGTGCTTGTCCCACAGCGTGTGAAGCAGTCAATTAGATCCATGATGTCGAGAAGGTGCAAATCCATGATGCTAAGGAGTGGATCCGTGTCGCCAAGAGGTAGTGTGATAGGGCACTTGAGCAATAATGTTGTGCAAAGATGACCATAACCTCACTGACCATCCCCTTAGTGTGTGAAGCAATAGTCTCAATAAGCATTCAATACCTCCGACTTTCGTGATGGGATGAAAGAAAGAGATGGTCAACTTAACAGATCCAAGGGCTCACCACATGGACTTGTGTTGAAGGGTAACAACCTCCCCGACAAAAAGGGCTAGACATTGTCGGTCCATGTATCAAGAGAAAGTGGATAGATAGTCACCCAAGTCTCTATAAAAATAGTGGTATCTCCCCGGATCTCATAATTAATAGGACATCTTAAAATGAAGTGCCCCTCAATATCCACCTCCTAGAGGGAGCAAAGACAGCATATCAAATCCCCACATGCAATATGATGATCACTCTCAATGTGTGAGAGTGCAAATGGTGGGAGCACATCCTCAACTAACCAAGAGGAAACCTCTCAAGCCATTAAATTAATGACACTAAAGATACTCGGACGATGAATGACACCATCCATCACCTGTAAGAAATTCTTAGCATAAAAGGAAAGCTCGTGGCTTAGTAGTAGAGGAAGAGAGGTCCATGTGACCTAGATGTACTCCTTGTAGATATCCTCTCCAACAACTCTAATGATGCCCTCTTTTGAGGGAATAAATTGAGGAGCATTCAAGTACCTAAAAGGAGCTAACTTATCAATAGAGATTGCAATAGACAAGAGGAGCAAACTAGTCTTAGAATAAATGGCAATGTCTATTGAGGCGGCTAAGTATGGATACCTCTCATGGCTTGAAGCTGAATTCCCCATAGTTTTGAGTATGGAAAGTGGAAAGTGAGCCTAGAGACAATCTCAAAGCACAAAGGTTAGGCGGCAAACTCAACTTGGGCGACGCATTGGGAAACAATATGTTTGCAACGGATCATACACCAAATCATGAGTATGGATCCTCTCAATACGAGCCCAATCAACAGACGTAAAACTAGGCTTGACAATATCAAACAATCGCATTTTCAAAAGGAAATCTTGGAAGTGGATCTATAAACATTGATGCTTCAAGACTGAAATGGTATCATATCACTAGGATTCAAACTTTGTAATAAAAATGATGTGGAAAATTGGATGCCCAAGTAAGTGTAGGCCTATGTGATCTCCAAAGCTCGCCTTTGTAGAGGAACGGGAATTGGGAAACAGTGTTTGAATGTTGAATATAATGATCTTATTTTTGCTATTGTTAACCACCAATTGATGAAGCTAACAAAAATGAGCAAGGGCATCAAGTTGTTTGTCATGTCCCTTTTTGGCGACAAGCGGAAACGGAAGACCTTATCCCATTCCTTCCTTGTGGGACTAAGGGTTTGGAGCTAGAGGAAAGTTGTCTGAAGATATCTAGATTAGTTTTAGGAAATATTGCACTTTTTATGTTGTATTCCTAAAGGATGCCTAGTGCTCCAATAGATGAAATAAATTACTGGGTTGTTTTTGTGAGCATATATGCTCAAATTAGAAATAGACTTTAATATTATAAGGTTGGCCATAAGTTATGATGTGGCACCCTTATGTTATAAAAGGAGGATGCTTGGCCATTATGTCATATGTTGAATCTTATTATTTCTTCTTGGAAAAGGTTGTACCTTTCCTTTCTCTCTCATCAAGGACAAAAACCCTTGTTTGAGACCACTTCAAGGACGAAAACCTTTGATAGTGGAACTTGTCTTGGGGACGAAAACCCTCAAGCAAGGATATTTGGAATTATTGAATATCTTAAGGTATTTGGAGTTGATATCTTTCTATCTAGCCCTAGGTGACTTGCATCATGAGCATTTTGGAGGTGTTTTGATGGATGTATGGTATGATTCTTGCATGGATGGACTTGTACTAATTTTTAGAGGCAAAAACAATCTTTTCTTTGCATGTTTGAGCCAATAATTTAGCCTTTTCAAGTGGGGTGAATGACATAGGAGTCGGGTTTGAAGTGTTTCTCCACATTTAGTTTGCATCATTAAAATCCCAATAATTTATAAGGGTGAAATTTGTTTTACATTGAAATTAGGAGGGTTTTGGCATGCATAATCAGATCTGAAAATATTTATTTATTTCTGCAGCAACTAGGGTTTGAAGGAAATTCATTCCAGCATTCCTAGGCTTCCAAAAATTATAATTCCTTCACCAATTGATTGTTGAGCTTGAGTAATAATTTCTGAATATATTTGGAGTGATCTTGCATGGTTTTTAGGGCATTTCCAAGAGGGGCGAATTGCTTGAAAGGCAGGTTTGGCATGTTTTGGTGGATGTTTGGGCAAGCTGATTTGATATTTGCATTCGTCATATTTTTAAACCCCAAGTTTCGTGATTTTTGGAGCTTCCTAGGCAAAGTTATGAAATTTTGAAGTGATACATAAATTTTGCAAACTCCAGTGTGCTTTTTCAGTCATTTCCAGTCTTCTACAAGTTGGTTCCAGCCATCTGAAAAATTAATTTCAGTCTTCTTCTTTCAGCCCTAGCTAATTCCGGAGGTCCCCCCAAAAAGGGACATTACATTGTCCTTGAAAACCATCAATAGAAGCAAACAATCCACAGCAAGGTGAGCTTAACAGCACTTTGAGAGGTGCTAGCCAAGGCCATAATGCATATAAGGCTCAAATTGAGCAATTGCCTAAAAACTTGCAAAATGACAATGGAGATGAGGAAGCATAACTTTACTCCTCTAGAGTTCTTCTACATTAGGTTTCTCCAAGGCAACGCCTGAGTCATCTCTCTTTCCATGCATGTCATTATTTCGCTTTCTTACTTTTATTTCCATGCAACTACTTTACTATCTCAAGTTCTTAAAAAGTATAAGAATCACCTAAATATATGATTACAAGCATTGAACTTGTTCATAATAGCCATAGTTACCTAAGACTCCAGCTCAAAAAAATTCCCAGATTTTTGGGATGGCGGGGAAGGGCTATTAAAATAATATATAAATATTAAAAATATAAAGTGGCTCCCTAACCCTGAAAAAAACATGAAAGATTATAATTTCAGCACCATAGCCAACAATGTTACCAAAGGGCATGCAACATCTCTTTATCATGTCACTTATATGATTATATCCTCATTTTTTTTAAAATAGCTTTTGGAATAATAGAGGCCATGCAAACTACATGAATAGCCATCCATAGACAAAAACCAACTAAAGTAACCGAAAAACACTAAAAACTTAAATACAAAGTTGGCCTCTAGAACATCCTAATATACTAGTAAAGCCTCCATTATCATACAAAAAGAGGCAGAAAGACTTGCACAACAAAATTTTGAAACTAAAGAAATCCTTAAAAATATGCATGTGAATTTATAGATGTTATTGCTATGTATAAGAAAGGCTTAAAAATGTAAAATAGCAGCAACCTCTTGTTAGAATATCTTCTTTTGGAACCTACATAAAACAGCAAAAGTCCATTTCTTGGGAAGGTAACTTTGCATGGGAAAAGGATTTACATCTAGTATCACTACATAAAGTACTAGTTTTCATTTTCCTCTTTTCAAAATCATAATCTTTTATGTTTTTATCTTTGTTAATATATTTTTAAATTGGGATTGCAGAGACTTTGGTATGTCCCCTAGCCGTCTCGGAGACATCATGGCATCCTCATTGGAGTACCCAAAGTCTCTAAGCACCCGGGGCGTCTCAGTGTTGTCCCTAAACACAAGGGACACCCCCTTCATTTTTGCATTTGGGGGTCTACGGGAGACGTTTCATCCCCATCCCCAAGCACCTAGGATGTCCCGAGCGTCCAAGATAACTTGGGGATGGGGGTCAGCATCCCGGATAACATTGATAATAACAAATAGAAGTTAAATACAATTGTCAAATACGTTAAAGAACACGCATACTCTTTTGTTGCACTATTGTTAGCATGGAATAAAGAAGAGTCACATGATGATAGTAGCATAGAATGGGTATGAGTTATGATTTGCAATGAATTTAGGCATATAGACAATTGCAGCATGGATATATTATTCAGAGGCAGCCACAGAGCCTTATACCATCAATTTGTAGCATTAATAGCATGGAACTTGGAAACAACACATAAGAAGAAATTTCTGAATCATGTATTGGAATATCCAACTCAATTATGGATTGGACGGTATTAGAGCAAGTTTTCCTTATGATGGAAAGGATTAGCTAACACGTTTCAGCTTTGTCTGTATTTGCTTCCATATTTGATACTTTTGCAAGGAAGTGCAGGTCTTCGGATCACGAAGTTTAACCAGGGAAAAGCTTTGAAGAGAGGTCCATTAACAGTTTAATGAAATAAGTCAGCAAATCGAAGAGGAAAATAATAACTAAGAAAAATGTTGTAGCATTTGGAGATAGAGAATCAAAAGCTGCAAGTTAGATTGAACAGTCATGGAGATTTCCTTGTGGGTATTATGGTAAATTCACAACTGGTTGTAAAAGAAGAAATGATGGAAAATTTATAAGAAGATGGTGAAGACCTAAAAGAGGAGAGGACTCTACCACGCAAACGAAAACAACCTCTACCAAAAACGTACAGACCATGATTGAGGCATGAATAGTAAGCACTCCAGCATATGCTCTTTCTTCTAATCAAGCATTGAACAAGTCCTCTGGTAGTTTTGAGAGGCATGGTAAGGGAATCAGTTCTGATTTGTTATTCAAGATGGGTTACGATAGAAAATTTCTTGGCAAGAATGGCCAAGGAATCACATATCCCATAGATGCTGAGGAAAGGCCTCAATACACAGATTTGGGATACTTCGATGGTAAAGAAGAAGCTCAGAATGCTCTAAAACAGCTGAAACAAGGCTACTTTGCAAAGACAAGGAGTCTAAGCCAGAATCAGCCTAAGAAAGGTAAAGGCATCATTATTTTTGTTAAATATAATGAAGAATTGAAGTCTTTGAGAATGGACAGGTTTCTAATTAAGGGGAATGTAGCATTGCTCATCTTCAAAGGGCCAAAGAAGAGTGTGAAATATCCCTTTTCCGGATTTATTTTATATTCAAGATTTCCAACCAAATTTTTCACAAATAACAATCTGATTTTTATGACAGCAGTATATAGAAAAATATGACAGCAAAGTACAGTTATGGCAGCAAGGTATAAAGTCAGAAAATAACCAATATCTTCACTTTTATTGCAATTAAACTAACATGCAACAACGTGCAAGTAACATGCATCAGCATGCAATGACATGCAAGTAACATGCATCAACATGCAATGACATGCAAGTAACATGCATCAACATGCAATAACAAGAAGTTCCACTGATAAAATAAATGATCTCTCTTACTGAATATGGTTGTCTTCTCTTTCTGGACTTGAAACTGGATCAGCAAGCCTCTGAAACTCTGAATCTGACAACCCGATCTGAATAAACTCCACAATAGCAAACTAGGGCTGGATCTTTCACCACCGAAGAGTGCTCTACTAGCTAGGGATAGATCTTTCACTACCGAAGCTAGGGTTCCTGCGGAATTTCACCTCCACAAGCAAGGAAAGCAAGCTGAAAGCTCCAACATAAGATGGCAAAATGAACCAAGATCCTTTTTCCTCCCCAAACACCACCTTTTATAACTTTTTCCATCATAAAAGTGCCCATAAAACCCTAATTCGACCCCCCTTGGAGATATGTCATGTTTTAATCGTCACTTAAAGTGACTTTATTTCTCCTAGGCCAAAAAGTCCACTTAAGTGCCCCCAATGAAGAAATAGAACATTACCCCACCTTTTTCACTTAAGTCATCATAAAGTACATGCATAATGCCAAAACATAACATATAAGTGAAATGTAGGTGAAAACCATACCCAACAACTATCTACACCGCTAGCCCCTTGGGTATGACCAAGGCTAAGACGGAAAACCAGTCGCTAGACCATGGAGGTAGGAATGGGGACATTACGAGTCTCCAAAAGGACAGGAGCTCTGTGAAGAAGGAAGTGCCACATAAGCAGTCCATAACTACAAGAATGGATGAAAAGCGACTCCAAGAAGAGGACAGTCCTTCAATGAGAGCAAAAAGAGTGTAAAGAATTTTCAAAAACTGGAAAACAGCCCAAGGGTGAAGGTAGAGCAGCACTACTCCATCAAAGGTGTGCAAGTAAGCATAAGAGCAGACCAAGAAGGTATGCACAGCACAAGTATTCCATTGTTTTCTTTAATTGTAGAGCAAGGGGCCATGTAGCACATGAATGTAGGTACATCTATCCATGTTCATTTGCAGAATGAGTAACCATTGTGTGGTCATGTGACCGAAGAAACAATCCATTAGTAAGAATCCCAAGTACTTTAAAAGGAAAACAAGTAGCTCACACCACCCTCCAATTCAAAGAGAAGATCAAGGTGAAAGAAGTAAAAAGGATCAAGGTGAAAGAAGCAAAAAGGATGCAAGTTGAAAAGACCACTCTTCAAATCAGATGGAGAGTTAGGAAAGAAGATGTTTTCCAAGGACATTCGCATGCAAAATGTGGGAAACTTCATCCTCAACTCTACCCAAAGAATCATAAGGGGCAGTTCAAGAAGGAAAACCATCTCAAATCAAGAAGCGATCAAGAGGAAGCAACCGTTATACAAGTTTCCTCGTCACTATTGCAAACATGTAGTGGTAAGAATTCATTATGCAGTTCCTAGATAGAGAATTACGAAGTTGTAAATTGGTATTCATTCAAGCTGAACTAACATTGAGAAGCACCTTCAAAAATGATTATGATTCCATGTGTTGATAGAAGAATGTAAGGAACTAACTCCACTTGTATCAGAAAGTAGGAATATGTCACTCATCAATGGTGAGTATTGATGAGACATAAAGTCCACCTGGAAATCCCAAGTACGAGTGGCCTATGACACCAGAAGCTTGTAACATTTCCAGCCATGCATATTTTCATGCTGATATAAATCGCATGATTATTCTCACCACTTGTTGCACATGATACAAAATAAAGAAGAGAGGCACTCCAAGCTGAGAAACACACTTAGCAAACAAACAAGACGCGTAGCCATGAAGGAATTAAGCAATGGAAGAAAGAAGCCAGTTACTTGAAACCACATAAGTCATCAAAGACAAATCAATCCAGCATGATGGGTTTCATTGTGTACGAACTTGTACAACAAATTTGGTTCTGGCCAAGAACAATAACACAAAAACTTAAGGCTCAGTCCCATAGATGTATGTTTCAGTACATTGAAAAGCACAAACAAAAAAGTTATGGTTCTACTAGTTGATAGAAGCGTGTCAGGAACTAGCTCCACTCGTGTGAGCAAGTAGGAATACATCTCGCTCGTCAATGATGGGTATGGATGAGAAATTAAGTCCACTTGGAAAGCCCATCTAGGGGCAGCCTATGATGTCAGAAACTTGTATCATTTCTAGTCATTCATATTCTCATGTTGATATGAATTGCATGAATGTTCTCACCACTTGTTAAATATGACAAAAGGTAGCAGTGAGGCACTCCAAATTGAGAAGCACTCTTAGCAAACAAACACACAACCAGTAGTCATGAAAGAATTAAGTAGTGTCAAAAAGAAGCAAGTTGCTTGAGATCACGTAAGTCATCAGAGACATAAATTAATCCAGCTTGACAGGTTCGAATCAATGTTTTAAAAATCGGAACTGGACTCGGAACCGGTCGAGGGTTGGACCGGACCGGAACCGGAACCGGAACCGGACTGGTTCAAACTCTATGAGCCGGTTTACTAAAAATCACATAAAAATTACATTTTTAAAGAAAACAATATATTTGAAAAATTAGAAACCATGATTCCAACAATTACACACAAAATATGCAAAGTTTGCTCATGTATATAGTGATAGTTGGAATGCTCGCACTCGCAAATACTCGGTACACCCCAAAAAAAAACTCGGCAATATTTGGCGAATACTACTCGCCGAGTTTTGGAAAGCTATCCAGTATTTTTAATTACTAATTTGTCTACAGGCAATCAAAGCTCATGATTCTTTCAGAAGATTGCAAGAAGCTGCTTGGTCCAAAAAGGTGCAAAAATGGATTTTATGAAAATAAGAAAAATATTGCCATCAATGCGTAGAGCTCGAGAAAATATGCACTTTTAGAGAAAACGACACCTGAAATGGAGCCACAAAATGAAAGTTATGGCACATGCAAGTTTTTGCTGCTACATCTTCCCGACCCTTTCCAAAAATGGCAAATTTTATTTTGTTCTTGTGTTTTTTCACCAAAAATCCAAAAAAGGAAAGAAATGCTATCTTTACATGACTCGGCCGGTTCAGGATGAAACCGGACCGGTTTGACCGGTTTTAGCCCAAACCGGCCAAGAGTTTTATGCAAACCGGCATTTTTTGCGAACCGGCCGGTTTTGTACGGAACCGGCCGTTTGGGCTAAAACCGGCCAACTGATCCGGTTTACTAAATGGTTCGTGCTTTAAAATGTTAAACGGTCAAACCGGCCGGTTCCGGTTCCGGTTTGACCGGTTTTTAAAATAATGGTTCGAATACAAACAAACTTGTACAACAAATTTGGTTTTGGCCAAAAATGCTTTTCAAGAATAACATCAAACACAAATTGAAGGCTCGGTCTCATAGAGATCTATTTCAATCTCACAAAAGCAGTAATAAGTTGCTTTTACATCTCTATCCATGCAAGATAGTGTAGCTTTTAAATTACATCATTGTTGTAGCATGGATATGAGCATCACAATAATTGTAGAATGGATATATTGATCTGATTTTAGCATCACACTATCATGTAGTATGCATTTTGGCATCCCAAATATGTGGAATATTTTCAGTATGAATGTACCGGGCCTATGTAAATAGCTGATTCGGTATGCACGTTAGAAGATGTATCAATTGTGGCAAGATTGTAGCAAGTACTTTGAGATGTATGTGCATAAGCAATGGTTGCAGTAGATTTTCCAAAACGGATTTTGTATGACAGCAGTTTTATAAAGCACTGTTAGCTCTACTTTGACATTCCTTTCCAAAGTCAGACTAAAGGGGCTCATTGTAATCTTCTATGCGCCAAACTTAGAAAGAATAGAAGATAAGATAAGATAATTATATTAAATGTCCAACAAGTGACCACAAAGATAGGTCAATGGGACTGTACAATACAAAGCAAAGCAGAAACAACAGGGAAAACCCAAGAGGGTCTCCGAAAACAACAAAAGAAGAAGAAGAAGAGAGCACAAGGGATGAGAGGAAGGTGGAGGGAAAGGCCTCGACACCAACCCTCACGACTGTCGCCCAAGGTCAGCTGAAAAGAACATGGGCGATGAAACCATAAACAACGTTTGGATTTCTCATCATGAATATGCTAACTTGAGAACGAGAAGAAAATAATCCATAATCGTATGTTGAAGATCCATACACAAAAATAAACAACTATAAGTGACGATGGAACAAACTTGAGGATTTCCATTTATATGATAGTGCACTCAGACATGCAATACTTCTCAAAACTCTCATCTAACATCATTCTCATCACTCTTAGAACCTAATTACATCATTTTCTCGTTCTTTTAAAATTATTTCAGCTTCCAAGTTCACCATAACTACCTATAACTACCCTTTTCTATGTTAATAATTTTTCTAATGGCCAGCTAATTATATTTCAAATTAGATTCTTTAATCGTGCATTAGCTTTGAACATACAAAATATACAATGCTTTTTCTATGGTTTGTGCACCTTATCCCTGCATTTAGTTTTGTGAAGCAACATTTATGCTTGTGAATCTCTTTTCATGGTGTGAAGCTCCTTATAGTCTTTGTTCGAGAACATGATTCCTAAAAGCTATTTTTAGAAATTCCTAAAACTCCATTTTTAACATTTTTTTAAATCTTTTAGTATTTTGCATTTGTTAGGGTCTTCAAAACATTTCTTGGCTTGGATTTATGACGCGATAGCGTAGTCTATCATCATAGCAGATTTTTCAAGTTCACTCCATCTTTTCAACAGTTCTGCAATTCACAAATTGGGTCAACGGCCTAGGAGATATGATCCCGACAAGGAACACTAAAAATAAAAATAAGATCAATTTTGAATTTTTCCCCTTTTGTCTTTTCAACTCCACCCCATGTAGGATGACCTTTTGGTTTGCATCTAAAACCCTTCATGTTCTATTTTTAGCAATTATTCAACTTCTCCATCATATAGCTATAATTTAGCTTGTTTTGAATAAAGAGATAGATCTTTGGATATACATTTCTCTTACGGAGTTTGCTAATTTGTATATATTCAAAATTGCAATAAGATTATTTTTGTTTCTAAAGCTTTTTCATTCTATATTGATTGTTATAACCATGGTTTGCATACTCATACTCAACAAACCAAAAGAAAATTGACTCGGCAACTTAAACATACAAAATGTATCAAATGAGTACCGATTTAGTACTCACCATGAGTATTGATGAATACTCTTGAAAAACTTTCCAAAACTCATGATGATGGTAGACTCAATCAAGATAAGTCAAAAAACTTCGCCCGACTTAATTTTTGCAAATAATCACGGCTCGCCAATAAACTATGTATCGTACGATAAGAGCATATGAGAAATAAAAGTGGAGAACAAGGGCATTGGCAAATTGGCATCGAGGTCAACTTCCAAACAATGTTGAGTGATACCCAAACGAGGAAGAGAACTTGTTTTCTCATCTCCTTTTGATTAAGCTTTTGTGGGACATAAAGCCTCCCAAATAAGGGAGGTATCATCTGAAATGGATCAAGACCAGTTCTAATGTGCAAACTTATTTTTCATCTCCTTTTAATTATGCTTTTATTGATCTATAATTTCTTGAAGCTATGTATGATATGATACTAAAGACCTTTACTTTCCCAAGTTATTGATCTAATAGGGAAAGGCAACTGAAATCCAAGATACATATCCTAAAATTTTATGTGTGCCATCGTTGTAAACATACTCTATACTCGACAAACCAAAAAAATTGACTCGGCAAATGCTCGGCAACTTAAAAAATACTGAAATATTCTTTAAAAACATAAATTTTATGCAAAATATAGTTACAAAATGTAACAAATGAGTCTATAAAACGTTGGGGAAGTGTTTCCTATTAGATTTGAATAGAAATGAAGTGCAAAATTGCATCATCATGCAAATACAAAAGCCGATTGATAAGTCTAATGAATGTATGATGATTGTCATGGAATATTATCATCATAAATTGCATATATGTGCAAGTTACAAATTACAATAGGTTACAATTTCCACTTCCCCATTCTACGAAAAAAAAGGGAGAGGGTCTAATGCCCGTATCGACCCTCACTCAATTGTGAGTACTCTCTTCTCCTAAAAGGTTGCAACAACGGCTCCACTCTAGTAGTAGATGGCAGTGATTCCTCTACCGCATGTTTGACATCATCTATAAATATGTCGTTCACTCCGATCTCTCTTCCTTATGCTTCACCCTCCATAGCTTCCCTCTCAAAGTATCAACCTAATCCTCTCGTGAACATGAGAATCTCCTTGTAATGTCCCCCTTTTTAATTAAAAATTAAAAAGAAGAGAAAATCGATTTGCACAAGTAAAATTAAAATAAAATATATTTTTAATGTGCAAATCAAAAATAAAGGAAAAATTTGATTTCACCTTGGGGTAATAAATTCATATTTTAAAGGTGAATTAAGTGACTAAGCAAGTCGCATTTTTTTGGGGATTATTTAATGTTGGATATTTAAAATAAAATGATTTCTTTTAGGCATGGGTCGATCCATATGGGCCCCTTTTTTATTTAAAATCCCTATGCATTTAATATTTGTTGTTGAGTGTGACTTTCGGCATTTTTAAATAAGATTCCCTCCTAGAATATGGCGCCAAAGATGGAGAAGAACTTTGGAGGATGTGCAAGGCAAAAGATATAAAAGAAGATGTGGATACTCTTTTTCACATGTTGACGGTTTATGAAACTTATCTTCATGCTTGAAGAAGGGATGTATGCCCACTTATGATAAAAAATAAAAGGTGTTCTTCAACACCACCCATTTGTGAAGTGTGTGTGCCCATTTGAGTTTGAATTAATAAGTTTTGCAATCATTTCTCTATATATATGTAAGTCGCCATTTTTGGGAGAGGACATAAGCTTGCTTTGAAAGAGTTTGGAGTGAATATCATTTATTATATGTTGTTGGTTTTCCCTTGATGAAATCGACTTGCCTAGGGCAATTTTAGAGTTGGTTTGGAGGTGTTTTTGTGCCCAAATACTTGTTGTTCATTTCCAGAATTTTTGTAAGCTCAAATCGACTTGGTATGAAGCATTTTGGTATGATTTTATGAGGTTGCATATGGAGGTTACATTCTGATTTATTTATGCTTCTAATTGGGGCATATTGTGGCCATTTTCATGCTAGTTTGGTTTACTTACACTGCTGGAATTTATTTAATACAAGTCGACTTACCTGGGCATGTATTAACAGTGTTTTGGAGGGGTTTGAAGTGTTATTAAATCTGTTGTTATAGATCTATTGATTGCAGATCTGAAAACTGCATTTATTGACTTTTAGAGTGAAGGAAAAGTGCTGGAATTATTTTGCATATTTTGCCCTAACCCCAACGACTTGAACTGCAGATTCGGGGCTGTTTTGAGTGTTTCAATGGTGGAAAATTTTGATGTTGGTTGCATTTAAAAGCTCATAATTTTATCTTTCTACTACACTTTGTTTCAAGCTAAAAGAGTTAATATTGTGGGAGTTATTAATTTTCAAAGTTTTCAATTTCAGCATTTATTATTTTACTTCTGCAAAGTTTATTGGTTAGAGTGTAAATTCCGACTAAATAGCCTATATAAACCCTTACTTTGGCTCACTCCAACCCTATTTGGGTTGTATTGAAGCCAACATTGGGTTAGTTGAGGTGAACCTAGAAGGTTTCTCTTCTAAGTTTGTTTCTTTTGCGAGTAAATTAATAATAATTAATTAACATCCTACAAGGGATATTACACTCCTCTTCTTCCACAGTCTAGTCGCTATATGGATCAATCTCATCCAAATATATAGGCTCGGGCAATGTGTCTTCCACCTTTCTTGTGCAAAGTTGAAGATTGTATTACACAAAACCATAGTTACCAAATCCGGCCGGATCTGGATTTTTTAGCTGACCCGGATAAATTCTACCCGAGTTGGCTCTAATTTAGGGAAAAAAATTATTTTTAAAATTTTCTATAGTTTTTGGAAAAAACGGTCAACTATCAACCTTATATATTAAAAAATATAACATTTTACATTACATTATTAAAAAAATTCATTGTATTTGTCAAATTTTCATATTTATAAAATTCAACTCATACATTTCGGACCGAGTTTTGCGAACTTTTTCAAGAATTCCGGATTTTGAAATTTTTTGCCCTCCCAAACGGATCCGGTTTCCAAACCTAGTAACTATGACAAAAACTAGGTCATTGAGGCATTGTTGAGTCAATTTGTGTTTCTTCGTGTGAATGGCCTCAAACAAAATCCAATTACACTCACATCCAAAAGCATTAAAAGGTTGATATAACATATGGAGGCCTAGCTTTTATAGATTTGGAGTATTTACACCCAAATCTTCCCACCAAGAACCTACAAACAAGATATTCAAAGATTCTAAGTAATTAATAATTATAAATTTGTAACTTGTAACATATAAGTAAATACTCTAATTTTTGTTACTCAATGGCCGAGTGGATCT
The DNA here is from genome assembly GCA_018340775.1 of Taxus wallichiana var. yunnanensis. Taxonomy (NCBI): domain Eukaryota; kingdom Viridiplantae; phylum Streptophyta; class Pinopsida; order Cupressales; family Taxaceae; genus Taxus; species Taxus wallichiana. Next base: position 513,791,338 of record CM031244.1, read on the forward strand.
CCCTCAAATGGCTAACGCCAAAAAAAGAGCCTCCCCCCAGCATGCTTGTAATTCTACAACTCTAAAATAATGATGTCCCTCACCTCAACCTTTGGTGTGATCCTCTCAATGCATATTGAGAGGCCCTCCTAACCTTCACGTTAACATATATGAAGCCATCGAGAAAAGAAAACTTGGGGTTGAGATAGTACTATGTTGTATGAATGGGTTGGTGGAGTTGATTATTCCACCTCCAATCAATTAACTCCCAAAAGGGACCAAATCTAGCTATATCCCCCTATAATAGTTTTGGATGGCCTCTTTGGCCCTATCCATGGCCTCATAAATGTATCTCATTGGGTTTTGCTCCCCATCAACTAAGAGAAAACCTTCACCAAGGGCTCTGACATCTACAAACAAATTAAACTTTAAAGTTATAAACTTACAATTAAAGTAAATAACACATGTAAAACACGAAAATAAAAAAATCAACTTGAAATTTAAATTGAGGTTTGAAGTTATATTGATGATCTTTGTAGCTCTCTTTGTAAAGACAACATTGAAAATTGTTTTCGCGGTTCTCTCTCAATCAACTTTCTTTGCATATGGTGAGTCTAGCTATGCTTGACTCACAAACATTTGCTTCAACAATGTCAACAAACTACAAATACTTTACAACATTAGGAAGTTAGTTGCTAACCTCGTGACACACTCACACAAGTTCTTTCCCCTTGGTGTGTTCTCTCATAAAGTTGAAAACCAAAAGGTGATTATATATGTATTTTGTTCTATTTCCTCACTCCTAAGTTGCACTGTGAAAATGTATCAAATCTAAGTTGCCTAATACTTCAAGCCATCCTTGCGCTGTGTAAATACCATAAGCCATCAAGGTTTCATTGTTTTCAATCGGTTGAAGGATCGAAGGTGGTAGTTCATTTTGTACATGTGGTGTTGGGCATGATTGATCACGAGTTTCGAGTCTAAGATATGGTTTTAATCGCTGATTTTTCCTTAAACAAGGGTTTTTGAAACTTGTATCATTAGGGCAAGGAAATATAGACGGAAATCCATTCGCATGCTTGTTTTTTTGGGCTCTCATGACAATCTGGAGCTCTCACGACCGTGGGTTTCATTTGTTGGGGCTCTTTGCGCGATTACTTCGGCTCTCACGACCGTGAATAATGACATTTGTACCCTTGCCTTTACCATCACAACTATTCACGACTACCCTGGTTGTGACTAAGCTTTTCCCTTGTTCGTATTTCCCTTTTGGTTTGTGCATCCCTCTCCATTCTGCCCTCTGATTCTTTTCGCCTCCCGTCCACCCTTTCTCGTCCTTCCCGCTCTTCCATTTCTATCTACATTCATACTCTTCCTATTCGCGATTGTTCTCTCTCTCCCTGCTCATGATTCTTCTCAAGTTTTTGGGTTCGCGTTTGTTGTTACTTACTCCAGTGGAGTCGAGGTTGTTCCCCACGACGATTTGGCTCCCCCTCGATTCCTTTTGTCTTGTGCCACACATTTCCGGATTGGTCATGCCCTCGACAAAGTGTTGTGGCCTTTAACTCAGCCACGAGTCCCCTACAAGCAAATATCAAGCACACCCGACTATTGACATTTTGTTGGTCTTTTGCAATTCGTTCACCTCTGCACACAAAACCTAGCGATCAGTCATGCATGGCCCCTCATGCAACCTCGTTTTGGAAAGTGGTATGTCTTTGCTCTATGGTCGGTGGGTACAGTTTCAAATCTGGAAATCCTGGTTATAATCGCAGCAAACTATTTGACTATATGCCCACACCAGCACTCAAACGACTTGATCATCTGGGTGATTCCCCTAGCATCCCCCTCTCTCTAACTCTACTACAGGCAATCCATCCAATAACAATGTCTCCATCCAGCTCAACTGTACAGGCAGATTACATCGCAGGAGGACAGAGCAAGGTCAATTTGAAGGGGGTCTACCCAGCATAATTGAGGAACTCATACATAGATTGGAAATTGTGGAATCCTCTAATAGGGCTCTCCGCACGGACGTTTTCGAGCTTACCTCGCGGTTGGAAAAGGTTGAAGTAGATAATATCTCTAAAGAGATCACTAGCACATAACACATCCAACTCCACCTCCAATATTATCAATGACCAGCTGCAAGCTGAGCTCTTGGACCTCAAAAACAAACAGGAAGAATTCAAAACCTAGCAAGAAAATCTGAAACAAATAGACTCCTGGGCCCAAGTGGTGAAGGGAAAGGGCATTGTTCCTCCTCTTGCAGCTGTGGAAGAAGTGGTGCAGGTTAAGTTTATAGAGGAACGCACTGTCCGTGCATGGAACTTAACCTCAAAGTGAGAGGGCTGCCCACTCCTCCTTCCTCAAACCCAATGGCCATTGGGTCTAACTTTCTCACGGAACAATTGGAGCTCCCAGATGTGCAGCTTGACAGGGCATGGCTTGGGCTGGATTCTACCCTTTTCCTCCGTTTTAAATCAGCGGAAGATAGGCTTAGAGCGCTCAGAGCCAAATGCAAACTATTTTCCCTCCCCAATAAGATCTTCCTTGATGAAGACCTCACCAAATCCCAAGTAGTTGAACTCAAGCAATCTCGTGAAGCAGTGATGGCAGCTAGGAAAGCAAGAAAGTGGGCAGTAATCCGTAACCTCAGACACTGTCATTCAAGACTCTTTCCCTCCCGGATGGGCTCCCGGGTCCGGTTCCAAATGACAGGTCTCATGGGGAGACTACGAAGCAGGGAAATCTCCATCGCTTGTTGGAATGGCAACGGGTTATTTTGGTCTTCTCTTGGTGTTCTCTTTGACGCTCTAGGCTTTTCGGACATTCTTTTCGTCACAGAGACCCATGAGAGCCCTGTTCGTCCTCTCCCTGAGGTTCGGGGTATCACTGGATTTCTATTTGCAGGAAGGAGACTCGAGTTCGGGGGTCGGGGTTACGGTGGGGTTACTTGCTAGATCGTAGATACTTTCCCGAAAAGTGTTTCAATGGTCGCGGCGGATGAGTTTTCCCACTTCTTTTGGGTCAAGATCAGACGGACGTCACTACACCTTGGAGACTTCTATATTGTGGTTTACTACTTTCCATCAGCTTCCTCCCCTTATGCCATTCATAATGGTCCTAACGGGGATCCCTTCTTCGACCTCCACACAGGTGTCTCCCGCTTCTCGGCGATGTTGGGAAGTCATCATCTTGGGGACTTCAATGCGCGAAACAAAACCTCCAGTCCCTCTTCACAACAGGACTAGTGATGTGCTTTGTACTATTGAGATAGATCCCAACTCCATCAATATTCAGAGAGAGTCAAATGACTATGCAGGGACCATTGACATCCTCTATGCCGACATCTCTTACAAATGGGAGAGTCTCATGAGCTGTTGATTCTAAATGGGCTTTCGTGCTTCCCGACTCCAGGTCCTTCACTTGTACTCCCCACAATGGCGGGGCTAGCGTTGTGGACTACATTCTAACCACCCCCAACCACATTCCTCACATCCACCACCTTTTCGTCTCCCCATTCCCCTTGTTGATCATGCTACCCTTTCCTTCATCTTACAATTGATCCCCCCAAGTCCTGCATCACTCTCACTACCCTCCACGTACTATTCTGAAGTTTGGTGAGGGTGACCCTAAAACCTTCTCTTCCCACCTTCGTCAACTTCTTCCCCCGAGCCTCAATTCACCTCGCTCCCCACGAACACAAAGTACAACCTCCTCTCGTCCATTATCCATGAGGCTGCCTCGAATTCCTACCCCCACATCACTCTCACCCATCATAGCAGGAAAACTTGCCCCATGAACCAATGGTATGATGAGGACTGTAAAGCCCTTCACCAGCAGCTTCGCTTTGCTTTAGTCCATGCTCTCCCATCCTATCCCTCTCTCAAGTCTGCCTATCGCCACCTCCTCTGCCACAAGAAACGTATCTTCATATCCCGACGAAGGCAGGAGCTCCATGAAGTCCCTTTCACACTCTCCCAAGCACTTTTGGCGTACCATTCTCCCCCAGCACTCCCCTCTTCCTCGGACCTGGATCCCAGCTCCATGTTTGTTCATACCTCCACTCTTTACGATGTTCTTGCCAGCCCCAGATCCAAGTGGTATCCCCACCTTCTAATTGTCACATTTTCACCCACACGAATGTCAAAAATGCCATCTCAACCATGAATAGCAACAAAGCAATGATGAGGAGGGTTTCCAGGCTGAACTCTTCAAGCAGGGTCTTAGCATCCTCAACAGCTACTTAGTGGATCTCTTCAACCAGGTGGTTTGCACAGGCTTTCCGGAGCCCTGGTCCCACCACATTATTCACCCCATCCACAAGTCGGGTCCTACCTCTGATCCCAACAACTACCGAACGATCATGGTGGGTCACACATTTGCCAAGCTTTATGCTATTATGCTTCACATGCGAGTTTCAGAGTTTCTGGACCAAAATCACTACAGAGCTAGAGGACATGCGGGATTTCGACCAACCTACCAGACCATTGACCACATTCTCACTCTTGGGCCATTATCGAGGAGGCACGACATCGCTCTTCCAAAGTCTTTTGTTGCTTTGTCGACCTTCGGAAAGCCTTTGACTCTGTTCCGCGAGAAGCTCTCTTCCAGAGGCTCAGAGAGATTGGTATTTCCGAGACTCTTTTAGCTGCCATCATGTGCCTTTATGAGGAGGTTTTGGGTCGTCTCCGCACTGCTACTGGGCTCTCTGACTTCATCAGGAGTACCATTGGGGTCAAGCAGGGTTGCCCTTTGTCTCCTACATTGTTCAACATATACATAGACGAGTGGAGGATTTTCTCAGGGACCACATCCAGGAAGGTGATGGTTGTCTTCTCCACTAGGTTCTAATCTATATTCTCCTCTTCACAGACGATGATGTGGTCCTTCTTGCCTCCTCGGCAGAAGGTTTACAGAGACAGTTGGATGCCCTAGCCCTCTTTTGTGATCACAGGCAGTTGACAGTTAACCTGGGTAAAACCAAAGTTATGATATTCAATACCCTGAAGACGTCTGATTTTCATCTCTTCTACAAGGGTGAGGAGCTTGAGATCACCAACTCTTATACTTACTTGGGAGTGCTCTTTTCTGGACCTCGCTTCAGCTTACAACCGGCACTCCAACCTCGGGTTAATAAGGGCTATGGCTCCCTGGCAATATTGGAGAGACAGTGCTTCCGCCATCACTTCCGGACATCACATCCAAGTTATCCCTCTCGGATTCTCTTGTTAGGCCCATGGTTCTTTATGGCTCGGAGGTTTGGGGACTTCCTCCTTAAGTCCGACTGGGCTACTTTGTGGAGAGAGTTCAGATCCTTCTTCTCAGACGTATCATCAGATGCAAGGAGACGGTTCCCCATAATATCATCCCATTAGCGGGGTTCGGTGCTCGTCCCTTTAGGTTGGAAGCAATTTTTGGCATTGTTTCCCTCATACATCACATTCGGAGGCTAGTTGATTCCCCCGCTGGAAGGGACAGGTACCCCTACCTTGCTTACCGCTCATCGGAGGCCATTGCTTTAGCTTGATCACCCTAGTCGCTCCCGTTGTTGGTATGTCGGAGTTTCACGACTGCTTGAGTCTATTGGTATTCAGACAAATCACCTCCCACCATACAGTTACTCCTTGGACACCCCCGCTCATCTCCTTCCGAGCAAGCAAGATCTAAACAAAATCATCAGAGACGATATCTACAAACAGTTCATTCAGTACACCTAGACCAACCCCCAGGGTGGGTTACGTCCGAAGATGTCCTTCTACGCTTCACACTTTCTGGAGGTCAATAATGGTCTTATCTCTCAGCCCCAGTATATTTCCGGCATTGGATGCACGCTCTTCGCATCTCCCTAGGTCAGTTCAGGGTTGGATCTCATAGACTCCGGGTTGAATGTGATCATCAAATTAATTGTTCCCAATGGATCTGCCAGCTTTGTTCCCTCAAGGAGATCGAAACAGAGGAACACTTCATCTTCAGATGCCCCATCTACTACAAGATCAGAGGGAGATTCCACTGTTTGTTTAGAGAGCGTCCTACCTTTGCCGAGTTCTCCATATACTATGACCAAAGGTGCCTTGCTCTTTATCTACATGAGGATTTTAGGCTAGCCTTCCTCCTCTAGTGCACGACTACGCCACGGATCACTTCTTTTTCTACATCACTCTCTCCTGGGAGAGACACTAAGCGGCAAGGTGTTACCATTCCTAACTACCAGTCGAGACCAGTTCGGGCCGGAGCACTATTCCACGAACCAGGGACATCCAATCACATACGAGGTCGAGGCCATGCAGATGGTCCTTGAGATCCACTAGACGAGCACATAGAGCTCATCCTTCTTCCGGCATCGGTACTCCAAACCCTCCACAGGTCCAGATACTGGGCTCCAGCACATCACTAGATTCTTTCCGTCAGCTGTGGGTACTGGTTGAGGAGTTATCTTGCCTCCTCTCCCTTCCCTTCTCCTTCCTTTGCTAGTTCAGGTTCGACGAGCGTCTACAGGACTTTCAGGGCTTCTCTCTCTGCCCGTTCTTCTCTTCTTTCTTTACTTCCCTGTTTGTTCTCGGGGACCTTTTGGTCCTCTAGCTGGAGTCTTACTCGCCTTCATTGTATGTTTGCAGTCCCATTGACCTACTTTTGTGGTCATTCGTTGGACATTTAATATATTTATTTTATCTTATATTATAGACAATCTCACCAATCAATTTTGCATGTCCTCTAAAATAAGGTCAGGCAATGGATTGCCTGAGGATCCTAAAGAGTGATGGATGCCTCTTTTGAAGTAATCTCCCGACCACCACGTATGTTGTTGCAATGTCGTCAATGACAACTTGCACAACATTCTTGATGCCCACCTCTAAGACCTCCTCCAACATAATGCTCAAAATTTTGACATTTTTTCTATGTTAAAGGCGTCGATAAACTTTTAACAAGTCAGCTCGCCATTTAAAGACACCAAAAAATTGACGATAGTGTGGTTCCTTCCATCCGTCCACCCATCTGAAAGAATGGTTCATCCGAACTTCTACCACTACAGATTTTGGTCTTCCATAATTGATTTTGCATCTGATCCCAACTACACCCTAGAGCAATCTTTCACTCAAGTCTCTTGGAGAGGGTGATTTATACCCTTTCCCTAGAACTATCAATTTTGTCACCGATTGCTCCCGGTATGGGCTCTTCACCACATTGAAGGGAAGGTGGTTGTAATACATAAACTTGCACATGCCTCATCTACTTCCCCGTGCATCTCCTTGTTCTGACATGTACCTTGCAGCAAAGGTTGTACCTCCAGATGTTTTGGCCTTTTGCTTGTCTCGATGAAGCGAGATGTGCCTCATAACCGTGGACCACAACTAGAACCAACAATCACTTTCGCATTTCCCTCTGTTTTTATTGCTTTTATTGTCGTTTAGGTCGCATGATAGTTGTTATGGTTGTTTGCACCCTTGCCCTCTCTAGTTTCTTCTCATCAAAAAATGCAAGCTCTATTCTCTTCTCTTGTTGCATCGTCCGTAACTTTGGGACATACCACGACGTTATGGCAAATAATGTATGTATGAAGGTACTTGAGGCGATTGACACCTCCAAAATCTTCTCGCAGAAATTGCAAATCACAATCCTGCAACCACTCCACATACAACATACTTCCAGCGGCAGACAGAATAAACAGAACACTTCCTCCCGCTCAACTCCGATGTGGAGCCGAATGCCGTTGTATGTTAAATTCTAACCTACAACATGTTCAAATACAACAAAATTTAAAAAACATTTTAAAAACCAAAAATTTTGTCATGTTCCCATTTCGAAATATTTTTTAATAAGGAAAATAAATTAATAATTTAACTTAAGTTGCCAAAAAGTAACTTTATGTTATATCATAAAAAGCAACTTATGTTTTATTATTAAAATAAAGGTAAATTTTGATAAAGCAACTCAAAATTAAAATAAAAGTAGGTGAAGTTGCTTTATAGGTGTCTTTCCTCAAAAAAGTGAAAGGGAAATTATAAAAAGGGGCATTGGGCTCATTTGGAAAAAAATAATCGATCAATTTTTACTTATCCATATTTTTCAAGTTTGAGCATTCCGCTTCAGCTTTCAACCACTGAGGACAAAAACCCTCTATTGGAGCATCGAGGACGAAAACCCTCTGATGCACAAGAGCTTGGGGATGAAAACCCTCTGGTTCTATGTGGTGATTCCATCCATTTGGGCTTCAAATCTGATTTTTACTACATTTCATTAAGGGCGGCATTGGGCTTCAGATCTACATCAACATCAACTTTCAGAGTGACTGAATAATTAGGGCATCATTCAAAAATTCGGATCTTCATCAAAATTTGTCAGGAAATATCATATTTTCAATGTTCATCCATATTTGCTAGGGCATCCATCCGGGGGGTAATATTTGGGCATCGATCAGCGATTTGCAAGTCTAGATCAATTTTAGCAGCCAGGGAATCATTTATAGTGAGCTGGGCATCCCTTCCATGCTTGACGTCACCATTGGGGTCAAATTTTTAGGGTTGATGTCATTTGTAGCAAGTTGATGCCATCATTTCTAGTTTTTGGGGCCAGCAATTGATCTATTTCATCCGTCAGGGGTGTTATTTGCCAAAAAAATTGGTGTATACATCAAATGTAATTTTCCTAGTTTTTTGAGTTAAAAATAATAAATAAAAAATCCATATTTTCGTGGTTTGAATTAAGTTTTCAATATTTATTTTATGGTTATTATATTTAACAAATCTATATTTTTCCAAAGGTTTAGAAATTATTTCCCATCGTTTTCCAGCAATGTTGATTTATGTTGTTAGGGTTTTGCTGACAAAAATCAGTTTTTCTTAATTTTGACCTAAGGGTTTCCAAAGAAAATCCGAATTATAATTGTAAATTTGTTATTGTACAAGAAAACCCCATGTAATTGTAATTGTAAATTTGTTAATGTAAACCCTCTAAACAAAAATAAAGACCAAAAAAATTTAAATGACATTTAAAAAATGCATTCCAACAATTTTGTTCATTAATGATGATAAACTAGCATAAATCACAATTAAAATTAGTTGGGCCCGAATGGAATGCATGCAAATTTGTTAATCATGTTTAAAAACCTCAATTTAAAAATATGAAAAAAATTGTATGCTTGAAAAGAAGAGGAAAATATAATTAACCTCAAAATTAAATTCTTCAAATTTGTTTTTCAAATTCACTATAATATCCCGTCGAATTCGATCAAAGGATGCTCAATAGCTTTGTGATTACAAGGTGTGATGGTGTGGGGCTTATAGAAGACAAACCAATGTTTTTCCGTGTTCTTTCCAAGTACCACATCGGTTCCACGTCTGGCGAGTTTTACTATCAAACTCATCGAGTTTTGGCAAGTACTCACCGAGTAGGTATACAATTAGTCACCGCATTCAACGGATTTCTTCCTAAAAAATCGAAATTCGCGGAAATTGTTTCAACACCCAAAAATCCACTATCATTCACGAATTTAATCATACAAAGCAACTCGTAATTTCAAGGGCAAACAAAATTTAAAAATTAGTTTAAAATTCATTTGGATTTGTAAAAAGTTATTTTAGGGTCTCTCTTGAAAACTATAAAATAATCAGCCGAATTTCATTCTACCGCATTCGAGTTTCACCTAAGCGTCGTGGGAATCACGAGTTTGCACTTTGCAATGGAGTTTGTTAGCCCTAAAGGCGGCCATGTAGATTTTCGGTGAACGCCCGCCCAACAAAGTTTGCGGTCTATGGATTTGTACGCGGTGTTGCGATGGAGCAAGAATAACAAAGTGTGTCTTGACAACTTGAGCTCGCCCCAACGTATTAGGCTTACGACTCCAAGTTTCCAAACTTGCCCTTCCCACCACCTATGTATCAACGACTCCAAGTTTCCATGAGAAAGGTATGATCAACACTCCATGAGTCGATTCCAATATTATTTTTAAAATATATAGTTTTGTTTTTAGGTTAATAAAAAATAAAGTTTTAGTTTTAACTTTTAGGTTAATAATTTACAATTTACTCTAAATCCTAAATGAATACTTTAAAAATAATCATTTATAAATTTATAGAATAATTTAGTTTAGTTTTATTATTTATTTTTATTTTTAATATATGATAATGTAATGTCCCCAAATGGACATTTTTGACCCTAGTTGGGTTTTAGACAAAACCCACAACTAGATGCAAGTCTTATCAGACTTTCATTATGCAGACTTGTGTTTTATCCTGCAAAATGTGACTTGGATTTCACACTAACAGCCCAATATTTAGTATTTCTTACTCCCAAAATATATGGCAGGACTTAATAGACCAAATTAGACCGTAGCCCTTATGCAAAGTTCATATATTTGACTGCTGTAATTAATTTGCAGAAATGGCGACTAGGGTTTATTATAAAACCCCCACAAAACAGCAGTTAAGAATATATTTCACCACTCTATATTAATTCCCCTAATTATTAACAGTCCATACATGCAATAGAACCCAGATTTTAAGAGGAATAAGGGCTGAAATAGTACTCAGAAATCTGCATACAAATGTGACTAAAAAATACCTCTTAAAGCCTTCCAAAAATTCTGAGATTAATTTATTTGGATTCCCAAAATTCAGTACAATAGCTGGCCAATAAATTCAAACCTGGATATCTCCAAAACAGCTCCAAAATAGCCAAAAGATGGGTCACTCTACTCTTGAAAAATGCAATAAAACTGCTGCAACCTTCCTTACAAAGCTCAGCTGCAATTCATCAATAAATACTGCTGGAAAATAGTCAAAAATCTGTGTAAGCTCAATGGAAAATCCTATGTAGAAATTCCTCCAAAGCTCTAAGAGGGTTTTCGTCCTCTAGAGTCAAATCCTAAGGGTTTTCGTCCTTGGATTATTTCTGCAAAAGCTCTAGGCTTCAAATACAAAATTCAGAAATTGTCAAATGAATATGGAATGCTCTCCTTCAAGTCTACTTCTCCTTATAAAGAAAGAGAAGACCCAAAACAACCTCCAAAATAACCAACCAGCTTACAATGATTTTCCCTATGCATTTTTCCCACCAATTTTCCCTTCTAGGACAAGTCACACTTTTCCTTAGGGAAAATACAAAATTAACATGGCCATTTTGTTCTTTCTAAACTTCATTATTTTTCCTTAAGGCAAGTCGCCAAAACCCCCTAGGAAGAATAAAAATATAATTAACCACTTTTACAATGATATTTGCCCCTTAAAGCAAGTCATATTTTCTATAGCGACTAATGTATTTCCATTAAGCCAAATAAATTAATTATAAGTGCTTAATAATTTTATTTTATTTTCTATAGGCACTTTATAATAATTTATTGTGACTTAAGTCACCCTTGTGTTCACCCTTTGGCCGTCGGGTTGACAAAATAGGCCAAAATAGACAAAAAGGACAAGTCGCACTTTTCCTTAGGGAAAATACAAAATTAACATGGCCTTTTTGTTCTTTCTAAACTTCATTATTCTTCCTTAAGGCAAGTCGCCAAAACCCCTAGGAAGAATAAAAAATATAATTAACCCCTTTTACAATGATATTTGCCCCTCAAGGCAAGTCGTATTTTCTACAGGGATTAATTTATTTCTATTAAGCCAAATAAATTAATTATAAGTGCTTAATAATTTTATTTTATTTTCTACATGCACTTTATAATAATTTATTGTGACTTAAGTCACCCTTGTGTTCACCCTTTGATTAAGGTGTATGCCGTACATTATCTCCACAAAATAGACCAAAGGTCTTTAATTGGGAAGGGGATATTACGGATAATAAATTAATAATTTATAGGTTTTAGTTTTTCAAAAAATCATTTGTAAATTTATTGAACAATTTAGTTTTGTTTTGTTTTATTTATTTTTAATATGTGATGATAAATTAGTCATTTATTTTTAAAAATAAGTTTTAGTTTCAACTTTCATGTTACGTTTTATCATAAATATTTAGTTTTTTTAAATCTTTTATAAATTTATAACACCGAGATAATAATTTAGTTTAGTTTTAAATTTTTAATGTAATATAATAATTTAGTTTAGTTTTATTTTTAATTTTTACTTTGTTTAATTTATGATAGTAAATTAATAATTTATTATCAATATCATTATTTTAAATTTTCACTATATTATTTTAAATGTTAACATATGATAATAATTTAATTTAGTTTTTTTTTTTTTTTTAAACGTATAGATATAATTTAGTATCAAACTCATAATTTAAATTTTTCATTTTATTATTTTATTTTTAAAATTAGCATCAATATAACGCTTAATTCTAACTTTATGTAGATAATGTTCATTTTTACTTTAATATCAAAACAATATTCATTATTTTTTTAATATCAAATAGTTTAACTTATATTTATAATTTATAATTTATTTTATTTTGATTTATCAAAATGTAATGTTAGGAAAAGTATTGTTTACATTGGCATATGGGTTTCTGATACATTAAATTATTACTTACTACGGTTATTTTGTAATATATTGTTGTAACAAATTATATATTCTATTGTTTGCTTATACCCGTAAATTATATAAACGGGTAAGTTGTGTGTAAAATTAATTATCTGGTTTTTCTATGCAATGCTCTCTTGATTTCTATCAGTGGTATAAGAGCAACTAGATCCACTTCATTAATGGGGTAACAAGTGTAATGGGGGCAGTGATGTTGTGCTTCGTTCCCGTGAAGGAGAGGAATTATTTGCAAGAGAATCAATATTGTAAAAATACAGCTTTATGGACTAGTTTTTATTCTTTCACATCTATGTGTGTTGTCGGTTTTTGTGCATTCATGCATAGAGCAACCCAAGCTCGCAGCAACAGTATTGATCTTTGTTCATTCAGATCTTAGTCCACCTAATTGGGACACGTTTCTTTCCTCAACATGCAAAATCAGCGTGATCACACGTCCTTGATATCACCACATTCTACATTGTGTTCTCCATTGCTTGGCATGGAAATCCACGCAATATGCCCAAAAAGTGACATCAAGTCGGTTGTGATCCTCCATGCCCTCATCTATGCTAACTCATCAATCGAATTCCTTTACATAGATTCCATCGAAAGCAAGTTGAAGGTGCTTCAATTTAACAATTGTATGGTCTACGAGATACGAGATCGATGATGCTCTAATTGAAGCAGCAGGCATTAATAGTTCACGATTTGTCTTGATAGCTCTACGACATCAAAGATCGCACTGCAAATTGGTGAAACATCCATCGAGATCATTTCCCGTATAGAGAGACATGAGTTTGCATTGAAATTCACACAATTGGTGAATTCAGAGCTCACGCATTTGTAATCACAGCCGTATTTGAGGAGAGTCTTTGTTCTAACGTGATTTTATTCACACCATGGAATTTGGTATTTTCCCAATGTTGTTCAAGTCTGGTAATTGCTTGCATTCGATTTTCTGCACCCAACTCCTTGAAACACGTGGTGAACGACTTGGCATCAACCAATTTGTCTTTAAAAAAAAGGTCAATTCTTTATTTAGTCGAGTCTCTTTCAATAGTCAATTGGATTTTATGCTTTAAGTTGTATGGTATTCCTTGAGTGTAGGAGTCAATTGTTTAAAAGTCCGTCAAATAACATTTTAATGTCATCCTTCTCATATTATTGTCTTTGTTAATAGGTGATTTGAGTTGTGTCTTGATCCTATTATTGTCTTATTTTGTTTTTAACTTTATAAACATATTGTCTATGAGAGTCGGTATAATGAGTCAATTTTTAGTTGGGTTTTATGTATTAGAATGTTTACATTTGTGTTTAGTTTTTTTACACATCTACTTTAAAGTGTGTAGTCTCATAAACCTCACCATCATAATATCTATTTCCTGTATTCCTCCTAGTATCTTTATTGTCATTTTAAGAGTTCAAAAGCGTTGTCTAGTTATATTTGAGTCATTTTACCCTTGTCTAAATGCATTATTGTTGATTGTCCTATCAAAATATTGTATTGTCAAAAGTTCATTGTAAAAGTCAAAAATAAAAACAAATTGCCTCACGGACGCATTTTCGGTGTTACTCTGTCCATGGAAAATAAAGTGTTTCATATGCGGGAGGAAAGAAAAGAATAATCACAATGTGAAAACACCGCATTCGCGACATAATCATATTTGTTTGAAATAAGCGAACATCATTCAAACATTTGAGGACGGAGGCATCGGAGGTCAAACAACCAGTCGATCTCTCGTTAGTCATGAACAATGGAGCCGCACTTCTGGTATGATGACATTTGTTTTAGTTGTGTTGTGAGGATTTCTGTTTTTCAATGTGGCATGAAAAATAAGAACAGATGATGTAAATTCCTGTTCACTTGTGAGTATTCCTCATGTAACCCCTTTTGTAGAAACATTGTAGAATATTGATCAAAATGTATTGTAGCAATCATGATGTGAAGGTTATTGGTAAACCAGGAAAACCAATTGTGTAAGGTTTTTGGTGAACCTATAAAACCAATTGTGAAAGGTTATTGGTACACCCTGTAAAACCAATTGTGAAAGGTTATTGGAGAATTTTATTTGTATTGTTGATAGAAGCCGCCATCGATGGAAGAAATGTGCGTTAGCCACATGTGCGAGTTTTAGTGCATGGCCGATGTTAGTTAGGTTGAGAAGTTGATCATGAGTTCATTAAAGGTGGCACGCTACAATCAAAGAACCATTACATATGTTTTACCATGTAAACACTAAGGGGGAAATGTTAGGAAATTTATTGTTTACATTGACATATGGGTTTTACCATGTATATGTATTATTACTTACTACGGTTATTTTGTAATATATTGTTGTAAATTTAATCAATATATTCTATTGTTTTAAATTTATACCCATAAATTATATAAACATGTAAGTTGTTTGTTTGACTTCCTATTTTCTAGGAAGTATTGGTTATATATTTGCCATAGCGTATTTTGTTGCAACATAGAACAAAATATATATTATTGTGTGTAAAATTAATTATGGTTTTTATTTTTAATGCTTCTTATTCCTATTTGTAGGGACATCAATACATTACTATGGTACCTCCAAAATCAAGCACGCAAAGGATGGAAATATGTGAACTCGCGAGGGAAACCAATAACGCCATGCACTTTATGTTAACACCACTTTATTGGGACACTAATAAAGGTAATGGACCACCTTCTTGCATATCGGATGGTCAAGGAGGTGGTGTCGAAGCATGTCCGAATGTCACCCCTGTAATAAAAGAAGCATTGGAGAAAGACTACAAGAATTCATTAGTACTAAATCAACAAAGGGCACAAAAGAAACATCAAGTCCAAAATGAGCTTTGTAGGTCCAAGATACCCCGCACATCTTCCTCCTCTGACATGTCCACAAGCTCAATAATGCCATAGAAAGAGAGTGGAATAACAACACTAAACAGTTTCTGAAGCTCAGTACAAAAACAATAGGTTGATGATGCATGGGCTGATTTCTTTTATGAATCTATCATTCCATTTAATGTTGGTAGGAGTTCTTATTTTATAAATGTTGTTCAACAATCAATTTTATTCGGAAAAGGGTACACAACACCAAGATTAGAAGCTTTAAGGACAACACTTTTGAGGAGATCAAAAGACAAGGTCACTGAAAAATTAGCAGACATTAAAGACTCTTGGAGGGCAATAGGTTGCACCATCCTGAGTGATGGTTGGTCCGATATGCGCCAAAGCCATTAAATCAATTTGATGGTCTCTTGCCCCAAAGGTGTTGTATTCTTGAAGGTGATTGACACCATGGAACATACAAAAACTTCTAAGTATATCTTCAACATTCTAGATGAAGCCATTCTCGAAGTTGGTGTACAAAATGTGGTCCAAGTTGTTATCAATAGTGCTAGCAATTGTGTGGGGGCGGAAAGTTGGTAGAAGAAAAGTACTCACATATTTATTAGAGCCCTTGTGTTGTGCATTGCATTGATTTACTACTCCATGACTTAGCCAAATTTCCTTGGGTACATGAGGCAATGCATAGAGGAAGAGCAATTGCCAATTTCATAAAAATCATCGCCTCACATTGAGTATATATAGAAAGCATGCAGCGAAGGAGTTGTTGAAGCCATGTGACACAAGATTTGCCTCTTTCTATATCACTTTGAAAAGAATTGTTGAGGAGAAAGGAGCTCTTCGATCTGTGATGTGTAGCAAAGAGTGGGAAGAATTTGTGCTTGCAAAAGGTTCTAAAGGCAAACATGTGGAGCAAATCATTCTAAGCTCTACCTTTTGGGAAAATGTTGTAAAGGTTCTAAAAGTGTGTGCACCCATAGTCCGCATGCTTCGTATGGTTGATGTTAACATCCCTTGTATTGGCATGGTTTATGAGGGCATGGACCATTGTAAAAAAGCCCCAAAAGGCTTTCATAATGTGGAAGCGAATATAATGAAATATGGGATATTTGTGATGGAAGATGGAGGATGATGCATACCCATTTGCATGCAGAACATGTTATTTGGAGCCAACATTGTTTCATATAGAAAGAGAAAGTGATTGTGAAGTCATGAGTGGTGTTTATGCAACGATTCAAAAGCTAGTTCTTGATAGAGAAATGTGCAAAACAAAATATGAGAGCAACTCAAGGCATTGTTGTCACCAAAAGTTGCACCACGATAGAGAATGGTGTGTTTGTACTCTCTCTCAGCTATAGATGACAAAGAGGAACACCTCAAGGCGAGTGGGTAACCTATGTCTAAGGTGAACCTCCGAACTAGCAATTCGAATTTTGAGTCCCTTAAGTGAATCACCTAAAAACTAAAACTTTGACAAAGAAAAGGAAAGAATGTGGGAAAGGGAAATAAGGATGATACACCAATAATTTAGACACATGGCAAAATGCATGTGCTTTGAAGAAGAAATCAAGATCCACAAACCAACACAACTCTAAGCTATTTTGTAAAATGAATTCAAGGGTTTGGGAGAAAATGACAGCGGTAGAGGGAGTTATTTCCACACTAAGGCAATACAATACCTTGATTAAACACAGAATACTCAAAAAAGTAGTATGAGCCTTAGCTTTTAATTCAAAATCAAGAATCAAGTTGAAGTAGGATTTTTCAAAGCAAAACAGCCCATTGTGTGTAAAATGTTTTTCAATCAAAATCAGTTTATATGAGGGTATCAAAGTTGTGTCTAAATGTAATATCCCCTTCCCAATGTAAAATTATAGACCCTTTCTAGCCTAATTTTCTTTCCCAACTTAATTTTTGATAAAAGGAAACCATAGTCTTAATAAATTATTATAAAGTGCATGAAAAGTAACTTTATAAAAGTGGTTACATTAATTTATTATTGAATTAATAAAAATAAAAGAGAAAAGATAAAGTGAAATTAGAAAAAAAAATCACTTTATGTTTTATTTCCCCGGGAAAATGTTACCTATATGTACGGTGATTAAATAAATGCCATGAAAGAATTAAATGCGGGGAAAGGCATTTGATTGGTGGTTGTGGGTGTAAAGCTCTACTAAGTCAATTTTTCCTATAAAAAATAAGTCGACTTGGCTTGGAGATCAAAATCTCTTTATTTTATAAAATTCAAATTTTTGTCTGATCTTCACTAGAGTTGTGCCCAAAAAGTAATTTCAAGGATTTCAAAACCCTTAGAGATTATCCTTGAGTTTTATTCACCCTCTAGAGGATCCAAAGAAGAATGAAACTCTTGTTCTAAGTTGTGTAATTCTCCATTCGGGGTTTCAACATCGGTGGATCAGGAGGAGTTAGCGGTATTTTCAAACCATTTTCAACTTGTATTAACTCTGCTGAAAGTTGTTGATCGGAGAAGGGTTAAGGAGAAAATTGTTGTATTTCTTCTTTGTTACCAGCCTTTAGGTGAAGTGACCTACATAGTGGACTGATTGAGGTGTTGTGAGCTGATAAAACTTCAGATCTGGGCTGCTTTGTTATAATTTCAAATGTTTAGTCATCCAAATCTGCATTTTTGAGTGGATTTTGGCTCTAAAACATCATATTTTCAGCTGTGTCTAAAGATAAGGGTTTTTTGCAGATTTTCAATAAATAAATCCGCCTTCTTAAGTCTCAAACTTTGGTATTTTTATTGTGTATTTGCATCATAAAATCATGCTGTTCCATTTTGATGATTAAAAATATTGTTTTCTTCCATTTTTGAGTGGATTATATCTCCTATCCAAGTCGTTCCATTTTATTAAAATCAGATCTGCATTTAAAATATTTGGAATATCTTCTATAATGTATCTTTGGGAGTGGGATTTGCCTCAAATCCATTTGGGGTTAAAATATGTCCATTTGGGGACATTACAATTGTTGTAATCAGTGGTTAATCCTCTCAGATCAGTGAAGAAAAATCAAGAAAAATAAGATCTGAATGCAAATGAAGAAAAAAATAAAGCACTCAAGTTCCATTTTTTTATGGCACTAATGAAATATCTGCTAAAGCATGGTTGAAGGAATTTGAGACATTTTTGTGTTGTAATCCTATGTGTCAAGATGATGCCCTCATGCTCATCTCTAGATACATGGATGGAGTAACACATAAATGGTGGCACCAAATGTTGAAGACCCAAGGGGTTGAATCTATTGCTTCACTTGCAGATTTCTCACAAAAGTTTCTAGAAAGATTTGATGTGCAGGATGGCAAGGATGAGCAAGGAAACGAAATCATGGAGTCTACCAACTCAAATCTACAAGTGGAGGGAAATCAACCCATAGAGTATTCCACCATGCCAAGTGAAGAAGAAGAAGGTTCTAGAGAAAAAGTCCAAAAGCAGCAAACAACACCTTTGGGGCAGCCAAAGGAATCACTTGGGCAGCCAAAGACTTCAACTAGTGGGCAGCAAAGTATGAGGAATGGTATTCCTCAAATTGTGGCAGCCAAAAGCATGGAAGTGTCATTCCAAGAGGAAAAATTGCACAAGATAAGGATGACGAAGAAAGAAGCATGTCATTGCAGCAGTTGTACCGTGAAGAAATTCAGCCTATTGTTGATCATGATGACATCACAAGGTATGGAGCAAGTGAGATAATGTCATTGCATATTCAGATTTGTTTTCCTCTTGAGAAAAATGATAAATTAGAGGATGAAATCTGCAATCTTAAGTATGTGATATCTTTGATACAAATGTGTGTATATGATCATCTTGTGAGTGGTAGATGGTGGCAAGATTTAGCCAACAACTCTGACAGTGCCCACAGGGCACATAGGCTTTTTTGGTGGCTTTTGTGGTATGAGTTTGTTTCTTGTAAGAGTTGCACTTGGATTTTTCAATCAGGTGCAATGGATTGCTTTTCAGAGTTCTTGTTTTGGTCAATAAGTGGAAAACTCACATTGAGATCGAACATGATCTCATTGTTCCATTTCCATTTTGTCTCCTTGTATTCAAGATGAGCACAAGGGGAACTCCTATGTACTTCCCAATGTAATAAAATAGTTAAGAACATAATATATACAAGGAAGAGCAATATCGTGATATTTGGTTGTTGGTTGTCGGCTACATTGTCGGGATACGTATCGGTATCGTTTGGATACGGATACGATACGTGATACGTCATTTTAAAACCCTTGGATACGATACATCTTGGATATGTCCGTACATATATATATATATATATATATATATATATATATATATATATATATGTACATATATATACTCATTTTACTCATTTTTTTAGTCCATACAAAAAAACTGAAATAGTAATACAAAACTTGAATCAATGTTCAAAGAATCAAAACATTCAATATACTTAAGACTTTGCATTTTATTGATCATGTGGCTGCCATACATATGATATACGAATATCATGTGTAACATGAATACAACAAAACTTGAAATTTGAAAAATATACTAGGATCCATGTTCAAATTTTCAAAACATACAATATACTTAAGATTTTACATTTCATTGTTCATGTGGCTGCCATACATATGATATAGGAATACAAACAAATCTAGAATATATCATCTAGATTTTCCTCAAAATCAAGTTCATGTGTGCCACTTGCGCTAGTTCCACTATTTAAAAAAATGAAATAGAACTTAAAAAAAAAGTTTTTGAAGGCGGATATATCCCGGAGATCGCCTGATTCGGGGATACGTGGCGGATAAATGCATGCGTATCCGCCACGTATCTGGAGTATCTGCGCGGATCCGGGCCGTATCCGTATCGTATCCTTCGCGTATCCGTTATCCGACTATCTCGAAGGGGTTTTGAGGTATCACTTAACGTAGATAAAGTTATTATAGACTTAATAATAAAATAAAATTAGAAAAAGCTAAAGTCACCTTATAAAGTTTATTTTTCCCTAGAAAATGCGACCTCCTTATGGGATGGATCAAAAGGGAAAAACATTAAATGAGGGGCTAAAAGCTTATTGGATGTTGAGGGAGGCAAGTTGGTCCATTAGCTCTATATAAGCAAGTTGACTTGCTTGAGGAGGGCATCACTTGTCTATTTTCTAAAATCAGATTTGTATGTTGAGCTTTGAGCTTGCATCTTCAATCTTCTAAGGACAAAAACTCTTAGAGATTCACTCTTGAAAACAAAAACCCTCAAAGAGTCTAGTAGAAGGACGAAAACCCTTCTCCTAGTTGAGAGGATTCTCCACCCTGGGGTTTCCATTGCAGATCACTTGATTAGTAGTATTTTTCAGTATTTTTCCAGCGGTTGAAGTGGGTAAAAGTGCAGATTTGGTCCAAGGGTTTGAAGAGGAAAGTGGTGGCTGAGTTTTCTCCTTGTTTCCAGCTGGTGCGACTTGCATAGTGGACTATTTTGAGGTATTTTGGGGCTGCTACAACCAAATTTGATTGTTGTTATGATTGTTGATTTTCCAATAGTTTCCAGTATCAGATCTGAATATATCTATATGTTTTTGCTGTAATTTCTAGCCCCAAACCCTAAGGGAAAATTGGTGTTTTGGTTGTTTAGGGAACTTGTGGTGGTCATTTGTATGAATGGGTAACATCATTGCATTCTCCCTATTTTTGTGAGTCTGTGCATAGTTTATTTGTGTGGATCGGAGCATTTTTGAGTGAGTTATGAATTTTTGAAGTTGCCATAATTTTCTGCAAACTGGGTTTCAAAATAAATTCATTTCAGTTGTATATGGGCTCTAAAAATTCAAATCTTTGCACGAATATATTGAGGGTGAAATATTATAAGTTTCAGCTCAGTTTATGGTGGAAAATATCATGATTTATTTCTGATTTTTATAAGTTTCATAATCAGCCCTAGTCGCATTTTCCTAGTAAAAATAAGATCTACATTTAAAATATTTGGAATTTCTATAATCTATCTTTGGGAGTGGGATTTGCCACAAATCCATTTGGGGTTAGAATATGTCCATTTGGGGACATTACAATGGTATCAAAGCAGTTAATCTGCCCATCTTGTGAAGAAAGAAAAGAGAAATAAGATCTGAATGCAAGCAAGAAATAAATGAAGTGGACTCAAGTTCCATTTTTGATGGCACTAATGAAATATCTTCTAAAGCGTGGTTGAAGGAATTTGAGACATATTTGCAATGGAATCCTATGTGTCAGGATGATGCCCTCATGCTCATCTCTAGATACATGGATGGAATAGCACATAAGTGGTGGCATCATTTGTTGAAGACCCAAGGGGTCGAATCCATTGCCTCCCTTGAAGATTTCACCCAAAGGTTCCTAGAAAGGTTTGATGTGCAAGATTGCAAGGATGAGCAAGGTAAAAATGCCTCATTAATTGAAAATGTTTCTTTGCCTTCTAATGATTGCATGCATGGTGGTGAAGTAACAGAAATGAAATCATGGAGTATACCCCCAAGGAGGAAGAAAATTCAGATCTACAAGTTGGGGAAGAGAGTTTTGACGCTAAAGCCCAAATTCTAAATATGGATGTTAGTATTCAGTTGGCTGCCTTATCCGGAACAATAGTACATGAGGAGATACAGGGATGAGGATGGTGTGGAAAGAGGTATGTCATCTTGTTTATTGCAGCAGTTATATCAGGAGGAAATTCAGCCTATTGTGGACAAGAATGATGAGGATTTGATACAGACAAAGTCAAGATATCATGAAAACAAGAGGAAATGAAGATCTCGATGACATTGCAAGGTATGAAAGGAATGATAATGTCTTATTTATTGCTGCATATTCAGATTTATTTTCCTCATGAGAAGCATGATAAGATAGAGGATGAAGTTTACAATATGGAGTATGTTGAACCATTGTTCCAAGTTCATGTCTACGAGCATCAGGAGAGCTATGTATTGTGGCAAGAGCTCTCTCATTTAACAGGTACAGGATCAAGACTTTTGGAGCACTACAGCATGTTTTATCTGTTGCATATGGCACTTGGGTGTAAGAGTTGCAATTGCTTGAGGGCAAGCAATTTGGGGAAGGGAGGATTGTAATATCCCCTTCCCAATCGAAGACCCTTAGCCCAATTTTGTTTCCCGATGGCTAAGGGGTGATAAAAGGGAAACTATAGTCTTAATAAATTATTATAAAGTGCATAAAAAGAAACTTTATAAAAAGCACTTATATTAATTTATTATTGACTTAATAAAAATAAAAGAGAAAAGATAAAGTGAAATTAGAAAAAGAAAAAGAAAAAGGTCACTTTATGTTTTTATTTCCCCTAGGGGAAAAATGTGACCCATGTTGGGGATTAAATAAATGCCAAAAAAGAATTAAATGCGGGAAAAGGCATTTGATTGGTGGTTGTGGGTGGCTACTAAGCCAAGTTTTCCTATAAAAGCAAGTCAACTTGGCTTGGAGAGATATCTCTTTTATTTTATAAAATTTTGACTTTCTCTAACCTGAGAGCTTTGCAAAAATAATTTCTAAGGATGAAAACCCTTAGAGATTATCTCTCGAGGACGAAAACCCTCTAGAGATCTAGAAGAAGAACGAAAAACTCTTCTTCTAAGTTGTGAGGATTCTCCATTCAAGGGTTTCCATTGCGGATCAAGGAGTTAGCGGTATTTTCCAGTAGTTTTCCAGCAGTATTGAGGGCTAAAAGTTGTTGATCTGAAGAAGGGTTTAAAGGAGAAAATTGTTGTTGTATTTCTTCTTTGTTACCAGCCTTCCCTAGGTGAAGCGACCTACATAGAGGACTGATTGGAGGTGTTGTGAGCTGATAAAAATCAGATCTGGGTTGCTGTTCTAATTTCAGATTTTTAGTCATCCAAATCAGCATTTTTGGAGTGGATTTTGGCTCTAAAACATCATATTTCCAGTTGTGTCTGAAGACAAGGGTTTGCAGATTTTCAATAAATAAATCAGCCTTCTTTGGGATCTCAAACTGGTATTTTTTATTGTGTATTTGCATCATAAAATCAGTTGTTCCATTTTGATGATTAAAAGTGTTGTTTTCTTCCATTTTTGAGTGGTTTATATCTCCTATGCAAGTCGTCATTTATGTATTAAAATCAGATCTGCATTTAAAATATTTGGAATATCTTCTATAATCTATCTTTGGGAGTGGGATTTGCCTCAAATCCATTTGGGGTTAGAATATGTCCATTTGGGGACATTACACTAAACAGTGGTTTGACTGTTCCTTACTTTATTTTATTTATTTTTTCCCCTACTGGGCACCATAGTCTACTGGAACAACATGCTCTTTATTTGTATTTATTTCTCTCCTTTTGCTTGGCGCATGGACTGTTTTAGACTGCAGTTTATAAACCTTTTATATTTATTTCCATACTACTTTGTCTTTGGCGCCACCAATCTGTTGGAACAGCAGTTCACCTATTAAATAAAAGTCTTCTTATCCCTTTGCTTGGCGCCATAAGCTATTTTGGACTGCAGCATGCCATTTTATTTTATCTCTTTTTCTCCCATGCTTGGTGCCAACACTGCATGACTGCTGCATGTTTCTTTTATTCACTCTCTTCCCTTTTGCAAATAACAAGAACAGCAGGTCTTTATTAGTTAATTCCATCTTTAACCCTTGGCGCCAACACTATTTTAGGAACAGCAGTTTGCTAAATTTAACAAAAGCATGCTAATTTTAATAAAAGCACTCTCTTGTTTTGGCGCCATGTTTTGGAGCAGCACTTGCTTAATTTAACAAAAGCAAGCTATATTTATCCCTTCACCTTTGGCACATGGAGCTGATATATTTAGCCAAGTGCTATTTTTAGCGAATGTTATTTTTAGCAACGCTTCCACTTCAATTGCTATTTTTAGCAAACTTCTATTTTAAGCCAAACGCTATTTTTAGCCACACTATTTTTAGCAAAGCTAAAAATAGTCAATCTTCCAAAAATAGCCAATCCTTTGCGTGAAAAATATGGTAACAGGCATATAGGCGAGAGATGGATTACTTGGAACTCAATCTGCTATAAATGACAGAGAGGGCATGGATGGAGATGAATGGTGGCAATTCCATGGAGCAAACACTCCTAAACTACAACATTTTGCAGTTCGAGTCCTAAGTCAAGGAGCAGGTGCATCAGCTTATGAGAGGAATTGGAGCAGCTTTAATCATGTTTAATCAAAGAAAAAGAATACATTGTTATCAGGAAAGTTGGGGGATCTTGTTTATGTGCGTAGCAATTTGCGACTAACCGTGAGAAAAGTGGCAAAAGATGCATGTGCTTTGAAGAAGAAAAAGCTTCAACATTTTCTAGAAGACTAATCCTGATTTTATCTGTGACGAGCTTGAGGATGACACTAATGATGTTGGTAATGATATTGTTGATGCTAGTGATGATGACATTGAGCCAAGTGCTCTTGATGATCTAGAGCTTTTTGATGTAACAAGTTGATGAGCCTTAGCCCATAGGAAAATTCAAGAATCTGAACTATCACTTTTTCAAAGCATTTTCAATATTGTTGTTCAAAATGTTTTTCAATCAATTTATGACAGCTAGTTGTTGGAAAGCTATTTTGACATGTTTACTTATATGAAATGTGAAACTATAAGTGTATTTCTATTAGCCGAATTTAATCACGAATTTTATCTCTATTTTTTTAGCAACGAATTTCATACTCCACGTATTCAAATACGGTGACCAAGTGTATACTATGGTTATAACACATTAAGCGCCATCATTAGTGTGTTGTCAATTAAATTGTAGCCCGATCTAGATCAGTGGTATCAAAGCAAGTTCGTTCCAATTAATGATGATAAACTAGCATAAATTACAATTAAAATTAATCGGAATTGAATGGAATACATGCAAATTTACAAATCATGTTTAAAAACCTAATTTTAACAATATAGAAAAAAATTACATGCTTGAAAAGAAGGGGGAAAAACCAACCTTCAAATGAAATTCTTCAAATCTGCTCTTCAAATTCTCTATAAAATCCCTTCAATTCACTCAAAGGATGCTCAATAGCTATGTGATTACAAGGTGTGGTGGTGTGGGGCTTATAGAAGACAAAGAACAATGTTTTCCTTGTTCTTTCCACGTGCCACATTGGTTCCACGTCCGACGAGTTTTACTATCGAACTCATCAAGTTTTGGCAAGTACTCACCATGTATGCATACTATGGTGATACAACATTAACCACCATCGTCAATGTGTTGTCCACCGAATTACAATTACTGCTGATCCAGATCACCGGTATCAAATCAAGTTCATTCCACTCTTGTATGTCACATCACACAAGGTTAGAATACCAAAAGCACAATCTTGAGACTCGTGATCCTTTGGATTACCTTCCTTGTCACTTCAAACAACCTCAAGCAATGCAAGAGGAAATGGGAGATCCCTTCAAAGAATTACTTGATTAATCCTTGAGAGTAGAGGAAGGAGGTGATGGCACAATTGTTGATGTTCTATCATGATTCATCCCCCTCGCAATTGCACCCACATCAAGTAAATCCTTCGGGATCTAACACTCTTCAAAGTACAATTAAATTTTGGCATTCCTCGATTTGAACAAAAATTGATGATGAATTAGATATATGGCTCGACCAACTAGATTCATATTTCTCTATCAATAATTTCTTTGATAAGGAAAGCATAACCTTTACACTTCCTTAAGCTTCTCTACATGTCAAAAATGGTGGGAATCATGTTGCCTTCAAGATGATGATGATGAGTTTAGAATCTTTCGATATCAAACCCACCAAAATGGAATGATTTTGTGGAGGCTATCAGAGAAGAATACCATCCAAAGAAGAATTATGAGGACCAATTCAAAAAATTGCACGAGTTGCTCGTGGTCATGATCGGACAACTGCAAGACATGCCTCACGGCAAAATTTGGCACACAAAAACAACAAAAAGCGGAGAATTCTCAAATATTATAGCAAGTTGTGAAATTGCATCCAAAAAGAGAGAGTTTTCATACATTATGACTCTAGGGGAAGCCTACCGATACACAAACAAAGATTAAAGAAAAGTCCGGACGTAGAGGAAGCAAAGATTCTTCATATCTAGAGAAAGGGAAGGCCAACAGCAAACAACAAGGAAAGAATGTGCCACCACACAAATAGCATAAGAAGCAAACATGGAAAGAAAGGCCAAAAAGACACACAAATGTGGTGTGAGAAGCACAAGAGCAAGTACCATGACACAAAAAACTGCCCAGCCATTAACAAAACTTTGTTAGAAAATTCATGGGAGCTAGATGCAAAAGAAGCCTCCACAAAAACCCCATGTGTGCATGAAGAAAGGGAGCCAATTGTATATGCAAACCCATATACCATATTTGCCACCGTAAGAACAATGCATCCACCAAAACAAGATGCAGAATGATTATTTCACTCGCATATGTGGGTAAATGGAACAGCTCTGCATTTTACCTAGATAGTGCGACTCAAGAGAATATGATATCTACGTAAACATCAAGATGCTAAATTTGGTAACTTCTCAACCAAAACCATACTCACAATTTGTGAATCAATAATGTCATCTTCTCTATTCAATCAAACCATTCAAGGATGTGGTGGTACATGATGTTGCACCCTTGGATGTTTGTGATGTGCTTTTGGGAAAACCCTACATGTGGGATCGACATGGTGTCTATGAGACCAAGCCAAGGAGTGCCATCATCACTCTAGGTCATAAGAACTACCACATTCCGGAGGTAGCCCTGCTAAGTCGGTGGCCTTGATCACTACAAAATAGTGTTAGACATTTATTGCTCTAATCAAGACCTTTGTCCTACTCATGATCAAACCTAAGGATAAACAAAAGTTGCATGCGACCACAAGAGATATCACACCGGGCAAATGCGGTGCAACGGAAATACATGGATCAAAGGATATTCAAATATACAAATATATGCATACCGCCATGACAAGTGTACCTTTACATTGTTATGTGAAACATCCAATTGACATGGTCCCTAGAACCCCACTACCAAATGGGCCTTTGTACAGATGCTCAATACTTGAGAATGAAGAGATCAAGCGTTAGATTCAAGAGCTGATTTAGAAGGGGCACATCCAACCAAGTGCATCACCTTGTGGGAGCCCAATTGTTCTTGCCTGAAAGAAAGATGGGATGTGGCGACTTTGCATTGACTATCAAGCTTTGAACAAAATCATACTCAAAAATAGATGCCCGCTTCCACGCAGTTTGATGACCTCCTAGACCAGCTCAAAAGAGCTTAGTTTTTCAAATAGATTGAATTGAAGTTAGGGCACCACCAAGTTCCCATTGATCTAGCATACGTTTAGAATATTGCCTTCAAATTCAAGGAAAGTGTGTTCGATGATTGGTCTTGTTTGGGCTAACAAATACACCAACAAAATTCATGAGAATGATGAATGATATCATGTGGCCATTCATCGATCCATTTGTGGTTGTGTACCGGATGACATTCTTGTCTTCGATAAGACATGGAGGATCACGTTCGACATGTCCAATAGGCTCTTCAAACCTTTCACAACATAGGCTCTATGACAACATAGAAAAGTTTTCTTTTGGATGGAGAGCATCCAATATTTGGGTTACATCATCAACAAGTATGGTGTGCATGTGGACCCAAAGAAAATCCAAGTCATCCGAGACTAGCCAGCCCCAAAGACTCACAAAACATCAAAGTTTCTTGGAACTAGCCAACTTCTAATGCAGGTTTGTACTTGGTTTTTCTCACATTGCATAGCCTCTAAACCAAGTAATATATGGAAGAGCAAAAGCAAAGTTCATATGGACAGAGGCATGACAGAAGGCATTTGCACAAATGGAGAGACTTTGTTCAGCACCAGTCCTAATATTGTCAGATCTACAATAGTCATTTGAGATAGAAACAAATGCCTCGAGTATGCACTCAGAGCAGAACTCACCAAACATTGGCATCCAAAGTGGCATACCACAAAGAGACCTCTCACACAATGTGCATAGTATCCAATATACGACAAGGAGTTGAATGTCATTGTGCAAACCTACAAATAGTGGAAACACTATATTCTAGGAAAAGTGACTATCATACACATGGATCTTAAGCCCCCTACAATTCATACAAACCCAAGGCAAGTTGTTAAATGATCGTCACCAAGATGGTCCACGTCGTGCAACAATTCCATCTCAACATTCAAAAGAAAGGGAGTGCCAACCAAGTTGTTGATTGTTTGAGTCAACCCTCGATTACCTCACCGATAACAATTCTTGACTCATGTGGCATGAGACATCAAAATGGCTTCAAATGTATGAATAGAACCCTAAATTTTTTGACACATACCAAGACTCGAGTGTTGGAAAAAATGTTCCAAACCATCATCTACTAGAAGGGGTTTTGTGCCACATGGGACACCTTTGTGTTCCTACGGGGAGCGTCAAAACTGATTTGGGAGGCTCACTATGGTTGGATTGCATGTAACTTTGGGAAGAGAAAACAATGGTAGTCTTGCAAAAGTATTTTTGCTGCCCAAAGCTCTATCATGATGTCACCAAATACATCAAGTATCGTGTAGCTTGCATGATTGTGAGGCAATCCAATCAATCGCAAGCAAGGCCTTACACACCCCGCAATTCCAAGAACAATGTGAGAGTCTGTCTCTCAATGGATTTCATGTCAGGTCTCCCTTCCACCATGTATGGCCATGAATGTATTTTGTGGTGTTTGACAAGTTCTCAAAAATGGCAATATTGGCTCCTTACATAAAGGGGATCTTAGCGAAGGAGACTATAAAACTCTTCTTTGAGAAGTGTGAGTTCATTTCCGCCTACCAAGAAGCATCATGTCAAATACGGATTCCATATTTGTGGGGATCTTCTAGTCTCACTATGGTCCATGATGGACACAAAATTGAACAAGTCCACTACACTCCACCCCAAACAAATGGGCGGAGACAAAGGTTGTCAACTGCATGATTGTGCATCTTCTTCAAATTTATCACTCCAAATATCCACGCTCATGGGATGAGTCTTGTATATGTCCAACATATAGTTGCAATCGAGCTCTTCATACTCCACAAGACGTAGCCCATTTCAGGTATGTCTTGGATTCCAACCATTGGCTCCCATTGATGTAGCATTGCCCATTATGTTGGAAGAAGAATCTACACATGCATAGAAAGAGCGAATAAGGCAACCAAATTTGTGGAAAAATTCGACACATCCAACATTAGGTTCGTGAGATTTGGAAAAACAGTCAGAAGTACAAGCATCGTTATGATGTCCATCAGGTTCCTCATCGCATTCCAAGTAGGGGACAAAATCTAGCTACATCTTCAAAAAAACAACTTAATAGTCCATACAGAAAATGCAATGTGATATGGGCCATACAGCCATCACCAAACAAGTTGGTGAGAATGCATTTGAGCTTAATCTTCCACCCAACATCGGGTTGCATCAAGTTTTCAATGTTGAGTAGTTCTGCCCATATTTCCACCACTATTGGATACATTTGACATTGGTGAGCAGTTGTAGAGTACAAAGTTGGACCCAAACTATGCAACACCAATGAACTCTAATCAAATCATTGACAAGATGGTTAAGGACATGAAGCATCAACATATCACATTTTATTGAGTAGTGAAGGCAAATGGCACACCAAGGGAAGTTCACTAAGAACCAGATTGAGAAAGAATTTTTACAATCCAAAATTTAGGAGCAATGGGGCCCATTATATCTCAAGAATGAATGAATGATCTATAACAGGATTTATGAAAAACTATTTTTAAAAATTCCTAAAAAAAAATCTATTTTTAGCAATTCTGACAGATTTGGTATTTTGCATTTTTAGGGTCTTTAGAGCATTTATGGGCTTCGTATTGTACTACGATAGTGAAGTCTATCGTTGTCATGGCTCTTTTCGAGTTTGGTCCGTCATCTTTCCAACAGTCCCTGCAGTTTGCAAATCTAGTCAGGCTACGAGAAATGACCCAAACGAGGAGCACTAAAAATAATAATAAGATAAATTTTAGATTTTTCCACTTTCGTCTTTTCAACTCCACCCTTAAGGTGGATACATATGGTCTCCATGTAGGATGACATTTTGATTCCCATTCAGAACCCTTTATGTTATAATTTTAGCAATTGTTTCACTTCTCCATTGTATAGCTATAAAGTACCGTGTTTTGAATACGAGAGATAGATCTCTAGGCATACATCTCTCTTATGGAGTTTGCCAATTTGTATGCATTTAGAATTGCAATAAAGTTATTTTTGTTCTAAGGCTCTTTCATTGTGAATTGATTTATTAAGCAGCATCCTTAGTTTATTGTCCACCGGAATGCAGCTCTATCTAGTCTTGTGAAGTTATCTCAAGCTTGCGAAGCTATCTTACTTTTGTGAACATGTGTTTCATGCATACTTGATTTTGATAGCTTGAAAATCTCTTATTTTCTCATACTCTAATAAAAGCACTTCTCTTTATAATTCCCTACCACACACATTGATAAGCATCTACAAAGATGTTCATGAGCCCAAAGGTTTCTTCCATGGTGAAAGAGAAATAGTATGACTCTTGATCATTGATATCAAGGTGAGAAGAACAATCATGGTAAATAGCTTTCCACAAGACGACCACTGATTTAATGCATGTATGGTTTGGCATACTCATCGCCTTCATTGAAAGAATTTCATTACATGTACACTTGCATTTGTTGTTAATGCAAAGTTTGAGTTGTAAGATGCAAGATAGGGGTAGCTCCGTAGAAGAGGCTGTGATTTCATCCTTTCACCTAATCATCTATGTCTCATCACTTACTGCAAGCACGTGGACAACATGGAAGATGTTGGAGGAATCGTCTCCAAAGGGAGAGCACTATTCTTGCCAAGAAGCGTGGGTTGTAGGAAAGGGGCTAAGAGGATCAGCCAAAGAGCACTAGCAACCATATGAATTGAAACCAATGGCACCAAGAGTGCAAAAGAGCAAGCTACGAGAAAGACAAACAGACCAAAGAATGCAAAAATGTCATTTGGAAAACATTCAAAGGACCCATGGACACCGAAACCAATCTGCTTTGGCCAAGTTATAGGTTGGAATGGAAAAGGACAAAAGAGCATAACATTTTCACTCTATGAGAAGTAATGAAAGAACAGTGTCCCGTTGGAGAAGATAGAAGGTAAATCCTTATCTTTTCATCATAGAGCTTTTACACGACCAAAAGCCTCCAAATTGCGGGTGCATAATCCAAATTAGATGATGAAAAATCATTCACATTCAATTGGTGGAGATGATGAACTATACTCCTTAGTTCATGAGACTAAAGGACTTTAGACATGTTTTCAACCTCATTAAGACAGAATTGAGAAAGGCATATATGCAAAGTCGTATTCTGAATGGTGTTAAATTTTAATTCATGGTGCACAGATCTGCACATACAGTGAACAAAATCTTAATTAAACACTCGTCAAAACACCGTACTGTTAGACTCAGAAATCTGGACTGAAAATTCACAAGTGCAGACACTCCATTTAATCAAAAATTCAAGACAGTGGACCATGTAAACTAAATTTGCATTAAAATAGTGTTGTAAAGCAAACAGATTCCTCACTCAAACACACATCAACCTGTATGTGACTCGTAAAGAAAGAATTACAAAATACTGCACCTAACTGAATGAATCACTCACCCACCCTGCCTTGCTTTAATAGATGAAGAAGGCTAGAGTTACAATATATTTAGACAGTCTAATAATAACTCTAAATCTGAAAAGCATGTCTAATAATCACGACTCTAAATTTAGCATGTCTAATAATAACACTAGATGTCTAAACTATTCTGAATTTGAGCAGTGCACCATGCTAAGAAGAACAACTGAGCAATCACATGTAAAATTCTAACACTCCCTCTATTATTAATCAGCATATTGCCCTGCCTTGACCACTCAGAACAAGTGACATATACCTTTGTAGGTGTGCATCATTGTTCTCCACAGCTGACCAAAGATGCAATGGGACCATTACTCCTCAAGAAAGGGTGACTGATATGTGCGCAAATGCGCCAGCCCATTCTCTTCCCCCTTACATGCTTACGCAGTGCCTCCGGCTATGGCGGAGGACTTTGACCTCACAACACCTCATAATGCTTCACACACCTATGCATGCAGCATTTCGCAGTTGCACTGGACCTCCAAAACTCAATGCCCACACATTAGTTTCTTGATGCTGCATGGCATGCCAAGAAGCACTCTCCATGAGCACGCCATGTCAGAGCACCTATGCATACCACATGCTTGAAGTTCAATTGTTGCACCTGCAATAAGATCAACTGTCTCTCAGTCAGAAAATGGACTATTCTCTTTGTAACCATATGTTGTCAGTACCTAGTACCTTCTTGTAATGATGTATATATTTGTAATCTGTTCCAGCCAATGAGTAACAGAACGACCAAATATCAGATAGAAGTGAATACTCGCATGCCCTGAGCATCTTGTATCTCGCATACTCATTTGTATCTCGCTCCAGTCTAGGAAAATCAGTTAAGTGTTCCCCCTTGCTAATCACTGAAATCTTCAATGCTAGCTTTACTAAACATTGTACACCATTATAATATCCTCCATTCTATGATTTGAATAGTAGTTGAGTTATTCTGGAAATCTCTTCTACATTCGAATATGTTTCGATTTACTACTGTATTAGTTCTCCTTAAGAATTCTATAACCAGTAGCTTGTCCCCGCACCAACATCCTAGGTTGTGTATTGTGGATCTCATAACACAGGTATATTTTATATTGGTTTTAGAACAAAAAAGAGTACAATGCACCATAATATTATTTGATGATTGATCATCATCATAGAAAATTACAAAACTAAAAATATTTTATAAATTTATCCACCCCATCCAGCTCCTCATGGTTGTTGGTTGCGCCTTGAAGTGGAAAGAACAAATTCCTCCCCATGAACAATATTCCTCAAATATATCATACTTACAAACCCTACCCGATCATTCTACTTGCGCTTGTGCCTTTGCTGTCGCTGCCCCTTTTGTTGTTTCCCTCTCAAAATCTGTGATCTCTTCAATAAACAAGGGCTACACATCCTCAAGAATCTACTGTAAGTATGGATCGATGTCATCCAAGTCAATTGCATCATGAATCTTGATGCAGGAGCATCATTTCTTGTAAATAGTCAAATTTTGGTTTTCATAAGTGTGTTAGGTGTTGGAGGTCCTCTTAGGTGTTTAGGCATGGATTCTAGTCCATTTGGACCTCTCTTGGTATGTAATAAGGTGGATTTGGAGTTTCCCTCCAAAACCACTATTCAAATATTTGAATTTGTTAATGTTGTGTCTAGTGGTCTTAGTGATAGGTTAGGGTGAATAAATGTCATAAATGGATGTCAAGGAGCATTAAAAGGTGTGAGTTATGTGTTGACATCCTTTTAACTTGGTTTCACCAACTATGGTCACTCTCACCATAGTTGAGTTAGGTAAACTAGTGACCTAACTACCTCATTTTGGTCATTTAAAAGAAGCATTTGAATGAGGAAGGGGGTTAGATGGTAGGAAAAGGGTTTTAGAGAGTAAGAGAGAATTTTGAAGGTCCTAGAGCTCAAGATTCCTATAAAGTATAACTGGCATTATCAATGCAAAGGATTTCTTGAATTAAACTTGTGAAAATGAGAATAGAATGTGCATGATTGCTAAATGTTGAATGATTCTTGATTGTTTATGACTTTATGAGTGTTATTGCAGGGATTGGAATGTTGTGAACCGGTGTTTTCTTTAAAGAGGGATGTAGGTAAACCTTGGAACAAAGGCATGACACAGTCTTGTAGACATTTGTAGACAGATCAAGGTATGATGCTTCTTATATGTGAATGATGAAATTGATATGAATCTATAACCATGTGGTGGATCAGTGATTGGAAATAGATGCATATGCTTGTGTAAACAAGTTGTCGAAAAGGCTTGGTTGTCAGGAAGAGTTTTGAATTACTTAGCCCTAAAAATACAGTCTTGTCTAGACTGGTACAGAGTCTATTGGGAAGGTTTAAACAAGTATAGAGTTATTTAGCCTTGGTGATCATTTGAGAATGAAGGAAGAGTGTAATTGAGTGAGTTTGGGTCTTATCAGAGGTGAGAAATGAAGGAAAATGAAAATAAGACCAAATAGCTTGCTCTCGGTCTGTATACCCTGTGCTAGGGTTTAAGAACAAGGAAATTTGTCTTAACTTTCAATTTATTCCGTGAATCTTTATAAAAGTTTGTGAGCAGTGCATATTATGTGTTTTGATAGTGTGTGAGAAGTTCCAAGGAGATTGGTGAGGTTTTCATGGGTCAAATGTATAAAACTCAAACTGTCAAGGTACAAGTAAACCCATTTTTGAGGGTTTGGGAAAGAAATTATTGAAACAGCCAAGACTTTCTTGTATTTCCTAATGAGACTTATACAGTAGGTGAAGGATGAAGCAATGAAGGTGTGAAGGTGATTGAAAAGGAAACATAAGTTCATATCAGGAGAGAAAACTAAGAAACTCAGTCTAAAAATACTGTCTCCTAATAGTCAAGCTATGGTTGAAGGTAAAACTCATAAGGAGTACAAAAGCATTTGTGAAACTCTTGACACTTGTTGGAACAGGTAAACATGGTGGGAGAGGTTTTAAGGAGGGCATAAACAAAGTGAGTCATAAGATATTTAAGGAGAAAACTAGAAGTACAGTTTCTACCCTGTTTTAGAACAGTCGAGCATCTTGTTTCATAGTCTTGGAGAAGTTTTGAGATGAAACTTTAAAAGATGTCATCTAACATCTGTAGAAGCTTATAGATAGAGACTAAACAAGCAAGAACAGATAGCAAGAAGGTGTTTAACAGGGTCTTATAACCAGGAACCAAGAAAGTACAGTCAAGGCCCTTGTGGAGATCATTTGGCACAAGAAAACTAAGAAGTAGACATGATGCGTTTAAGAGCAAGTACAGAGTGTGGAGATCATAATAAAGACTTGTGAGAAGTTGAATAAGGAGGTTATAGAAGTTTTAACCGAGAAGGAGACTTGATAAACTCACAAACTCAGTTTTTGCTTTGGAAAGCTAGTGAAGACCTAGCAAGAACCTAGAAGGGCAATTAGAAAGGTGACATTGTGTTGGGAGAAGTGGATAAAGAGTTGGCTTATGAAAATTAGCATGAAGCGAGAAGGTGATAATGGGTGCCAAGAAAGGTGATCATTTCCTCAAGAGAATTGGTAGGTTGTTTTGAACAATAAGCTTTAGACTAAAACAGGGCTAGTAGAAGGCTAAAGTAGAAAACGGTAAAAGGAGAATAAAAGGAGTTGGGCTTAGAGTTAGATACTAAAACTTTGTGAGGAGCTATAAACCCTTAAAGGGTATCCAAAAAGGTTAACAGTAGCCTCTAATTCCTAGTGAAGTGCTTTAGACGATAAGCTTTACAGTTAAGGAGGGCTACTAGCATGTGAGCAAGGTCAATAAGAGAGATATTTTGATGTTTTGATCCTTCTTGAAGGTTCTAATCATGTTGATTGGATGAACTTGAGCAGGTAACAGGTGATTATAGCCCTTGAATCATTACAGTTAAGTATTTGGTACTTTTTGCATTTGAGAGTTTTTGAGATGTGGCACACTTTGGTCATGTTTAGATGATTTGCTCTTGAAACTAACATTTGTTGTGTGTTTTGAAATTGGTCCACCACCCTGCTTTGCATCAAATATCCTTCTCCTCCACCTATTTGACATGAAGATAAATATTGTATCACATGAAAACTAAGGTTATTGAGGCGTTGTGTTCTCAATTTGTTGTGCTTATTTGTATAGGTGGCCTCAAACATGCTCTGTTACATTCACACCCAAAAGAGCTGCATGGTTGGCACAAAATACAGATGCTAGCCTTTGAAGTTTATGTTTTTGCACTATAATCTTACCACCGTAAATTTGCAAACAGGACATTTATAACTTTGTAAGTCGACTAGGCTTATATTTATTAAAGAATTCTAGTATCCACAAGAAACGAGACTAAATCAAAGGACTCAATTTATTTTTACCTCGCTGTTGGGTCACTCTCCTTCGAATGCATAGAGTCAAAGAAAAGAGGCTCCTCTCTCCACCCTTGTAAATTTATAAATCATTAAAAAATTGTGTCTCTAAGGGCTTCATCAAGCATCATCCTCTCTATGCATGTGTTGAGGCCATCCACAGCCTCCTCATTGGCCTTAAGGATGCCATTCTGGTATACCTCTTATTTAAATCAAGTTCAAGCAAAAAAACCTTTCAAATAAAGGAAAACCAAGTGAAAATTAAAACGTTGGCTGCCTACCAACGAAAGAAGAAAATAGGAAAAAGAAACCAAAAAAATGTATTTAAGTGCTTCAATAGATTTAAAATGGAAGATCAAAAATCTTAAAGAAAAACAAAAAAAAGGCTCTTACCTCTCAAATTGAATCCCACCAGACAAAATTCTTCTAATCCGGCTGAAATCACTTCATGGTAACTAGAAAATGATCAAATGTGTTTTAGCATGTTGACCAAGAGTAAAAAACAGCATGAAAGAGGAGGTAAAAGTTTAAAAATTGACATTTTCTTACTGCCTGTTATTATGCAGCAGACAGCAAGTTTTTAGTATGGACCCACGAATCTGTATTAAAACTCACCATGTAAGCTGGTAGCGAATTACTCACACCCCTCAAAAACTTGTGAGTTCGGTGATTTTCCTGCAATTTCTCGTGACTTTTGTAACTACGGGATTCATAAATATTTTGATGAAAATGATCTTATATTATATTAATTCAATACGATACAAGATAACTTTCAACAAAAAAGCGAGTGGTATGAGAGCACACCCCAAAACCACAAACAAAGCTAGGCCGAGCCTAGAGGAGCAAAAGACAAACCAGGCCGAGCCTAGAGGAGCAAAAACAAAAACCAAGTCAAGCAGCAGCAGCAAACATGCCCGAAGCGGGCGGATCATGATCATCCGGCCAGCCCGAGCCAGGTAAATCTTTGCCAACATCCGGGAGCTCCCACCAACAACAATTTCTTCTTCCAGCTCCGCCTCTCCACGAGTGGGAATGACGAGGCTGAAACGGGGAATTTGTTGGAAGAAGGTGGCGGCGGAGGCGGGTTCCAACCATCAGCAGTGTGTGGCACAACGGAAAGAGGAGAGCCCCATCCATGTTGGCGAGGCGGTGACCCCAGCACAGTTGTTGGCGAGCTGGTGAAGGACTCCTACGTTGGTGAGGTGGCGGCGACCCCGGCCACGGCAGCGAGTAGTGAGTAGCTTCGTTGATGCGGAGGGCTCAGGGAGCGGCAAGCCCGACTAAAAGCACATCGTTGGGAATGGCTACATCAACCACCACGACCCAAGGTGGGGAGTGTTTGGTAGGAGACGGTGGCACACGGGCTACATTGCACGGGGCTTCCCCTAGTGACGCAACGGAGTCCGGAGGTGGTCCACCTCCAACACAACCTTATTTGCTTGGACTTGTATCTGCAGCAGCACATTGGAGATCACCATAGATTTGTTATAAATGGAAAAAGATTGATCAACCGCAGAATTAGCAAAGAAAAAAGTATTTCTTTCTTTCCATATCCAAAAAAGAATTTCCCCTCTAAAAACATGCCAAATCTAGGTGAACATAGGCAGAAGCTTGGGATTGTCTCCCAATAGGATATGCTACCAGGTAAAGCAATGTGGTCTTAGCGGAAAAATGAGTGAATCCAATTCCAGGCATTCTAAGCTTTGGGACAAAACCAGAAAAGATGCAGAATAGTTTCCGAATGACCACAAAATGGGCATTTGGGCGTTGGGATCCCAATTTGAACAAAATGAGCCCCAATAGGAAGTCCTTGGTGTAAAATACACCAGAGGAAGTGGGAAATCTTGGGCTCCACACAAATAGACCAAATAGTTGCAAATCACCTACTCCAAATAGACAGAGTGGATTGAATTCCCCATCGCGTGTTGAGTTTGTCCACCATGGGCAGGTGAGGTGAAAGCCAACGGTAGCCTTTACTGGCTGTGTAGTTGCGAAATGGGGTATCTGCATACCATTTCCAATTTGTCCACCAAGGGCGAGAGGATTGCACAATAATTTTGTGCAACATGTGGTCAGGGACTAAGCTGATCACAACATTATAAGTATCCTGGTCCTGGTTAGAAAGCTGAAAACGAGTTTTAATTTCCAGCCAAGAAAACCAGGATTGCGCTTGTTTGCAGAATAAGTCTTCAATGGTGTGAATTCCGCATTTGAAGAATTTGAGCGCGGAGATTCCCGAGCTTCTGCCAAACACTTATCCTACGCTTGAAAAACGATGACCACCAAATGGATTAATGATTAACAGAAATCCCATTACGAAAACCATCACCTTTCCATAGGAGCCGGGTTTGATGCACTCCCATGCTTTCCAAATGCTCTTAAGCACAAAAGTGCCAATAATTTTAACAAGCGTTGGGGTGATGAACAGTTAATAAACCCTAATCCTTTCCACGCAAGGCAGCCATAAGGTGATCTTCTTCAATATCGTGTCGTATGAGAACTTTCCAAGCTTCTTGGCCCGTGATGCTTCGCATAATCCATTTTGCGCAAAGTGTCTGTCTCGGCCTTATTGTCCCCAATGTGGGGAAGGCAACATATCTCCTAGGCCACACGATGGAATCCTTTGCAGTAGCAACATTATCCCATAAAAAGGCTTTGAGCAAATTTTCCAAAGAATAGGCTTTGGAGGGAACCCAACATCGATTAGTAATCCATATCGAACAATAGACAAAAGGAATACCCAAGAACTTAAATATTTTGCCATGTGCCAGAACCTTCCATTCAAAGTCAGCCAATCAAAGCAGAAGAAGGAAAAATTGTCGATAGCACTTGGTTTTTCACCATCTAATTGAGGAGCCGTTAGGCTAAGCAAAAGTATCCTTAGTGAGGCATCATAATGTTAGCTTCATCTTCAATGAGAGTAAGAAAGGAATCATCTACAAAATGACCATTAAGAAGTTGGGAATTGGGTGTAGATGATCCATAGGGATCCAAAATGACTCTACTTTATCAAATCAGCCAACGCGAAGAAGAAAAAAATGATACAGGTTTTGTTCTTAGTGACAGGACCGCCGGTTTGCATTGGGGGCGGCGTCTTGGCTCTTGCGGACAAAAATAAAATATGATGCGAACAGTCCCAGAATTCCAAAGGGTGTCCATGTCTCTTCTTCTAGCATGACCTTTCCCATTCTCCAGTGCACGGAGAACATGAGAAAGGCTATAAATGCATGTTATGGAAGAGAACAAAGGCATCGAAGCATGAAGCAAGTGAGTAAGAAGCTCTTAGTGTTGGAATTGTGATTTGTAGAAGCAAGGAGTAATTGAGACAGAGCAAGCAAGTAACTGGGAGGAAGTGTGAGATATTATCTACTTCTCTTTCATACTTATTGTAATTTATGTACTTATTATTGAATTGGCCAATAAAAGTGGGAAGAAAGAGCAATTGCCCTTCCCGACTAGTTTTTCCTCCTCTGGAGGTTTTCCAGGATAAAATTGTTGGTGTATGAGTCTATATTCTTTCCCTTTCTACAAATTGTTGATTCTAAGCACAAGTATAATTCATTCACTAGCTATCTCTGTTATTTTCTAATAGAAAGTAGAACAACAACGATTAATTGTGATTCTGTGGATAATTCCAAAGTTGAAGAGTTTACAGATCATTTTGGTATCAGAGCTAATAATTATCCAAGATTGTGGTATTCATTCTTGGATTTGTATGACAGTGACGAGATCTAAAGGCGAAGAGGCTTTACCTTGCGATCTAGAAATTTCTACAAAGAAGTGGAAAAAGAATTCGGGGACAAATGGAGGAAGAGAACTTGGTCCGTAGAATCGAGATGTTGGAGACCATGATGGATAGGATGTTTAGAAGGCAAGAAGAGCTTGCTGATTTACAGAAGACAACTTCTGTCAAACAAGACTCCATGGACTCAGTGGTTCGGGGCTTAGCTGAAAAGTTTGGCATAGGAAGGAGCCACCATGAGGAAAGTTATGGGGAAGAGCATGAAGAAGAGACTTCTAACACAAGAGAAAAGGTAAAATCCGATCATACTCCTTTTAAAGTTGAAACGAAAGTTGAGATTAAAATCTTTGAAGGACAAGTAGATGCAGAGTTGCTTGATAAATGGTTAAAACAGTTAGAAGTCTACTTTAGCATCCATAATGTCACTGAGGCACAGAGGATCACCTTTGCACGTCTCAAGATGGAGGGACATGCTCTGGTTTGGTGGGAAACCCATCTAGCCACTTGTGAAAAGAAGAAGCGTCCTATTGTGAAATCTTGGCAAGAATTTAAAGAATTACTTAGAGCTAACTTCTATCCTATTGGCCATAAGACTGACCAAATGATTAAATGGCAGTATTTTAGACAAGGCAGTGGTCAAAGTGTGCAGGACTATACTACGGAGTTTCGGAGGCAAGCCATGTTGCTTAACATGGACTTGGAGGATGAGGATATTCTGACCAAGTACTTGGGAGGACTTCACACTCACCTTCGAAGAAAAGTCATCTCCACAAAGCCCAAAGATCTCAACGAAGCATGCGTACAAGCATACTACATAGATGATGAAAAGAAGCAAGGAGAAGCAGAGCCAAGGGTAAAGCAGTCAACAAATCAGCAAAAGAAAGAGTTTGGGCAAACAAGTAACAAGGGTAAGTGGAAAGGGAAAGGTAAACAAGCTGCCACTACTTTGAATACTTGTAAAGATCCCAAGAATTTTTGCAAGAACTGTGATATCAATGGTCATACTGATGCTACATGTTGGAAGTTGCATCCGGAGTTACATCCGAAGAACCGAACCAAGGACTCGAAGAAGTCCATGACAGCTGTGAAAACAAAAGGGGAGGTGGAAATCGAAGATGACTCTGATGTAGATGAGAGGCTTGGATGCACGGCCACCAACATGGACAGCCAAGAAGAGGAGATGAGTAGACTATTCCAGATCAAAATCCAAATCAAGAGAACTAAGGTAAATGCTTTGGTTGATACCGGTTCTCAATCTAACTTGATTTCTGAAGCAATTGTAAAGAAGCTTGGTCTTGAGACTTACGAGCATCCACACCCTTATCCTTTGGGTTGGGTGAAGAAGGGTGTTGAAATTCAGGTAACAAGATGTAAGGTCAAGTTTGGGATAAATTCCCAATATATTGATGTTTTTGAAGCTGACATTATTCCACTTGATGCTTTTGATGTTGTATTCGGGAGTCCTTACTTGTATGTTAGGGATGCTATATTTATGAGGAGGAAAACCGGTACAGATGGGTCAAGGATGGGATCAACTACAACATCCGGGCACACCAGCGTAAGACACGGGTTACTATGGTAAGTGCTAACCAAGCAAAACGACTTATTCAGGCAAATCATAATCAATTTTGTTTACTTTTATTAAGGATAAACAAGATGGGGTAGAAGTTGCAGAGATTTCTAACCAGGGAAAGCATGATTTGGATAGTATTATTCAGTCTTTTCAGGAAGTATTTCAGGCTCCTAGCGGGTTACCACCAAAACGGGAAGTAGAGCATGAGATTCAACTATTGCGAAATCCCCTCTACCGAACATCGGGTTGTATAGGCAATCCTTGCTTGAGAGTCTTGAAGTAAAGAAACAACTCCAGGAACTAATAGACCAAGGGTGATACGTCCAGCACCTCACCATGTGGTTCGCCTATTGTGATGGTGCCAAAGAAGGATGGTTCTTGGAGAATGTGCATCGACTACCGTGCTTTGAACAAGATCACCATAAAGAACAGATATCCACTTCCCCATAGATGATCTCTTGGACCAGCTTTAGCATGCCAAATTTTCACGAAGTTGGATCTCAAGTCAGGTTATCACCAAGTCAAAATGAAGGAGGAGGATATATGGAAGACTGCCTTCAAGACAAAACAGGGTTTGTATGAATGGTTAGTACTTCCTTTTGGGTTATGCAATGCACCCACTACATTTATGAGATTGATGAATGATGTATTGCGGGATTTCATAGATTCATGTGTCATTGTATATCTAGACGATATCTTGATTTTTAGTGCCACATGGGAAGAACATCTAACTCATTTGCAGCAAGTCTTGCAAGTTCTCAGGGAGAAACAATTGCTTTGTAATATGAAGAAATGTGAATTTGCCAAATAGTCACTTGTCTATCTTGGGCACGTGGTTGGAGGAGGAGAGCTACGAGTGGATCCAAAGAAGGTGGAAGCCATCACTAATTGGCCAACACCAACAAGAGCCACGAAACTAGGAGTTTTGTGGGAGCAATACAATACATGCGGAAGTTCATTCCGGGCTTCTCCGCGATCGCAGCACCTCTACACACAGTGGCCGCAAAGAGTAAGAGTTTTGACTAGGGTAAGGAACAAGACAAATCCTTTGAGTTATTGAAATACAAGATTAGTCATGCTCCAGTACTTGCTCTTCCTAATTTGCAGCAGCCTTTTG
Organism: Taxus wallichiana var. yunnanensis; assembly: GCA_018340775.1. Taxonomy (NCBI): domain Eukaryota; kingdom Viridiplantae; phylum Streptophyta; class Pinopsida; order Cupressales; family Taxaceae; genus Taxus; species Taxus wallichiana. The sequence goes on from CM031244.1 coordinate 513,834,068, forward strand.
AAGTAGAGACAGATGCCAATGATTACGCCATGGGCGCAGTGTTGCTTCAAGGAGGTAAACCCGTATGTTATCATTAAAAACTTTCACTTCAGCGATTAAAGGATATTCGGTATATGATAAGGAAATGTATGCACTAGTTCGAGGCGATTAAAAATGGAAGCATTATTTGTTGGGTAAAGAAACTATGCACACTGACCACAAACCTCTCCGTATTTGCAAGCATAGTCTAAATTATAGCAGGCAAGGCACTACAAATGGATGGGGTTCCTTTAGCAGTTCCATCTGGTGATTAAATACAAGAAGGGTAGTACAAACTTGGTGGCAGACATGTTGTCTAGGCCACCCACACAGGAGAAGTTTTCTTGTTTGGCCACTATCTCTCAGATCGAGCCCTTCACGAAGGAAGCTTACGGAGAGGCATATGCCCAGGACAAAGACTTTGGGGTGACATTTCAGCAGTTGCAGTCCCAAGGGGCTGAAAGGACAGGGATTGAAGATTGTTATCTCAAAGACGGGCTGCTCTACCGATGGGGAAGCTTTGCGTGCCAAAAGAAGAGCGAATTCTATTGATGAGGGAAGCACATACCTCGAAAGTAGCGGGACATTTCGGTGTTGGTAAGACCCTAGCCCACTTGCAAAGGTACGTGTATTGGCCCAATATGCAAGAAGAAGTATCAAAATTTATACGGGGATGTAAACTTTGTTGTACTAGCAAGCCTAAGACTAGGAAGGAAGGTTTGTATATGCCTTTACCAGTACCTACTCATCCAGTGGGAGGACATTTCTATGGATTTTGTAGGAGGATTACCTATGTCTAAACATGGCCATGACTATCTCTATGTTGTTGATAGATTTAGTAAGATGTGTATTCTTATGGCATGTAAAAAGACAGTAAAAGCACATGAGGCGGCAGATCTTTTCTTTGCTAATGTATGGGTGCATTTTGGTTTGCCAAAGTCTATTGTTTCTGACAGGGATTCCAGGTTCTTGGGGAAGTTTTGGACTACTTTGTGGGACAAGATGGATACCAGGTTACAGAGGAGCACAACTTTCCATCCACAGACAAATGGACAAACAGAGGTGGTAAATAGGACTTTGGTATAGTTGATCAGAGGGTATAACAACAAATACCCAAGGACTTGGGATGAGTCCTTAGCCTACATTCAACATTCCTATAACCGGGCAGTACACACATCCACTATGAAGTCACCGTTTGAAGCATGCTTGGGATATCTACCTACAAATCCGCTTGGACATAGCAGTTGGACAGCAGGATGAGAAGGATACATGAGACACAGAGGTGACTAGAGCAAACAAATTCATTGAGAGGATCCGGCAAATCCATCTCAAAGTCAAGGAACAACTAGAGAAATCTCAGGCCAAGTACAAAGCTAGGCACGATCAGCATAGAAGGGAACATAAGCTTCATGTTGGAGATAGAGTTTGGCTTTACTTGAGCAAGGAGAGACTACAAGGTCAAGCACGGAAGCTCAAGCCACTTACGATATGGACCCTTCACCATATTGGAGCAGGTTGGAGAAAATGCCTTTCGACTTGATTTGCCATCATTCATGAGGATGTACTCTATAGTAAACTACGAGAACTTGCACCTATATGAGCCATCCATGCTAGATGAAGATGAAGAACTACAATTGCTACCTTCCATTGAGGATTGCGTCTTGGACTCACAAGGCAAATTGGAGGAGGATGTAGTACTGCAGCAAAGGTCAGAGAGACTAGGAGAGGTCCATGAGTCTTGGCAGATTGGACTGAAAGGAAAGACACCAAGGCAGGCCCGGTGGTACCCGAAGGAGCAAGTGAGGGAATTATTTCCTCATCTACTCCCCCACTAAGCTTTTGTGGGACCAAAATCCTCCTAAGCGAGGAGGTGTGATCCATAGGGATCCAAAATGACTCTACTTTATCAAATCAAGCCAACACGAAGAAGAAAAAAAATGATACAGGAGGTTATGTCTGTTTAGTGACAGGACCGCCGCCACCTGTGTGCAGGCGGCGGTTATGAACCGCCACCCCCACTAGGGCGGCACTGGGACCGCCGGTTGCATTGGGCGGCGGTCCGGCTCTTGTGGACAAAAATAAAAAAATATGACGAAAGTCCCAGAATTCCAAAGGGTGTCCATGTCTCTTCTTTTGCATGACCTTTCCCATTCTCCAGTGCACGGGAGAACATGAGAAAGGCTATAAATGCATGTTATGGAAGAGAACAAAGGCATCAAGCATGAAGCAAGTGAGTAAGAAGCTCTTAGTGTTGGAATTGTGATTTGTAGAAGCAAGGAGTAATTGAGACAGAGCAAGCAAGTAATTGGGAGGAAGTGTGAGATATTATCTACTTCTCTTTCATACTTATTGTAATTTCTGTACTTATTATTGAATTGGCCAATAAAAGTGGGAAGAAAGAGCAATTGCCCTTCCCAGATAAAATTGTTGGTGGTTTTTTCCTCTGCTGGAGGTTTTCCAAGATAAAATTGTTGAGGTTTTCATTCACTAGCTATCTCTGTTATTTTCTAAAAGAAAGTAGAACAGCAGCGAAATTGTTTCTCGTGGATAATTCCAAAGTGAGTCTATATTCTTTCCAAGCCCCGAGATTTGGCTTGGGCCAATAAATATCCAAATCCTTCGATTAGCACATAAAGTGTAAGGGCAAAGGGCAACCTTGTATAATTCCCATTTATAGAATTGCGGGGAATCCATCGCATCCCGGAGCTTTATCATTGGCCATCTGCATGGTGGCTTCATGGAGGTCCTCAATGGTGAGCATTCTGTCGCATATCACCTTCTAAGCCTCAGACAATTTGCATGGCACAACACCCAGACATTGGTCAAGAGCTACGAAAGTTGTTGAGCTTGGAACACAAGCTTGTAGTGGCGCACAAAGGCTTAGAACAAAGGTTAAGGGTCTCAACCCAAGCTCCACCTTCCATGATGGCTCGAATTTGCTGAGAAGGTTTTTTGGCTCTGAGGGAAAGAAAAATTCTTTCAAGACTCAATCTCCAATTTTGAGCCAATGCATATAGGCCCGGATCTCATGCTCCCTGCACTATAATTATCAGTGATTTGAATTTTTGAGAAGCTTTGCAACATGAAGTTGCAAAGTTTCAAAAAAGGGATCGCCTTGAAGCGCCACCACCGCTCGGCTAAGAGCCAAGGTGTTAGCGGAGTATGAGCGGCGCCAAATTTTGGCTAGTTGTCTGCCATAGATTCTGAGGAATCTAGTTGTCTAAGTCAACGTCCTCCCACCATCAATCCGGTTGGTTTACAGAGGTGGATGATACCACCGGCGATGGATGGTCGGGAATTAAATTCCAAACATGCTTGATATGATTAATGGGGCCCATGTTGCATCAAGGCAATGTTAAGAAAGAATTGGCCTTTATGACAAAAAGGGCACGTATCATGGCAAGTGATACAAAATCGTATTGAGAATGATCCGAAAGGACAAAGTCAGGCATGACCTCCATTGGCGAATAAATGCTATCAAACTCAAAATAATCTTGAGTTGACAACATAGCTCTGTCGAGCCGTTTAAGTACGCGATTTGTCCCTCCTCGGAGATTGGACCAAGTATACCATGCTTCCGATGTGGGAAAGCGAGAGGTGTTAGGGTCATAAAACCCAAACTTATTACGCATGAAAACCACGCCTCCCTTCGCCAAGTGTCTGCCTCATCGGCAAGTGGCCACATTTATCATTGGGTGATTCAACCATATTAAAATCTCCACTTATGACCCAATAAGCATCGGGAATTGAGTTGGCGATCCACCGCCACAGATCGGCCCTTTCAGCCGCATCGTTAGAGGCGTAAATATTAATGAGGCCAAAAGGGCGGCCATCCACATTAAATAGGACCCATATGGCACGGTTGGTGGGGTCGATGCCATGGTCAATTAACAAGGGCCGCCATTTAGGAGCAAAAAGTGAAATTAAACCGGTGTTACGCGAGGATGTGTCCCCTAGATTTTGGTGACCTCCCGAACGCTTTCGGGGACTTGAGACTTGGAAGGGGCGTCCCCAATTTTTTTAAAATGCTTCAAAAGTTTTCTCGATGTTTTTACTATTAAAAACTCTGTTATTTTTACCAAGAGCAATCAATTATAATCTTGAAAGTACTTAAAATACATTAAATACAATTTAAATCCCTAAATGTCATTGAAAATAGTTTAAAAAATTGAAATATTAATTTTTATCTATTATTTTAATAGTCGTCCCCAAAATTTAGGAAATTTTTTGCGTCCCGAAAAACCCTATCCCTCCGTACCCCCGTCCTCCCGTCCCCGAGACTTAGGTAACTATGAATTAAACCCCCACGGCCTACTTCATGATTACTACAAAAGCCAGAGCTGCAGCCGGATGGATTTACAAACCATCTCGCAATCGTAAACTGTAATTTTTACTTCCTGCAAAACAAAACATCCAAATTTGCAAATTTTTGTTGAGTTTCACGAACAACATATTTACTGACAGGAGTCTGTAAGACCCCGCACATTCCAAGATAAACAATTCATGGGAAACAATGGTCAAGAGCCATGTCACCATCCTCCAAGCCATCAAGGGCATCATATTGATTTTGCAGAAATTGAGCAGTATTATGCTGCAAAAAATCTGTAACTCATTTTTTTCCGTTCAACGATATTCGATGTTGTACTCTGCTTTGGTTGAGTCCACGCTACAAGTTGGGCTATGGTCCCAAGAGATGCGAGATGGGCTTCGGGGCCTTTTGGAGGGCCCTTGTGAACTGCTTGGCAAGAGTAGCAGTGACAAGGATTGCGAATGTTAACATTGTAAACTGAATTGGTCTAGTCCATGAGAACTGAAGCCGCTTGGGGTGTGCTGGAATATTTTGGCAATTGGATAGCCAAGTTGGCAAAATGCGCTTGTTCTTTAGCAACAATCGTAGGCTCTATAAAGATGTGTGCTCTAGGGTTGTTCCTTAACAGTGTGGCTCTCGTTGGCCATTGGAACCAAAGGCCTTAGATTGCTGGGATTTGTAATTGTTACGCCGACCCCCTAAGAATCTTGCCAACCTTCCTCCCCTTTGGGTTTGACTGGCTCGAGAGCTGCTTTGGCCACAGGGCGGTTTCGAGGGACATAAAGAGGACAATCTTTGATCTTATGATCAGAGGCCTAGAAACGGAAGCAAGTGTTAGGCAAGTTGATATACAGGACCAGTGAGAATAGATAAGATAAGATAAGATAATAATATTAATGTCCGACAAATGACCACAAAAGTAGGTCAATGGGACTGTAGAGTACAAAGCAAAAAGAACCCAGTGAGAGGACCCAAACGGGTCGCCCGAAATACAAAAAGAGATGGAGAAGAGGAGAAGGAAGCAAAGTGCGGAGAACCCAAAAAGGAGAAGAGGATAACGGTGGGGGGTGAGCGGAAGAGGGAGCAACACCCCCAACACCATCACCACACAAACAAGGTGGCTGGAAGTAACTCGCGAAGCCCCGATGCCCAGTAACTAAGAGTCTGAATAACCCACTGCATCCTGTAGAAGACCAGGCTAGGACCATCGTTTTCTCCCATCTAAATGTCTACAAATTCTTTCAAATCTTGAGAGAGATCAACTTCAACACAAACACGCTTCGCGGCGAGCATGGTAAAACCTATTTGCTTCAAGGCAAACTACCCGACCAAGAGAAGCCGATAATCAGTAACAAAAAGGCACACATGACAAGGGTAGGCCAGGGAATTCAACCCAAATGGGCACTTTAAGTGCGGTATATTCAGATACCACAAAGTCCTTGTGCCATGGGGTTAAAACAAGCGAGAGTTGCGGACATACCAAGTGGCTTGCTTAGCCAAAATATTGGGGGCATTGGCAGGATCAGAAAAGCGGAAAAGGAAAAAACCCTTGGTCATGTTTTGAATGCTTTCCAGTCTGACTCCATGGGGAGTCCAAACTATATTGACCCAAGATTTGAGCATGCTTTCAGAGGGGATCGACCCCACAAAATATCCAATGAGACAAAATTGCTCTAACCATTGACAAGCAACATTAAATTCAAGAATGGGCAAAACCACATTAGGAGGAGAAACATTACCTCGTGGAACACTTTCAAAACGAACTTCCGGGTTGTTTCGCAGGTGGTGCCATTGCTCAAAGCTCCACTATCTCCAGCCATGGTTGTAACAACCGGGTTTGAAGATGGTGAGGTCATTATATAGGGGACGCCTAAAGGGCGAGAAACCCTAGGAGAAACTATAGCAATAAATTCTGCGGAGCCCGAAAAGGTCACGTCATGGCATGGCGACAAAATGAAAAACCCTAGAAAAGCCGATTCCAGTTTTCACCAGAGTTGCAAAGCATTTTCTCTCTCGAAACCTCGTTTTTGAATATCGGGATTCATAAATATTAGAAGAGAACTATTAAAAAGAGGCATAAATGAGATATAAGGATAAGGCAACCTTATTATATTTATAACTTGATTTCATATTTATACACCACCACAAGATAGTTTGTAACCATCAATGCCTAATTACTTATTTAATTCTAATGATACCTCAAATAGATTTGATAACTTCATTGTAAAAATTGTAAACTAAGTGTAACTCGCTAACTCTAAATGGACATTATATTTCCAATAGTGTCCAACCAATCAATCATTATGACTTATCAATAAGATGTTCGACAAATAGAAGCAATTCACTACTTGCTTACTCTTAGTGAGATTGATAACCTCCAATGAGTTCTCGAATAACAATTAAAGAAAAATACTTGGATGAGCAAATGCAAGCATGAAGCACACTCAAAACTCATAGTATGACTCGATTGTATGTGCATTATATTTATCAAAATTCAAAATATAAACATGAGCTAGTAAACCATGTAACCTAAAACCAGCACAAATATGCCTTTGAATTGCAAGACAAGCACCTGTGCAACCACTTTTCATAGTACTTTCTCTCAAGGGTTGAAAAACCTACACACATAATCAATAACACAAAAAAATTACATCATGCGGTTTCCAAAATTGCCTTAATTTATAACTCTCTTCTTCTAAATACAAGCATTTGAACAAGAGATGCATACAAAATAGATTTTGCCATTTCTTTACGAGATAATAACATATAAATTGCTTAGTGCATAGTCTTGTCAATTGTGAATAAGTAATCGAATGAATGCATTTCTTTTTATCAGTGATAAAGCAGTATTATATAATTTATAAGAAGACAAAATCCAGACTTATGATTTCATCCTGCCATGGTGCATAAGCTCCTGAGTGAGCATATAAACTACAACTGATGTAAGCATACTTTCAAAAAGATATTTGCAAACAGGATGGTAGAAGTTTAAAACAGAGATTACATATCATGTACAAATAGATATTTGCCATAGAATGACGGTCCTAACTGTATGACCAAAAAAACAAAACATAATCCATGTGGAGAACAGCTGACTCCAAAAGTCCAAAAGGAGTGACAAAAACACAGAATCCAGCAGGTTACAACCAATTATAGATGTATTGAGATTCATAGTGCATGAGCTGCTCTAAAGCACCTGTTTCTTCAATCATTTCAGTGCAGATTGTAGCAAACTGCTAGACAAGTAAAGCCAATGTTGAATTACAGGGCATGAAGAACAGCCCTCTGGCAGAATTATAGATGTAGTATGCAGGTAAGAGAAAAAGAAACTAGCTAGTGATGCATGAATCCCTTGATTTGCAGACATGTAAACCATGAATTGTAAGAGGTGTTTCTAAAGCTTTAAAGTCAGTTGTGTTATCCATTTCACGTGACATGCAATCAAATTACAACTCTAACTTGATATGCTCCGTCTCAGCATGCAATGTGAAATTTACAAAAAAGCGATGTTTCAATCATTTTGTATGATTTAACACTCGTGTAATAACTTGTTTCTACGTATAACTGCCTAAAACAGTTCCCATATACACAAAAGATTAGTAAAATTGCCTACAAGAACAGAAATCTACTGTCAAACAGAATATCTTTGTTTCTAAAGAGGGAAAAATCTCATCACTGGAAAATGCCATTCTATAAAATAGCATGTGTAAATTAATAGACATCACATAGATAACAACCACAAGCTAGAGAAGACCCAAAAGGTATGACACCACATCCACCGGCCATGTTAGTACTAGAGAGAGGGAGGATGTCAGATTCTAATAAGGATCGTCATTCTCTCTATGTTCCTCACAACACACATTGGAAGATATGTGCATGGACAACCTCCTCTATGTCCGACCGTCCACCCCTACCACCATCCCAGTAGAATTGTATCATGTGGTGTTAGTTAATTGGAAGAGACAAATACAACTTGTGATTCCTTTTATAAGTATCGAAGTGATGAAAGGATGGATGGCCAGATTAGTAACAAACATTGCTTGTATTTTATTGATATCAAAAGACAAACTCGGGCATTTGTTCATATTTTAATTTTAAATGGTGGAAGCAATCATGTCTTGCATGATCTTCCATAATTATATCAAGGTGTTCAAAAATTGAAGGTTTTTCAATCATGGAAAAGTGTTAACTTTTCACTTACAACTTATTATGAAGAGACAAACAAAACTTGCGATTCCTTTTAATAAGTATCCGAGTGATGAAAGGATGGATGGCCAGATTAGTAACAAACATTTCTTCTATTTTATTTATATCAAAAGACAAACTCGGTCATTTGTTTGTCTTTTAACTTTTATTGAAGGTGGAAGCAATCATGTTTTGCATGATCTTCCATAATTATATCAACGTGTTCAAAAATTGAAGGTATTTCAATTATGAAAAAGTGTTAACTTTTCACTTAGCTCGAAATCAATTTCTTGGTTTTCTCCTAATAGGAATTCCTAAATATGCCATACACTTTGACTGTTTGACATTGACATGAAATGGCAAGCTCCACATAAATATTTCGCTAAGTTGTATACTCGTGTGTTATCTTTGGTTTTCTCCATTTATGTGTTGTAAATTGAATGAATAAATGTTGCCGTAGATGAAATAATTATTTACGAGTGTTTTCAGCTATTGTGCATAGCTTAATGGTGCATTTGGGTCCCTTTTCAGTTCACTGCTAGGGTTTGTATTATTGTTGGATCTGCTGTCATAAAAATCAGATTATTTTCATTTTGGTGTTGGTGTATTTTCAGATCTGATTCTTGGAGTTTGTGGCCAAACCCTAATTTTGGTTTTTGCCCTAAAAGCTACCACAAGAGATGAGCAAGTTGCACAGACGCAAGACCATGTGCAAGACCATGTGCAAGACATTGTGACATTGCGCAACGTTTCTTGCTACTTGGTCTCAACTTGGGGTGTTCTGATCAAGTAGTGTTGCCTTGAGAAGCGCCATTATGCTCATAAGATAGCACAAAGTTTTGCATCAGGCTTGTGCGCTACATCGGGTATGCTAATCAAGCGAAGCGTCAAGTGGGGATAGACAACCATGAAGGCATGCGTTGGAACAATGTCATGTATGATTCATGGAGTGCACTGATTTTATGTAGCGTTGAACACTGAGATGTGCAGTATATAGTTTAACATTGAATATTTTTGTGTCCAAAATCCAACAAGAGTACCACAATGAGAAGGTAGCTTTGAGGGACCCCCGTGTGCTCAGCTCGGATCACAAATGCTGCGTATTAGAATATTTCTTTTTGAATAGATTTACTTCACCAGATCTGATTCTTGGGGTTTGTGGCCAACCCTTAATTTTGGTTTTTGCCCTAGAAAGGGACATTACATGCATAGAGTCTTCACAGATGTCACAAGCTACCACAAGAGGTGAGCAAGTTGCACACGAGGTGAGACCATGTGCAAGACATTACGGTATTGTGCGATGTTTCTTGGTACTTGGTCTCAACTCGGAGTGTTCTGATTAAGTAGTGTTGCCTTGAGAAGCGTCATTATGCTCATAAGATAGCACAAAGTTTTGCATCAGGATTGTGCGCTACCTCGGGATATGTTAATCGAGCAAAGCGTCAAATGAGGATAGCCAACCATGAAGGCATGTGTTGGAACAATGTCATGTATGATTCACAGAGTGCGCTGATTTTATGTTGCATTGAACACTGGGATGTGCAGTATATAGTTTAACATTGAATACTTTTTGTGTCCAAAACCCAACAAGAGTACCACAATGAGAAGGTAGCCTTGAGGGACCCCTCGTGTGCTCGGCTCAGATCACAAACACTCCGTATTAGAATATTTCTTTTTGAATAGATTTATTTGACCACCCAACCAAAGATTATTTAATCTCTATTTCTTTGGTCTATTGACAACCTATTTGTTATACAAAGAACACTACTAAAGGAACATCAATTACAAAATAGTAAATACATACCACAATGTAGCATAGAAGAATATGAAAGTAATCAAACTTTATTCCTTAGGTGGTGCTCAAAACAAGTTGTTCGGTACAGGAAGGACCTGATTCTTAGTGCCACTACCCCGATGTACAATATTTTCTTTATATGGCAAGAACGCCCAATGGTTGTCGATTCAACACAATCGTCAACCACCGAATATACTAACAAGAGTCCTTCCAAGTCTACCTAATGCCGACAATATAATCATTACAACATAAGTCAGCTACCGAAACATGTGATTGGGAAAATGCTAATGACAATACTAAGATTGAGTTCCTCCTTAAAACAAGTTGGAGTTCCTTCCTCCATAGCCTAGGCACACTAATAAAAATAAGATTGAAGAGGGAAAACGAAAAACATTCCTGATAAGGTGAGTGTTGTGGTAGAGGTTTTTGCTGCCGAAACCTCTAGATACCCAAACTTGCTGAATACACGCGGACAAAAATGTTGACATTTTCTGAAAACTCGTGGAGCCAAAAACAAGTATTATTTTTCTTCTTCCTCCACCAGCAATTCCACCAATAGTTGTGAAGCCAAAAGACATTGCAATAGAGACAATCAGGTGTACAGCAAGGAAACAAATGTATGTAATGTTTTGTATGACATACAATTCGAAGGGGGTGTGTTGTGACAATGCAAGGGCATACTAAAGTAATACATAATTGCACGATGAGGAATACACAGAACCATACGGTGGCCAAGAAGAACTAGCACGAGCATAGGGTCTATCAAAAGCGAGTTGAGTGTATGAATGCATAGTTGGCATTTAACTAGGTAGAAAGGAGGTTCATATGTCAAATAGCATCATGGTCTACAAATAGAGGGGTGCACTATGTAGGAGCAACACACATTCGACGCATGATAGGAAGGAGCCTACAGTTTGATTATTTCTTGGTTGTATGGCATGAGGGGGAAACAGGTATACACTTTATTAGGTTGGATATACAGTGCTTGCACTTCTTTTGTTGGGCCATACAATTGAATGGGTGAACCCTACGATATAACACAATCATAACCCTTGCACTCCTTTTTATAATTTTCCATTATTGGATTTTTATTTTGCTTTGATTAGTATTTAGAAATGACCGTATTTTTATTTGTTTGGCCTCTATCTTTTTCCCTAATGTTTCCATCGTGTACTTTATCGTGCATAATTATTCAATATTTAGTGGACTTTATATGGTCATAGGCATAATACTTTGGATTTTCCCCATTGTACTTCCCAACCATCATTACTTTTTAATATAAACACCTTGGGCTTGAAATTCCAATGCATTAGATATTTATGATGTGTGTGCTTCCTTTGTCTTTTAAAGAGTTTTCTTCGTTTATAATACATGCGTTGTAAGTATTGGTCATAGCCATAGTTGCTTTAGAGACGGGTATGCGGTACGTGCGGGTACGTGGAGACGGGTACGGGTACTGGTATGCCATTTTTCAGAAATTTAGGAGACGGGTGCACGGGAGACGCCAATATATATATATATATATATATATAGAATTAAAATACATAAATTAAAATTTAAAAATAACTATACTTTTTGAAGTAAGGAAAACAAATATTGACAAAAGATGAGATATTATATTGATATTAGATATCTCACATAGTGAGGAAAGAGTACATTGTAACACCAAAATGCTGACAAACAAAGACTAAAAACAAAAATCACTAATGTGAACCCGAATCATATCTCATATGATACAAAGGGGTCAACTGTCACATTAATTATGTCCTCTAGATCCTCTACTAAGATGCTCTCCAGATACTCATCACTCTCAAGTTGTGGCTCCTCTGCAGGCAATATAATAGGGGGCAAATCATTGAGGCCATTCGCCTCAAGAACATCATCCTCTACATCTACTGCTGCATCAAGTGGAATTTGGTCCCATTTTGTTGAAGGACCTTCTTTATACCCTGGGTCTACACGAGTAAGAAGACACAATGTGCTATGAATGTATGATATTTTAAATTTTTTTCAAATATATATTTTAAAATTAAATATATCAATTTATTAATTTATAATTAAAATACATATCAAAGAAAAAATTAAAAATGCAAATCAAATTGAAATGATATTTTAAATTTATAAAAAACTTTAAACTATTTTAAAATTAAGTAAAATCAGTTTATTAATTTTTTTATTAAAATAATTTTAAAAATTAAAAATATAAATATACAAAATAAGAAAAATATTGCCATCAATGCTTAGAGCTCAAGAAAATATGCACTTTTAGAGAAAACGACCCTCTGAAACGGAGCCACGTAATGAAAGTTATGGCACATGCAAGTGTTTGCTACTACATCTTCTCGAGCCCTTTCCAAAATGGCAAATTTTTTTCTATCCTTGTGTTTTCTTCACCAAAATCCCAAAAAAGAAAAGAAATGCCAAAAAGAAAAAGAACTGCGAATAAACACGAATTACATTAAAAATTGACTGGAGATGCGTTTTCCAACAGAAACGAGGCGATTCGTTGAGCAAAGTCTTCGCGTACAGAGGCGTCTCCATACGCGTCTCTCGTGACCAAATGCATGCCAAGTGTCGGGAGACGCGTCTCCCTGCAACTATGGTCATAGCAATACTTCCCCTACTTCAACATAGCCTCTGTCGCCAATGTGCCATGACTCTATGTTCATCCAAAGAAAGAATTTTGCATCCAACCGTACTTCACCTTCGATTATGATTTCATCCTTTGACCCCACTTGGTAGTCGAGTCCATGAACTTCATGTCATTTACACCATAAAACTTGTGGGCCAACTTATCATCGAATTTTGCATCCTTGACGTTGTATTTTGTAAACTCTAGTGGGTAAGCCAACTATGACATTGATGGCTCGAAGGACTTGTATCACCAACATTTGTTTTTAGTCATCTTGTTGCAAGTCTTTGCCTTTTGTAATCTCCCTAATCTTAATGTTATTGCACTAGTACAATATCTTAAATACATCTATATGAAAACAGCAAGAGATATCGATCTCAAGGCACTTATCTTGGATTTTACGCATAACACATCAATTAATAACTCCATTACCTTCGCAAATATCCCACCGACTAATGACCAATGGTATCAATCTAGTTGCACCACTATGTGGGGATTGAAAACGTATCTCCAATAAAAAAGGGCTTCAAAATCCACCACATGGCCAAGATATTACAATTTTTCAATCAAATTCTCCATGCGAAAAGGAAATAACTTCTAAGTGACGATCACATGAAAAACACCAAGAGATATCAATCTCAAGGCACTTATCTTGGATTTTACGCACACCACATCAATTAATAACCCCATTACCTTGGCAACTATCCCACCGACTAGTGACAAATGGTATCAATCTAGTTGCACCACTACGTGGGGATTGAAAAAATATCTCCAATAAAGAAAGCTTCAAAATCTACCGTATGGCCCGGATATTACGATTTTTCAATCAAATTCTCCATGCGAAAGGAAATAGCTTCTAAGTGACAATCACATGGGCGTCAAATTTACGGTTGATATCACCCTATGATACCAAATGGACATCAAATTTAAAGTTGAAAATTAATTTTTAACAACTCACACACATCTACCGCCACCACTCTCGACTACTATCAGAGAATGCTTATCGGCGTAATTAGTTTGGAACACTTCGTTGTCTTTCATTTGCAATGGAATAGACCGGTGAGGGAGTTAGTCTCATCTTTTGAGCACCACCGCATCTCTAAGATCCCTTCACTAATCAGCTCCATCATACCTTGATTTCCATCTAGTGACCATTCTTCTCTCGTCAAAGTCGAATCTAATGAGGTTGTTTCAAGAATTCCCTTGATTCTTCAAATACAATGGAGATTATTTTTTTCTAGTTATGATCAGCTTTGGTTGGTATCAACCAACCCCAATCCCAATAGTTCAAGATAGGCCTTTTTTTTTCAACAAGATGACCACAAATAAATACATTTTTCCCCATCACTACGCCAACTACTTTAATGTCATGTTAATCTACTCCCACCAGTTGGAATGTCGAAGACCAAATAGTTAGCTTCCCAATACTTTTCCAAGTTTCCTCTAGAAGAACGTTGACATAAGAACCACCATCCACAATGGTGTTCGTCAAGTGTCTCCCAAGTATCTCCATATGCACAACTTATGGTCCTCGTGTTTGATTCATTGTCAAGAGCATGGGATCAATCGTTTAATCAATTAATAATGGGGGCTTGGCTATGAGTTCATCGACCTTCTTCATGTTCTCCCCTTTGTCCAAAGATAAGCTCGACATTAGGTGTGTCATTACATGTTCCACGATAGCTCCATTTTCGAGTATGGTGGTGGTTATTGCATTATTGAGTTCAATAATACTTTGAAATAAATCCACTACCTTGGCAAGTACACTAGTCTACAAGACTCATCTTACAATTACTTTTTCTTACTCAAGTTGACTATTCACCTTGTGTTTTTATGTGATTGACATCATTTTTCAATCATGGCCCTCTTGACTTCCACCCTTGCATTGGCTAGTCTTTCTTTCTTTTTTATGGGTCACATAATCAGCTTTCTTTGCTTGGGCTCTAGTGATACCCATATGTTTGGCCTTGACTATGTCAATTATGTTGACATTCTCTTGCTTTGGACAATTCCCATCATTATGGTCTCCAAGCCCACACCATCTATAGAGAAGTCCGCTTTATTTTGATTAGGGCAATCTCTTGCAAAATGACTCCACTCATTGCACTTCCGACTTTGTATAGTTGGTTATTATTACGATTCCTATTGAATATGACTCCCACTACCACTATTATTCTAACATCGGTAATTTCTTGGCAATGTGGTGATTGGTGTCGATTGCTCTCCTTGCGTGATACAATGATCGCTCTTATTCACCAATTGTAGGGGTGGTCCTTAACTAGATGCCCAATAACTTGACAAATCCCGACGAACATTTTCTTGGGCAATTCACCTTAATGTGACCTTCCACCTTGCGATCAATACCCCAAACATCCTTGCCTTCATTTTTAGCATCTCTTTTAAGTTCATTATCCATAGCATGTCTTTTCTCAAGGCTCGCACTAATCTAGGTTCATTTTCATCGATTCAAGGTCATCTTCACTTCTTCTCAAGCACAAGGATGTCTTATTCTCGCTTTCAATGTCCATGGCTCAATTCTATGTGTCTTTGTAAGACGAGGATGGAACCACCTTCATCTTCCTCCGCAACAAGGGTACCACTTACCAAACATTCAATGAACAACCACTTCTTCAAGTCGTCAACGGGTTCCTTTTCAAGTTTGTCCAGCCATTCTTGAAGTCTTTTGTTATAGGCTCAAAACATTCTCCTATTTTCCTGTCGGGGTTTTATAGATTTCTATAACATTTTCATTGTCATTTCTAAGGAGCTTAAATCCATTCTCAAATACCATCCTCATTTTTACCATAGTGCCTAATTAGTCATTGATACATATGTGAACCAGCCAATAGCCACTTCAATGTGTAGCTAGAAAGCATCATGCAAGCAATGATGTCCATCTATTAGCCCAATCGCAGTCCAAATTGTGTTGCATGTCCTATAATGCTATATTGTACCAACTTACCAAACCACAAATGAACCACCACTTCTTCAAGTCATCATTAGGTTCCTTTTCATGTTTGCCCAGCAATTATTTAAGTCTTTGTAATGTCCCCAATGGAAGATTTTTTAACCCAAAGGGAACACCTGAGAATTCTGATTTATTGCAGCATGCTGGAAATAGAGATATTAGGACAGCAATGTATTTTTCACAAAAATAGAAATCTGAAACAAACCCTAGGTATGGCGAGCTGTTATGGAGACAAAAGAGCCACAAAATACCTTGAATTTGATCTCAAAATGTCCAAATCTTATGCCAAAATATTTATAATAAATTATGAATGCAAAAACACCAAAACCGAATTTTTGAAACCCAAAACAAGAGCTGGAATTTTATTTTTGAACTGCAGAAATACAGCTTACAAAAATGGCTGGAAAGAAGTGATCCCAAGCCCAAATCCTCCGAAACAAAGTTGAATATGGCCTCCAAAATTATGATAAAGCAAATGATGTAAGATCTGGAATAGTCGTGCCCTAGAATGCATCAAACTCCACCCACAGGGTGTAGATAGGCCTAAATATGGCTGCAAATTGTGCCCTAGCTGTCCATGCTTGAAGTCTAGGCAGATGTCTCTTCATTGGCTAAATTTCTTTGCTTGAAATGCAAATTTGAAGCAGAAAATGTAGAAAACGTGCCCAGAAAATGTGCCCTAGCTCTGAAAATATGATCTTTGCGCCCAAATGTGACCTCTCGAATGAAGTCACCCAATAGATGTTGAGGGTTTTCGTCCTCAAATCTGAATTCTATTGAGGGGTTTTGTCCCCAATAGGATACCAAGGAGGGTTTCCGTCCTCTATGGTTGAAAGTGAAAGCAAATGCATTCAACTCTCCAAAGTGAAATTAGATAAATGACCAAAGATGTCAAATGAACCCCTCTTCACCTCCTTTTATACTTTTTTGTCTCTATTTTTCAAGTGGGGCGTTCCATGTGGGATTAATAAAGTAACTTTATTTTCTATTTTAATATTACTTTACTTTTTCCACCAACCTTTAATAATTAATTAAAGTACCAGTAATAAGAATTACTTTAGTACTAAAATTAGATTATTAATTCCTCCTTTATTCTCCCTTTAGCCGACTGAATACAATGGAAAATAGGCTAAAAAGGGGTCTTCTACCTGCCAGTATTTAAAAATACATTTTATTCTTATAATAATATTAATAAGTTTCCCTAGATGATGAATTGACCGGGCCCAACTTAGAAATATTATTAATGTCCATTAATTTGAAAAGGGGACGTTATGGGCTTTTTGTTATAGGCTCAAACATGCTTTTATTTGCCTTGTCGAGTATTATAGATTCCTATAACAATTTCATTGTCATCTCTAAGGAGCTTAAATTCATTCCCAAATGTTTTCCTCATTTTTTACCAATAGTGCCTAATTAGTCATTGATACATACGTGAACCAATCAATAGCCACTCCTCGATGTGTAGCTAGAAAGCATTGCAACCAATGATGTCCATCTATTAGCCCAATCGCAGTTCAAATTGTGATGCATGTCCTATAATGCTATATTGGACCTTCAATCCATCATTGGTGAACTTCAACAACTTTTGATTTTTCTAGAATTGACGGGGTGCCCGCGGCTATGGATCTTGGGTGCCTTTGACATGGCTCTTCAAATTGATCCTTCTCTATACAAAGGCTCGAGTCATATGTTCTTATGCTCTCACAATTGTCAAGCACATCCCTCTACTCAACACTTCCTTTGGTGGCAATCCATATGCTATCTTGCTCACCATCAAATCCCCTTTTGGTGCTACTCCCTTCAACTTGTCATTTGAATTGCCTTGGTCTCTTCACTCGATTCTCTTGCAGCACCCTCTAACCCAACCTAGTTGGCAAGATTTGCACTTCTTCCTCCAAAAGGGGCAATTGTCTAGCAACTGCTGCCCAATCCTTACTCATGAGTGGCATAAAGTCTTGTTCTGATTGAATTGTTTCTTGGTTTGACTTCCGATCGTGGCTACTTGCACCTCAGCCTTAGATTTTGCTTTGGCTTTTGCTTCTACTTCATACTTCACGTGATGTGTTTTTAATATTGGTTGCCTATTGCAGCCTTTGTTGTCCTTCGCATTCCCCCAATCAAGAAGACCGTCATATTTCTTGGTTCCCTTTTTAACTATGTTGCCTTCTTCTCCCACCTTTGTTCGAGGTCAATGGCATTAATTACTTCTCATATGGTGTAAGTCACCGTCTTCTTCTTGACTACCCTTTTCTTTGTATTGCCGTAAGATCTTTTATCATTGTACTTCACGGTAATGTTCGGCACAGAGATGTTATAAGATAATGTAATGCCCTATCATTGATGGTTATCGTTGATTGGCATTTGCTTTTTGAACTGACTTTAACTTGACCCACTGTTTAAAGGAAACAGCACCAAAATGTTGTGTGTTTGTTATACAAAGTACACTACCAAAGGAATGTTCGGCTATATGCGATCCAAAGTGTTATTGTGTTATGTTCTTAGCTTTGCTTTTATTAGAGTGTTATTTAGTATGGGGCGTGTATAACCCCCTTAATAATTGTTAGTATTAATATGTTAGCTGTTATGGATTAGGTGTGTCGAACAATTGGTTAGGCCTGTTAGAAGTTGGTTGGGTCTCACCCACCACAAAGCTTATTTAAAAGCTTTGTGAGTATTGTGAAAAGTATCGGAGATATATTAAATTTTGAGGAAGCTTTGAATCAATAATATGGAGTTTTCTTGTCATTTACCTATGCAATATAATCCAACTATGGTGTCAGCGCCGTGGCAAAGGATCCTAAGGGAGGGATGAAACAATGGAGGAGCCATAAAGCCTCGAGTCTGGTGAAGTTTTTATTTAGAAGCTGAGTTTTCTTTTATTTTATTTAGAGAAAATAGCGTGGCTGAAATTGTTTCTGGAGCATTACAAGTAGGAACTTTGATTATTATTGAAAAGAAGCCTGCAAAATAGGCGTGGGAATCTCTCTAAAGCACCATACCTTGCTAGCTGATCTTTGTTTGCCGTAAATCTACTCTAACAAATCAACATATGGAAGTTTCTTTTTGAATAAAGAGGAGGCAGATTTCTATCAGCTGGAGGGACGTTGAACAGCCACAGTGGCACTTCAAAAGCCAGCGCCATGTTCTGATCAAACAAAAATACAATAGTCTTAGTGGAGCACTATTCTGAGAGCCATAATCTTCCTCTGCTACACCACAACTTGCCGTGTGGGCCCCTCAAGTGCAGCAAAATAAATTCACTTGTTTTGCTTAAAAATAAGATTCAAAAAAGAAAAGTTGGTTTTGTATTTTTGGCTGCATACAAGGCGTGGGTCCCATCTTGCTTTATGAAATGTCTCTCCAATGCTGGGTGTAAAAGTCTTCTGGTGGTAAATTATTTAGCAAGTTAAAATTCAATTGCCGTATAATTCACTTTTTAACTAATGTTGCATTTTTCTTTGATTTGAAGTTTATACGGTCAAAAAGGTGGTCAAAGAAAATTTTATATGGTTTAAAGTTTAAACTTTATCCATGTGCTTTAGGTGAGTTGGTCATCAATCATTTGCTAAAACCCTTCATTTACATGTCAGAGGTCAGGAGTTCAAATCACACAAGTGCCAAAATTCAGTTTTTTTGCAAGAAAGGCCATTTGAATTAATTTTGAAAACCAGGAAGATCTGTATCCACAGTTGTTTTTGCCATAACTTTTTGTCAGTCCATATTTTCTTGAAAAACCCATTTTCTAGAGACTAGATTCTGCATTTATTCCAATGATAACAATCAAGGAGGAGTGTTGGATGTCTTGCTATGAAATTTTAAACCCCATAAACTAGACAAATTTGCTGAATTTGCATTGAGGGAGAGTCTGCCTAGCTCGAACAAGGAGCAAAATTTAAAACTGACATATTTTTCCATACGATGGTCAAATTCTTCATATGGCCACTCATTTTTCATAGAAAATGGATTTTGAATTGATTGGCAGGGTCAATTTGTTGTTCTGGCATCTTTTGGTAAGAGTTTGTACTGAAAATGAAGAAACTAGTATAGTGTGTCAAGTTGCAGGTGCAACAAAGACTTTTGAAGACATTGCACTTATATTCTTCAGATCATCATCTTCTATACCCCTTTGGATCAAGGGGGTTTGTTAGGCTATATGTGATCAGGCTATATGTTCCAAAGTGTTAATGTGTTATGTTGTTAGGTGTTGCTTTTATTAGAGTGTTATTTAGTACGGGGCATGTACACCCCGTCAATTGTTAGTATTGATATGTTAGTTGTTATGAGTTAAGTGTGTCAGGAAATTGGTTAGGCCCATTAGAAGTTGGTTGGATCTCGCACACCACAAAGCTTATTTAAAAGCTTTGTGAGTATTGTGAAAAGTAACAGAGATATATTAGATTTTGAGGAAGCTTTGAATCAACAATATGTAGTTTTCTTGTCATTTACCTATGCAGTATGATCCAACAAGGAACATTAACTACAGAATAGTAAATACATATGTAATGTCCCTGTCCAGGGTCTAACCGAAAACAGAGGGAAATTGCACAAACCCCAATAGATAGTAAACTGAAAACTATAACAGCCAACTGAAAATTATGACAACAAGGTACAACAGTAAGGAAAATATATCATTCACACCATCCAAAACATGTAGGGCAGCTTAGAAATATTTTAGAACAATTATTAACCAAGAAATCAGCCTTCAAACCCCAGCTGGAATTTATTTAATTAAATAAAATAACAGCAATGAACACCCTTACAAAAGTGGCTGGAAATGAAGGATTCCAAGCCCAAAAATCAAGTCCAAATGTAGATTTTGGCTGCTAAAAATGTGAGAAACACAATGATGGCTGAGTTGGATGTTGTCGTGCCCTAGAAACCCCTAAACTCCTCCACAAGGTGGGTCGCTCCCTAGGAGAGGGCCTGAAAATCGTTGTAGAACCAAACCCTAGCTAAAAATCTGCAAAATCAATCTTCTTGAAGCTCTTTGGAAACCCCGGGATGGAGAATCCTCAATGAATTGAAGAGTTTTCGTTCTTCAATCAAACAAGGAAGGTTTTCGTCCTTGTTGGCCACACAAGAGAGTTTTCGTCCTAAAATGGAAGTAATTGAGCAATCAGCCCAAAAACCATGCAAAGTTATTATTAGACAAGATGATGATGCACAAATGAGCCAAGCAACCCCTTCTTATACCTTGTTGTGGCACCAAAACCAATTAAAATGCCCCCAAAATAGGACCAACCTCATAAGGGATCCTTCTCTTCTATTTTCATTTGGCTTTCATCTTCTTAACCCAGCCGACCTGACTTTATATAGAAAACTACTAAAGAAGAATGCAATGCTCATAAAAATAACTGAAAAACATGACAATTACTCCCCTTGCTCATTTCCTTCTTGCCCATGCGGAAGTGGAATGGGCTCAAAGTCTTCCAATCAAACTAGTTTGGAAAAGGGGACATTACAACATACTACAATGCAGCATAGAAAAATATGAATGTAATGACAACTTTAATCCTCACGTAGAACTCAACACAAGTTTTTGGTACAGAGAGGACCTGATATTCAGCACCCTTACCCTAATGTACAATATTCTATTTATATGACAATGAAAACCGTTAGGTTTTCAGTTAAACACAACCATGAACAACTAAGCATACTAACAAGAGTCATTCCAAAACTACTTAATCCCGACAATACAATCATTATAATGTAACAAGTTGGCTAACAAAACATGTAATTAATAGCACGCTGATGACAATATTAACAATGACAATCTATGCAATCATCTAAGGATGTCTTTCTCATTTCCCATTTTTTATATTGCACCATTCAAAAGAATGTTGTCAAACCTTGTAAGGCAATCTTTTGGACAACTGGATGCATTTTGACATATTTAAAGAGGTGCTCTATAAGAGAATAAAATGGAGCCCAACAGCAAAAATACAAAACTAATCTGAGATATATCCCACAAAGAGAATAATGTAGCAACCTCACATGTCCACCAACGACTTTTAAGTAAATACATTCAAAAGAGAAACTGCAGAAGCAGATTGAGTGACCAAGTAGGAGAGCATCTCATGAATGACATTAGTAGCCTGACACTTGGAGCATGGTGAATGGTTTCTATACTGTTTATGAATCACTTTGCCTTTAAGTTCTCCAAGTTTGAGATTATTTATTTTTCTGCTAAAATTTTTAAATGGCAAACTACTTCAGTGGCTATCTGTTTGCAGTAAGCTGATTATGAAAAATAGCAACTTCAATGCACATAATCAATACAGCTAGGAGGAAATCCAACATACATATTGCAACAAAGGATTATATGTAAGATCTTTGATTTAGCTTAGCTAAATAAAACTGGAGGAGATAAGTTCCTAGATTGTGCCATGTCTTCATTCGAGACACTAAAATATTTTTATTATGCCTTTTGAAAACTGTTATAGCCAGAAGCACTCTGGGCAGACTTGTTTTATATATTTGATATCCCTTAAAAGTGAGGACGGATAAACAAATATTAAACAAGGAGAGTCTTAGAGCCAGAATATCATACTGGCATGCACAAGTCTGAAAAGTAACAAAGTTATGGTTGCAACAGTGATAAAAATTACTCAAAGGCAATATTTTTTGTACATAGATATTGAGAAATAGCAATAGCCTTCCATCCAACATCACTTGTTTACAATTACAACGGGACATTGTCTGAAGTCAACATGGTAAGAAAATAACCCTCAAAAAAACAAGATTTTGAAAATCTAGACAAGAACAGTGTTGAAAAAAAAAAAGCCCAATAATACAATACAACAATACAACTTGAGCAACATATACAATGATACCATCAAAACATATGATGAAGTTTGAATGTACCTTGTTTGAGGAAAGAATCAAAAAGAACTTCAAATCTTCCAAAAATGCTGCTAGAAGCTCTTCCCTCCTTATCAAGTGTGAACGACTTGTTAGATCTTGTATTAATGCATTCAAACATGTTGTAGGTTCTTCATTATCCAGATTCAATCCAATCCCTGCATCATTGCAGCAGTTTATATCTTCCCAACTTTTTAAAACATCATAGTTGAACCTCAACTTTCAAAATTGAAATCATAAATTCAACCAAATATTAAAGATTATGAGTGGTGTTATAAAAAAACAAGGGCCATGTAGCAGCTAGTCCCTGCCAATGTAATGCATGTTACATTGAAATTTGTTTCAGTGTTTTAAGGTAAGGACTAAAAAGAATGTTTATGGAAGTCCAAATGATATGATAAGATGGGCATTCTGTAATGGCAGTCGGGGTGGTGGTGAACTGTAATGTTCATGAGTTGTTTAAAACTAATTTATAACCTTAAATTTGACATCTCTTTGACTGTCACTTAGATTTTTTTCTTTTGTTTGTAGAAGTCAATAGAAAAATCGAAATATATTTGTCATATTGTGGAGTTTGGAGCCCATTCTTCAATGAAATAATTTTTTACCCTGACACAATGGCATAATAGATCGATGTCCTTTGATATGGGTCATGGGAAATTTTCTGAAAAAGTATTGTAGTTATTAATCAAAATGATATGCGAATAATCAAATATAAGGGCCTTGAGATTGATGTCTCTCAATATTTTTTACATAGATGTATTTAAGATATCTGTACTAATAATAATGTGTGGCAGACAACTGAAGTTAAACCTTTCATTATGCATATTAAGAAGACTCATTCTCCATAGGAGAATATCTAGATAAATATTCAGTAAGAAAGTTCAGTTTAATTAAGACTTTATTTGATTTAATAAAATTTAAAAGAATCCGTGGGTATCATATACAAATGTGAAGACCAAAAACATAAATAAGTCATCAAATAGGTAAATACAATACAATGAAATGTTAAGTTAGCTTAAATATTTAAAATTTCAAAAGGATAATGTTAGATTGATGCTTAAATATTTTTTGCATAGAATGGGCAAGATATCTGTACTAATAATAATGTGTGGCAGACAACTGAAGTTAAAACCTTTCATTATGCATATTAAGAAGACTCATTCTCCATAGGAGAATATCTAGATAAATATTCAGTAAGAAAGTTCAGTTTAATTAAGACTTTATTTGATTTAATAAAATTTAAAAGAATCCGTGGGTATCATATACAAATGTGAAGACCAAAAACATAAATAAGTCATCAAATAGGTAAATACAATACAATGAAATGTTAAGTTAGCTTAAATATTTAAAATTTCAAAAGGATAATGTTAAATTAGCTTAAATATTAGGACTTGCATAGAATGGGCAAGTCAATTAGGTTCCGACTCTATTACAGCAAATGCCTCAAAGAGAATGCATTTTTGTGGATTAAAATGATTGCCGGATATGAACAGAATGAAATTGTTGGGGAAGGCCTACAAACGTTTTTAGGAAATGCTTCAGCAACTGGTGGTGTCTTGGAATGCTGTGATTTCAAGATTTGCACAGAATGGGTTATTTGAGGAGGCCCTGAAACGCTTCAACAAGACACGAGATGTCCTGGAATTCAATGATTGCAGGATTTGCATAAAATGGGCATGGTCAGGAAACCTGCAATGTTTTAAACTGATGCAATTGGCTACCATCAGGCCAGATTCAACGAAGTTTGTATGGAGATAGATCCATGACAAAGTAAACAAAAAGATAAGGCCATATGCAAGCAGGAAGTAGTATCTGGTTTCAAGAAATGGGACCTCTGCATTGATTGCACTCTGATTTTTTTGTGAGGCAAGAAAAAGAATAAGTGTATGGTGGACAATGGCAGCGGTTGAAGGATGGAGATGATCCTCTGCGTTTCTTCTAAACACAGCTTTGTATTTTTTTGATGTTACTGATACCGAAATAGTCTAGGTTGTGGGCCAGAGGCCATTCTAGGCCAGCAGAAGATGTGAAGCTTAACGAATTGATGAGAGAGTGTGCCCCCCACAAGTAGAACTTCAGACATAAGGTATGTGTCATTTTCAACTGAATCGATCTATGTCACAAGGTACTCCAAACAAAATCAAAAAAGTTTTAACTTCATTGAACTTTATCCTCATCAAACACGAACTTGAACTTTTATCTATTATTTTACATAGGATGAAAGATCCCCAAGTGGATCTTGGTTGTTCTCCCACAATTTAAATCAATTAAAAATACCCAAAAGCTGATTTTTGACTATTATGGCAATCACACTAATACAGATCTGATTTTATGTGAAGAAGTGCGACTAGGGTTTGAATGGAAACTAGTTTAAAACTGACCCCCAAACAGATCTGAAGCTTGTGCAATAATAAATATGACTGAAACCAGATTTTATGGGCCTAAATCGACTTAAAAATACTCAGAATGCTGCAGATTTAAAGAGACTGTAATAGTAATATAAATCCATCCATAATAATTAAAGTACCTTCTCTTGAGCTGTAAAAATGCATACAACAGATAGCAGCAAGGATCAGACCTTGGAATGTCTTCAAAACATCACATAACAGCCAAGAATGTCTTCAAAATATTCCTTTTTTGGCAATTTTTTTTTTTGGATATTTTTCACAAGGAGAGAAAAAAATTTGCCATTTTGGAAAGGGTCCGGGAAGATGTAGCAGCAAAAACTTGCATGTGCCATAACTTTCATTCTGTGGCTCCGTTTCAGGTGTCGTCTTCTCTAAAAGTGTATATTTTCTCGAGCTCTACGCATTAATGGCAATATTTTTCTTATTTTCATAAAATCCATTTTTGCACCTTTTTGGACCAAGCAACTTCTTGCAATCTTTTGAAAGAATCATTATGATGATGATGATTATGGTAGATGGATGCTTTTTGTATGATTTGTCTATATATAATGATATAAGTATACAATAATATAAATTTATAATAATGTAAGTATATATATTCCGAACCGGATTTTTCCGTATTTTTTCAATTTTTTTCGAGAACTCCGTATTTTCGGATTTTTTGCCCTTCCGAATTTAATCGGATTTCCGAACACAGTAACTATGGCAAAAACACCTCAACTACTGCTGGAAAATACTGAAATTCATGTAAGCTTTGTGGAAAATCCAAAGATAGAAATTCCTCCTAATCTCCAAGAGGGTTTTCGTCCTCTAGAGGCAATATACTAAGGGTTTTCGTCCTTAGAATATTTTAATACAAAGCACCGAGGTTTAATGATCAGATTCAGAATTGATAAAAAGGATTTATGGTCTCCTACCCAAGCCGCCCCCTCTCCTTTTATAGGAAAAATATTACAAAATAACATTTTTATCTTCCAATAAGAAAAGAGGGCCAAAATACCCTAAAAGCATGCCCAAACCAGGTCGCACTTTTCTAGGGATGACTCCTAATGTTTATTTTGGCTTCTCATGCCAAGTCACACTTTCCTTGGGAGGTGTAATAACTTTTATCTTTTCTAAACTCTATTTCCCTCTTTTGTCCAAGGTGCATTCTTACCTAGGGATGACACAAAAATGGCATGGGTCTTTTTTCTACTTTCCCTAGAAAGGATACAACATAATATTAGACCCAATGCACCCCTTTAGAGATTACAAATTTATTATTAAGTCAGATAAATTAATACAAGTGCTTTATTAATATTTTATTGCACTTTGTAATAACTCATTGTGACTTAAGTCACCCTTATATTTTCCTTTGGCCGTCGAATTCGACAAAATGGGCCAAAGGTCTTCGATTTGGAAAAGGGGACATTACATAGGAAGTTTCTAAGATGCTTTTGCATTATTTTATAAATACGTGTGTATACACATGCACTGACTGAAAACATAGGATGTAAAGCTCTCTCCACTCCGTCTATCTTACATATTTATGCATTTTCAGAAAATAAAAAGATTAAAAAAATATTTTGTTCGAACTTAGAGATGATTCTTTTTGAACTTTATAGAACTGTCAACATTGCAAGATTGTAAAATTCAAAAATGATGTAAGTTTTGATTGGCAGCAAGGTGGACAGATTAATCACAAGATAACAGAGTATGAAATATTGATTGCATTAATTCCTGCCGGGCAGGGACTAATAATAAATAAGAACATCATGTTAACTCTAACTAAGAAGCATTTCACTTAGCATAATCAAAACCATAGTATCATGTATCTAATAAAGGAATATTCTGAAGCATAATTCACAATTTTGAATAGAATAAAGACATTTATTTAATTTTTGGTGTGTATTACAAACTATGAATGAACCAATATTACTAACCAATTGTGACACTGAATCTTTTGGATCTGTAGGTAGAAGTGCAAAGGACACCTCCGACCTTTAAGCCATTTGCATAAATATCATTAGGCCATTTGATCCTCACATTGGGAGATGGTGCGACCTGCATAAATAAATCACAAAGTCCATTGAACTATAACTTGAATTCCTAAAACGAATAACCATCTTCATAACTTATTAAGAACCATCTTCATAACTATTAAGAGTTCATTTTGATCGAGAATATACTAACAAGCATATACCAGCCATAAAATTGCCTCTTGAATTAATTTAGATTTTGTCTTTGTCATACATCAACAAAATACACAGTTCAGTAGCTTTAAAGACATGAATCTGTTCAATTTAATATTTAAAAGCATTTCCCAGACAATTCATATTTTAAGTTCTCGCTAGGAAAAGTTTAGAAATTATATGAATGTGGTAAATGCCAAAATTTGAATCATCTGGATGGAGCTTCCAAGGTACATTACAGAGGCCAGTGCACGACTGGGCCTTCATATATTTTATAGCTACAACCTGCAGTGAGATTCCAGACAGATATGCTAGGCCTAGAAATGTCAACATTCTGGGCTTTCATAATTATGTAATCTTAAAGTAGAGATCCGGCTTTACATTAATGAATTGAAGAATGCATTTGTTATTTATAATGTATTGAAAAACAGCTTGCATGTCTAATAGTGACTCCATAATACGTAGAACAACTTAAATCATATTGTCATAATGTGATTTTGATTTGAGCTATATGACATAAAGCAACTTTCATTTAAGGATTCAGTGAAAAATAAGACTTGTAAAAGCCACTTATGAAGAATACATTTGTTATATTGAAAAGAACTGATGGAATAGGTGTGTCAATCTAAAAGAAGCATATATATAGTCAAGAGATTGAAATATACAAAGATAGAAGAAGTTTAAGTTGTGTGATAATATCCAAGTCACTCAATCAATGACATTTAAATATAACTATTTATGCACCAACCAATTCAAAATTAAACAATGTCAGAAATTGTGTCCCACTATATCCAAGGCATCTTCTAATGCCACGGAAAATGCTAATTGGGCCCAAAGAACTCAAACAGTTATCAAACATTTTGTAGGAATGACAAGGAATCAACTAAAAGAGGTAACCATACAAGATAAAAAGGAAAGTCTATTCAAGTTAACAGATGACCGGATAGATCAATGGGACATGAAAGTACCACTATAAATAACATGAGGGTCAAAAATCTAAAAAGAGGTTACTACCTAAAACCAAACTATAAGCGAGAACAATAAAAGGGTGTAGCTAAAATGGGGGTGAACCCAAAGCGGTAAATGCTAAACGTGGCAAACAGATGATGTCATTTATTACAAACATTACATATAACCATGAAAAAGTGTTAGAAGCACGGGAATACTGAGAGGGGGTGAATCAGTATTCGACAATAAAAACTTTTTCTCCAACTTATTAATTTTCTACTTAACAAGATATTCAAATCTGAAAGTAAAATGAGAGCATACACAAAAATCAAATGCACATAACACCAGATATACCGTGGTTCACCCAGTGTGGGCTACATCCACCAAAAGAGACTGCTTGGATCTACTGTCCAAATCCAGCCAAAAAAATAGTGTTTACAAAGTGTGAGCACCCACTCACAGAAGACACCAATCTCCAAGCCGAACACCAATTCAGCCCTTGAATGCAAACACCACTGACTATGCAATCTCTGATTCGAAGCACCAACTTCTGGAGACACCAATCCCCAATCCGAAGCACCCACTCCAGAAAATCTGCAATACAAATCAATGATAATTTCTCCTTCTATATTCTCTCTCTCACATACTCATACTCACTTAAGAGATTTATAATATCAGCTCACATACATATCACACTCATGCAAAATGCTCTCTTTCTCGCTCTACTAAAAATGTGCACACAACACTTGCTTATATAGAAAGAAGGAGGGAAAAAACCACTTGTGGTTTCCCTAAAACCATGTGCCCATACCATGGGCCAATTTTCTCCAAATATTAAATATTTGCTCCAAATAGAAATATTCTCTTACACATGTAAGAGTAACTCCTCTTACGCATCATAGAATCTCTTACACGTCATAAACTGTCATAAAATCTCTTACGCGTCATAAGCTGCCATAGAATCTCTTACGCGTCATAAACTGTCATAAAATCTCTTACGCGTCATAAGCTGCCATAGAATCTCTTACACGTCATAAGTTGTCATAGAATCTCTTACGCGTCATAAGCTGCCATAGAATCTCTTACGCGTCATAAGCTGCCATAGAATCTCTTACGCGTCATAATATCTCTTACACATCCCGCCATGTGTCGTAAGATTCCTTGGTGATGTTGAATATTAAAATATTCAAATTTTGACATCACACTAATTTTGACATGGATAAATATTTTACAAACACTAATGTTGTAATGTTGAATATTAAACAAATATTCAAACCTCAATATTTCCATCAACACTAATGTTGTACCTTTGACATCAATGACAAAATACTCAACAAAAAGAAAAGCAATTGCCATGGAAGATGGAGTGATGAAGGCTATCATAATGCTAACCTTCACAAACATGGGGAAGAAAATCATAAAACAAAACCCCAACATGATAATATACACATGATTATCACGGATACGCAATGGATGCGTAGCCACTAAAATTTGGTAACTTGTCCTTTTACAATGCCAAGTTTGACTATGCTCCCTTGCTAAGACAAATGCTCACCTATGGAATCCAATCAGTTCATCTATCTAGCTCTTCCATGACTTGCTTATCTTTACACTCTACTTTGTCATCAATTCAAGAAATATTATCAAATCAAAGCATTAAATAACCTTTGTGCTTTATGTCACAACTTTTTGTTTCACGTCTCATCTTTCCTATCCAAGACTATACAAAGGGTCAAGATGTGGGGTCTAGTCTTGGCCGACATGTACGATCATGCCCTTTTGCTTTCTCTAACTTTGTTTTTGATGTTAATATCTTTGTTGGGTCTCTTCACCTTCCTAGGGTTGCCTTATTAGAATATTTCACCTACGGAAGGCTATATAAGTAAGTCAATGTCACTTTATAACTCACTTGGCACTCTTACAAGCTCTTATTGCAAATATCATTCCAAAAGCACTCAAGGGTTTTCTAAATCTGCCCAAATCAGTTGCACATCATTAGAGCAGTCCCTACTACAAGTTTAAAGCACTCAACCAGTCAAAGAATCTAGCTTCCTCCATTTCCAAGCATGCAAAGGTCATAGAGCCATGTCTTAGCAAGAGCAAAATCACTCCAAGCATTGTTCAAGGGTTTCAAGGAACAAAGGTTAGGTCACGTAGCTGAGGCACACCACATCACACTATTACCACGTTGGGTACATTCTATACTATATAATTAGCTCGTTATCTTGGTGTCAAGAGACACGAGAGCACCCCTAGGGGGTTGGCTAGTTGCACTCACACTTGCACAAACACCTAAGAGAACTACATGAGACTTGATCCCACAACAAGGGCATGTAGTGCAGCACTTGGATTGGTTCAACAAACTGGAATTTCACCGCCAAGGGTAGTCAAGCCTCACCACGCACACATGTTTTCTCCTTTTGGTTTGTTAAAACTCGGATGAAGGGTATGCGGGTTTCTAGGGTTTCCACTTTGTTATAGGTGATTATAGGTCATCTCACATTTGTGAGCAAGTGTGACATACAACAAAGGTCATTTCCAAGCAAAGTGAGGAAACACATAAAGTTTGCCCCAAACTGCTTGAAGGGTCCACAACCGTATGAGATCCAAGTCAAGACCATACAAATTCATATCAAGACCATGATTCCGGTCCCCATAGACATAATAGTCGTCTGATCATTCCCTACGCTTAGTTTTCAATTCCAAAACTTGCACCGAACCACTCCCAGACTCTAATCGGCCTTTTCCACATGTTTGCACATCCAGATCCTCTTTGTTCTAACCTCTACGACTAAGTCTCTTTCTCCTCTTGTGTATTTGAGCTATTAATTATCGTTTATTAATCATTACAAGTATTAATCCATTATTCTAGTTATGAATGGTTAATGGTGGAAGTTAATTAATTAGAATAATCCTGTACAAACCCTTACATCCTCTTTATTGTTGTGCACTCCCATAACATATATTTAATTAGGGTGTAAGCATTTGGTGAACCCGACTCTTGAAAAGAATTTATTGTTCAAACCCTAGTGGCTCTAAGGTTTTTATTTTGATCTTGGGATACTATGAGTTATATTCCTGTGCATCATCTTGCCTCTTCCTCCAATCTTCTATGATCTTCGCTTTAAACCTTCGGACTCTTGAAAAGAATTTATTGTTCAAACCCTAGTGGCTCTAAGGTTTCTTATTCGATCTTGGGATACTCTGAGTTATATTCTTGTGCATCATCTTGCCTCTTCCTCCAATCTTCTATGATCTTCGTTTAAACCTGTGCGACCACTCCCTCATTCGGGTATGGGTTACTATCCCTTTCACCAAGTCCACACCCATGTCCTATCTAGCGAGGGGGTCTCTATGATGGTTCTACTTGTTTCATGATTGATGAGGCTCCTACATACATTGATATACAAGATGAATATATTCCTCCTACTCGACAACATCCACCTCACTTTGTTGCTTCCTCCGTGGCTACTGAAGTTAATGTTGTCACAACTCGTTGCACTAAGCAAATTGTTGGGAGCAACCCACCCTTGCCTCCACCACTAATGGCTCCTTCTGCTAAACTTGGTGCTCCTTCTAAAGGGTTTGATATATTAGAGCAATTAAATAACACACCCATTAAGATCTCTCTTCTTGAATTATTGCAAAAGGCACCTATCTATAAGGATATATTATATGAGACTTTACAATTTGTTACCTTATCTTCCACTACTCAACTTGCCGCTTTTGCATCTATTATGAACACATTTAAAGCTATGGATAAGGCAATAACTTTTAGTCTTGTGGATATCCCACCGCCACTTGGTGATGACCCCGCGTACCTCTTCTTATTACCACACAAATTCAAAGTTTCCTCATTAAGCGTGTCTTGATTGACAATGGCTCTGGTCTCAATATTTGCCTGGTTCTTTCCTTAAAAATATGGGAGTTTCTATGCACTCAATTGATAAGAGTATAACTACCATATGGGGTTTTGATGATATCACACAATCTACGTTAGGCACTAATACTCTTGATCTCTTCATTGGCCCTAAGATGTTGTCCACTACATTTCACATCATGGACAAGGATTTACATTATAATTTTATTTTGAGTCGTCCTTGGATACATGCTTATCGCAAGTTGTCCCATATATTGTTCATCGATGTCTCAAGTTCATACATGATGGATGTGAGTATACCGTGGTTATTGACCCAAGCCCTTTAAGTATTGCAAATTTGACACCTTTGCTTCTCAAGTACCCATTATTATTCCTCCTCAAAAACCTATCCCTATGGATAAATTGCCCACCTATGTCGTAGGAGAATCTAGTCATAACTCTGATACTACCACTTCTACACCACCATTGCTTGCGATTGCACACACTACGGGTTTAGATCTTATTGGTCTCTCTATTGACAATGCTCACTCTCCTACTCCTAATTTATTAGCTAATTCAATACTACATGACAATGTTGAAGATTACTCCTCAAATAGTGATGTTGATATTATTGCATTTACGATGACAACTTACGCAAATTGAATATCAACACCATCATGAAGATGAATCCATGTTCCATTCTCTTTTCGTTTCTACTAGTCCTGGACATCAACTTCAATCTTACATCCGACACTTTTGTCCTTGTTACATAGGTGTGTCATCACGCATCTACTATAGCTACCTCGATCCATTACAACATGTTATTAATACACTACATCCTATCTCGGTTGTTAGATCTCTCAATCTTGACACTTCACGGACTTACTATCTATCTTGTTGGATCTCAAATTACTTTACCATCTTTACGACATCGATCTACTAGAAAGTTATCTCGCAACTAGGTCACCCATGTTTGCGGCTTTATACCTACATATGACTAAGTTTCTATATACTACTGCTTACTTGTCTCTACTGCTTACCCATCATTGTTTCTATTACTTATACTATTCCTACTTTGGTTAATGACACACTTGATTGCTACTTTGATCCTTTTATACTATTACTACTCTAGTTTATGACACACTTGATTTCTACTCACGATGTATCATGTTTCTATGTTAGTACTCTAATGTTTCTATGCTAGTATTATTCTGGATTATGACCCGATTGACATTTTTCTTTGTTGTTTTTACTACTATACACATGTCTTCTTGTTTGTTGCGTGTTGCATGTTGCTTTCTCTTGCACACCATAGTTTCCACCTTCAAAACCTCTTTTGCGGTACAAATTCCCAACGATGGCCACCATTCTACCCTTTTATGTGAAACTATTCAAATTATTAGACTTATTCCACATTGGTACACATCTATTCTTTTGAGTCGCACACTCAAATGTTGTATCACACATGCCTCAAAAGAGGGGGCATTCATCGGGATATATTCTACATCTACAGCTAAATTTTAGAAACAAGAACGAGGTTTTTACAAGGCTCGGGTCCTCAAAAGCAAGTATGAATAATTTGAAATATAATGAGAATATGTAATGTCTCCTTTTAGAGGCATTACTAATATATTTGTTCATCTCTTTTATTTGCATTGTAGCCCTTGGCATGCCTAACGCTACAAGTGGGAGTCTCTAGCTAGTGCAAAATGTGCACACATGTTAGTTACTCTTTATTATTTAATTAGAAAATAATAAAGTGCACATTAAGGGAGTCTTTTAAGTATTTTAATTAAGTTTTATGTTTTCCCTCCAAGTGGGT
Organism: Taxus wallichiana var. yunnanensis; assembly: GCA_018340775.1. Classification (NCBI taxonomy): domain Eukaryota; kingdom Viridiplantae; phylum Streptophyta; class Pinopsida; order Cupressales; family Taxaceae; genus Taxus; species Taxus wallichiana. The sequence continues at coordinate 513,868,047 of CM031244.1, forward strand.
CGATCCCTTTGGGAAGTCTATTTAAGGGATGTGAGGGGGTCATTTCACCTGCATGTTGATTGATCATTTGAATTTACTCCATGCTTGGAGAAAAGGGATGTATGCCCTATGTTGTTGATTGCTCTCTTTCATTGTTGAAGTTCTTATTTGCAAATTCATTGTTGCTGGTTTGAAGATCCAATTGAAGAAATTACTTGTGCAAATTAAGTGTGAAGCCTTCTTGTGTTATTGCTGAGTATATTTGTGCATGATTAAATCCTCCTAAGCTTGGCGACTTGATATAGAGTGTGGCACATTTATTTGTGGGAGAAATCTGCATGTTTATTGCTCATTTTTGAAGTGATATTTGAAGGGTTTGGACTCTTTTTATATTGTTGTTCACTGTTGCTATGGCGACTTGAATGGGAGTTCCTTTTGGCATGTTTTATGGGTAAATAAGCTAGATCTGAAATCTGGTTTATGTTATCATTTATTTCAAGCAAGGGAAATCTATTTGGGGTGTGTTTGGAAGCTAGAGAAGTGCTAGAAGTATTTTATTTATTTTTCTCTAACCTAGCGACTTGATCTGAGATTTCTGGGCCTGTTTTGAGTGGGTTTGCATGCTCAAAAAAATTTGTTCGTTAGTGCATTAGAAAGCTCTCAAAATCTAGTTTACTATGCACTTTATTTCATGCAAAAAGATGGAGTATTGAGTGAGTTATGAATTTTCGAAGTTTCAGCTGTCTGGAAGTCATTTTTATTTAATAACTGCTGCTATAAAAATCTGAACTGGATAAAATTGGAATTCCAATTGATTCTCCCATCTAACCCACCACTTTGGCTACTTCCAACCCCATTTTGGGTTGTAATTACACTGACATTGGGTTATTTGAGGTTGGATTGAAAGGATCTAATCCTTCTTGGTTCGATTTGTGTTAAAGTTGTTGCAAATTTCTAATTGCCCAAAAAGGGGACATCACGAGAATACAAAGCAAGTCAAAACCATACAAAGACATATCACGATCGTGATAAGGTCTTGACCATGACAACCTTTCCAAACAAGGGGTATATTCTCAAGAATTTTCAATTTTCTCAAATTTTATCAGCTATTTATAGGATTATTATACGAGTCTCAAATACAAAATACCCTATTCGAACATGATACAATAGGGCATGAGTACTTCATTCCTTCTCCACTACACTATTTAGGCTCAATTGTGAGAACAGGGCATGGGCCTCCTCCCCATGACATTTCAAAATCCATACATTTAGTTTCAACAATATAACACCTTATGGGGGCATGGCAATGTCCATTCCTTTTGTGGTTTTTATCTTACTCGACAATTACAATAATACAAAATTAGACCTAGATCCATCTGCAATGGTGTGGGGTTTTGTGGAAGGTGTCGAAGTGGCTAAGTTCTTTGTAGGTTGTCCTTCCTCTTCTCTCACCAGATTCTCAAATGTGGAAGGTATTGAAGTGGCTAAGTTCTTCGTAGGCTAACCTTTCTCTTTATAAAGTTTTAAAAAGGGTCACTTTGGTTCCTCTTCTCACTCTGTGTTGGGTTGCACTCAACACTCTAGTATCTCCTTGGCACAAATTGGGGACTAATCACCCCCAATCCTCCGGCATCTCAACAACTCCAAGCCTCCGAGACACAACAAGAATGGAGTTTCTCCCTCTGCAAAATGAATAGGTGTATTTATTCCATGTTTTGCATCTCCTTTGCTTACTTTTGCAAGTTCAAAGTTACAAGCATTATCTATATTTTGAGTTATAGTTCAATTTCTATCATAGACATTGACTACACTCTGTGTTGCAAGTTTCATCATGGAGCATGCTAACACCAACATTAGAAAACATTGTCGGCGAAGACAAAAGTGTGTGTGCACACTCAAGTATGTTTTTCCTTTAAGCATGTAATTTTCAATTACACTTAAATGGGGGTAAATATAGACACTAAAATTTGGTAACTTGTCCTTTTGCAATGCCAAGTTTGACTATGCTCCTTGCTTAAGACAAATGCTCACATTCGAAATCCAATCAGTTCATCTCTCTAGCTCTTCCGTGACTTGCTTATCTTTACACTCTACTCTATCATCAATTCAAGAAATATTATCAAATCAAAGCAATAAATAACCTTTGTGCTTCATGTCACAACTTTTGTTTCACTTTTTCATCTTTCCTCTGTCCAAGATTGTACAAAGGGTCAAGATGTGGGATTTGGTCTTGGCCGACTTATATTATCCTACCCCTTTGCTTTCTCCGACTTTGTTTTTAATGTTAATATCTTTATCGGGTCTCCTCACCTTCCTAGGGTCGGCCTTTTTAGAATATTTCACCTATGGAAGGCTATATAAGCAATTCAATATCACTTTATAACTCACCTGGCACTCTTACAAACTCATATTGCAAATATCATTCCAAAAGCACTCAAGGGTTTCCTAAATCTGCCCAAATCAGTTGCACATCAATTAGAGCAATCCCTACTACAAGTCTGAAGCACTCAACCAGGACCAAAGAGTCTAGCTTCCTCCATTCCAAGCATTCAAAGGTCATAAACTATGTCTTAACAAGAGCAAAGTCACTCCAAGCATTGTTCAAGGGTTTCAAGGAACAAAGATTAGGTCACATATAGTTGAGGCACACCACATCACACTACTACCACGTCGGGTACATTCTATACTATACATTTAGCCCACTATCTTGGTATCAAAAGACACGATGGCAACCCTAGGGGTTGGCTAGTTTGCACTCACATTTGCACAAGCACCTACGAGAACTACATGAGACTCAATCCCGCAATGAGGCCATGTAGTGCAACACTTGGATTGGTTCAACAGTTGGGGTTTGACTGTCAAGGGTAGTCCAGCCTCACCACACACATGTTTTCTCCTTTTGGTTTGCTAATTCTCTCGATGAAGGGTTTTGTAGATTTCTGCGGGTTTCCACTTTGTTGCGAGATGATTATAAGTCATCCCAATTTGCGCAGCAAGAGCAATATACAGGAAAGGTTATTTCCAAACAAGCAAAACACGAAAGTTTCGATAAGATTGTCAAAGGGTCCGAGACCATACAAATCTAGGTCGGGACCATAGAATTCCAATCTATACCATACAATAGTTGTATGGTCCTACCCCTACTCAATTTTCAATTCCAGAACTTGCATCAAAGCACTCCCATCTCGATCGACCTTTTCCACTTGTCTACACATCCAAATCCTCTTTGTTCGACTTGTACGCTAAGTCTCTTTCTTCTCTTGTGTATTTGAGCTATTACTTATCATTTTATCAAACATTGCAGGTATTAATGTGTTATTCTAGTTGTGAATGGTTAATGTTGGAAGCTAATTCGTCAAAATAATCCAATGTCCAAACCCATACATCCTCTTTATTGTTTGCACTCCATAACATAGATTTAATTATGGTGTAAACCAGATGTAAGTAAATATTAATATGATACTTAGTTGTTTACATAACCCAATGAGGTTTGACAAGACCCTTTGGTAACAACATCACAAAAGTATTATATGCAGGTCCCTAAATAGCAAATTCAGCAAAAGCAAGAAGACAACGCAAAAAGGATCCTCAATTTCACAGATTCGGCACAACAACTAAAGAATTAAGGGCATTTTATTCTATTGTGAAGAATCAATTCTATCACCAAAATCAAGACAAACTTCAGTATATGTTAGGGTGCAATCCCATGAAGGGGTTTCTGCTATTACATGTATGATGGGACAGGTCCCGTGAAAATTTGTCCAGCCTACTATATAACAAAATGAATCTTGCCCTGAAATATAGGATCCCTGAATTTTTGCATGCTGATTTTCAGAGGTTGCCACTGAGGTGGGGCTGGAACTCTCCCTCTACTGTTTAGGGTTTTTCTGCCCACGTGGTGCCTGGCATGTGGACTCTGCCTTATGGTTGGCTCCTTCACAGAAGAACAATGAAGTGGGGCAGTCCAGCAGACAGGTTTTCTACAAAGCTCAAATTTGTATTCCTATTGTTTCTCATCTAAACTTTTTTATTTTCTCAGTGTGCTCCTCAAAAAAATTAAGAAATCCTTGGGACCAACTACTTGGAAAAGGCTCCTAAGTTTCCTCAGCAGCACCCTCTGACAAAATTTAGGTAGCCCACTCCATGGGACTGCAGCCTTAGAACTGATTCTAACAATAGTAACAAACACAGCTTTCCCACCAACAATAACAGTAACATTTAAAGCAAGTAAGAACATAACTAAATCCATCATAGTCAGTCCACTTCAACAATTCATTGTTTAACATAAATCTAAAAAGCCACAAAGACATCTGTGATTCTGTAATCATTCGAGTGTGCTTCTTAAAAATATTGCTGGAGGTCCAGTGAGATGAGAAATCTTAAGTGGAATTTCTAGAGTGTGAACAGATATACGAAATTTGCTCTAGAATATGCCAAGTGTACTCTAGAATGTATTTGTTAACATTTAAAAGGTGATACGGAAAGAAGTAAAACAAGATAAGGAAATCTAGAACAGAATTTCGAATGCACCACACCAAGGCGCAAAGACATGCTCAGAATACTATATTGCATTCAAAAACTAAAAATTCTGTGTATGCTCCAGGAAGAGATTGACTCCCTAATGAGAAAGATATTCAAAACCTCAAGATTCTGTGCATGCTCTGGGGAAGAGATTGACTCCTAATGAGAAAGATCCTCTCAAAAATATTTACCGCCTTCCATAATTGAAAAACTAATTTCTTATGGAGTTGTAAATTTTAAATAACATCTAAACATAAATGTTGGAATTCGCTAGAAAAGAAAATGCACTAGAAATTAACTATGCTAAAAGAGGAACCTAATAAATTCTCAAGTATACAGTACATTTGTAAGTCAAACTTGTAACACATTATGGGCACGGAGGATTTATTTGAATTCTAACTCTAAGGTGCCCAACATTCTCGTCTATTTCAGAAAGAATTTCTTACTGTTGCAAAGTGGACAAGGAGACCCGCCTGGGTCGGTAGGCATACTGTTTTCATTTTCCAAACAGTTGCCTCAATAGTTCAAGAATAATCAAATGTTCATATCTAAAACAGTCTTTCAGACTCCACCCTGTCCTCCAGAGGAGAAAGTATGGGCCTTCAGACACCCAGAAAAGGTCTGTGATAGCAAAGTGCTGCTGAATAAGTCAAAAATGAGAATCAATTGTATACCAGATGTGAAGTTTTTAATCCACTTATAAATAGAAGAGTGGTGAAGGCAATGAGCTCCTTTATACTGGATCACTAAGGGAAACTGTTGTAGACAGTGATACTTCTACACTTTAGATTGGGAAATTCAAAAACTGAAGATGTTGGGGGATTAGTTTGCTAGAATGCTTCAGTTTCGGCCTCACAAAAAACAAGCATAAAGTATGAAGTTGTCAACTGTGCATTCAAGATAATGAAAGACAGTATTATTGCTGAAACAAGAAACATGTCAAAATAATTAAACCATCTCCATAGTTTGTTAGCCATATTGACTAAAGAAATTCTTATAAATAGTCAATACCCAACATGGATGAAAGACCCTTGGTCAGCTATTAATATGGGAAACCTTGTGCATTTTCTGTGACCACGTTGTGAACATTTCCTTTGTGAGAAGTTTGCTGGTACAGAATACTTGTACCCACATGATCTGTTGGAATTGAAAAAGGACACTGACCATTAAAGGGTATCTAGACAGCCATAAAACATCATAACTATCTGCATCTATTGCTGACAAGTGACAACTTTTCCTTATCATCTTGCATGAATTGTTACAGTTCCACAAGTACCATGAATTGTTACAGATCCAAGTATGACAGCCACCTTCTTGTAAATTTTGACTCGACTTTTTGTAATTGTTAAGATTATTGATAGGTAATGACATACAAATCTTATCCTGGTAAAGCTATGTTGGAGCTACCAAACAATTAGGCTATTGCAGGGCCCTTAGATATTTGTTGTTTTAGTGAGACTGCTTCTAGTGCAGCAGCAATTCACATATAAAATTTGCATGTATTTATAAGCAAAATGGGAATAAAAGTAGTAGAATTACCTTTGCTTCACAAACTGTCTCGATTGCTTCAATCACTGCAAGAGAAACAACATATTGAAGAAGTGGCAATACACGACCATTCTCCATTGCTAAGGTAAAGGAGAACATCATGCAGCCCAGTGGAGACTCCCACAAATTGTTTACACGACCTGTACTTGAATTTGGAGCATATCAAAACAAAATTACATTAAAATAACAGATCAAAACACTATAATCCTTATACTTAGTTTCTTTCAGTTCAGAATCCATACCTTTGCCTTGAAACTGGGTATCTGCCACGCATACCGTGCCTAGAGGAAAAGCATGGAAGTTCCTGCTCAGTATCAGAAATCAAGCTGTTTGCGATTCAGGAGCAATGGATAGTCATACAGTGAAATAAACCAGCCAAATATCCATTTTTACAGGGTTTCCAGACCTTGGTTTATGCCTCTTTAATTTTTATCAGTTTAGGTTTACATGACAACTGATTTGCAAGGAACATTCATACACCTTTACTCAGATACATAGCCACAAGACAATAGCAACATTTATATTTGATTTCATATTTGTCACTGAAGAAACAACCGTTACATAATAGGACACACAACCACTGAATATAAGGGTGGTCTAGAATGTTATACTCACTGAGAAAGCAAGGTATGAGTGGAAGGCAAGCGTGGGGACCAAATGAGAAGCCTTCCAAGCTGGCTTGTCAAGAGACTATTCATGTACAAGTCTATGTTGAAGCACTCAAGATAAGATGTCATGTGTTGCTGGGATCTTGCTGTTATAACTACCTCTCCATCAGGAAGCTTGAAGCCATTCTCTCGCTTGAGTGTTTCAATGTATTCTAACTCAACAGAAGAGTCTGCATGTGAAATAACAAGACAAATGGAATTCCCTGCATCTCACAACATCGTGATGGGGGTTATTGACTTTCACAAATGAGCATTATGTGTGTGTGTGTGTGTGTGGCTGTAAAATTTAGAAATAACAATATTATACAGCCTAATATAGTCTAAGAATGACATTAACGATTTTTTAAAGTGTGTGTGTGTGTGGCTGTGTGTGTGTGTGCGCGTGCGTGTCTGTGTAATTTTTAGAAAAACAATACTATACAGCCTAATATAGTCTAAGAATGACATTAACGACTTTTTTAAAGTAAAGACATTAGATGTTGTCAAAAGATAAGAGTAATTATATTGATACTTATCTTTGATATCTCATCATATCTAGGGTCAAGAGTAAAACAATTATTTTTTAAAAACAGTGAAATACAAGTCTCCGAGATGCACTTTTGTAGTAGAAGACAAGTCTCCATGCAACACTGATTTAAACAAAGCAATACACTAATTTGTAGCATTCTCTTTAACAAACTATTTTCCAAGATCTGGTCTTAAATATATAACAATATTCTGGAAATCATCTAAGTTACCTTGCAGAAGAGTCTACACATGAAATAACAATAGAAATGGAATTCCCTACTTCATTATGATGGGAATTATTAGCTCCTATAAAAAAGTATTGCAGGATACAAACCATACATCTACTCAAACAAACCAATAAAATAACTTGTAGCATTCTCTTCAACAAACTCTTTTCCCAAATCTGGCCTTAATTATAGAACAAATATAACCGGAAAAAAAAATCATCTAAGTCACATATACTTGTCGGGATGAGGAAATACAAGGAGCTTCCAGTAGAGCAATCGTTAACGTTTCTAGGTACAATAACCAGGATGGCAAAGATATTATGGGTTGACATTTGAGACTCAAGAGGCACTAGCATACACTTTCATTTTCCTATAGGTGAATGTTACCCCATCTGCAGATTTCTTTGCCCAAATCTGGTCTTAAATATAGAACAAATATAACCAGACAAAAAAATCATCTGAGTCACATATACTTGTCAGGATGTGGAAATACAAGGAGCTTCCAGCAGGGCAAGTCATTAACGTTTCTAGGTACAATAACCAGGATGGCAAAGATATTATGGGTTGACACTCGAGAGGCACTAGCATACACTTTCATTTTTTCTGTACGTGAATGTTACCTCATCTGCAGATTTCTGCGGGCATTCAGCCAAAACGAAGATAGCTGAGACATCGCTGAATCAACACAAGGATGGGTGGGACCCCTACCAGAATGAGACAACCAAGGACATCTTAAGTTTTATCCCCAAAGATGCATATGGGGAAATGAAAACAGATGCCCCTAACCAGATGATGTAATGAGAGACTCTTCTCGAGTTCAAGTATACTGGAACATTTGGTGATAAACAAGGAAAGAGCCAAGGTAATCACAATGAACATTGTCAATTAAATATCACTAAAGGTAATGGCATTTTATTTGCACAATCTATGTGGATACATAGCGTAATATGGTGGTCTTGGCACAGTTGGGTATTACATTGATGACATTAAGACTTAACTTCATTCCAGAGTCCAGTTTAATTGCAAGCATCTAGCATAGAAGAAAGAATACTAAGTGAAGACTACAGGAAGATATTTTGTTAGATGTTAATAAGCTTCTCATAATGCATTTGTTTAAAATAAATTGGAAAAAAGGAAGAGTGGGCTTTCCCCTTACAGTGGACCTCAAATTTTGAATCAAACATAACAAAAAGAAATGTTCATCTACCTGCTGAAGAAACTTTATCGCATGGAGATCCATAACTTGAATTCTCCTGCTGTACTTTCCTTCTAGTGCATTCTTCTTTCTGAGGTGAGGAAGCCTCTCCTTGACGGGCCTCTGTATTGCAAGTGCCCTCCAGAAAACCATCATTGGATCCATAAAGTACTGAGGCGACAGCATTGCCTCTACTGCACAAATGCATATCAGTCGCAGATGTTTCTATGTTTTGCATTCTTCTATGACTTTTACAAGAGTTTTTATAGAGTTTGAATTTACAAGGCCGGGTGAGGGACAAGATTGTTGTGTCTTTCCAAACAACCAGCAATGCAGAAATTAGAGGGAAAAAATGTACAATTTTCACAGACACTCTAATCCAGTTCAAACTCAATAACCTATCTCCTCTGCACGAAATATTACTCTGCAGAGTCCAACTGCAGAAAATCAAAAAAATGATGATTCCTAAACAATTATTTGTGCTCTAAAAGAAACCTCACAAGAATGTAAAATATATCTTCAAAAACAAAAATAAAATCTCAAACAATCATAATTTATGTAATTTTGCTTCCAAAAAGGTTAAAATATAATAATTAGATTGAAAAGGAGAGTATTAAAACAGCCTCAACTTCTGAAAGGCAGATTGACGAGATGGGGCCGAGAGGGCCCAAAAGAGGCCTACATGCTGCAACTACAAAGTTTGGTCAAAATGTTCAGTCCTATCAGCTAAACTTCTTGGAAAACATATTGCACTGCAGTATCATATATTACTATCAAATTTATGGAAGAGATTATACCCTTGTAAACATAATCAATAGAAGGCAGCAAAGCTTTTTCATAATCATTGCTTTTTCGTATTATGGACCGTGAAAGCTTTAAATCTGTAAACCGTATCCGTCTTCAACTTGTTTTACGGGAAAGGGCAATATTTATTAAGGAAGGATGCAACTTCTTTCTCAATACAGTGCAGCAGGGAAATTGTTGAGCGGCAAATTAAAAAAATGTCAAGAAAATCCTCGGAAGGAAACAATCGAGTGACATGAGTACACCATATACCCAATTCAAGTTTAATTCGAAAATATATACCGAAAAAGTAGATGCAGAAATTTATGCGAAAATAGATGGAAGAAATGCATACCTGTTTTTCAGCACCGGCATGGGGAAAAGCCCTATACCAGTTGTTTTGCAGGCCTTCTCGTATGGATTTTATTATTGCCGATTCAATTTTCTACAACCGAGCGACCAGAATTGAAAATAACGTATAACTACTATGCTCCTTTTTTTTTTTTGGCAAGTTGTACCTATAAGGGCATGGTCCCATGGAGGGCTTGGGCTCCTATTTTCTTGCAGCGGAAGGTTCCATGGAGGGGCTTGGGCTCCTATTTTCTTGCGACGAAGGTCCCATTGTTATTTTTAAGCCAGCAATGAGAAATAATAGAATATGGGCTTAAAAATAGGAGCTCCACTTTTTTAGCCCCCTAAACTTAAGAGGTGGCTAGAGAGGGGGTTGGGAGTTTCCACCTACGCTTTAGGGCTAATAGAATCTAATATACATTCCCGCCATTATTTTTGGTGATTTTAGAGGAAATATGATTTTATTTACCCACAAATAACCATAAAAATCTAATGGGATCCTATAATATTTTAGCAAGTATTGTTGAGGAAACTAATAAAAAAGCATAGGACCTTAAAACTACTAAAATGCTCTAAATTTTCTCAAAGACACCCATTTATGAGATATTTATGGAGCCCCCTCCATGGGACCGTGCTCTAAGCCTCATTTTTGCAAGGTGCATGGATCACCGTATCTTAAAGGGCCTCCCAAATTAGGGTGTGATCAAACTTGGTCATGTGAGTTGTCTTAAAGTATTTGAAAGATGTAATTATTATACCTTAGTTCCCTTACATGTACCTCGTTTCTTATTTTTATTCACACGTTATACTCATTATGTCTACTTATTTTCATTATATTCACTTGTTTACACTCGTGCATATTATCATCCTTGCTTATGGTCATCCTAGACCTTGGCATTGCCTCCATTTATCTTCTATGTTTCCATCATTCATTGTTTTGCACCTCATGACCTTAGGGTTCCCCCGAGTCAATGTCATCGCCCATGGGCGATGGTGTGGGTTTTTCTACGGGCGACACCATTGGTCGTGTATATATACCCCTCCACTTTTGTCATTTATGTCATCACTTATTAATCTTTCCAAAACACTTCACTTGCTTTGCATAGAACATTTGTGCATATTTTCACATCTAGTTGTTAAACTTGAGGTTTTGGAGCTTGTCATTTTGCATTTGGGTCACCATAGTGAGCTAGGACTGGAGGTCTTCTACTTGAGCTTTCCCTTCTCTATCCATAGTAATTCTCTCTCAATGTTGTTGTTTTAGGAGAGGATCATGCATCAACAACCACACTACGAGTAAGTATTTCTAACATTTCTTTATCATTTGTTGTTTTTTTTATTATTGTGTGGATGGTTGGTCATTCATTGTTATAGATTAGGGAAGATATATGTTTGCTTTAATTTATCGTTTTGTCTAATTATGTTATGTCAATTAGCTTTATCCATCTCTTGACTCACTCCTAATCTAAATCCTATTAGGATACATATCTTTATCTTAGGTATAGGCCTTGGAACCTATAGATATCCTAAGGTTAGGGTCACTATCCTCTAGAATTACAACACTAGTGTTCCATAAGCACCTTTAGAATCTGCATTATGTGTTTGGACATAGATTTCATCATCACATTTGAGGACTCGTTTTCTTCCGTCATACGCACTATGGTGAACTTGATGTGAAACTTACTCGCCTAAATTATGTTAGATTTGTTCTAATTTTCATTTTTTCCTACGCAATCAACCCCTATGTAGATCCCTACTACATACATGGCTGATCTTGTTTACTCATTATGTCTACTTATTTTCATTGTATTCACTTGTTTACACACGTGCACATTATCATCCATGCTTTTGGTCATCCTAGACCTTGGCATTACCTCCATTCACCTTCTAGGTTCCATCCTTCATTGTTTTGCACCTCATGACCTTAGGGTTCCCCCAAGGTCAATGCCATCGCCCATGGGCGATGGTGTGGGCTTTTCCCACATGCGATGCCATTGGTCGTGTATATATACCCCTCCACTTTTGTCATTTATATAATCACTTATTCATCTTTTCAAAACACTTCACTTGCTTGCACATTTGACATTTGCGCATATTTTCACATCTAGTTGTTAGACTTGAGGTTTTGGAGCTTATCATTTTGCATTTGGGTCACCATAGTGAGCTAGGACTGGAGGTCTTCTACTTGAGTTTTCCCTTCTCTATCCATAGTAATTCTCTCTTAATGTTGTTGTCTTTAGGGAGGATCATGCATCAACAACCACACTACAAGTAAGTATTTCAAACATTTCTTTATCGTTTGTTGTTTTTTTATTATTGCATGGATGGTTGGTCATCCATTCTTATAGATTAGGAAGATATATGTTTACTTTAATCTATCATTTTATCTAATTATGTTATGTCAATTGGATTTATCCATCTCTTGACTCACTCCTAATCTAAATCTTATTAGGATACATATCTTTATCTCGGTATAGGCCTTGGAACCTATATATATCCTAAGGTTAGGGTCATTATCCTCTAGAATTACGACACTCGCGTACCTTGAGCACCTTTAGAATCTACATTATGTGTTTGGACATAGATTTGATCATCACATTTGAGAACCTAGTTGAGGACTTGTTTTCTCCCGTCAGTGCACTATGGTAAACTTGATGTGAAACTTACTCTACCCCAACTTATGTCAAATTTGTTCTACTTTTCAAATTTTCCTACGTAATCAACCCCTATGTAGATCCCTACTACATGGTCAATCTTGTTTGATTATATCCAGGTTTCCTCATGACTATCTTCCACGATGCCATAGCCCCTATGCAATCTTTCTACGTGATTGATCCCATTGAAATAAACTTTCCAAACCTAGACATCCTTGTCTTATAAAAAACTTCACAATGGAATACTTGACCAAAGGTTCTGCTAATTCTTTTGGCAAGCCATATTTTTGTATAACAACAATCACAATGTGGTTGATGATCTTCCTAAGCTAGTTACTAACTATTTGACCATAAGATATGTTAATGCTAAGAAGTCAAAACCATTAGCTCACAATGTTCAACTAGGTCTAACATTTTGCAATCATGTTTGTGAATTTGAAGAGGAAAGGGAACATAAAGATGTCCCTAAATTTGATTATCCTCCTACTATAAAAAATTTATTTCAATGATTCCCAAAATACCTAGGAGAGTCACCCGATATGTTACAAACATGCATTAAACAATACCTTTCTAGCAAATTTAATTCAAATTTCAATCACAATGAGCCTCCTATAAGTGGAGCAAATGTTGATCCAACCAACAACACCAACCTTCCTCCAAATAACAATCTTACACAACTCATCATGCAACTTATTGATCACTTAATCAATAACAAACTATAGACACTCAAATTTGACAATCTATCCTTTAACATTGTTGATTTTGACATTGCAAACTTGCATGGATAAATGCACTCTCCTCACTCTTTCTTAGCACTCTAGGCACTTGTTTATCTTTGTGTGCCTCTTTGTAATTAATCTCTGAAGTTTAACTACATAAAATACATTTAGAAACATCCATGATTAGGCCCATTAATTCAAAACACATTTTTCTCCCTTCGGCCTAAAAATGTTGGTTTCGGTTGGATGTAGAATTATATCCTAACCCTATTATACGGTTTTGGACCGACATGTTTTGAGTTAATTACCCTTTGATTGACCTTTTATGACAAAAAATCCTTCATAAGCATATATAAGCAAGTAAATCATACCTCATTTAGTAACTCCGGCACTTAATGAATTGCTCATGTAAAGCAAGCAACCGAATGCACCTAGACTCCTAAAATGTAAAATAACTCATCTATATCCGTTAGTAGCAGCACCCTTTACCGATATGAAGTCTTCTTTAAAGTCTATGAGTCTTTGTCTTCATCCTACAAGAAAGCAAAGAGGCCCTTCCTGTATTTGAGAAAGTTTGAAACTCAAGTGAAGCATTGTCAAAGCACAATGGTCAAGTCTGATCACACTACGATAGATATCACATGCTAGGAGAATGATGTGCGGTTTGAGCCCTCTTTGAACTAGTGGCAACATCGCGATGCACGGGGGTTCCCATAACCCATTTGTAGGAACTCCTTACACTATAAGGGTTTTAGGGTTTTAGCAAAGTTTACAAAGTCATTATGAAGGTGAGTGAAAAATACCAACACATGACACACACATTTTCAAGCAAGTAAAACACTTAAGAAGTTGCGGACCCAAATTCCAAGTAGCTCCAAGCCCGTAGATAAGGGTCATGACCGTCTTGAGTTGTATGGTTTTGACCATGCTTAGTTTCGTGTTATAGTTTCAAAGAATGAAGCATTTCCAGTCTCAAATCTAGTTGTTCCTACACTTAAACCACCTGCACCCTTCCAAATCCACACCGAATCATTAAGTGCACTCTTTCTCTTTTGTTTTGATAATTACTAGATCAATTTTCATTCGAAAAGTGTTATTATGATTTATGCAATTAATGTTAGAATTTAATTAAATTAGAATATCCACCTGCAACATTATTCATCCTTTTAATACATGTTATATAAAATAATCTTAAATTAAAAGGGTGAGATCACTTCCCAAAAAAATGAAATCATTTAGTGAACTCGACATTTTCTAATCGAACATCATAGCCCTAACCCTAGTGGTCATGGGGTTCCTTTTATTATTATCGCCACTTTTCGGTTTATATATGTTTTCCTTTTATGTCATACAAGTGTAGTGCTCGACTTTCTAATCAATCTATTAAGCATCTTGAGATTTCACCTCCTACTTTAAGCATCATGGTATAATGGCTTCTTTTATTCCTACTTCTAGTTCTCTTCTTGATCCTCCTACACATGAGGTTCCCTTACATGACATTAAGACCCATAGTGAACACTCATATGATTATGATCATTACGAGGACAACAATTTAGCTCAAGACCAGTAGAACTCCTATCTCATTTTTGTACTCAAATCCATGTTAATCCACATCATATTAAGCCTATGATCAATATTTTACTTTTTGTTAAGCTTGCTTGTGATCAACAATCTAACGACACATCTTTTATCGATAAATATCAACCCTCGTTTATTGTTCTTACCTCTTTGGGAGCACCTCACACTCTTATGCAAAATATGTCTATACATATTCTTGCAGCCTACTATTCTACTACATTTCTTCTCTATCATCATAATGGCTCGCATGCATCTTCATCGAGTACATGACATCTTGAGTCCCTTGTTCATTCTTTACTAACATAAATTTTACAATTATAAGGAGGCACCTCTCATAATTCTAATGCTATGGACTCTTCTCAATTATTGCATAATCCACTTGCAGAATCAAGTTGTCTCATATCCTTTTCCTATTGTTTTTGCACCTAAGATTCCTATATATGATGGCAAGGGGCAAGGGTGACCCCAAGAGCATCTTAGATCATTCCATGTTGCTTGTTTTGACTATGCATCTAATGATATATTGCTTACTAAGTTATTCCCTAGAGTCTTAAGGACTTTGATTTACAATGGTTTTATGATCTCCCACACATTCTATGTGCTCTTTTACTATATTGAAAAATCAATTTTTGGCACAATTTTTAATCAACATTGGGATAAGATATCTTACGCACAAATGTCCAAAATCAAACAAGGATTTGATGAGCGTATTGATTTGTATTTCTTGTGTTATAAAACAATGCTTACCAATATGAACAACATCTTAGTTGACAGTGAGTTACAAGACCTTTTTGTTAAAAGTTTTGCTTCCTCCATTACAAGAATCAATCATGTTTGATAAGTTTCAATCTTTTGATCAACTATGCCATACAATGAAAGAGAGAGAAGCTAAGTGATTTAATAAAATTAAATATAAGTTAAGGACATTATTGATCAAATAAGTAAAACAATAAATAAACAAGATCATGAAAAGGAAATGTAAACAAAAGTGATAGATGGGGTTTCTAGAATAACTCACTTGCCATCGTAGGTATGGACTAATTATGGGCAGGTGAATGATCTAAATTGGCGTGTTCTAGTTTGTTTAAGATTTGATTATGAAACTGACATGTTAAAATCTCGGGGACAGGAGCGCCTAGGAGAGGACACTTTGGTGCTTGGGTGTTAACATCTTTCCTAGGTCTTTAGCGTCTGGGACAACTCAAGATCTAGTTCTTTTTGTGTCATTTCTTGTCACCTTTAACTTGATGTAGTTCATATCATGTTCACTACACTTCTGCTCTACCACACTTATACCCGCAAAAAAAAACCCTAACTACCTACACAAGACTCAAGCACACATTAGATGAATGAAAAATGCAAATGAGAGAGTCGACTAACCTAGTGGTCACCTCAACATGGTCTTGTTGCCGAGTGTTGTACTACATTTTAGACTCCATGTAGTTCTTATGGTGTGTGATTGAAATTGTGTTCCTTGGGCTAGATGCCCTAATGCCAATCGCACAAAGAATAATGGGCTACAACTACTTTGTACCAATGCAAGAATGTGTGATATGGAGTTCATAATAGCCTCCCCAAATCTAGTGAATAATGGAACCCAAAATGCAGTCCATTGTGTTACTCTTAATATGGTAGATATATAAATGATAGCCCAATTTCCCCTTAGAATAGTGTTGGTGAAATAATTTTTCCCATGGACAAATTAGTGAGTTTCACCAATGCTTCAGGACTAAATCCTTCCTCTTGGTAATGGGGAGGCTCCCATTTATTGAATGTAGAAAAAAATTAGTAGGTGGTAATGAAGTCGGGGATAACACAAGAATACTCCACTAGACCTATAGAAAATTGTTTACATTTAGTGTAAGTGAGGAATTTGCTTAGTGAAATAGGTATAGGGGAGTAAGAATATGGTGAAGGAGGGTTAACTTTGTGAATAAGAACTTACAGATTTCCACAACATTAACCCAAATAAATCCACACTCAATTATAAGAATTCAATCTTGAGAACAAGACAAGACTAACAAACCATAGACATAAAATTCTATTGATGCATTTATCAAAATCACCAACAGCTTTTCTTGGTTTTACAAGATCATCGTGTTTATAAAGTTGAGTATGCAAGGAAATGGAGGAAAATGGAAGAAAGTAATCTTTTGTTTGTATTTAGTGTGCATATCTATCTACTATAAACTCATAATTAACAACCCCTTGGAATGAAAAGGTCGTCCCAATTTATAACATTACAAAAGAGTCCTTTCATCTCCCCCAACATGACTTTTCACCCTCCCTTATCAATTGTGACCTTTCGTGTTCCTAGAAACAAGAATGGGTCCTTTTCTTATTAATTGAAAAGAAAATTTATAATGTTAAATTAAAAGTCACTTAAGTGAATAAGATGAAATAGTGAAAACTACCTCCTCAATGAAGAATTAGAGCATGGAGAGAGAAAATGAGGAAAGAAAAAGAGGAGATGATCACTCCAATGAAGAGGAAACATCTACCGAAAAATAACCGACCGCCAAGGAACCTTATGGGAATGCTCTTGGAAATATTTCTTCACCCTTGAATTCTTTACTAAAATAGACCACTTTAGGTTCTTCCTTATCCGTCGATGGAACATGAACGAAGCTCAAAGCCTTGATCCGTGGTTTTAAGAATGCTTATGATGGTTTTGCATTCGTCGAACCACACCCGATGATCCTTCACATTATTATAAATTAAACTCTTGGTGTTTACAAGAGACTCCAAGGTTTTTCGTTAAATGAGAAGGGATATCCCACCTCGTTTTTGACCAACTCCCGAAAGGATTTTAGAGCTCTTTAATTGATGAATTTTCACTAATTGGAGGTGACCCAAGCATCCACACACTATTATTGATACCCTCACGAAGTTTTTGATGCTTTCTCCTCACAAGAAGCAAGCTCATTGATAACATCATTCAACATGTCATATCGATTACTCATAATGCAAGACCAAATAGGAGACAAGTTGTCGATCACGTAGTGAAGACATTTTTACTCACAAAAGAATGGGAATTCGGTTTACTCATTTTGGATACCGATGAAAACATAGTGTACTAATGAGATTTCTCCTTCTGGATCTCCTCCTTGGTCATCTTCACTTTAGACGTTGTGGTGAGAGAAAAATTGAACAATAAGAGGATTTCTATGAACAATGTTTTTCCCTTCTCAATAATCTTTTCAACCCATCTATCATTATCACTTCTCTGCATTATATGACCTTGAGCTTTCTTGATTGTTTCAGGGTCTAAGTTGTTAATAAGAGTGATGGCCTTTGTAGGAGGAGGTGGCATTGCATTAGGATTAGAGAATGATTGTACGTAAGCGGTGAGTTCTCACATTCTCTTCCAACTACTCTATTGTTTGTTTATACTCCTCATTTCTAAAGCATGCGAGCAACATATTCCTTAAATAAATGTGCATCACCTTTGTGTGTCGCTTGGCCCAAAGAGATCCTTTTCATTTCAAAATCATCTTGAGTCATTGAGACACAATTTTTGGTATCCCTTATCCCTATCTCGTGCTTGCTCTCCATCGGCGTCATTCCTCATGTAAATACCTCTCTTTCCATTTAAATCCCCTTCCTCCTAAATTCTATATTTTCCATCTTGATCTCATCTTAACCACACCATTAATTTATATTCTCTAACCATCCTTAATCACTCCTAAATCCCCATCTAATCCATTTATCTTCCCTAAATTCCTTTTTGTCCTCTCTAGGCCTTCATTTAATAAATTTTACACCTATTTGCCTTTATTTAATGTTTTCCACCTCTCACCTACCATTTTATCCTTCCTAAGTAACCCTAGCTCGCATTTACCCCCAAAACCCTAATCCCACTTCATAAGGGCCCTTTGCATTGAGCTCGTCAATATTCCACCGCCCAAATGGATGGTCTACCATAGTCGTTGTCTACCCTATAAATACGCCCACACCCTCTTTCTTTAAGGATGCAATTTTTGAGACTTTAAGCTTTCTTGTGATCTTGCCTTCATTTCTTACTCTTCTTTGCAATTGTTATCACCATTTTGGAGCTACTTTGGAGATCTTGTGCTTCACCCTTGGAGATTTGAAGTCCTTTCTCTCTCTTGCATGCTTGGATCCACCCTTTTCATTCCATCACTTTTCCTTATCAAATTTTTTTACAGGTCCATCAGTCATATTGAGCCTTGTCTCTACATTTTCTTATCTTCATTTCCATCTGCAAATCATCATTTTCACCCATCTTTTTCCATCAAACCCTAGATCACTCCCGATTGATGTCAACCCTATCCCGTCTTCATCAACCCAGTTCTCATTTGTTTGAATTTTTGTCATTCATTATACCGATCATGTGCTTTCTGATCCCACAACCCTCCACATACTCTAATATTTCCATTATGCACACCTTGACTTGTATCTCGTCTTCATCAAATCCATCGTCGTCGATTGGACCAGGTCATCATCGACCCCATTAACAAATCTCTTCTTCTTTAATTTTCTTACATCCTTTCTGTTCTCATTCAGATCTAGATATTTTTGCATCATCTCAGTCATCACAACCTTAGTTCCGGTTCTATATCAACTTCTAAGTCTTTCATATGTGCTCCATTTGCTTGTTGTTTGACTCATCCTATTACAATCATCGCCGACTAGGTTCATCGGTCTCCTTGGTCACCATCGACCCACTCGGGTTTGGTTTGGTTTGTATTTACTTAAACCAAATCAGTATTCTTACTTCATCTATTAGATCTTAGCTTTACTGTTTTAGTTCAAATTCGATGAATCATATCGCTTATTTATCATTTAATTTATTCATCTTTTATCAAAAAGTGGGTCAATGTCCATCCTAGGAAGTTTTCACTTCTCGGGATGATGTTGTTCGCAACCCACCCATCTATCTAGTAATCATTTTATTTGTTAAGTTCTCTTTGTTGTGTAGGTCATCTAACTCGTTGTGAGGAGGATATCTCTTTTACGTCTATATCAATCATCATCTCATCTAGAGGTAGCTCTAAACCCTCTCATTTTGGAGTTTTCTATTTTCTTTTTTTTCATTTCACTAATCTAAAATAGGGATGAGAAAATTGGTTCAACATTCGACGCGCCCAATGGGACAAGGACCCCCTATTTGGTGAGTCTTTTCATTGTTTTTCATTTCCATTTTTCTTCTATATTCTTTCTACTAATCTCGCAGGTAGGATATTTTCTTGTGTGCGTGCCTAGTGGATCATTTTCCTTGGATCAAATTGTTTGCTTTAAAAATAAAAATAAAAAAATGAAAAAAATGTCATCCCGTATTCTTCATTTTTCTCTATTTGTTCCTTTTGCATTGTTTTTTTCCTTCTTTGTCTGAGTGTCTTCATCGAATATAACACTTCATTTTGGACTTAAAAAGAACCTTCATACTTGCTTGGAAATATAGTATAATTAGGAGGTTAATTATTTGCATTCACTTCTATCACACACATCCAAACTACACATCTTAAACATCTTCTTCCAGGTGGAACTATTAGGATTTCATCACCCAATAGGAAAGTTGCTGTATATTTTAGTCACATTATAATTTTTTTGGCTATCGGTATATTGGTAACCACCCAACACCCTTATCATTATAGTGTGTGAAGTGTGGGGTAGGCCCCATACCACCCCATACAGTAGTCATCATAGATTCGGTCTCACGTATCTTCGGGTATATCGAGGACTCCATTCAAAAAACTTGAAACCATCCATAGTTTGGCCATTTCCTAGGTTCCCTTTAAGCCCATTTTCCTTTCTTTTCGCATCTCTTTAATAAGGAAGATAATTAAAACTTTGTTGCACTTACTTACTTGAAGTAATTAAAAATCAACATAGTTTCTTGTTTTATTGTTTATTTCATGCCCATTATTACACGTTCTCAAGCAAGAAAAATGGAACAAACCATGACATCCAACAACATTCCTACTTCTACTATTGTTTCCCAACAAACTTCAGCCCTTTCTATCATTTCTTCCACCCCTTTGGTCACCTCTTCCATGGTTACTCAACCTATGGTTTCCATTCCCCCTCTTCAAGAGTCTTAGGATATCCAATCTAACACCCATGTTGAAACTAACCCCTTTCTTTATCACCACTCGGTCCCATCTAGACCACTACTCCCCCATCCACCACTTCTATGGGAGCTTTTGGACCTCCCACCATCCCTCATGGGTGTATGGAGTTCCAAGAACTCCTTGATGCCAACCATGTAGCTCTCCATGATTACCTTGCTAGGAGGGCTACCCATCTCCCCATCGATGGTCATCCTCTCCAACAAACTCTATCCTTATCCTCCTCACTCAAGAGTCCACAAAGGTTCTTACCTCGCAACTCACCATCTTCTTCCCAAGATCCATGAATGAGTTAGTAATAGCTCAACAAAAGCATGAATCCCACACTCACCAAACCACTCAATTAGTGGTGCCCATTCCACCTAATTTGTTTTGCATTTACACTACTATCACCTCTTCTATACCCATCACCTCCTCATATAATATAGTTATTAGTTCCCCTATCCATCATCAAGAATATCATTTACTCCCCCTTCATCCAAACAACATAATCAAGTTTTACCTCTTATCTCCACCTCCCATGTCTATGCAAATTTTGTCACTTCATAACTCCATCCTTCTAAATTAACCCAAACCCATCAAGATCCTCTTTGAAGTGTCTTTTGTTACATACTTCCCAATCAATCAACTCAAACATCTCAACCATCCCATACTTATATCCCAACTCATCCCATACAAAATCAATCTAACATCCCCATCACTCAACAACCAACACAATCCCATCAATCTTACTACATCCCCATCTCCCAACAACAACCTATATCCCAACCTATTCAGTCTCAACCATTTAACAACATCCCCCTTATCAACCACTTCCATAAACACCTATTCATCCTCAAACATATCAATCTCATTCCCAACCTAACCCATCTACTTCATATATTCTGCAACATCATCCTTTAATTTCCTATTCCTATGCATCTAATGATCCCATGCACATGTTATTAAGTAGAATGGCCAACCTAAAGCCCCTACCTTGGGATCCCATACTACCTTCTCCTATGAATAGATTTGTAACAAACCTACCAATCTATCAGACCCCTGTAAAACCTTACCCCACACATTGGGAGATACCAAAATTCTTTAAGTTCAATAGCAAGGAGGACCCACAACAACACCTTCGTGCCTTTAGGCATGCATGCTACCTCATTACTCATGACCAAGACCTCATGCTTCGCACCTTCCCCATGTCATTGGTCGTCCCGTGTTGGATTAGTACAATGACATTCCACAACACTCATTATTTTCCTTCACCCAACTTGCACAAATATTCTTAGAACATTTTTCAATTAATATTGCATGTAAAATCACCATCACAGACCTCTACACCATTAGACAGTTTGATGATGAGTTTATTGTATATTTCTTCATAAGGTGGCATGGCATAATCAACCAATTATCTTTTTCCCTTCCACAAACTGAACTAATTGAGCTCTTTGTGTGGTCTTGTGCGAAACATATTTCCTCTACTCTTCAAATACAATCATTCCAAACCTTTGAAGAGGCATTCACCATGGCTCATAAACTTGAACTTCACACCCTTGAGCAAGGCCATCTCAAGCTTCGATCTAACAAACCAAACCCAAGTTTACAAATTCATCCACGCATAATGACAAGACTAAGAGCACAACTAACGCTATCATAGTCAAGTCTTCATCCACATCTACATCTCACACCGAGCCTCCACAAAGGGCTCCTATACCAACCCCCAATTACACTCCTCTTGGAGAATCATATAGCTTTATCTTCGACAAATT
The DNA here is from genome assembly GCA_018340775.1 of Taxus wallichiana var. yunnanensis. Lineage (NCBI taxonomy): Eukaryota > Viridiplantae > Streptophyta > Pinopsida > Cupressales > Taxaceae > Taxus > Taxus wallichiana. The sequence goes on from CM031244.1 coordinate 513,890,626, forward strand.
AATGGTTTTGCACCTCATTCAACTTCCTCCCATCTGACCCATTGATGACTCGCAACCCAAATCTGCATGGTATCGCGAGGAGCATTATTGTAAATACCACCAAGTCCGCAATCACGACATAAAAAAATTGTGCACATTCAAAGATCTTGTACAAAACATCATAGATCACGATGATCTTCAATTAGACAATCCTAACGTGCCTCCCAATCAACCCCTAGAATTTTCAAACAACCTTTCCCCATCACCCACACAATAATCAAACACCTCCTCGACATCTCAACCACCCAATGCTCATACTATTAACACCCTAAGCCATGAACCAACTTCATCACCTACACCTATCATCCCTTCACCCATTGAACCAATATCTACTTTGATTTCTACCCCTTCACCTATATAATCTTCTACATATTCACCTATCTCTACATCCATTATACCTATGACTATTGCACCTACACCTATCACACCTACCACACCATCTATATCGATATCCATTACTTCCTCATCCATATCCATATCTAGTCCTTCACCCTCACCTATATCAACACCCTTATCACACATCCTCACATATAACCACTCCCACGACTTTATCTTCAACTCGCATATATAACTACGATCATGCCCACATCGACATTCAAACCCATGATCACATCCACATTATCTCCTCAAGCATCTATTACATAGACATCTTCACTTAGCACAACCACAAACGATACCCCTACACCATCGACAAGTTCACTCACTCCTCTACTGAATAACATCCCCAAAATCCACACATTCTCTAATTCCTTTTGATCTTGTTAAATGTATCATCTAGAAACCACTTCCATCTTCAATATCCACATCTACAATGAAATCTACATCATCTGATTCTACCTCGAAGGACCCCCATGTTGAAATAATTGTTATCCCTGCCAAGGCCAAACCATCACAAAAAAAATCTAAGAATCTTGGCATTCCTATTCAAAAATCCCTCACCCATCCACACAAAAATTGGAAGTCCCTCCTCCTAAATCTCATCATCCTAAACAATCCATCTCCTTATCATCAATCTTAGGTGCACCTTTATCTATCTTGAGGCCAGGCCTTCCATCCACTCCTTCTCTCCAATCAAATTTTTAATCAAAACCATCTACCATTTCTCCCAAACCAAAATCTAAACCAAAACCATCCAAAAAACCTATTATTAATAAATCAAAATCGAATCATCAACTCCCTCCTCTAAGTATGAATCACAATCACAAACTTCTTCTTTTAAGTCCAAGTCAAAATCAAAGGCTCCCATAAAGCCTCATTGAAGCAAAGCATCCCTCTTATCTTCATCCACCATTCTCAAATCCACTTCATCTATAACATATCTCTAAAAACCCCTATCGGTTCCTACACAAAAATATTTCCAACGCCTACTTCAAACATCTACAATCACCCTTCCCCCCATCAAATCCTTCGATTCATGGACCAAGACCTTCATGGTTTGATTCTAATCTCATTTGTGCATATCATCATGCTCCTGGACATGATACCGAACATTGTAAGGCCCTTCAAACTATAATCCATAATCTCATTAAAGAAGATGATCTCCTCATCGAGAAGATCATCCTCTTCCATCTACTAGTTCATCCATCTCCCCTCACAACTCTTCAATCAAACCTCCATCACCTAAGATCTCTAATTCCCCTCACTCATCTAGGACCTTCATTATCATTCCTCCTCCAAACACCACTTCTCCCAAAGAAGGCCCCCTCTCTTTATCAATGTTGTTTAGATCGTCACTGTTCTCACCCCCATGATTTTCAACCACCTACTCAATCTAAGTCAAAATTGTTGTCGTTGCTCCCTCTAGTGAGCCTACTCCACCCCCTTCTTCATCAAAACCCAAAGTGTTTATCTTAGTTTCCCCACACCTCTGCTATTAAAAAATTATTATGAAACAACTTCATCTAGGCCCTTTGATCAAGATGTCACCTAGAGCTCATCCAAATCTCTCCCAATCATAGACAATCTCTCATCAAAGCTCTAAAGCATATTCCTACCCGTAAGATGAGACTCGATCTTTTACGGCCCTTGTTAGAGCACTTACCGCTTCTACCGCCATATATTTTGAGAATTCTAAAATCCTTGACATATCACCTAAAGACCATGACCTCCCACTTGTCATAACTATGAATATTAATGAAAATTTCATCCAATGTTCCATGATGATACAACAAAGCTAGCATAAATATCATCTCATCCCACACCTTTGATCAACTCAAACTCCCTAATTCCGTTGTCACCCAATCTCTTACCGTCCTTCATGCCTTTAATGATGTTGTTTCCCTCACTTTGGGAATAATTATTCTTCCCATCCACATCGGTGAAAAAATCCTCCATGAGGTCTTCTATATCGTAGAGGGGAGTTTCAATACAATATCCTACTTGGACAACCATGGATTCATGCCATGCATTGTGTTCCTTCCACCCTTCATCGCTACATCAAGTACGAGCATGAGGGGAAAATCCTAACTCTCCCCATAGACACTCCTCCATTCAAAGCATGTCACATGACTTATCAACCTAATGACATGCTCATCCCTAAACAAGATTCTTCTGAAGCATCCACTAGCTCATCCATCTCTGCATCTAAACTTCCCAATGATGACTCTATAAACAAAGTGATGGATTGTCTCTCATTGGGGGAGTATCGCCTCCTCACCCTCAATGCTTTTCCCACACCTCATTGACTTGGTAGACCTGAAAAATATCTAATGTATCAACTAAATGTTAGAGATATCATTCCTTTTAGTCCACCTCATCTTCACACCAATCTCATCTATGGTGGTGTCGATCACCCTTCTTCTCACATCATGCTCAACCTCACACCAAACCATACACCAACGGCTTTGAATTTCTTTACAAAAATCCTTTGCATATACTTATCTCTATCATTGAGGATAGAAAATATTTGGTATGGGACGTTATAAACATGCTATACATGATCTCATTATCAACCAATCTTGTAAGCCCCATGAGAAGTTTGAATTAGGATAAAAAGAATAACCTACCGACTCTCCCACACCTTCATCTTCATCCCTTAATCCCTTATGAACATTGATCCCTTGTCCACTTCTTCTCCATACGACAAGCCCATGGATACATATGATATCGTGTCCATTTCTTCATTTTTTAATTCTCTATGATCACTTTGGGATTGCTCACTTATCATTGTGAAAATGAAACTAGGGCCCTTCCTCTTCATTTCTGATATGGTAGATGAAGATTCCCCTACCATTGACATTATTTGGTGCATGACAATGATTCCATCCTTTCTTACATGGGGGTAGAAGATTCATATCTTCATAAGACACCACCTAACACATCCGCCCTTATCAATGCATCCAACATCGAACATCAACATAAGGACTTCCCAAGAGCCCCGCATCCTCAAGTGGGTTAATCCCTTGATCCTCAAGAGCTTGAGTCTTTCACTGCATTCCTTTCTAGACATAGTCAAGCCTTTGCATGGTCATACACCGACATGTCAAGTGTCAATCCTTATTGTTGTCCACAATATTTTCACCATTCCTAGTACTAAATCGGTTAAGCGAAACTTCACGACACGTATCTTTGCGTTGCTCTCCTTGTCAAAGAGGAATTACACCAACTTCTTTTAGCTAACTTCATCATTCTTATCGACTATCTGCAATGGGTTTCCAACATTGTACCCATTGCCAAATATTCTTGAAAGCTTTGTATATGTACAAACTTTTGAGATTTGAACCTTTCTTATCCTAAAGACAACTTTCCTCTTCCTAACATTAGATTGTCGACCTCATTGCAGGCCATGAGATGCTTTCTCTTATGGATGGTTTTTCTAGATATAACCAAATCCTCATTGCACTAGAAGACCAACATAAGACCTCTTTCATCACTCCTTGGGGACTTTTTGTATCGCGTCATGGCCTTTGGTTTGAAAAACACCAAAGCCACCTATCAACGAGCCATGGCTTACATCTTTCATGATCTCATCCATAAGACTGTAAAGTACTATGTTGATGACCTCTTGTGTAAATTTAAGCATCGACGGGATCATATTTCCGTCTTTGAATTCCTCTTTGAGCATCTTATCCGCTTCTTCCTTCACCTCAATCCAGCCAAGTGTGTTTTTAGATTTTTAACTGGGAAGCTCATTAGTTTCATTGTTTTTATTAGGGGTATTGAAGTTGACCTTGCAAAAATCAAATCCATCCTTGAGATGCCCCTTCCTTCTAATATAAAACAACTTTGTAGTCTTCAGGGCCAATTTGAATCAGTTCATCGTTTCATCTCGCAACTTTCTGAATGTTGTCAACCTTTCCATCAGCTTCTTCATAAAGATATTGAATTCAATCGGGATGATAATTTCCAAAAATCCTTTGAAGACCTCAAGAATTATCTTCTATCTCCACCTATGCTTACACCTCCACTCGAGGGGTGGCCTTTCTATCTCTACGTCTCTACCACTGATCATGCTTTGGGTGCCATGTTCGTGCACCGTGATGAGCAAAGAAGGGATCATGCCATCTATTACATCAATCGCACCCTTTGTGATTATGAGACTCGTTACTGTGAAGATGAAAATTTGTGTTGCACTCTTTTCTTTGCTACCTCCAAAATTTTCCACTATCTTCTTAATCATAAAACCTATGTCATCACTATATTTCATATTCTCAAAACCATGCACTCTAAACCTTATCATAATGATCACATCACTCGATGGCTCATGCTCATGCTCATGCTTGTGCTCATGTGTGTCCAGGTCATCGGTGACAATCCTTAGCACTGACCCCCAAACTCATAAAAATGCCAAAAAATGATAGAAAAATAATTAAATAACTTAAAAAATAAGTTAAGGATTAGGCACTTACAATCCTCTGGGTCCTTAAGTGCTTCCTTGTTGTTCCCCACCTCCATCTCACTCAAAATCTCAAATATCTTTTTTAATCATAGCTCTCGATCATCACATTACACAGTGTAAATGAGATTTGTCGACCACCTCTCGCCAATTATATAGGCCACCGACCTTGGTTTCCATCATCTGGATATGGTCTTTGTTGACACCATTGACCATCGACCTAGTCCGATCACCATTGACCCAACCATAAATGTTCACTCCTTATCCTCTTTCACCTAATCCCTCTTCCAAATTATCTTTTCTTCCACTTTTTTTCTTGTGTTTTGCTCATGGCATCCCTTTATTTGTTCCACCGGCTTCCTCACTATCTGTAATCTTATCATACATCCTTAATCATATCTAGAAAACCTACTTTGCATTCATTTTCATGTTCATCTTGGGGCACCATATTTCATCTTAAGTCCACCTTTATGCCCATCCTTTATCTTCGTCCCACATGGACCCATAGTTTTGATTCCTCATATATGAAGGATATCGCATTTGCCTTTTCCCCGCATCTTGTCATAACCTTTACCTTGACCATCCTTGCATTTATTTGTGCATATTTTTGATGTCTTCCTTTAACTGTTGGTCCCACGGCCTAACACATCCACTCGTGTGAGTTCCCATAGGACTCTATCCATATTGCAATGATTTTTGCCAATCGAAAAGTTTGTCAAACATTGTCATCATCTACATTGAGGTCATACTTTGTTCCCTACCGAAGTGATTCCAAACCACTTCCATATTTTTTTTTTTTTTTTTTTAATTTCATCCCTCTTTGTTTGGGGCATCTTCTTTCATATTTTCTCTTTTTCTCATCTTTTCCATCCTTCCTCTTTTCCCATCAATCTCTTTTAAACTCGTGATCGATTCCTCTATATATCATCGATCCCTAGTTTGAGGGGGAGCATCTCAATTATCATCTTTCACCACTTCTCATTTTTTTCTCATGGCTTTCCCAATGTAAACTACTCAAAAAGGGAAAATATAGACACCAATTTTGGTATCCCTTATCCCTCATCTCGGGTCCACTCTCCTTCTAAGCGTCATTCCTCACGTACATACCTCGCTTCCCATTAAATCCCCTTTCCCTCCTCAATTCTATATTTTCCATCTTGATCTCATCTTAACCACACCATTAATTTATCTTCTCTAACCATCTTTAATCACCCTTAATCACTCCTAAATCCCCATCTAATCCATTTATCTTCCCTAAATGCCTTTTTGTCCTCTCTAGGCCTTCATTTAATAAATTTTACCTCCCCTTTGCCTTTATTTAATGTTTTCCACCTCTCACCTACCCTTTTATCCTTCCTAAGTGTCCTAGCTCGTATTTACCTCCCAAAACTCTAATCTCGCTTCATAAGAGCCCTTTGCTTCTAGCTCATCAATCTTACACCACACAAATGGGTAGTACGCCGATCACCAAAGACCCATCTGAGTCATCGTTGACCCTATAAATTCACCCATACCCCTCCTTCAAGGATGAAATTTTTGAGACTTCGATCTTTCTTGCTCTTCTTTACATTTGTCATCACCATCTTGGAGCTACTTTAGAGATATTGTGCTTCACCCTTGAGATTTTAAGTCCTCTCTCTCTCTCTCTTACATGTTTGTGTCTGCCCTTTCCATTCCATCACTTATCCTTATCAATTTTTTTGTAGGTCCATCAGTCATCTTGAAGCCCTATATATGTATTTCCATCTACGAGATCATCATTTTCTCCCATATTTTCCATCAAACCCTAGATCACTCCCGGTCGCCATCGACCCTTTCCAATCTCCATCGACCCAACTCTCATTTTTGGCTTTCTATCACTCATTCTTCCAATCATCTACTTTTTGATCCCACAACCTCTAATCTTTCCATTCTACACACTTGCAGCTTCAAATCTCATCTTCATTGGATCTAGTTTTCGTCGATCGGGACCATTGCCATTGACCTATCAATAGATATCTTCTTATTTAATTTTCTTACATCCTTTTTGTTCTCATTTAGATCCGTAAAATTTCTACATCATCTCATTCATCACACTCTTAGTTATAGTTCGAGATCAACTTCTAAGTCTTTCGGATCTACTCTATTTTCTTACTATTTGACTCATCCTATTACGAGTCACCTATTGGACCAGATCCGTAAGTCTTTCAAGTTTGGTTTGTATTTACTTAGACCAAATTTGTATTCTTACTTCATCTATTGGATCTCAACTTCTATTTCACTTCATATTCTGCTGCATCATATCAGTTATTTATTGTTTACTTTATTCATCTTTTATCAAAAAGTGGGTTGACATCCATCTTAGGAAGTTTTCACTTCTTGGGACTGACGTTGTTAGAAACCCACCCATCTATCTACTAATCATTTTCTTTGTTGAGTTCTCTTTGTTGTGCAAGTCATCTAACTCACTGTGACGAGGATATCTCTTTTGTGCTCATATCCATCATCATATCATCTAGAGGTGGCTCTAAACCCTCTCATTTTGGAGTTGATTGTTTTCTTTGTTGCCATTTCACTAATCTAAAAATAGAGAGTCATCTCCTCCATAGGTTTCTGACCTTTGGTTAAGCAACCTCTACATATTGATTACCAAAATATCCATAGAAGAAACAATAAGTTACATGTGCCTTCTTTCTTCGCTTGGTTTTCATGATTTTTGAGATAGACTCAAAATTAGGCATTATGACATGTTGTCTATCCTTAACTCACTTCCAGTAATTATTGAATCCAAGGGAATGTACCCTCTAGAGTGTACTCAATGTTAGGCATGTGTGTATTTTCAGTACGTGATAAGGAATCACATCCTACACATGGTGAGATGACTCAACTACCAAAGAAGACGCACTTGTGAGCCGGCGAAGAATTGGAGATTGTGAAGGGTCAATTTCACCTTACTCAAGATTTTCAAAGGGGTCCTTAATGACTTTAGCTTTAATTTGGAGCGTCTTGGGGTGAGATCCTTCAATGTCCTCTTCCTCCAAAGCCTTTCTCTTAAGAATTATTCTTAATGAATTGAGCTCATGGTCTTCTCGGATGCTTTCGGAGAGGAAGTGTGAGATACCTATTTAGATAGAGTCGGGATCCCACCAAACTCGATGAAAGTAATCCTTTTCTTCCCAAATGATTATCTTGATCTCTGAATCATCTTTGTGGTCATTTACTTGACATCTCTTGAATCTCTAGTGTTCCATGTGATGGGAGGAAGGGGTGAGGATTTCAACTTTGCTTGACATTCAACGTCAAACAAGTATGTTCTGTCATCTTGAATTCCCTTGATGAACCAATCAAAGTTGAAATATTTCATATGCTCAAATTTCATCCACATATGATCTCTTTTTCTCACTTCAAATTCATCAACACAATTAGCCTAGTAGTACTCAATTTGTGGTGTGTGATGTAATCCAGGGAAGGTGAAGGTTTTAGGATTCTTTGTGATGTCAAATTCAGGTCTGGATGTGTAAGAGTAGAGATTGAGAGAAACAACAGAGACTTGATGTTCATGCATCCATGACACTCTTACATGAATAAATCCCCAAAGAAATGGGAAAAGATACACCCTTTTTCTTGTTATTTCTACATCGAGCATGCACATGAGCTAGTTGCATACATAATTCAAACATAATGATTTTTTCACTCGGTACTTGGGTAGCCAACGAGGGGCAAGATCATAGCCGAGATCCATATGTAGGTGAAGTAGAGAACTAAATGAATTTTCTTCCGTATTTCCCGAACAATGCAGCCGCTTAAGAAGAGATCCTCAGCTCTAGATTGCCTTCAAGTAGTCTAATGATGAACATGGTGAATATTCACCTTGGAAAAATGGTAGTTACTTTCTTTGTATGTGAGCTATAGATACTTCTCGTAGGAAGGTGATTTCAAAGACATATTGAGAGCGAAGTTAGGCCTTTGAATGGTCTTGTGAAAGCAAGAACATATACTATATTGTAGACACCCCAAAATTACATGCATATTCCCAAATTTTCTCGAGTTATTCACATCCCTTAGAATTAATTAATAAAATTAATAATTAATTTTTAAAAATTCTACCACACTCTTTGGAATTGACAAAATTAATTCCTAACACAGTCTTGCTAACTTAATTAACCATGTATTAAATACATGGTTAATTATTTACTCCACTTTACTATCCTAGTCAACTCCACTTAGACTCCTTTGTTAGACTCCTACAAAGATGGGGGCAATGAAATTTCATGTACAACCACCTTCTCGGATGTAACTTATACTAATTGAAAATTTACTTGCCCTCAAATGGGAATAATGCATTCGAATTGTTTCAACTTCCTTCATGTTATTTTTAGCGAGAACATTTAACCATCTGCAACCAATTTCAACGACTACTTGGCCTCTATAAAAATCAAGCTCATCCTTTGTAAATCCTCTTAGACTTCTCTATATCCTCTTGCATTGATTTATCTATCTTACAAACAAATTATGTTATTTTTCCCTCCAATGTCTATATATTGGAAGATTTCCTGAGTCTAAAATCTACTCATAACATTGTCACTTCCACATTTGGGGATCAATTGAAGATCACCCACAATCCAACTTTCAAAAGGTTCTACAAGTTTAAACACTTCCATAATCTTATTCAAGGTTTGTAGGAGAAACTTGGAGGAGAGGTTCGCTTATTCACATTTGCTTATCTTTCCATTTCTACCTAATTTTTCGTGCTCACATAGATAATAATTCATGGTGAAATTCTTCGTTGAAGACAAATGAAGCAATTGTTGATGGATGTTATCACTGATAATCTTCCCCAATATATCATTTGATTTCCTTAGTAGAAATAAGGATGAAATGAACCATCCAATCCTGAAACTCTTTTGTCATTTCCTCTCCCATCACCCCTGCTCGGGAGGATAATGACATCTATGTATCCTTCATGGAATTTACTTACGGAAAAGCTCTTTAGAACACGAGGGTTTTATTCCCTCCTGAGCCACGAATTGAGTGTTAGGTTTTATAAGTATGAGTCGGTATTAAAATTCCTTAGTGATGATGACCATGTTACTACTCATGGGGATCTATAAACATTAAGAGATGCCCTAGTAGTGAGGACTTTGCGAAGGATTGAATTGTCGTTTACTCACACTATCTTGGAATCAACTTCATAGTGTTGTGTATAGGTGAGGACAAATTCGATTCAATAGATAATGGGTGACCTCTTGTTGAAAATAACCCACTTAAGAAAATATTTTCTTCCATTGTTTGACAAGGCCCACGGAGCATCTTTTTTTTCAAATCCTCTAGGTCCATGTGAGTGACATCATCATCTCCCACTCTTGGATATTTGGTGATTAGGGTTGAAATTGATTCCAAACCCGAGTATTTGAACTTCATAATTCCAAAAAAGCATTGAGATGGGAAGAGTATGACTCACCACAAAATTTTTGAACTCAAATCCAAAACTTTCTATTTTTAGCAGGTATTGCCTAGGATAACTATTTTTAGTAACTTTTCATTATTTTTTCTCCCGATGTTTCTTGTTCTTTTGGAGCGTTTCAAATACTTGCCAAAGTTAATATTTTTAGAAACTTACTATTTCTATACATCCATTGCTTTAAATACTTGTTATTTTTAGAAAGTGCACTTATAGGTGTCGGGTTGCAGCAACGAAATCACTTTGTCAATTTTTTTTTTTGTTTTGCACCAAGACCTTTTGCTTCAAATTTCAAAGATTTCCATCTGCCAAATCTACGTATAAATAAAAAGTAAGTTTAGGGTTTGATATTTTTGGATTGATGTTGTAAAAATATAGAGCATCAATGGATTTACTTTGATAGTATTCTTAAAGGAATTTTGGAGAGGAATATTTTGACAAAGTTTCATTGGAAACAAATGCACAGTTGAGGAGATACGAGAAAATATTCGTTTTGATGGTTATGATGTATGGAAATTTTTGTGTAGAATTTATGTACAAAAATGGAGTTTGGGGGTTTTTTCACAGTACTTTTACATGAAAAAAATTACTAAGTGTTAGAGAGTAAGAGTGATTTCATTTTATGTGAGTTTCTTGATCCGCTTAAGACCCCAATTAGCTAACTAGAATTACAAAAATTTACACAAGAGGGGTGAGTTCATAATTTTGTGTTACATCTATCCCTCTCGCCCTTAGGTACATTTGGTACAATAGGAGTTAAAACGTGTGACTTGGGAGTGTGAGGGGCTTGATACTTTGGGATCTGCGGGGGTGAATATGGGCTCAAGAGAGCTCGAGTGAGGTCCCATGGTGACCGGGGGCTAAGATGGGAAGAGAGGGGTCACACTTTTGTGTCCCCTCTATCCCCTTTATCCCCTTTGGTACACTTGGGATAATAGAGGTGAAAAAGTGTGACTTGGGAGGAGAAGGGGGTGGAAATGAAGTCATAAGGGCAAAACAAGATCACATGGGGTGGAAAGCACCGATGAAGGGACCAAGGACAAATGGGAAGAGAGGGTTCACACTTTTATGTCCCTTCCACCCCATTGGGGATAGATGGGATAGTAGGAGGCCAAAACTACGAGCCGAGGGTGAGGAATCATGAAGGGGAAAGCGACGAGTGAGATAGTGCATCCCAAGGGTAAAAATTACAAGTATTAAGTGAAAAAGATTTTTCTTGACAAGGGGGTCATAATTTTGTATCCCCTATGTCCCCTTGGGGATATTTGGGACAATGGAGGTGAAAAGATGGCTTGCCACTTTTTGAAAGTCTTGTTTAACTCATAGTGTCCAAATCGGGACCAAGAGTGAGAATTCGCCTCGAGAGCACGAGTAAGTGTTTTAGGATCAAACCTTATATGATTTGGACTCCAAAAACTTTATGAAATAGATGGAATCATTATTGAGACTCGGTTTTCCTAAAAGTCAAAATTTAGGGCCTATTTCATCTTTGAATGAGAGGGCAACCACAACGTTCTTAATGACATCGGGAATTTTTTTGGTATTGGAACATATTTCATATTTCCATATTGTAGATAATTAAAATAGATTTCTGATGCCTATTGTTTTTTTTCACTCCTTCGGAACTCTTAAAATCATCCGAAGAAGTCAACTTTCACCATTAGGACATTCATTCCCTACACCTAGAAGACCCAATCTTGCATAAGTTGTTTCGATTGAGATTTATTTTCCTAAATTTTCCTTAATTGCTTTGGAAATTTTCATTATTCTTTGACATCACCCTCGATGTTTTATATTTTCCTTGAATGTTATCAAAGTGTTCTTAATGGCTACAAAATGACCAAAAATGGCCTTTTTAGACCTCCAAAGAGTTTTCTTTCATTAAACCTTTCCGAATTCATCAATCAAATTAATCACTCTTCCCTACACATTGAGACACACTTGAAAATTTCATTAATACCCTCATATAATCTTGGTTTATGGTGGGAATCAAGGAAAGATGGTTAGAAGAGAGGCTTATTGTGGTCGAGAAGCAAAATTTTCAATTAGGGGCTTAGTTGTCATGCTTAAAGTTTCAATTTTTCATGCTAGCTATTTTACATGACAACAAATAGTTAGTAGATTGTGTATATATAGAGTTATTTGTTTGAATTTTGGTACATAGTGACACCAAAAATTGACCTAGGTCATGAAAAGAAGATAATAAAAGACCCAAAACAAAAGTAAACTAACAAAGGATAAAACCAAACAAATATGGTAGGAGTGCACAGAAGGACATTAACACCTAGGCGTTATTGTCTTATTTGAGCGGTATTATCCTGCGCAACAATAAAATAGAAATAGAATGAAAGAAAAGAACATGGATCCCTATGAATTGACCAAAGATATGAAAATGTCAAATTAAATACGTAGGTAGAGCCAAACCAAGCAAGAAAAAGACTAAAGAGGTGTCACTTGGTGCCTAGTTTCCAAACTAAGAAATCACACATATAAAAACATACTAGAGGAATAATGAAATAGTAAAAGTGCATATTTTAGTGACTACATCTGCCTTTGTTATGTTATTCGGATGAAATTCAAGTAGTATTTAAATGATATAGGAAGAGCGTACATGAAGTGAGTCAAAGGAGTGGTAGTGTGAGTGTGCCGAGATAGTAAGAAACACAACATGCCGAATCTCCATGTAGGGTGGCATTTGTTTTCATATATAATATATTGGCATGAACTTGCCAGAGAAATATAGGAGACTTCAAAACTTGGATATTGAAGGAAAGATCGAGAGTTATTTGTTCCCGAATTAACGTATAAACTAAGGATTTGAGCATCTTGACGCTAAACTAAGGATTTGAGCGTCTTGTTGCTAAACTAAGGATTTAAGCATCCTAGTGCTAGATAAAGAGTGTTGGGATGGTAGTATGTTTTGCTTTTTGACCATAACTCTTTCTTAAAAATATGGTTCTACCACTATAGATGGTAATATGAACCCATTTTGTAACTTGCCCACTAGGTCTTAGAAACCTTCGTTAAGTGGTATAGGAAAGGCAATGACGTCTCATTGCCCCCACTTTACGATGTAAGGGTGTAACCATTGGTAAATTGAAATAATGATGCTTGATATATTGGATTGGCTCCCAAGTTAGGTCATCTAGGAGGAAAAATTGGTACTTGGAATAGAATTTGAAACTGCTAGTATTGATTTGAAAAATAGTATTTGAAATTGATTTTGAGGATTGATTTGCCCCAGTTAGGTCATTTGAGGGAAAAGTCATGATAATTTGTGAAGATGTAGATTTTTACTACTTGGAATAGATTGGAAATTTACATTTTGGAACATAACCTTCATAGGATTTGAATATTTTTCTTTGATTGCTTGGAATATAGGATAATTGCGTATCGTATTTGGACAAATTACTTAGATTGTCAAAGGATGGGTAATAGGATACTTGAATATGTGCCCCATTTTGGTGAAGAAGGGAGAGACCAATCGTTGAGCCTTGAGCCAAAAGACATGGAGTAAAATGTCTTGGAGAGAAATGTGAAGTCAATATAGTAGTAATATAGGAATGAGTGTAATAGTAGAGTATCGAAAGCCAAACCTAAGGAGGAATTATAGGGAATATGCGACAAAATATATCAAAATATAAGGCCAATGTTGCGGAAACGTGAAAACAGGATAAACAATGTTAAATATATGAAAGAAATAGTAATGAGAAATTAGTTACCCTGTAAAGTAGAGTATAATAACTATAGTAAGTTTTGGTAATGAAATTTTTCTATAAATAGTAAGGTGGAAAATTCAAAAGGTACTTCAATTTCAAATTTGAGAATTGTGATTTGAGCTATAAGTGAGAAAAATGCCACGTGTACAAGATGCCATCTTGACTAGGTTCAAGAGGGTGATTAAGGGCGTTTCGACATAAATGAAAAATCGATTAAGTAAGTGATGAATTTTACATATCAAATTAGGAAAATATATGTAATTTTAGCCATTTTTTGCATTTTTGTGTTTTTTTAGTTTTTTGGGTGTTTCCATCCAATATTATCTTTGGATGGGCTAGTTCTATCCTTTGGACATGATCGTATGCATCTAGGATCTAGGTCTTGTAGTCCCCTAGTCTGGATGCTAATGTCTAGTGAGTTGGACACTCGTGTCCAAGTGTGTATAATAGCTTAGATATTAGATTTTGACCATTTTATGAGTAATAAAGCGGTATTTTTACCTTGTTTGTGTTGTGCAATGAGATATACACTCGAGGGAGTTTCACGAAGCTAGACACTTGTCTACATTGTTGACATTCGACTTAGAGGAGTGGGATGTTTTTGACCTTTTCGAGTTGTGATACATTGCTAGATGAGGGAGGTACCCATAATATGTATTTGATGATTGTATTATGGGAGAGATGGTGATAGGAATGTTGTAAAAGTAAATATTTGTCGTAAGTGGTCGGTAATGTTAAAATGTCAAAGTTTGGGTAATTAGAGAAGTAGGGTCTACATGATTAGGAATTAGAAATATTATATTGGTAATAAGGACAAGGAGTGAGGTCATAAATATTTTGTGTATATTTTATTTGTAAAAAGTCTAAAAATGTGGAACCCATGTAAAATGATAAGGTTTATCTTATCTTAAAAGATAAGCTTACATGTACGAGATAAGAGTTAAGGTATGGAATATGATTCGTCGAGTGGATTTCTTATCCTATCTTAGAGATAAGATGGATAAGCCTGGAAGTTCTATAAATAGAGAGGCCACCCCCCTCATTTAGCATAGAAGGAAGTAGTGAGAAATATTGTAGGAAGTGTGCGAAGGAAGCCATCAGTTTAAAGGTGTGTTGAAGAAGCCATTAAGAGGTGTAATTGTAAAGTTTCTCCCATAGTCTTGGTGAAAGGCAAGTGAAGTCAATAACACTTGAAGTACCTCATGGGTGAGATTGTAACAATTTCATGTTAATATTATAATTTACTTTGATATTTCAGATTTGTCATCATTAGTCTTATCATAGTCGATGGTATTCTTGTGTTATGTTGTTGTTTTGTTTCAGTTACATCCACCAAACTAAAGGTGTGCATTAGTAAATAATCATAGCACGAGAGTTCGGTGAAGAATTATCATAGTGCTTAGGATTGGTGATGACATTTTGGTTCCGTTCTTAGGACCATTCCTCGTTAGTGGATTTTACGGAGAGATATTCCCACTTAGTCAAAAATCAATTGGAGGGTAACCTTGTTTTTCTTTGTGCATAGTAGTTACCATGGTAAAGTCATTTTTGCCATGAATAGTAGTTACCATGGTAAAGTCATTTTTGCTGTGAATAGTATTTATCATAGTAAAGTCACTTTTTACCGTGAATAGTATTTACCACAATAACTTCACTTTTTACCGTGAATAGTGTTTACCACAGTAAAGTCAGTTTTTACCGAAGTAAGTCAAGTTTTACCATAGTTTACCGTGGTCATTTCTATTTTCTGTAGAAAGGTGTAAAGTCACTTTCTAGTATAGTGATTCCAATTATTTGTGCACATAAGTCTTGTTGATTGTACTTGTGGGTTGGTATTTCACGGTGGTTACTTTTGAAAATGGGAAAGATTCTTTTTTTTTCAGCTCAATCTAATGAAGATGCTTCTTCTTTCATTCAAGTTTAAGCGATCTTGTATTTGTAATGGCCTTATAAGAGAGAACAATGGACTGAATTTTTCCTACCTTTTTGGATGGTTCGACACTTAGGTGGTTTGAAACACTAGGTGATAATGTGAAAAATTCATGGGATTTATTAAGCGAAAAGTTTTCTTGAAGAATTTGGTGAACAACGAAATATATGCGAGATCTCATGATCGAGATCACAAAGCTATCCCAAGGAGAGAAGGAGAGATAAGGGATTATCATGCTCGTGTTCTAGAGCTAAGGAGGAAGCTCGATGCCCGAATCCGGAAGGAAGGATTAGCGGATGGGTTGATGAATGGCGTGGATAATCTCCTCTGTAAGCACTTCATTCTTGGGATGAAGCCGAGAGATCGAGACAACGAGTGAAGTATGACCACCCGGCTACCATTGAACAAGCGAAGGAGATTGCGAAGGCAAGAAGAAAGCATGGAAGAGGAGCCCAAAGAAATTGTTGCTAAAGTAGAGCCTACACCGGCACCTTTGGTCAGAATCCTGACCACTCTCGGTGAGCACAAATATTTCTCCTAGTACATCTCTGTATGAAGATCTGCTCAAAAAGATGGGTCGATTAACTATTAATCTTCTTGAGGAAAAGAATTTAGTTCTCGGGGAGGAGATAGAGGTCGAAAAGAAATATTTACGAAGTTGTATGTTATGGTTGTTATAAAAAGGGTCATTATAAGTATAATTGTCCGAGATAGAGCTTCTACATCTGGTAAAGGAGATAATGATAAAGGAAAAGCACTGTGAATTCTTTTGATGTAGTAGATAAGAGCGAAAATAATGAAGTAGATGTGTTTGTAACAAAAAGAAAAGAAAGAAAAAGATAATCAAGATGGAAATGATCTAAGAAGATGAAAGAAGAAACTAGTAAGAAACATAGGAGAAGAAAGTTGGGTGTGCGGGATTTCGATTTCACGGGGCGAGGACCATACTCCATCTTGGAAGATCTGTCCAAAAGGCCTGCAAATATTACATATGGTCAACTCTTGGCTATGTCTTCGAGAAGAGGCGGGAGTTGCGAAGTGGACTCATGCTCGAAGAAGGAAGGAGGTTGAGGTCCTGTTTTGGAGGCGGGCGGATCCCTATGCTCCACAAGCTGAGGTATTATGTAATGGTATTTCAATTCATGATGTCTTAGTTGATGGAGGTGCTTTGCGATTAATGTAATGGCCAAGTGCTGTAATGAATATGTTGGGTTTAAAAATTGATCGCCCTTGACACTTATGTTAAGGTCATTAAATAAAGGAAAAACTAAACCGAAGGTGTAGTTTCAAATGTGGCAATATCTGTTATGGGTGTTGTATGTGTGGTAGACTTTCGGGTGATGAAAAATGGTGCTTTTTGCGTACCCAATGCTTTGGGAAGACCATGGCTAAGGAGAGTTCATGCGAAAACTACTTTGGAATGAAGGTTTCATGACACTTGGACGTGGTAGAGAGAGGGTGAAGATAAATGTGATCCTCGACATCATAAAGCGAGAACACAGGATTCAAGTGATGAAACCCGATGATTGGACATCCTCTGATTACTCTAGTACCGGTGAAGTGGACAACGAAGATGAAGAAAGTGAGGTGGATGTTTGATCATGGATATCCTTCCAGTCACACCACTCATGACCCCATAAAATTATCGAAGAAGAAGTTGATGATCGTCTCCAACAAATAAAGATTGGTGATCTTTGTGATGGAGAGTGAGAAGGAATCCTACCTCCGGCTCTTTGAAGGTACATACACCTATTCACTTTTGATTACAAGGAACTCCGTCAAGTAAGTTGGGTAGAACATTGTATTGAGTGGTAGATGGTCTTAAGCCCATAAAGCAAATGCCATATAGAATGAATCCTAATTTTCCAAGGCGTAAAAAAAGAAATAGATAAGTTGCTTGATGCGGGATTCATATTTGTTTTGGAGAATTCGAGAATGGGTTTCTCCCATTGTGATCTCAATAAAAAAGAATGGGAAGCTACGCATTTGTGTTGATTACGGGAAGCTCAATAAGGCAACAAAGAAGGATCATTACCCTCTTCCATTTTCAGATCGGATCTTGGATGCCAAGTAGGCGGCAGAGTGCTTATAGTTTCTTTGATGGATATAGCGGCTACTGACCAAGTTCGTATAGAAGAGAAAAGATCAGTGAAGACCACGTTCACCACTCCTTGGGAGCGTTTGCTTATAGAGTTATGCCTTTTGGGTTGTGTAATGCTCCAAAGCAACATTCCAGCGTTTGATGAATAGGGTGTTCGAACCCTACATTGGGACCTTCATCGAGTATTTACGATGATTTTGCATCTATGGGAGCAAGTTGGACCACTGCACCAAATGGAGACAACATTTCAAAGGTTAGATGAAGCACAAGCCTCACTAAACCCTACAAGTGTGTCTTTGGATGTTAAAAGGTGTTTTGTTAGGGCATGTTGTATCCAGAGATGGTATTGGTGCTTGATCTGATAAAGTTTCAAAAATCAAAGATTTACCATTTCCTATTAATAGAAGTAAGTTGAGATCATTTTTAGGCCATGTGGGTTCTATAGAAGGTTCATCAAAATTTCTCAAAGATTACACTGACCACTAACCCGATTCTTGAAGAAGGATGTTACTTATGAACCGGGAAATAAGGCGCATGAAGCTTTTGGACAAGCTGAAGGAAGCCACAGGTGTCTTCACTGTTTTGAAGAATCAGTTGGAGCAAGCCATTCATTGTGTACACTTGATGCCTCGGATGCGGCACTAGGAAGTACTTTGAGCCAAAAGGATGAAAATGGGAATGAACATCCAATTTACTTTGGGAGCGAGACAAATGAGCGATCTTGAGGTAAATTATCTTGTATGCTGAAAAAGAGGCTCTGGCTATCATTTTCTTTGTAAAGAAGTTTAGAAATTACTTGCTAGGGCAAAAATTTCTAGTTGTAACAGAGATCATCGAGCTCTAAAATATATTGTAAATAAGCCTAACCCATCGGGGAGGATAGCAAGATGGATAATTTTGCTACAAGAATTTGAATTTGATATTATAGATAGGCGGGAAAGAAGCATGTCAATGCGGATGCACTCTCTCGAGCCTATGATGGTTTAGGATCATCTTGTGATGATGATGATTTCCCGATGCGGCATTGTTATCCCTTGACACAATCCCTAGTGAATACATAGATATTTGGAATTATCTGAATGAATTCAAGTTTCTGATGGTGCCAATCAAAGACTAAGAAAAGATTACTCAAGCCGATCGTCCATATTCTATTACGCATGGAGTATTATTTGAATAGGACACGATGGACGATCTGAGAGGCGATTGGACGTGATCGAGGAAGGAAGCTGCTAGAAGAATTCCACAATGGTACATGTGGAGGGCACTTCTCTGACAACTTACAGCAAAGGATCTTGGATGCGAGTTATCAACTTTGGCCCACTCTTTTTAAAGATTGTTATAATTATTGTAAGACATGTGATATTTGTCAAACACATGGTAACAGTAAGACTTCATCGACTCCATTATGTCCTATTCTTCCCCTTGGTCCCTTTGAAAAGTGGGAATAGACATTGTAGGTCCACTTCCAACTACATCACGCCAAAATAAGTATATTGTAGTTGCCACGAGTTATTTAACCAAGTGGGTTGAAGCTAGGCCATTGAAAACACTTCCATGGATGAAGTGGCGAGGTTCATATATGAGCATTGTCACGAGATTTGGTTGCCCATTAGAAATTGTAACAGATCAAGGAAGCCACTTCATTAATGAGGTGGTAGAAGCCTAGTCAATAAGTTTTCTATTAAGCACGGGAAGGCAACACATACAAGCAAGCACAAATGGACGAGTGGAGCAGAACAAATTTTGTGTTGTGTCAAATTCTAGCAAAGATGCGGCTTGCGGTACATAAATGGGATAAAAGGATTCATGCGGCATTGTGGGCATATAGGGCAACATCAAAGTCAGCACAGGATACTCCCCATTTCGGTTGGCCTATGGCATTGATCCGAGTTCTTCTATTGAGTTTGATATTCCCCTTTGTGAGAGTTATGAAAAATGAAAGGATGGATGAAAGTGATTGATAAAAGAAAGGTTGGTACATCTTCATTTCTTTGGAGGAAATGAGAGAAATAGCAAAGGATACTGAGCCATAAGAAGAAAATGAAGCGAAGGAATACTTTGATCAAAAGATCCGGTGGTCTCCATTTCATGTGAATGACTTGGTTCTAGTATATGATTCGAGATACAAAAAAAAAGAAGACGAGAAAAATTTCTTCCAAAATGGATGGGGCCCTACAAAATAGCAGTTGTGCATGAAAATGGTACGTACTGTCTGTTGGAGGAATTGGATGGCACTCCCATTACGAAATGGGTCAACCACGACAAGTTGAAGATTTTCCAAGCACCGAGAATAGTCTACTCAGGGACGGAGTAGAAGCTAGGAAGGGGAAGATGTCGACACTAAAATTTTCCTCCATAATTTCTATTTCATTAATGTATGTATTAGGAATAGGATGTTGTTAAGTATAATTAGTAGTAGCGTCGATAGAAGATAACGGCGCCGTCGATGCAGGTGCCATGATAATGTGGAGTACGGTAATAGTCAAAGTCAATAGGAATGTTGTAAAAGTAAATATTTGTCGTAAGTGGTCAGGTAATGTTAAAATGTCAAAGTTTGGGTAATTAGAGAAGTAGGGTCTACATGATTAGGAATTAGAAATATTATATTGGTAATAAGGACAAGGAGTGAGGTCATAAATATTTTGTGTATTTTATTTGTAAAAAGTCTAAAAATGTGGAACCCATGTAAAATGATAAGGTTTATCTTATCTTAAAAGATAAGCTTACATGTACGAGATAAGAGTTAAGGTATGGAATATGATTCGTCGAGTGGATTTCTTATCCTATCTTAGAGATAAGATGGATAAGCACGGAAGTTCTATAAATAGAGAGGCCACCCCCTCATTTAGCATAGAAGGAAGTAGTGAGAAATATTGTAGGAAGTGTGCGAAGGAAGCCATCAGTTTAAAGGTGTGTTGAAGAAGCCATTAAGAGGTGTAATTGTAAAGTTTCTCCCATAGTCTTGGTGAAAGGCAAGTGAAGTCAATAACACTTGAAGTACCTCATGGGTGAGATTGTAACAATTTCATGTTAATATTATAATTTACTTTGATATTTCAGATTTGTCATCATTAGTCTTAAGATGACCTATGGGTGCTTCGTATATATCTCCCGACAAGGTCATGAAAATGGAATGGCTAAATGTGTAGTGGATCTTTTGGTGTTTTATGGATGATTCTCTGGTCTAGTCCAGAAATCTTTAGCTTGATTAGCTACTACGTTTAATAATGATAGTTGTGTGATGATGTCTGGTGGAAGTGGAGAGGACCTAAACACCAGTGTTCACAAGCTGGTGTCAATATTTGATTGATTTGTAGGCCCGTTGGGTTGTGGGACCTGTGGATCACAACCATAAGTTTGTGGTTGTTGTGGACCTCCTATGGTCATATGAAGAGTCGACCCACGATTAGAGTATCCGATAATCGTATGCCTTTTTGGCCTCTACGTTTAGAACTAGAAGTTGCACGATTTTCTCGGAGTACCTAACGGTGTTACGGACTTGGATACGTAAGCTAGTGTCTATATCAGCGAGGAGGTCTCTGCGTCAGGTTGTGGGACTAGTGGATCACTGCCAAATGTTTTCTCTCTTTGGGTCCTTCTACGGTCATACGGATATCTATCAAGGCGATCTATAATTTGGCTGATTTGACCCGAAACGTGTGTGCTTTGTCATCTTCTATGTTTAATCCTCTTAGTTGTGTGTTTGATTTCTTGTAGGTCTTTTGTTGTTGGAAGACCTGAATTACGAGATTTTGGTCTATGTCGAGTTAATGCTACAACAAGATTTGGTTGAGGCACGATTGGCTCAAAAATGTATTCCACTGGCTCCTAGGTCCCATGATTGTCATCTGAGATCAATATAAACCTAAGCTAAAAAAATAAACTAATTATGCAAGATATATCTACAACATATATATATATATATATATATTCCTCTATTTTTTGTATTTTTGATAGAATTTTTAATAGAATTGAAAGAAAACTAATCTAATATATTCAGAAAATGACAACTAATCTAATAACAAAATTAAAACAAGCGAAGGTAGCTGTGGTGTAGCTACTTTCACTGTGCGATTGTGAGTTTATCCTAAATAACTAGATAGCTGATTAACTTAATTGAAAGATTCTCGATCCTACCTCAGAAGTGAGGAATGAATCATAGTTTCTGAGAAACTATCAATCCCCATAGCTTCCCTACAATATCAAAAATGAAATTTAACTGAAATGAAATATTTCACTACTCTATTTGATATGTTTTAACTAGAACTTTGACAGATAAAACCTAGAATTTGCATAACAGTGGCGAATCCAGTAGTGTATGATTTTGTCCCCTCAAAATGATCTCCTCATTCCTTCGTGTTCACGTGAATCCAGAAGAGCGTGTATATGCTAGCATCAACAAAAAAAGGTATTTTGAACAATGGAAGCTTTGGATATAGACCAAATATAATGCGAGTAGGAGAGGGACAATGCAAGTGACAGAGCTTGGCGTATGTAATTCCTAGCGGGATTTATTGCGGGAATACAACACAAGTGTACTGAGAGATTCTAGAATCTACCTTACATGAAGAACACAACTGCTGACTCTAATGGATTCAATCTACAAATGACACTACTCTACTCTAAACTAATTTGTATGAACAACAATGAACAAGGCTGAAGCAAGAAGATCGAATGGCTTCTAATAGCAAAGGAAAACTAGCATGGATGCAAACATGAAAACAAAATGAGTTCTAAGCAAGAAATTGAAAGACTAAACAATGGAAATGAGAAGTTGAGGGCCATTTGCTTGAAAACAAGTTGGCTATTTATTTATAGATTTCACATTCACCCAAAGGTGATTCCTATTAGAACTCTTTTACCATTAAACAATGAAGAAACACTATTCCGGGAACATAAAATTAATATACGAGCTAAGGCGGTTGAGAAAAGCTGGTAAATGTTGAAAAATTACACAAGTCACGATCAAAAAGAATGTCTTTGGAAAATGCGTGAAGGACCGCCACCACTGAGCGGGGGTGGTTCTGGACCGGACCCACCACCTGGGGGCGGCGGTTTCATCACTTGAAGGTCAAAAGCTTAGAAAAAGAAAGGCAGAGGATAAAGTGAAGTACACAAAGCTTAGACAAGATGCTTGGGATGCTAACATACACTTGGTGAGCTTTCCTGGATTCGAACACCTTGCGAGGTGACCTGTATCATCATTGGGGCATGTGTAACATCGTTCCGGTGGTACAATACCCTACAATTTTGGGTACGTACATATTGCCCCCTCGGAGAAGCATTTTAACCATGAAGAGGCGTAAAATGGTGGGTCTGAGTATGGCGGTCCCAAAATGGGAAGCTAGAAATTATACGACATGCCCATGTGTGTCGAAATGTGTCACCATCAGAGTTCCCTTTACTGAAAAATGGAAAGAGGACTCAAGTGCAGATAGATAAAATAAATCAAAAAATAAATACTAAATTAGTATGAAATGAGGACTTACCATTTGCGCGGGGATAAGAACTTACCTCCATCGGTGCTCTAAACCTGCGAAAGGGGCATTCAAAATGAGTCAAACACATACACCATATATATATATATATATATATATATATAATGGGCTTATTTTCCTATTCATTTGCGCGTGTCGATTTGATAGTTTTTGAGCTCTGGGACCCACGGTGATGGTTTTTGATGAGAGTATAGTCGAAACGTTCGTATCGAGATAGCGATCATGCCTCATGAGCAGAACCTCGACCCGCGAGATCTCAGGTTAGTTCTTCTTGATTTAACATTTTTGCACCCAAAATGTTAAAATGATGAAATCTTTGTTGTGGGGGGTTATTTTTAGAAATGTCAGTTTTAAATGTGTCTCTTAGGGGGCCTAATGGGTAGGCTTTCGTTTTAGCTAAAATGGTCAATTTTTGCATTTTTAAGCATTTTTAGGGCATGCGACCCATTTGTAGTCGCGAGACGGACCGACCGCCTTGGTTATGACCGGGGTGGTGGTTATGGGACCACCACCTTTTAAGGTGGTGGTTATGGAACCACCACCCTGCTCAGGGTGGCGGTCCTCTACAGAGTGTTAAAACAACACTATTTTGAATTTATTTTTGCATTTTAGTATTCTACTTGCTTTAATGATTTTTCCAATGCAATCTTGGCACTAACTTGCTTCTTTTTGTGTGTTTTTGGGTGTTTTGCAGAAGAAGGAAGAGTACATTAGATGGAGCCAGAGAGAGGGAGTGTGATTGGCTTCCAGCAGTGTTAGATGCACTCTCTCGGGTGAGAGCGGGATACTCTCAGGAGGCGGGTATATTGAGGATCACACACGGGTCCCCACGTTGCACTGCCGAGTCACATACTATGTGACTTATTTTCTTCTTGGGATGCGAGATCGGAACACCTTCCGATTTCCAGGTGTTAGGGGTGAGTGGACTATCACCCTAGAGGATGTCTACCACATTTTGGGAGTCCCGATTATTGGGAGGAGACTTTCATTTGATACAGTAGTATCCAGAGCTCAGGTGACTCAGTGGGCCACCTATATGGGAGACACGATTGTCTCCTTTGGTTCGAAGAAGGGGTGAAGGTCCATTCTATTCTGGCTTGCCCATCCCTCGATCCATCGAGGCCATTATGGGCATCCTTGCTTGAGATTGATCGGGGACAAGGAGGGGATACTTTTCTCTCTTGTTGGGGCCCCCATCATCACAGATTGAGGCACATGGTCGGATTTATGCAGGGGAGCCGATATACTTGGGACCACCTATCACGACTTATACGGGGTGGTTCGATTATAGGGGACGATCATTTGAGCCATCCGACCTTAGTTATGAGTGGGTCTATGAGCGCATTATCCCTTATGGGAGGCGTAGAGGTGGAGGATCCCGGGGCCGTGAGGGCAGCTAGATGGATAGAGATGACGGTGCTTAGAGCACCCCACACCGGCCGATTGCTTCCTTGACTGCGAGGATATGGAGGCCACACCTTATCAGGCCATGGCGGGGTTGTGGGGTGAGGAGACCTTTACTTTGATTTCTGCTCTCTCTCTATAGGGTAGCTTGTGGACAGGATGGGGAAGGTAGAGACACACCCCTTTGATCGAGTGCCTCAGCAGTTCGGCCTTGCTTACATTGACATGCTTCCCCAGTGGTGCCGGTTTCGATCGAGTTCGGGAGGCTAGGGGGTCTAGAGGCCGGGGTTGGACTGTTGTTACTCCTGGCATCCCTATTGCAGCCAGGAGGGTGGTACGCACTCGAGAGAGAGTCGGTGCTCCTCAGGCACCTTTACTTTGGATTGCCACTGGTCCTGCCCATAGCAGTGATGACCCCATTGATATAGACTCTGAGTCTGAGGAGTTCACAGGGGGAGAGATGGAGGAGGAGACCGAGGACATGGAGATCAGTGAGTCGGGTGGGGAAGAGGATAGCGATCCCAGTGGCATGACACTCAGGAGATCCTACAGGCCGAGAGGGAAGAGCAGAGCGCGGAGAGGGTGACTCTAGTCTCAGAGGAGTTACTTTCTCAGGACCTAGGTGGAGAGGATGAGTCCATGGTAGGATGCCATGTTGCCCCAGGAGCGTAGGAGGGGGGACACCGGTCGGTGGCGGTGGCATCCATGGTAGGCACGGATCCCAGAGATCCTTCTTGGAGGCCTGGAGATCAGTGAGTTGTCACTCTTCTTTTGATATTTATTTTAGCTAGAATTGCCTTAGTTGCTATCTCTCTTTTTGTTCATCCTTGGTTTCACCTTTTGATTATTTTCTAATTTGTTTTCTCC
Source organism: Taxus wallichiana var. yunnanensis (assembly GCA_018340775.1). Classification (NCBI taxonomy): domain Eukaryota; kingdom Viridiplantae; phylum Streptophyta; class Pinopsida; order Cupressales; family Taxaceae; genus Taxus; species Taxus wallichiana. The sequence goes on from CM031244.1 coordinate 513,916,458, forward strand.
TTTGCTTGCAGACTACTTGATGATGAGTGGCGAGACTTGATTCACCGGGTATGTCTTGACACCTGATGCTCCCCCCATGGAGAAGACTCGTGTTTGAGCTATCCATGGATGCGGGGAGCCTTGATGGCAGTGGTAGGCATACCGATGTTTTTTCCCCTATCTGGCATGTGGCCAAGATGGTGACTTCCCTCCATGTTGAGGTAGCGGGTATAGGGCTGCGAGTGCACTTGATGAGGAGGAGCCACTCTCATAGCGAGACTACAGCTACTTGTTCGGGACCGAGCCCTCGGTGCACTCGGAGCGCCGGCGTGTGCCGAGTCCTAGACGTGATCGTGCACCTTCTAAGGGATCCCATAGGGATTGAGAGGCCACTTGGCTCTTTTTGTAGTGACCTTTGTTAGGTTGTTTATACGAGTATTTTTGTACTTTTGGGCTCATTGAGCATTTTGACCATGCCTAGTGCATGATGGCATTGTATATGAAACCTTGTATATTAATATATATATATATATATATATATATATATATATCTTTGGATCTAGACTCTTGGTATCTTGAATTTTGTGACTCATTTTCTAAATGTGTTTTTAGATGTTTTTAGAATATTTGCTTTTCATGTTTCCAGAATGTATGCAATGGACAACAAATGATAGTAAATAGAATGTTTTACTCTATATGTTTTTGCAGTGCTGATATGAGATGATACTAACATATGGTAGTACTGAACTTTTGAACTCTTTGGGAAATGTTTGTAATTCCTTCTTATATTGGAAAAATGTGATGAATGCATAGTGATAAAGAGATGAACTTGCCCCAATCCCAAATCCACACAACTAGTAAGATGCGAGGGCTCAACACCAAGAATTAGGAAGGGCACAAGTTGTATGAGTTTGATTGAATGGAATGATGAGAGACAGAAACAAACCAAGAACAAGAACCAAATTTGGACCTACACACCCACCCTACTCAGAACTACTACCAAGCTTAGAAGGCCACTTACTTTTCAGTTTATCTAGACTTAGATTCATAAATGGCAACCTGGTTGACAAAATCTGGTTTTGAGGATTTGATCTCTTTGGAATTTGGATGTTTGGATATTTGCTTTCTCTTAACATAATTTGACTTGTGTTTTTAGCATACCAAGATTTGTTAGTTTGTGTGACTGGACCCCCCACACCCTGCCTCACGCCACTAGTAAGAAGCATGGGTTTGTCACCAAAGGCAAGATACAGGCGAGTAAGGGCACTTCTTTCCTTTCCCAACCTCACATCACCAGTAAGAGATGTGGGCTTATCATAAGGTTGATGGGGCAAAGAAGTGTGTAAAATAAAATATTTTGTTTGCTTGGTGCTTTTGATTTCATTTGATTTTGACATTTCTGATCTATGACTTTGGGATATCCTTTCATTCCAAGAGATTTTAAGAGGGATAGATGTGACACCAAGAAGCTTCTAGAATAGACCATAGGCAAGGACAACTTTACCTAGTAGAAAGAAAGAGCAAAGCCAAGTATGCAGGTCTTGGTATGGTTTCATCAATGTTTGTCTGTCGAAATTGATGAGAAGATTTGAAAATATTTGATGATGTTTGAAGAGATGTGATATGAATATTTTTGCCAATATCTTCATAAATTTGTAACATTTTTTTAAGAGTAAGCTCCTGAACTACCATTTTTGTGAAATGGATAGAATGAAGCAGCTAAAAGACTAATGCAATGTAGGTAGCTATAATGTACTAGCTGATGACTTTGACATTTTATGCGTAACCACTTAAGGTGCGAGGAATTGATGTTTCACCAAATTCCTCACCTTCTAGTGTGCACTGAGAGATACACACCATTTCCGTAGTCCTTCATGACTCGGTATGGGCCCAACCATTTGGGCGGAACTTTCTTCCTTCGGTTTTCTTATCGATCCGGTTGTCTAGTCTTAGAACTAGATCTCCTTCATATATTTCTCACTCATAGACTTTTTGTTATACTAGCCGGCACATCCGGTCAGCATAGGCTCTATGCCATTGTTGTTCGGCATTTAACCTGGCCTCATCAAGGCTTTCTAGTTGAGAGAGGTGCCTCCCTGTAAGCTTCTTCATCCAGAATCCCTTGTAATGAGATGCGGAGACTGGGTATTTCAACCTCAAGTGGGAGAACTATACTCTCAGAATACCGGTGAGAAAGGAGTTGCTCCTGTTGGTGTTCTTATTGAGGTTTGGTGGGCCCACAAGGCCGGATATAATTTTAAATGCCAATCTCATTTGTTTTCCTTTACTGTATTTTGAGGAGAATAGCTTTCAACGTTTTGTTTGTCGCTTTAGCTTGCCCATTGGCTTGAGGGTAGTAAAGAGAGGTTGTGTGATGGTTTATCTTGAACTTGCTACATAACTCACGAACCTCATCATTCTTAAAGGACGTGCCATTATCTGAGATAATGACTTGTGGGACACCATACCTACGATAATTTGGTTCAAAATGAATTTGGCAATCACCAGAACTGAGTACGGTGGTGAGAGGCATGGCCTCCACCCATTTGGTAAAATATTCCATGGTTGTGATTATAAAATTATGGCCATCGGTTGATGAGGGAGAGAATTTCCCTATTAAGTCTAGACCCCAAGTGGAGAAGGGCCACGAGTCACTATTGGTTGCAGGGATTGTCTTAGGCATGTGAATCTCGTGAGAGAATTCTTGACATTTGTGGCACTTACGTACAAATTCCACTTGCGTCATGTTCGAGAGTGGGCCAAAAATAGCCCATCGATGTATTTTGTGAGTGGTGCGTGACCACCAAGTGGCCCCACATATCCCACTATGGGATTCATGAAGAATCCTCTTGGATTCTTCTATGTCGACATCTTAGAAGCATGTCCGTCGAAGGCTCTGCGATAGAGCACTTGGTCTAAAACAACATATTTAGTGGTAATAATGCGTAACCACCTTCTTTGTTGTGACGTGGCACTTTCCAGGTATGTATGGTCCATGATAAAATTGATGATATCAGTATACCAAGGGACATGTAGAAATGGGGGTCTGGTTTTGACAAAGTATACACATTCATCGGGAAAGTCTAGATCTACCAGCTCACCTCCATCTAGTGGATTGTCAGCTAACTAGTCTGTAATGATTTGTCCTTTAACGGATTTTTGGTTTACGAATGTTAACTCAAATTCTCCCATTAGGGTTATGAAATGGCCAACCTTTTTAGATAAAGATCCTTGTGTGAGAAATGTTCGTAAATGGTCTTGTCTTTACAATGACCCTTGTTTCCTGGTTTAACATGTAATGTCTCAAACATTTTGTTGCAAAAATTATGGCAAGGCATTCTCTCTCTACCTGTGTGTAACGTGTTTCATAATCAAGCAACGTTTGGCTAATGAAATAGATCACGCGTTCTCATTTATCATCATCTTCTTGAGCCAGCATGCAGGCCAGCGAGACATGAGTGGCTCGTGAGTATAGGATCAAAGGGTGGTCTGGCTTGGGAGGCATTAGCGTGGGTGGTGACAACAAGAAGCGCTTAACTACTTCGAAGGCCTCATTGCAATCTTCAGTCCAATCGATACTATAATCTTTCTTGAGTAGATTGTTGATTGGATGAATGGAAAAAAGCTTAAATCTGGGATGAACCTTTGGATTGCACCAAGTTTCCCAAGAAATGACCTGATTCCAGACTCATCTGAAGGTGGGATCATTTCGAGAACAACCCATATTTTGGCGGATCAACATCAATCCCTCGTGAAGATATAATGTATCCTAGAAGTTTGCCTCCTGTTACACCAAACACACTTCTCTGGGTTTAATGTGACACCATACTCAATTAGTCATGAGAGGATGATACGGAGCACTTCCGGATGATCACAACATTTCTTGGCCTTGGCCAACAAGTCATCCACATATGATTCCACAATTTTATGGATAAGATCATGGAATATATAAGTCATTTCCCACTGATACGTAGCGTCGGCGTTCTTAAGACCAAATGGCATGACAACATAACAATAAGTTCCCCAGGGAGTTATAAATGTGGTTTTGGCTTGATCTTGTTCAGATATTTTAATTTGATTGTACCCTGAGAACCCATCCATGAGGAGAATGTTCAAATCTAGTTGTTGCATCAATGATAACGTCAATGGATGGTAATGGGAAATCATCCTTGGGACAAGCTTTGTTAATATCCCAAAAATCTATACAAATGTGTATCTTCCCATTCTTTTTGAGGATGGGAATGATATTAGACACCCATTGTGAATAGTCAATGGGCTTGATGAATCCTACTTGGAGAAGTTTTACTACTTCCTCTTTTACCATGAGAGCCACTTTTGGCTTCATTGGTCTTGACTTCTGTTTAATTGGCTTCATCTGGTTTAGTGATGAGATTATGTACCATAACTTGTGGTGCGATACCCATCATTTCTTTATAATTAAATGCAAAAGCCTTTTGATGTTTTTGAGGATTTGGGTGTGTATTTCTATTTCTTCTGGAGTTAGCGAGGATCCCAACTTCAAAATTCTTGGTTCTTCCTCCATTCCAATGTTTATGTCAATGGTTTCTTCTATCAAAGAAGTGTTACCTTCTTCAAATTCAGGTGGGGCTGGAGGTAGTTCCAAGCTTTCTCCATTTTCTATCTCGTAGATATCGAGATCCTTCATGGAGGAGACTCTGCCATGGGATTTCCAAAGTAGGAAGAGGAGTGTGGTATTAGGGAAAGATCAACTATAGGGTGAGCAAGGTGTAGCTCTGCATAGGCATTTAGATATTCGAGAGTGACTTTATCACTTTATCACATGATGTAAGATAGAAGATTCATTCTCGGTTGTATGTGTTAGAAGAGGGTTCGTTGACATTTTCTTCACCAATGATAGTTCGATGTACAAGTGATACCTTGAAACTTGTATCTTCCACTCATTACTTGGGGTAAAACATGTGAAGTGAGGTTGTTATTGAATCTGCGAGAAGGTTCTATTCTCGTGGGATTGCCTCAATGGATATGAAGTTGAATCCTTTGCTTAGATCTAATACCATTGTTTTATAGAGTTGTAAGTGCTCAGCTCTAGTCTCATATACTTCAGAGACTTGGTTTGCAACTAATTGTGAGTCTCCTAACACTCTGATGTCATTAACACCGATCCTTTTGGCTATGATGAGGCCAAGGAGGAGGGCTTCGTACTCAGCGTCATTGTTTGTACATTCAAAGTTTAACTTAAAAGAAAAAGGTAGGATCTTTCCCTCGGGAAAGTAAAGATCACACCTTTGACTCCATAGTGACATCTAGCTCCATCGAAGTGGAGAGTCCAATATTTACTAGGAAAAATGGATGTTGGGACATTCTTTGCATCTGTTTCTTCTATTTTGGTTACTTCTACCATGCAAAGTTCCTCTGTTGGAAGAGAACCAACTCCTAGGGTACATCCCATACCTGTGGAATCAAATGGTAGGAAAATTGGTAGATCTTGTTCCAGTAATTCGAACAATTTTTGTAGTAGTTCCTAATGACATTGTTTCTACAACGTTAGCTTCATCCTTGAGGGCTGGGATGCCCTTGACTAGGTTCGTAATTTCTAGTTACATTTGTAGGTATTAATTTTTCTTCCGGTTTTGAGTCGATTGGTTTGTTAAGTTGGTTTGTTGGGAGTTCAAACTCAGAGTGAATGCTTGGTCTTTTCTTTAGGTCTGCTAGGTGTATGTCGAATGGTTTTGGGTCACCTTTTGCTACGAATATCTTTCCTAGGTGTAAGAATCTTATTTCTGGAATAACGTAGAAGGGATTGCTTTCATGCGATGTATCCATGGTCGATGAGGATCATATTATAGTTGGTTTCCCGATCTATGATATAAAACTTGGTGAGGATTGTCTTGGGTCCTAAGGTGATTGGTAGTATTATAGTCCCAATTGAAGTAGCTTTAAGGCTATCATAACCTCTTAGCGTATTTCTTGTTGTGGAACAGTTTGTTTCTCCATATCCTAGCTTTTGAAGGAAAGAGAAGGGGACAATGTTAACTGCTGCCCCATCATCAACCATTGCACATTTAACGTAATTATTGTAAACCCACACCTGTAAATGCAAGGCCGGATCACCTCTACGTGTAATTTCAGCATCTGTTGGCATTTTGTTTATGTCGAATATAAACTCGGTATCCTATCGGCTGCCTGGAGGTGGATATCGAAGTCTATATGGTTTACTTGTGTTTCGGGAGGTGGAGTGATGTTAATTAAATGACCTAGACCTAGTGCTTCTAAAAGAGCAGCCCTATGGGCAGGAGAATTTTTCAATAAGTCCAAAAGGAGATGTGAGAGAAGGTCTTTGTTAAGTCATTAATTAAATCATAAGCACCTATGGGTTTTACCAACGTTTGTTGAATGTTATCTGGCTCTAGTGGATAGATTGGATTTGGTTGAGAAGAATATTCTCATGCTCTTGTTATGGCTTCTACGTGCAGCTCAATATCTAACTCCACTAGACCAACTATCTTGGTTCGTGGCTGATTTCCTAATTGTGGTGCGACAGGTGGATTTAGTGAAGTTGAGGCTTCATGATCATTATTTCCTGTCATTACACCTTTGTTCATCCCATTTGGATTTAATTTATTATTGTTATTGTGATTTGGAAGTGGATCATTGAAGATCTTAAGAGGTGCGTTTTGAGGGGAAACTACCCCTGTGAAAGTATTTGGCATAGGTGTCACAGAATCTGTTAAGAACATATCTATGAAGAGTTGTCTTTGTTCTTACGGAAAAATTGCATGAACTTATTGTAATCATGGCAAGTCCTAGTGTCATGGCCTCAAATTTTGTGGAAACCACAATACGAGTTGGGATTATAACTCCTAGGTTGTTGGTTTGGCACGTGTTGTGGTCCAAAACTCTGATTAAACTGTTGACTATTAGGATTAAAGTTTTGTGTTTGTTGCCTTTGGTTTTGGTTTTGATATCCAGTTGAGTTTTGACTTGGACCACGTATGCGGATCTTCCATTGTTGTTGTTGTTGTTGTTGTTGTTTTGGGGATGATTAAAATCCACCGCGTTGATTGTTGGGGTAAAATTGTTGTTTCGTTGATTGTTAGCTGGTGGTGGAACATTTACTGACGTTTTCTTTTTAGTTTGGTCAATCACTCCATCTGTTGTCACTCCACGGTTTTTGTTAAGGATTTTAGGTCCTTGATTGGCGTTTGTGGTAGTAGGATAAGTCGTAGTGTTTTGGTTGGGGATGATTAACCTCCCATTTGTTCCATATGTCTTGTGACCACTATCTATTGCAGCTTGATCTATTCGGAGAGCGCTCTCGAGCACTTCATCATAAGTTCTTAGTGGGAACTTCTGACTTCTTCCTTTATCTCTCTGCTGAGAGAATGAAGGAATAAATCACATAGTTCCATCTGATCCATGTTTGGAGTGCTTTCTTTGAAGAATAGAGGACTGTATGCCATCTTTGGATGAAATGAGCAACATATTCATTGTGTTCTTGTTTAATATGCAAGAATTCCCTGATTCTGTTCTCAACAATTTGTTCATGTCGAACGCCTTGATGAACTCTAAAATGAGTTGTTTAAATGAATGTATTGAGGCTTCAGGTATTCTGTAATACCAATCGAGGTGATACCCTCTAAAGTTTTGGGAATATTTTAGCAACAACTCCATCCCAAGGGAGCAGTTCTCGAATGGTTGTGGCATAGGCCTTAATATGTGCATTCGGGTCTCCCTCCCCTTTGTACTTGGGTAGATCGGGAGAGGTCTTGGAAGCATGACACTTCGTATAGTGAAGTCTAAAGGTTCTTTCAAATATTCTGAATAAGTCCCTATCGCATAGGTTTCGACCATTGATGGTGCTTGCTGAGGGGGTGGAGGTGGAATGGGTTGTTGATATGGCATAGCATATGTATTTGCAGGGGCATAAGGAAATCCTGTGTTTGAGTGAAACATGCTGGGAGAAGAGAACATATCTCCCTGTGGTGATTTGGAATACATGTTTAAGTATGGAGGAGCATTGCTCAGGAATGGGTTGTTTTGTACTAAGCTGGGAGGTATTATATTCTCAACTGGAGTGGCGTTAGAAAATGTGGTTCTAGTTGGCATTTGTTGTAAATACTGAGGAGGCATGCCCAACGTGCCTGTTCCTGTGAGGAGGTCTACTTGGCTGGGATGATGTGGAGGATTGGAAGTTCTGCTTGCATGAACTGTATGAATTTTGATTTGCTTGAGCAAGTTCCAACCCTCTAACCTTCTCAACTAAGGCTGAGATGACCTCGTTTGGTGAAGACACGGTATTTTTCCTTAGTGGCATTTGTTGTATATCTTGAGGTTGTATAGGCATATGGTACCTGCTATGAATTGATCGGTGCCCTGCCAAGTTTCACTTGAGGGCATTTCCTATAGGTGGAGGAATGGGGGTGTTTTCTTGGAATGAGACCTCGGGTTGTGTTTGCAAACCTCCTATAGGTGGGTACATATTTTGAGAGCGTTGTTCACTCCTAGCATAACGTGCTAAGTATTCGTCATCTAAAAATAGATATGGATCTGACTATCTACTAATTTGTGGTCTAAGCAACACCCGAGGAGATGAACCAGATTCTCCAGTGAGCATCATGTTGTTTGAGCAAAGGCTCTGGTTGTTGCGTTTGAGTGAGCTGATCCAACTCCTCTATTTGGAAAGAAGAACTATATCTAGTCCTTTGAGGTGGAGTTTGTGTTGAAAATTGGTTAGTTGAATAGTTGTCACCCCATGCTGAGAGCGAGGGTGATGGTTGTCTATTTAGTTGATCGTAGTATGCTTTAAGACCTAGGAGAGGTCTGCCATATGCATCGTATCCCGACATATTCGGGGGGTATATGAATACCCACAGAATAATGGGAAAGAGCGAAGGTGGATGAAAGAAAAGAAAATAGAAAGAGGAATATTAGTTTGATTCAAAGTGTCGGGTTCACCAATTTTTTTGGTGAAATTTTGTTGTGAAGAATGTGAAAAACTAATGAGGTGGAAAAGATGAAAAGTAAACTAATTGGAAGAACAAGTAGAAATAAGACTCCAAACCAGAAGGTAGGAAGTTTCACGTCGGGTTCACCAATTTTGTACGATGGAAAAGTGACATGCGAGCATGGGAATCTACAAGTAACTCTTCCTCGCACCCGACCTCTCGAGGTCATGCCGAGACAACCGGTGGGGATGGAATACACGTGGGGTGCAGATAAACTAGTTAGGTAATCTTATGTCTTCAACACGCAATAATGGGATCTGAATCTAAGGCAAAGAAGGCCCTCCTAACACAGAATCGGTGTGATAGATCATTCGGCGAGGATAGCTGCTCGAAGGCTCCAATCAATATCGAGCTCTGTCATGATCCGATCTATGGGTTGTGGGATACGTGGAAGATGACCTATGGGTGCTTCGTATATATCTCCCGACAAGGTCATGAAAATGGAATGGCTAAATGTGTAGTGGATCTTTTGGTGTTTTATGGATGATTCTCTGGTCTAGTCCAGAAATCTTTAGCTTGATTAGCTGCTACGTTTAATAATGATAGTTGTGTGATGATGTCTGGTGGAAGTGGAGAGGACCTAAACACCAGCGTTCACAAGCTGGTGTCAATATTTGATTGATTTGTAGGCCCGTTGGGTTGTGGGACCTGTGGATCACAACCATAAGTTCATGGTTGTTGTGGACCTCCTATGGTCATATGAAGAGTCAACCCCGATTCCAGAGTATCCAGTAATCGTATGCCTTTTCGGCCTCTACGTTTAGAACTAGAAGTTGCATGATTTTCTCGGAGTACCTAACAGGTGTTCTGGCAACTTGGATACGTAAGCTAGTGTCTATATCAACGAGGAGGTCTCTGCGTGTGTGGCTGTGGGACTAGTGGATCACAACCGAATGTTTTCTCTCTTTCAGGTCCTTCTACATTCATACGGATATCTATCAAGGTAGTCTATAATTTGGCTGATTTGACCCGAAACGTGTGTGCTTTTGTCATCTTCTATGTTTAATCCTCTTAGTTGTGTGTTTGATTTCTTGTAGGTCTGTTGTTGTTCGGAAGACTGAATTACGAGATTTTGGTCTATGTCGAGTTAATGCTTTGACAACAAGATTGGTTGAGGCACGATTGGCTCAAAAACGTATTCCTGGGCTCCTAGGTCCCATGATTGTCATACAAGATCAATATAAACCTAACTGAAATGAAATAAACTAATTATGCAAGATATATCTACAACATATATATATATATATATATATATATTTTTCTCTATTTTTGTATTTTTGATAGAATTTTTAATAGAATTGAAAGAGAAACTAATCTAATATATTCAGAAAATGACAACTAATCTAATAACAAAATTAAAACAAGCAAGGTAGCCGGTGTAGCTACTTTCCTGTGCAGTTGTGAGTTTATCCTAAATAACTAGATAGTTGATTAACTTAATTGAAAGACTCTCGATCCTACCTCAAAAGTGAGGAATGAATCATAGTTTCTAAGAAACTATCAATCCCCACGACTTCCACAGGATATCGAAAATGAAATTTAACTGAAATGAAATATTTCACTACTCTATTTGATATGTTTTAACTAGAACTTTGACAGATAAAACCTGGAATTTGCATAACAGTGGCGAATCCAGTAGTGTATGATTTTGTCCCCTCAGAATGATCTCCTCGTTCCTTCGTGTTCACGTGAATCTAGAAGAAGAGCGTGTATATGCTTGCATCAGCATCAAAGAAAAGGTATTTTGAACAATGGCAACTTTGGATATAGACCAAATATAATGCGAGTAGGAGAGGGACAACGCAAGTGACAGAGCTTGGCGTATGTAATTCCTAGCGGGATTTATTGTGGGAATACAACACAAGTGTATTGAGAGATTCTAGAATCTACCTTCTATGAAGAACACAACCTGCAACTCTAATGGATTCAATCTACAAATGACACTACTCTGCTCTAAACTAATTTGTATGAACAACAATGAACAAGACTGAAGCAAGAAGATCGAATGGCTTCTAATAGCAAAGGAAAAACTAGCATGGATGCAAAACATGAAAACAAAATGAGTTCTAAGCAAGAAATTGAAAGACTAAACAATGGAAATGAGAAGTTGAGGGGCCATTTGCTTGAAAACAAGTTGGCTATTTATAGATTTCACATTCACCCAAAGGTGATTCCTATTAGAACTCTTTTACCATTAAACAATGAAGAAACACTATTCCAGGGAACATAAAACATTAATACGAGCTAAGGCGGTTGAGAAAAGCTGGTAAATGTTGAAAAATTACACAAGTCATGATCAAAAGAACATCTTTGGAAAATGCGTGAAGGGCACGGGGTGGTGGTTACTGGGACACCACAGCGGGGTGGTTTTTCATCAGAAGGTCAAAAAAAGCTTAGAAAAAGAAAGGCAGAGGATAAAGCGAAGTACACAAAGCTTCCTTGAAAATGACGTCATAACAACGATAGATGCACAACGTAATTCGAATTGATTTGTATTTTTCATGATTAGATAGATGTTGATTTTGGTATCTTGATGATTATATACTAATAAATATTATATGATTGCGGAGTTATTGTCGCATTGAAGTCTAGTTCCAAAATAACATTGTCGGGTGTCGGCACATCACCTAGAAAAGCCTAAGTGCTCACCCGAAGCGTGCACAACTCTACCGGTACTTCCTTGTGTTGAAATCCCAAGATGTACTTCATACATTCATGGATATAACATGCAAACAATCCACATATAGAATATTAACTTAGTTTATCACGCATGTAAAACAATAGATCATTAATAAAAAGGAACTTGTATTCATTATCATCATGATGCTTTACAAGAATAAGTAACACTTGATACTTTCTACACATAATCCAATACATTATAATAACAATAATAACTTCAACTCTCCCACCTCTCACACACTAAAAAGATGTATTACAACTATATATATATATAGGGTGGGAAATTGTCCTTCACCGTTGATAACTACGCCTAAATATTCCATAAAATGTTGTGTGCTTTATAAATAAATTTTGCTTTAATCATGTTTCGCATGTTCTATAAATTGATCCATAAAATGGTCAATGTTTTTCTCATCCAACAGATCCTTATAGGAAAATTATTTTAATTCCAATTTTTATCTCAAAATAAAATCAACTCAAAGAAAAAAAAAATGCAAGAGAAACCACCGACATTGCACAAAAGTTGATAACAAAGTTCGACAATTGCCTACATCTCTAGGTTCGTTAAACACTTGAATTGATTCATTATAATGTTCCAATCATAAGTACAAATAAACTTACAATACTATAATGATTGTTCGCTCACCTTTAACTCTCAGTGCCACCGCTCTGTAGAACCCAGTGGCTAGTAAGAGGAAAGTTGCTCAATGTTTCGACATTACTTTTCAACTTTACACTTTATTGGTCCGAAAATTTGAAACTAGTTTATTGCTATTCTACCAAAGCAGGAATCATGCGCAAGTCCCACAAAGATTCTGTCTTTAGGGGTTTGGGATCTCATCCCGGTTGGAGTATTTCTAACCGTAAGCAGAAAAGAATGAAAGGAGGAGAGGAGATAGAATAGATCCGAAGGGAGAAAATAAATGAATTCCAAAGCAGAAAGGTCAGAGGGTTTATGTTTTGGGATTGGTAGTAAATGGAGCCAAACCTACTTGCATAAACGAAACAAAGCAATACTGATGAGAAAATGACAAAAAGTAGAGATAGATCTAACAGAATAAACACATAGATCTAACATAAGAAAGATTTGATGCACATAACACATGTATTCAACACAAAGTCTCAATATTTGTATTAATGTTTTCTTCTGTTACAAAAAGTACAAAGCCTTTTCTTCTCACTTCTATTTTTCATCTAAAAAATGTCCACACTTGAATATAACAAATATCCAAGTATATATAGAAGGAGAAGGAGAAAGAAGGCAAAAAGAAACCAACAACTAATTACAAAATATTTACAAAATATCTAAAAGTCAACTGTTGACTTTGGGCAATTTGGTGGATAACAACATCTCATGGTGCAACATGGATGATGTCATCATTTGTGCCAACAAACTTTTAAATATTACAAAAAGAGAACATCCTAGGAGGAAGGAGCCTATTCGTCGTCATCCCGGTTGGAAGGGAGTATCCTACTTCTGCTCAGGAGAGGAAATATGAAATTGAGCACGATACTCCAAGAATTTGCTAATCATCGGTTGAAGTTGATCCTGAGCAGGACCCTTGGTGTGATCGCCGATGACTTCACAAGTCTCCCGTTCATCTCTGAGTCTCTCTGGGAGCTTGAAGTATTCATTACCTGCCTCCATCAGGTATCCAACAAAATCACAGCAGGCCAGAAGGTTGTTGATAGATTCTGCATCAAAAGTCACTTCTGACCCTAACCCTTGCGACGATCTCCTTAAAGATCTGAATAGTGTCATCTGCCTTCCTCAAGGTGTATGATGGGGTGAGAAAGCCTGGAGACATCCTTAGGATGATCTACTCCATTTGATGCATTGCATCTAAGGCTTCCTCCTTGATTTTATCAATTTTCTCCAAGACGAATTCCATCTGATCGACCCGATAGTCCAAAGCAGCAAGGAACTTTATTGGGTGCTCTTGGGTGATCGAAGATGCCAATTTCACTAAGTCATCGACTGGGTAGTCGAGCATCTTCTGGAATGTCTCATGTTGTAACCTAGCATGGTCCAACTCTTGGGAGATAAGTCCCTTGAATCACTCCTGGAGTTCCTTGTTAGCCTGATCAATATTCTGATATAGCTTTGTGAACTTTATGATTACTTCCTCACTATCCTTGAGGATCTGGTCTCTCCAGGCGGATATTGCCATACCTTGTTCACCAATCTTGGCGTATTCATTTATCTTTTCCTGGCTAAGGGCCTCAGGAGTTTCAGTGGTAGTTGTAGGAGGTGCACTGCCCATTTTCTGCAGGGCTTGGAGAAGATGTTTGTTCTGTTCTTTTAGTATCCTCTTCTCTTCCTTTGCCTCCTAAAGCTTTTTGCAAAGGGCATCCACTGCAGATAGGGCCTCTCCTGTAGGCTTTCTGAGGATGTTCCCATCGTGACCTGTGTCACTGTATAATCTGATGGAGAGACAGATCCTTTTTGTCCTTTGTGGGATCGGGGTATGCGATCTCCATTACCCTTTCACCTGAAGCACTCTAAGAGAAGTGGGTTATCGGCTTTTGCTTCTTAGCTCCTTTTGTTGGAATGATGGAGAAGTCCATAGGTGCATAATGGGGACTTTCCTCTTATGTTGGCTCAGGTGCTTGGAGATCCATTCTGGACTTAAGGGAGTGGGACCGAGAGGAGAAGAGAGGGGAACGGAGGCGAGGAAAGAAGGAGCAGCTACTGTGAACTTGGGGAAATGTGTCGAGATGCTTGGTGGTGACATTGATAAAGAAGCTAAATCTCAAATGCTCACACGGGTAGGAGTCACTTTGTAGGAGAGAAACCATGGGGTGGAAGGGATCGAGAGATGAGGAAGAAATGCGGGGGACAGCTCCTGAGGGAAGAGAAGATGGAGGAAGAGGAAGGGGGAATAGTAGAAGACGGGGGAGAAGACACAACCAGAGAGGAGCGGTTGCTTGAGTGACACGAGGAGGAGGGAGGAGGAGGTGGGAGATGGGATGGTGGGAACTTCAAGAATTCTGGCGGTGGCAACATCCTGAGTGGATGTGCCGTTGGAACACTTACCACCTATTCTTTTTCTAGGAGACCAGGGCTTATGACCTCTCTGCTGGGTGGAAGAAGGAGGACTCTCGGGAGCTTGCTCTTGAGTAGTGCTTGATTCTCCTTCTTTGTCTTTCCCTTTTCCCTTTGGCAAGTGTTTTGGTCTAGCAGGTGCATTGCCCAAAGGAGATGTGGTGAAGTCTACCCCTAGGTAGATGAGATCGTTATACTGCGCTGATGCACTAATGCTCTGCACTGCAAAGTGCCCTTAACCCTCTCCTCAATAGTTTGAGGTGCCCTTATTCTATCTATCTCAAAAATGGCCAATTGTCCCCATCCGTATCTAGATAGACCTGATCAACTTCTTGATCAGTCGTTTGGAAACCTTTTGGGACAATGGCCACGCCATATTGGATAATTTCTGCCAGGGCCAGGCGGGAGTGATCCTTCCTTCTGAGCTCGACCTCGTGATACAGATCGATGTAGATATCCTCGATCTATGGGATGTGGATTGGATCGAGCTTTGCCTTTGGGAGGCAATTGCGAGGATCGAAGGTTGGCCTTGCTGGGAAATTGTGTTTCAAGTTAAGCAACTCTAGTTCTGCAAACATTTCCCGGCTTTGGTGTGAGAAGTGCAGGTGTATCTGCCCACTGTGAGGGGAAAGGAGTTCCACCCTTCTTTCTTTTCAGGCACTTCTCGTGATATGTGATAAGCTTTGCTGGATAGCTCGAATAGGATCAGCTTAGGCCCATACCTTGGTAACTTGGTGGGCTCCCCCAAGAAGTTGGTGGCTTTGAGATAGGTGAAAGTGGGGAATTACGTAAATAACACCCCCACTTCTCTGTGTGCAGTCACTATGCTCTTGGTCATCTGACCATGAGTCATATTGGGCCTCAAGAGGCAGATGATGCCATAGAAGAAGGCATCGTTGATCTTGTTGAACTTGTGGGATGCTATTTTCCAGTCTCAACTCTGGATAATATTCATATATTTTTACTTGGGGCCATACCCCATCGGCTCGATCTTTGGGGTAGTCTCTTTCTGAGGCAGCGTAGCGTAGACCACGTAGGAGTTCATGTAGAACCTCCCCATTGTTGAGAGTTGTTGGAGTTGCTCGGAGATGGTGTTGCTTGATGATCTCTGCCCATTCAAAACGTTGATCTGGAACATTTTTGCTCATTGTTTCCAAGTATCTGAGCATCCATTTATGAAAGTAATGGGCATCAGGAAGCCCAAACACCCTACTCAGGAAGGTGATGGTGTCACTCAGCTCCTTTGAGAAGTCACTTTGCGATGAATAACCTGTGGCCACCTGTTATTACCTTCTTGTTCTTTAGATACACTTCGTTCATTAAGCTGCATGCATTTGTCTTCATTTTCATCCCATGCCTTTATGCAGTCTTCTTGGCTTATTGCCACGAAGTGCCGGTGGTGGGGGATACCTAACATGATTTCAAAGTGCTGGATCAATGAGGTTGATTATAACCTCACCCTTTTCATTCTCGACACACCTTGTGTCCTTATTATAGAATGAGCCACCACCATCATGAATTCATTGTTCACTGCGCTCACGGGAATTCCCCCAGTGAAGTGTAGACCACTTTGACCAATTTGTCCATCCACGGACTGCCTGTGACCCTTCTAGTTCTGGCCCAGAAATCTTCCATATCAATGTGGCCAGTTCTGAATCCCTGATGTCCAAGTCACATTCTGCAAGGGACTCGGGCATCCTGACCCTTTGGTATTTGTACTTCATTTCTTCTTCCATGAGTTTGGCCTTACCCTTTGACTTGGTTGGCCTCTTACTTGATGAAGACATGTGCGAATCTGAGTTCAGTTGCTGATCTGCAAGAAGAAGCAAGGAAGTCCACCATAAAAGAGCCATGTTAGCTGTTAAATCATCCATCAAAGCTTTACAGAATGAAGAGTTAGCAATTTAGAAGCTTCAGGTGCGGGCGCAACTATCTTATCTAGGCAGCGGGGTTAGAAAAGCAAGGCGCAATGTTGGAGAGTGTTGCATGAAGAAGACAACGTAAAGGGCGCGAGGCACAAAAAGATTACACAAAACACTCAGATGTTGATGTCAATGTATGTGCACTGCGCCATATGAAGGGTTTAAATCTGGGCGTAGATTATCTTGGTGTTGCGAGCGGCGGGCGCGCGCTAATGGCGCATATATGGAAACATGTTGCAAAACATTTTTATGTGCCAAAGGGTGCATAGTAAAGGATGCATCACCAAGTTAAGGTGCGCGAGGGCTTTTGGCACGGCGCGCAAAGAGTCTGCATGACATTCGGATGTCGATGTAGGTGGGATTGCACTTGCGCCTTTATGTTAGGTTTTAAGAATTTTATAAGGCGCGAGGGGGAGGGTGTATGCTTGAAAGCAGGACAATGCGCCCCTTGGCACGATTGTGTTTTGTGCAACAACGATTTTGTTTGTGCCAAAGAGAAAGTTGTGGCTTTGGATTTGTAATAACTTTATATTTTCTCTTTTGATAGGTTCATGGTTTTTGGCCTCTTTCAACATAGATTTAGATAGCGAGGGGAACAGAGCGAAGAGGATCCTGGATTCATTTTCGAGACAAAGCCCTCCAGGCCAGCAGATCTGGAAGGAGGGTAAAACCTGGTTTGGGGGAGAGAAGATTGCAAAATCGGGTTGGAGGTTGTGTTTTATTTCTTTAGATTCATTTCTTTGTTTTTAACAACAACCTCTGAAAACAATACAGAAAACCCACAAACAATCACCACAAGAAAAGCAAAGACCACTTACCAGGAATATATAGGATGGAAGAAACGATGTGGGGTCCATGAATGTGACGTAAAGTGACACGGGGATGATAGGGCGCGACAGTGCGAGAGGAATTAACTTTTTCACGTTTTTCAATCAAAAATGATTGGATGCGCTATTTATAGCAAAAAAAGGTGTAATAAATGCACCACTAACTTTTTCAAAGGGCGCACCAAAATAGATGCCAACATGAAATTATTTACGCCTTTAGTGCGGTTTTGAAGACTATCGACATGGATTTTTAGTGCTTTGGCGCACCATTCAAGGCGCAAAATTTTAGTGTCGTGCGTGTCGACAGGGTGGCGCATTGCACCTTAGGTCAGAAAGAATGCGCACGCATCATGGGAAGGTACAACATTTGGAATGTCGGCGACACCCAAAGAATGCGCCAAAGGAATAGAAGGGGGTGCAAATTTATTTTGTCATTGTTGCGTGAAAAAATTACAAAAAGAATAAAATCTTTATGTAATCAGAACGCTAAGGGACCTTGGCGAGGAGGAACAGAAACAAAATTTTGGTATGGTTACAAAAAAATTACCAAATTTTAAAGGACACACTTCTTGAAGTGTCGTTGATACAACTTTAGTTATCTTGTATTTGTTAGTCCATGGGTGTCCATGACTATTCGCAACAAAAGGAATAGTCAAAATTGTTCTCGCAGATACTTATTTAATAACGAAGTCAACAAAATGCTATACTAAGTGCCATACATAAATGAAGTTGGTTGATAATAAATGATTACTTAATGCGAGTTAAAAATATGGAAAAACAATACAATGTTGATAAATCAATTAAATGCAAAATAACAGAAGGAAAATAAATAGGAAATTATCCCTTCATGTTAGGGAGGAGTGGCCCTTGCTCCTTCCCATTGATCCGGTTCAACGTTGTAAGTCACAAAAGTAGAGTTTTCCCCTGAATCCACACTTTATTGATTGAAATAAATTCCTTTTACAATGATCAATCGAACTAACTTTTTAATCCTACAACACTTTCTCTTTTATATTCAGAGCAAACCTAGTCTCCTTGAAAGAGGACTAGTTATTTGAAATAAATGACAACTACTTAACTAGAAGATACCTACAACAACACTAACTGTTTAAGAAGTTACAATCATGGAAGGATTAATCTATGCCATGTTTGGATTGAATTCATCTTGTTAACTACATATGAGGCTGTAATTGACTCTTTTGAGACAGTCAATCAATGCCAAGAAGATATTATAGATCCTGAATTGATTCCCTATAATCATGATGATTATAAGTCCATGAGTGTTTGTCTACTTCACGTCTTCAAGCAATTGGAGTTAAGTTGGGATTGCATGGACCTCATAATCCACATGAAGGTTGAGGTATTACACATTTCATGCTCCTATCATTATGTCCACCGATGTGCTACCTAAATCAACTCATCATTCGGCCATCTAAGACATTTTCCTCTTTTGTGCGAGTTCCTCATTTCGAGCGAGTCTAAATTAGTGATTTGGACAAGTCCCACACTCTACATGTAAAGTCCCGCACTAATGCAAAGGCGAGTCTTGCACTAGTTCATAAGTGATTCTTTTGCTAGTATGCAGCTTAACTTCGTGATGAATCAATATATGATTTTCCAAATACATTGTTAATACTCATAAAGGTTCATTCAAGCCATATTTGAAGAAGCAATAACAAGAATATGCACAATATTTCCTTCCAAAACATAGTAAAGTATTAATTATAAAACGTCAATATTATACATAGTGCAAAATGATATCATGGTAACACAGGGTTTCACATAGGATAAAACATGGCAAAACAGGGTTCATCACTCCCCCACACTTAAGATCTAACAGGTCCTCCTGCTACCTATTCAATCTCTCAATGATCCTTGAACAATTGTATTCATTAGCAAAGGTCTGCCAAGTCTCATCTAACTCAGTGTTACAAAAACCAAAGAACTTTATGACTACATTCCTCCAAGTTGTATAACTATCTTTAGGTGATCATCAGTAGAATTCCATCATGGCATAGGGCTATTACTACCGTCTTATGAGGCATATACCTCATTCCAATCCACTTTTCCTACATCTCAAGAATAATCTTACAGAGGTATTTGGCCCTTCTTAATGACCAACACAAAGTTAGTTTGGGAAATTAACTCCTTCTAGGCCTATAAACAGTCCATATCTCACTTGGTAGGCAAGGAAATTAACATTAAACATTGGGAGTGCTGCTCCCTGAAATCCTTTACACAAGTTCTCGAATTTCCTTATACCTATCCACCAACTGTAAACAATATACCTGAGACTGAAATCTTGTGAAAAACTAGATGGGGGCAGGGAGATCATGCCTCATTAAGAGGCCTATATTGGATTCTTCTCGGACATATGTTCCTCTCTGCTCCCTCCATTTGGACTGATGCCTCAAAGTAGAGATGAATGCCCTCAACTGTACCTCTCCCACATATAAATTAATTGGAATCTCAATATGTTCAGGGAGAAGGAACTTATGAACATAAAATTCACAGAGTAGATTCTTAGAAACATCATTTCTTGTTATGTATGCTCCAAACAAACTGCTTATCATCATCAAATTCTATATCCTGCATAGAACAAACTCTAGAAATCTTCCACTTTAGGAATTGCTCCTTTAAAAATAGGGCATAAAAGTTAGAAGGAGCCCTGCATGAGAGGGCCTGATCATACAACTAGAAAACATTAAGCACATTATCTCGAAGCAACTTGTTCTCTTCCTTTAAAACCTTATTTTCATCATCAACTCCCCTAGAGCCTATAACACTCTTGCATCCACTTAGCCATTCCTCTCAAGACAATAATTTGAGGAAACACAAAGTCTGTCTAATTATTTGTTCTGTGGTGGCCACATGCTCTGTTTCCTTATTTTCTTGCAAAATTACAAGTGATATGTTTAAATCCTTTGTATTGGTCTAAAAGAAATGAACCCGTTGTTCTTTTTCCTCTAGAGCATGCTAAAGTTGAAGAGTGGCCTCTTCTTATCATGTTATATGGTTTTGGATTTTGATCTTTTGACTCCTCCATCCGAGAGAAACTAGATTTTATCTTGGAGGAGCCAGTAAATGTTTAATTCTTGCTTAGGCTTGTTAGATTTTAAAATTAATTTTAGAAAGAGACAATACTTGTCTAATTTTTTTCAGAATACGGAGAGGAACTAGGTTCTACTTCTATCGGTGGGTACCTTACCTTTGTCAAGAACAAGAGAGTTAGCGGCAAGTGGTTGGGGTTTGATCAACTTATTTTTAGAAACCAAACAAAGGTTGATACAGAATGAAGGGAGACATAGGTGGTGTGCAGGTAGGGTTTGCATAATGACAACTACACCTCTGTTCTTCTTGGGAAGGAACAATTTACGCTTGGGGCTCGTTGAGGTTACGAGTAGACCTAGATGTCCTAGGGAATTTCTTAGGTCATTATGAAGTGGAAGCTCTTAGTTCTAGAACCAATTTAGGCTCTAGGGCATACTTTTTCTAGGAATTTCATCCACTTCTTAAGGCCATGTCTTTTCTTAAAAAATGATGCTTGCAAATTAAATGTATTAGGCCTTGGAATTTCAAGTAAGAGGTGACCCAATGGAATTTTTCAAGTATTAGAGGAGACACAATCAAACAAGAATTGGGGAAAGTTTACTTTGTTATGGGCTTAGCTTAGCCATGGTGAAGGTGGATAAGAATTATCAAAATAGGGCCCAAAATGATCTCATACTAACCCTCATAGGTGAAATATTTGATTATCCACTTAGCTACTTCCACACATGGCTCATGGAAGTACTTATTTTTATCTTTGTTATCACAAAACGTAGCACCACTCGGGATATTATAATGGCATATCCGTACTTTTTCATAACATTGGACCATCTATGAAGTCATTGTTGGACTTGCGAACTTGAGATGGCCCTCCGAGAAGAAGGTTGGTTCCTCTTCCTAATCCTACTACTACAACTACTCCTATTACAAGAAAAAAACCTATATAGTCCTAATCTAGTAATTCCAAGGGGACACAGGGAGAAGGAGAAAGGGTGAAAAGGAGAAATCATACACTACAGAGGTGATAACACGAGAAGAAGGGGTTCTAGACAAAATCCGAGTGCCTAAAATAGAGAGAAGTGAACATGGAGAGGATGGACAAGTATCACCCAGAGGCGAAGGAGATTCACACATGCACTTTTCATTCCCAATAAACACGCTTACACCTAAACTGTAATAAGTAAGAAATATGCACAATATACCCAAATAATGAAGAGAGGCAAGTTAGAGACAATAAAACTAAACAAGGATGGGGAAAATAATCACAAAACATCAGTTTATTGCTCCATTAAAGTATGCACAATACATCATTAGGGGAAAGAGGAAAGAATTCCATTACAAAGCTTAGGGAGGAGGCTTGAAACTCCCACATTCAACCTAGAGAAGAAGAGAGGGGACTACATGGAGAATGTCTAACTCCTTTTACAATGATGAGCTCTCTGTACAATATATAGAAGAATTGGTGAGAGAGAGGGGAATATTTTGATTTCAACCACAAAAAAACTACTTTTAATGCCCTAGAAAAAGTGATGGAGTATCCTACAAAACCCATCTCTCATTTTCCTTTGTCCTCTGGAAGAAGAAAACTACACTCATGTTGTCATTTAATGCCATTTCATATACCGGAAAGGATGTTTTAGAAATAGACTCCTTTTAAACATTTTCACTACCATAACTCCATAAAATCTTTAAATTATTTATTTCTTTGCATAGAGGTAGAATCACGATTCCAACGAGTCTAATTTTCATGATTTTCATGAGAAATGCAAAAGTTATGAGTATTTGAGTGCACTGACTCTTTATCATTCGCCAAGCTTGCCTTCCTCTTCATGGGATTATGTAGGGTAGTTGGAAATTATTTTGAATTTTTATCCTTTCCTAATGTTTTGCATCATTTTAATAGCCTATGGAATTTTAAACATTTGTGGGGCCCATTGATTTTTGCATTTTAAAATGGAAAGGGGGTTGGAGTGTTTAATTGTTTATTTTAAGGGCCGCTCGGCTAGCTTACAATGCTAACTCACCGAGAGCTAACACATTTTCTTTTGCACTAGGCCACCTCCATTTACACCACCTTGACCATTTTACCTACCACCTTAGCGGGGTCCCTATCACCAAATAAATGCCATGTTTAACTCAACACGTCACACGTTCACGTCGTATGGCATTGATCGTTGAACTCAACTCGAAGACGCCACCGCCTTGCATCACGACATGGAGCCCTCACGGGGAACTTGACTTATTCTAAAATAGTTCGTGAGAATCATATAAAAATGGTGCACCATGATGTAGTTGCACTCTAAAGGAAGCGTAATAGCTCGAACGTAATCACAAGGAGGAATCAATCAATCAATGGAAGAACTTGCATAATAGAACAAAGCTTGCACATATAGAGAAAGACAACGGAGTGTCTTGGCATACTCATAAATCAGAAATGAAAGGGTACATATAGGGTCTTTGAGTAACCCTAGTGCATGACACACAAGAAAACCCTAAACCTAACCTAAACCTAACCCATGTGAGATGATCCTCCATATGTGAGTGGAGGACACATAAGATCCCACACACTAACACCCCCTTCATCAAAGAAGTTGGGAGTAGGGCTATGATGAGTCGAGACGAATAAGAAGACACTCCTAAACAACTAAGAGAGATGTGTCAATGGGGCCCGATAACTAAATGCCCGATAAGGTGCCCATGTACAAACAACATCTTCCTAGAAGAAGAAGAAGAAAAGGATTATATAGCTCGAAGAAGATGAGCACCTACATAAGACCTCACCCCGAAGAGACCGCATGAGTGAAGAAACTTCACTTCGGTGAAGGGCTTGGTGAATATATCTCTGACAACGATCAAGCTATCTAAATGTACTTGAATGTCGATGATACCATCATGAACAAGCTCTCGTATGAAGTGCGTATGGATCTCAATGTGCTTCGTCCATTGATGCTGAACTAGATTTCTACAAATTGAGATAGTTCTTGTGTTATCATAATAGATAATGGTAGGCCACCGAAAGTGGATGCCAAACTCTGTCGAGAATACCCTCGTGTGCCAAACAACCTTTGTGGCAGCGTTAATCTTTGCTCCTCTATATTCTACCTCTTGTAGAAGATATCACAATTGCATTATGCTTCTTGCTAGACCAACTAACCAATAGACATGAACCAAGAGAGAAACTCAGCGAGAGGTAGATTTCGATGATCTAAGTCACCCGGTCCAATCGAATCTGTAAAACCCAATCAAGTCAATATCCACCCCTCCATAATAGTGAATGCCATCAAGTATAAGTGCCACAAACATAGTGAAGGATCTACTTAGCTGCTTTCTAATGTAGTTCATGTGGCTTCTATATGAATCGGACACGGTCCCAACAACATAAGATAAATCCTGGTCAAAGTATGAGTAAGGTAAATCAAGCTCCCCACCAACTGTCGATAAAGGGTACCATCAACCAAGGAGTAGAGCATTCGAAACCAACTTAACCCTAGAAAGAAAAGGAGTAGGAGAAGACTTGTAATTGGACATCTGAAAATGAGCAAGCAAGTCAAGAGCATACTTAGGTTGCGAAATCAAAATTCCCAAGTCAGATTGTGAAATATGGATCCCAAGAAAGTAATGAAGTAGACCTAAGTTAGTCATGGAAAACCTATTGGCCAAGGTGATCTTCACAGAATCAATGATAGAGGAAGAGCTGCCTATGATCAACAAGTCATCAACATAGAGAACAAGAATGAGTATGGAGTCATCTTGTCGTAGAATATAAACATTTGGATCAAAGTGACACCTAGTAAACCCTAATGTAAGTAAAAAGGAGTCCATCTTGGCATACCAAGCCCGAGGGGCTTATTTAAGGCCATAAAGAGACTTCTTTAACTTATAAACGAGGGAGGGATCATGGACATAACCCGGAGGTTGTTCCATGTAGATCTCTTCCTCTAGGTCACCATGAAGGAAGGCACTCTTAATGTCTATTTGATGGACTTTCCATCTATTTGCTATGGAAATGGCAAAGGGCCAGATTGAATAGATGTCCTCTTCACAACCGAGAGCAAAGGTTTCAAAGTATAATCAACCCCAACTATTTGGGAGAAACTCTTAGCTACTAATCGTGCTTTAAAATTTTTGACGTCTCCATCTACTACATACTTTGTTGAACACCCACTTACACTCGAATGATTTTTCTTCCTTTCGGAAGAGGGTTAGATCCCAAGTATCGTTCTTCTTGAGAGAGAATACTCCTCATCCAAGGTAGAATCCCACTCGGGAATACCGAAGCCTCTCGGAAAGACTATGGATAAAAAGTAGAGGCAAAGAAGGAGTGGGGTCCAATGAAATATGGCGAGTACATCTCATATCTAAAGTATCTCCAACTAAATCTCCAAAGACTTTGCAAAGTTTTCCTAGCCCAAGAGGACCAGGAGGATCGGGCTCGAGTCGAAGATTCGTCACTCGAGTGAGAAGGGACATAGTCCTCATCATCACTACTATCAAAATCAGAATACTCAAAGGTCGATGGTCAAAGGATCAAGAAGAGGACCACGCTTAACTACGTCATCATCCGATGAGTCGAATCCAAATCGGTGAGTTAAAGAACCTCAATAGGTAGAGAAGTTGAAGTCGAAGAAGACTCATCAAACTTAACACTTCTCTCAATATAAAGCTCATGAGAATTATGATTCAATAATCGATATCCCTTCACACCATCAGGATACCCTACAACGATACAAGGTTTGGATTGTGGTTCCAATGTCTTGCATTTCTTCTTAGGAATCGAGCCATAGCCTTGGATCCAAGACTCAAAGTGCTCAACATCAGGCTTGCATCCAAACCATGATTCAAAGGGTGTCATCCCTCTTACTGCCTTGTGTAGAACACGGTTCTAAATGTAATTAGCATAATTCACTGCTTCACCCAATATTGTGAAGGAAGAGACTTCGAGTGAATCATACAAGTGGCCATCTCCTTAAGAGTATGGTTCTTTCTTTCTGCTACTCCATTCTGTGAAGGGATATAAACAACTGTATGTTGCAAGGAGATCCCTTCAGAAGTACAAAAATCCATGAACCTATTGTTTACATATTCACCTCCATTGTCGGTTTGAAGAACCTTAATAGACCATTCCACCTGTTTCTCAACAAGAGCCTTAAAGTCTTGAAAATGTTCAAAGACTTTAGACTTAAGCTTAAGAAAATATACCCAAGTATATCGTGAATAGTCATCAATGAAGGTGAGCACATAAAGAGCTCTAGTAAAAGAAGGAGACGGAAATGGACCAGAAATATCACTGTGAACAAGATCCAAGGGATGAGTAGCTCTCAGGATTTTCCTTTGTCAAAGTTCTTTTCGGATGCTTTCCAAGTGTACAACCCTCACAAAGACCCTTAGACAACTTGACACGAAGTAACCCGTTGACCATTTCATTTTGGCTCAATTGTTCAAGGTAGCGATAATTTAGATGTCCAAACGCTCATGCCATAGCTTACAAATCTCATTTATGTGAGTGAGCAAGGAAATGGGAGTAGAATCAAAAGTAAAGTGGGAAAAGGTATACAACTATGAACGGTGATCCGCCTTTCCCTCAGCCACAGTAGTGTCATCGTTAAGCTCACAAATAATCACCGAGTTAGGACCAAATTCCACTCACATTCCTTCACCAAGGTGAGTAATTTGGTAAATTGATAGGAGATTGGTAGAGAGATTAGGAACACTCAACACTTGGTTGAATGTTCCATCATCCATCTCTACTTGATTCACTATCGAAACCCACACGGTTGTGTCATTACCCTTCGTGATTTGGGACATACCATAAGGATCGATGTTGGAGAACTCAACATGCAAAGAAGCCATGTGGTGTGAGGCACCAAAATCTATAATCCACATCGATGAAGGAGAAAATTTGGCTACAAGGGCCTTTCCTTTCTTCTTATCAGATTTAGAACCTTTTGTAGTAGAAGACTCGGCCTTTGGAGCATTTTTTTTATAGACTCAAGAACACCTATTTGATTTTTCTCAAGTAAATGAGTACGGTGATCAATTTGTTTTCTCATATATAGATGCTCTTTATGACCACATTTCTTGCAATAGGAACACAAATACTTGTCTTTCTGTGCTATAGGCTCAGAAGTCAAAGCGTTTGTGTTAAATTTAGTTTTGGTCTTGGTTTCCTTCTTAGGTTGATCCTTTCTTTCTTTCTTCTTTTCAGTCTTCTTTTCCTTACTAGTACTCACTACAGGGCATGAGACTTGGAATTAAGAGACCCCATTTGAATTAGTTTGTCTTTGTTCTCTAATGAGTTGGGACAAAAAATAGTCAAAGGAGGGCATATTCCAATCCTTTCCTAAGGTAACTTTTGTAGCGTAAACATTTGACACAAAGACAGAATCTTTGGGACCTAACTTAGATAGAGAGAATCTACAAGATCGAGTTGAGAATATTTATTCTCTACTTGACATTCCTTTAACAACAATCTAGTGTGGAAAAACTTAGAGAAGAATGCTTGTAGGTTTTCAAAATCACTAGTATTTAACCCTAGTAGTTCGTTTTCCAACTCATGCGCTCTCATGTCATCTTGTTGTCCAAACATTCCATCTAACGTTTTCCACACAGAATTAGGTGTTTCAGATGACTCAATGTGGAAGAGAAAGTCAGGAGAAACAGACATGCAAAGAATACCTAAAGCTTCATCACTACGGTTTAACCACTTAGATTTTTCAGGGTCATCGTCTGGTTCAGTCTCAGTTCCCATGGTGATGTGGAATAACCCTTTACCCCTTAGTTTCATAATCATTTTCGATCTCCATTCAAATAAGTTGAATGGCGTATAAGCAAAGGAATTGAAAGTGCATTCATACTTTGAAGAGAGAGAGAGAGAGAGAGAGAGAGAGAGAGAGAGAGAGAATGTAGAAAAGAAACACAAGAATCATAACCACCGAGGACAATATAATAACCCCTTGCTTTTGGCACTTTATAGTTTAGTGCGTTGAATACAATCGGGTCTGAGCATGCGTCTTGAAACATTTGGTAACTCACCTTGTAATTAGTGTAATAACGTGTAAGAGAGGAGACCACAATTGTGTTTCGTGGAGCGTAACAAAGTGACACCGTATACAAGCACAACTTGCAAAAAACTAGGAAGGAGGTGAAATCAAATCCTGGTTGTGAGAAAAAGCATCTCACATCAATGGATACCCCCTTGCTGCAAACTGTGGCGGATGTGCTCACTAGTCGCAAGAAATAATAAGGGTAAATACAAGTTTTAGATTTAACTCAAGATGGGTCCCGATGATCTTGAACGCTTAGGAAGGCACGCGCAAGACAAATAAGTTCTCGAGTGTCATTTGCACACTTGAGCGCACGATTAGTAAAAAATTGACAATAACGCCTAAAATTTATCATTTAGAAACGTCCAGTTTAGCTAATTTTAGAGCTATTTGGACTCAGAAAAAATGACAATAAGCGTTAAGAAGGACGATTTTTAATGATTTAACTAATCATAAATTAAGAGCAAATTAA
Source organism: Taxus wallichiana var. yunnanensis (assembly GCA_018340775.1). Taxonomy (NCBI): domain Eukaryota; kingdom Viridiplantae; phylum Streptophyta; class Pinopsida; order Cupressales; family Taxaceae; genus Taxus; species Taxus wallichiana. The sequence goes on from CM031244.1 coordinate 513,944,461, forward strand.
GGTCGTAATTAATAAAACTAGATTTAATTAAATTAAATCTAATTAATTACGAATAAATAAATCCTAATGATAATTAAGATCTAATTAAAAATAAATACTAATTAAAATACTCCCTTTTTAAGAAATTGCCCCCTTATCGAATATACCCCACTTTTAAAAAAAACATTCCACTTTAAATTATTCCCACCAAAATGAAATTTAAATTCTTTTTGCCTTAAATAAGTAAAAATCCCACCAAAAGATTTAAAAAAACTTACCATAAATTTTACCGAACTTACCAAAAAAACGTGGTTGGGCTTGGCATGGATCATGACGTGGATCCCGGGTTGGCTTGCCCGAGGACGGCGGGTAGTGAGTGGGAGAAGTCATTGGAAGGTGGGTTGAGCGGGAGACAAAGTGCTCAATCATAGTGTGAAGACCCAAGGGATCTTGGAGCGAGGCTCGGTCACGCGGTTAGAGGGAGAGAGCCGTTTGGGAGAGATATGAGGTGTTGGTGTTCAAGACAGCACGGGGCGAAGTAGGAGATAGGTCGAGACCAGATCATGACTCATCTTGGGAGGAGAGAACCAGAGCCAAGATAGGGGAAGGACTCCGAGGACACCAGGAACACGAACTGGGGTGAGGAAGGGAAAGAGCTCGGCCACGTAGAGGACATGAGAGAAGGAGCTTGAAAAATCGGCTAGTCAAAAAAAGACTCGTAGAGCAAAAGCGAACTCGCCGCCTAGGTAAATCACGACTCAATAGGTTGGAAGAAATCGATCTCGAGCAAAAAACCATGCGACCGAAAACATGAACTTGGTTTGAAGGAGCTTAGTCTCGAGGGTGTAGCTCGGTTAGTTAGCTTGAAGGAGGTGTAGAAGGAGCTCGGTGGTGAGCACAAAACCGAGCACTAAACCACCAAATACCGACATTTGAACCTCTAAGCTACAAATGAAAAACACGTATTCTATAAAAAGACATTCAAAAATAAAGAGAAACCAGAAAAAAGCTGGAGATCTAATTTTTTTTTAGTTTAATAAAAATTAAAAACCGAGAAAAATAACCTCTTATTTTAAGCTCGATCTACCGATTTAGCTCCGAGTTAGCTAAATGTAGCTGTAAAACCCTCAAAAGCTTTAGGAATCCCTACACACATGCACGAAGAACACATCAAAACCGAAACAAATTTCTAAGAACAACTTGTTAAAAATGTTAGCAAAGATTTCAAAATCTAATGATATTTTTTTTTTTACGAGAGTAAAAAATAACGAAACCAAGAGTAATCACAACTCAGATGACAAATGCACATTTACCCGATCTCAGCTCTGATACCATGAAAGAGTTTGCGAGAATCATATTAAAAATGGTGCACCATGATGAAGTTGCACTCCAAAGGAAACGTAATAGCTCCAACGTAATCACAAGGAGGAATCAATCAATTAATGGAAGAACTTACATAACAGAACAAAGCTTACACATATAGAGAAAGACAACGGAGTGTCTTGGCATACTCATAAATCAAAATGAAAGGGTACATATAGGTGTTTAGTAACCCTAGTGCATGACACACAAGCAAACCCTAAACCTAACCCTAAATCTAACCCATGTGAGATGATCCTCCATATGTGAGTGGAGGACACATAGGATCCCACACACCAATTCTGACCCGTGTGCTTTGCCTGCGCCAAATCCCCTCATCGAGACGATTCGACCAGGTGAGGGCCCCGATGTCCCATACTTACCGCTTTCATGTGAATGCCTCGTGATAGTGTAAATTCTTTTGCTCACCCACGAGTCCCCGATCTCCCCATCACAATCGATATATGCTCCACATCACATTGTGGGCTGCAATTGAGTTCACTTTGAGCTACCGGGTGCAAAGATCCATTCACCTCCACAATGCATTGTCCCACAAGTAAAAATGGAAAACCGAGGCACACAAGGCCAAAGTGCATGCGGGCCTTCTAGATCCCAATTCTCGATGCATCTGATTTAACCCTACCATGTCCCAATCAACGGATCGCCGAGTTGGCTTGGCGAGCCAACTTCAAACCCTCTCCTCTTTTTCCAAGTATTCAATTATCCTTCACGCCAAAGACTTTGAGTTGGTGCACTAGCTCGACCTCCTCTAAGTGTTCACTCCCGAGCCGTGATAAATTCCTGTCATGCCCGTAATGAGTTATTTATCAACTCGCCCCCACACACTGCAATTGGTTTGAGCTCACCCAATATCCTTGAGGATCCTAACCCACAAGATGACACATTAGCTTGCCAAACACTCACAAGCCCATTTTAGGCTCGGTACCCCTACACCCAATTTTGTAATTTTTCTCCTGGCTAAAGACTAAATTCTTTGGAATTTTTTGATTTTATCGATCTAGGGTGGCATGTGAGATGTTTACAAGGGCTTTATTAGATTTTTGCTAATTTCCCCTATTTTGACCATTTTTTTGACCAATATTTTACCTTTCTTTGTAATGAGACAAAAAGGTGGGGGCTTTTTAATTGCTTTAAATTGCTAACTTTCCTTTTTCTTAGCCAAAAGAGTTAGGGGAAGTTGAAAAAAATTATTCCAAGGTCATATTTCACCGGTCTAGCCCAAATTTGACAAGGTGTTGAGCCTTTTGAAGACCAAGAAGAGGAAAAATTTCCTTGATGACCTCTAACCTCCCAAATTCGGATGCGATGCTTCTAAGACATGAAATTTTTCATGTATCCTCCAGATTGTTCTATGCGAACTTTATCCAAGACTCAAACCCATTCTCCCAAGTTGTCTATTTTTACCGAGTGGGTAAAAATAGATAACAATTTGGGACCTCTCGAGACATCTTCTTGTTAGATGTGTGACTAGTTACTCCGAAGCATTCATTGGGCATGGAGTCACCTTATACTGTGAACCGATCATGAATCATGAATACCTCGTCCCTGAGCCATTGAAACACTTTCCTTGAACTTGGAATTGCCTCTATTACTCGACTTTACGTATTATTTACAAAATTCTCGAATTAAGGTTTTTGAGAGTGGAAAATTGTCTTGAATATGGAAATATTCTTTTCCTTGCGCAACTCGGATCCAATGGGATGAAAGATGAACTACTATTGCATTGTCCCTAAAATTTGATCTTCTTGCTAAGTTTGAAGCACAACAACCTTGATGATCTCTTGACAAGTATAACACTACGATGTTTGGAAGCATAGATGATTTGGAAAGTGATTTGGGACTCTTTGCCAAGATGATTTTACCTTCTCATAAAGCTGCTTGAATACATTGAAGAGTGAACAATTAGGAACGTGTAAGGCATTGAAAGGTCGCTAATCATAGCTACAACATCGTAAGCTACCCCTATAGATTGATTTTTTTGATCTTGTGAAGGGCATGAGAAGCTTAGTTGCATTTGTTCTTAAAGGAACAAGTAAATGAAAAATATTTAAAATCATCCCCATAACCGATTTTAGTTGATTTGCATTTGAAATGACTTAAAGATTACGCAACTTCTATATGTAAATATAAGCTTATTTTTAACAACTTCTAAGGAAGGATGATGCACTATGAAATATATTACTTGGAGCAACCACAAACAAATTATATACAAAGGGACAATTCATACATACTTCAGTGAAGCATGCAAAGTGTGCATAAGCACTTCTTCCGCTTAAAACAAACCTACTCCTACCCTATACTAACAAGATAAATGGGAAACTCAAACAAAACCCTGATAGAGAAAATGATAAATAGCCACCCTTCCTCAAAATTTTCAGCCATGTAGATGATTTGGCACTAAACACGACTGTAGTTAAGAGTGAAAAACTGACTGCAAGCTGATTTTTCACCCAATGAGTCAAGGTATCAACATCAAACAAAGATAATACCTCCTCAAGCTGCTCAAAGTGTTTTGTCCTTGGAGGATTTGATGGTGATATTTGGTGTTATGAGGCTCATCCTCATGCTTAGAGGAAAGCATGACTAGTGCATGCTCCTCCTTTGGCTCCAATGAAGCCAAGTACTTGATTGGGCGAGGTCCGATCCATTAGATTTTTCACTTTGCTTTGAATTCTAACTCCAACAAGGAAGTATTCTTGTAAGCCTTTCTAAAAGGTGACTATCTATGAGCTGATTCTCTTCATATTGCTCATCTACGGATAACCGATCTTCTGCATTGATGACTTCTTGATTTTCACTTCCTCTTCATTGGAAACACAGAACTTTCCCTCAACTTGTAGCTCACATTGATTACTTGCGAACATCTAATGGGGTCACTTGACGTCAATACAATAAAATGAAAACTACTGCTCACTTAGAAGTTCCTCCTCTTGCACTTGAAGACCATACTATTCTTGAATGACTTCCTCTTCTAACATGAAGTTTGATAAATCAAACTCTTCAATTTGCTACTCTAGAGGACTGTTTTGGGCAGCAAGGTCTTCTTAGACATTTTCCCTTGCCACAGATTCATCAACCAAATCAGATTCTCCAAATGAAAGAAAAAATCTCTCAATGATTTGATCCTCATTAAATGTTTCTAAATATGATTTTTTTCTTCCATGTGCTTCTCCATCATTACAGTAGATTCTTGTTATGGAAGGATGGATAATGGAGCAATGAAAGTAGTGGTCTCTATGGAATCCTCTCTATCAAGGACCCTTCCAAGTCGGAGAAAGCATTCAAGATCTTCGATGTCCCATTGTGCCAAAGGTTCTCTTTCTTCCCGATGACCTCCAAATCTGCAACTTATTTAGTACGACCCTCTCCTTCTTCTAACATGAAGTTAATAAGCTCAAACTTATCCTACAAATTAGAATCTTGAGAGGATGAAAGAGAAGAAGGGATTATAACCTCTTGTATGTCTTTCTCTACACTCAAGGGCTCTGAACCTATAGGTCTCTCCTCAATGGCATGAATTTATTTGTGATTGGTTACGACACCCGATAACGACTTTGGTGGACTATTGTAACCTTCTAGGAGTGTCAGCAAGTTCCCGCATGCTAGGTAATGAGGGTCATTGCATTTGCTTAAAACACTTTGCAAAATTAGAAGCCTTTCTTCACTTTCTTGTAAATGATCTTCTTGTTTTACTACTAATTTATCCTCCTCCGCTATTTTTTTGTAGTTGGTAGTGGATCAAAAACTTATGAAACAATAGTGCCACCATAAACACTACATTCGAGCAAATGGATTATTAATCACTTTCTTCTTCTCATCCTACTACATTTGACAAAATCAGCCTTATCCACCACTGGTTCTTCAACTTGACCTCCTTTGAAGGCTTCACCATCAAGGAATTCTATCAATTTCAATCTTAGAGCCCAATTTTTCAAATTTCTTATCATATCCTCTCTATTGGGCTCCTCTTATTGTTTCCTTTTTTGGTTTTGGATTTTCATCTTCCCAAGATGGATTTGGGAATTTTCGAGGAGGGGAGGGTTGGGTCATAACCGATTCTTGTAAGTTTTAGGTGAACAGAGGGGTTTACATTCTACTCTCGTGGAGGGGAATGGGATTTAGAAGGAAAATGGGAGAAAATTCTAGATGAGATGGAAGATTAGAAGATTGAGAAGGGGATTGAAACTAGGATAGACGATAAGAATCTTAGAAACCGACGTTCGAGTGGAGGTCACATGGGTGGAGGTATAAGAAAGTTGTACGACGGTGATGCAATGGCTTCCCATTAACAAGATTGACCAACATTGGACTCATAAGCCTCCCTCTTTTTGATCCATTCCCCAACTTGGGTCAATGTTTTAATTATAAGTTAAAGTTTCATTGAGGATTGTTAGTAGAAATTTTTTTGGGTGGACAAACTTGTTAATTTCTTACCAATGCTCTAGGAATTTAAGTCCCTCTACTTAACTAGTGCAACTTCCATATATACATGAGCGAGTAAAAGGGGATTTTTGTGGTGGCCTTTCAACCCGAGATCCAACCGGGCACTCCACTCGACCTACGGTAAAGCTAGTAATTTCTTACTAGGGAGGACTTTGTCTATAAAGTGGGAAAAGGGAGTGAGAATTGAGATAGGAGAATTAATGTTACAAGTAGGAAATCGATTCTTGCACACACTAGTTAGAAACTTCAACACATGCATTTATGAGAAGAAACAACCACAAAATGGCAACAAGATGAGATAAGTTTGCGAACTCATAGTTTTAAAATCTCCTCATCAAAAAGGCTACAAAATCCTTCTTTTTGTATTGATGCTTAAAATGAAGTTGTACATAGTGTGGGAATGGAAGAAATTTGAGAGTGGAGGAAGCGGATGAAAATGGCTATCTCCTTTTCTTTCTTTAAGTACAATGTACTCTTGAGTTTACAAGATCAATCACTAACCCTTTGAAAATGGGAATGGCATTATAATTATAGAATGAGAGGTGACTTATCGCCTTCCTCATGACCCTCCATATGCCTTAATTCTAACTTTAGACTTTTCATATTCCTAAAAATATTTAATTCCCTTTATAAAATCAAGGAGACTTCATTTACATTATGTTTCTAAAGTCACTTTTAAGTGACTTAAAGGCATATCAAAAAGTGCAAACCCCAATGAAGAATTAGAACATTTGAAGAGAGAGAAAGTTGGGGAGAGGGAAGAGAGAGAGGAGGAGAAGATGTTTCCTGCGATGAAGTTCAATGGTCCTTGTTCATGGAAAGCTCTGATGTGACAAAGTTTTGAATGTCCCATTGTGCCAAAACTGCTCTTTCAGTGTGACTTTCTATTTTTAGCAGGTGTCCATGGGACCACTTACTATTTTTAGTAAGTGTCAAAAATGTCTGCTTTCGGTGAATTCTTACTTTGTAGTGCACCTCCAATGTCTTCACCTCCTTCACAGGTTCTTTCTATCGATGACTTTCCCGAAATAGCAGTTCCTATGTAGTAGACCTGCTATTTTTAGAAAGTTGGCTTCAGGAGTCGGATTGACGTGGAACAAAGTTTTTTGATATGGGTTTTTTCCCAATATCACCCCTTTGAAATTTTGGGCCCACCCGCTTAATAGTCCAGGAGATTTTAAAGTTTTAATTTTTGGACCTTACAAGTACTTCTAGATGCGGACCATTAATAGACCTCAAGATTTCAGGTCTGGGTTTTCCTCTTTTGCGACAAAATAAATTTCATTGCAATAGGTTTTTTCTTCTTGTTTCATGTGAAATTCTACTTCGTTTTACCCAACGGTTTGACGGGAAATTGGATTTTTTCTTTGTTGAGCCAGAAGTGGGATTTCTTCATTTGTGGATGCTCTGTTGCACAAGAGGAGAGTTTTAAGGTGTATTATTGATGGCATTGGGTAGAGGAATGAACAAAAAATATAACTTGTTGTTTCACACATCCATGTTTGGGAGATTTCTTCAACTTCTCGTTTCATGGCCATGGAGTTTTCTCCTTCTTCTTTTTGTGCTTCTCCTTCTGTGTTTGCTCCAATTTTCCTTCTGGGCCTATGTTCTTTCATGGAGTGAAGGGAAGTACCTCTATGGTAGGTTTGGTTTGAGGTTCAGCAATGGAGGAATGATGGTGAGGAGTTACAGAGGAGGATATGGAGATGTCTGTGCACACAGGATGTTAGAAGCAACAAGAACGAGAAGCAACAAGAAGCAACCAACAATTAGAAAAAAATTCAAATTTTTGAGTTAGAGTTGGGCACAATTTTTTTCCTTGATGTCCCTAACCTTAGGGACATGAGGGAAATTAATTTCCATAATGAGCAAGATGACGACAATCCGATCATGACGGGGAATGAGTGCTCCAAAATCATCTTTAAAGCACCGAGGGCTGAAAATTGGTCATATGGGTGACCAAAACACTCTCCTAGAGGGATGGGTACATTTTTCCATGTTTGGTGTCCCTCACCTCAGGGACATGAGGGAAATTAGTTTCCATAGTGGTCCTGGAGCTGACACGTGGCACTTGATCCGATGATAGGGAATGGATGCTCCAAAAATGCACCTGGGGGCTGAAAGTCGGTCACGTGGGTGACCAAAAGACTCCCCATAGGGGTTGGGAGAATTTTTCCATGCTTGATGTCCCTGACCTTAGGGAAATCAGTTTCCATGGTGGTCTTGGGCGACACGTGGCACTTGATCGATGACAGGAATGGATGCTCTAAAAATGCACACAGGGCTAAATTATCAAGTCTGGAGGTCACATGAGAGTCCTAGAGGTCACATGGGGGCTGGGTTAATTTTTCAAGGGTTATTGTACCTGACCTCAGGGATGTCGGGGACATGAAATCCTACCAGGATCCTGGTGCTGACACGTGTCCTCCCGAAAAATGACTAAATCCTGAATTACCTTTGAGAGGGTAACTTGGAACGATGATAACTTGAGCTCCCGGTGGAATTTATTGGTGAAATTTTATATGATAATGATAATAAATTTCATTTTTAATCCAATGGTTGGGGTATCATGTCTTTATTAATCCATCTAATCCCTGAAAAATTGGATTTGATTTGACACTCCACTTGTGCTTGATAAAAACTGCCTGCAAATCCTATGCGCCAAGGTGTTGTGAAAAATATTAAGTCACCATCATGTAGGTCTTGGAATCCTATTTTTGGAAATGTTTTGTTTTACTTCTAACTCCATCTAGAGCTCCTGGAATCTTCTTCTGAAGCCCAACAATTGTTTTAGGCCTGTGTATTGCCTAGGCTTGTGAACCCTAGTTTTTACTTAGACTACTCCAGTATTTCAAAACTCCCCAAACCTTCCAAAATAATTTCCATGATATTATAGTGTCTTGATTCACCTCCATGTTTGAATTTTTCCCTTTCGTTCCAATCCAGGGGTTTGATCCAATCTAGGAAGGCCAATGATAACCCTTCTTAATCTTTGCGAGAAGATAACATCTTTTGAACTTCCTAAAATCACATGGGGATTAAATTGAATTTCCTAAATCACCTATGGGACCAATTTGACATCAAATAGGGGGTGACCAAACTAACGGATTTGACTCGGGGTGTCTTGAAATGATAGGATTTGAAAAAATTGACAACTTTGGGTTATAGTTTTCGTGCTCGAAATTGTTAATTTCCTTGTTGCACATTTACATGACAACGGGGACTCAACTTACTTGGTAAAGATCTAGTCCATGGATATGGAATGTTGAAACCAATATGAGTTGCTCTCTTTGTATCCTTAGTCTTGATCAATACCATGCTTTATGCTCCAACTCTCGAACCTTCTTTCAAATATTCCTCTTTAGGTGTATGATAACCTTTACAATCTGTATACTCCTGCTCTTGAACAACCTTGTATAGTCCGCAAATAACCAAACTGATTTTCTTCTTACTCTTGTGAGTATGCATACTCAAGTTGATTGTAGTCATAGTATGGGTCTAGAGGTGGTTGATAGTAACCTGAGAATGAATCTTGCAAGCTTGGAGGTGGATTGAATGATATGGTTATTCTTTGCAGTGTGAACTCCATGTAGGGAATGAAGTCATGATTGCAAAAATTCATGAATGGAAGAAAATGTAATATGAAAATGGGTGGAAAATGGATGGAATAAAAACCTGCAATTTTAGAGAATGGGTTGTTAAAATTAGTGGAGTCGCCAAATGTGTTTTGTATGTGCCTCAAAAGGCCGAGATTCCAGCAAGAACACACCCGACTTATTGAAATGAAGTCTGCTCCCAAATGTTGAATTGCACTCTGCTAATGATTCTAAATTCAAATGACTCGACTAGGTGTGTTAGAACTATTATCACATCACAAGGTAGCACCACGAGATATGGCAATGATAGATCCCTACTTTTTGCTAACATTGGACCATCTCTCAAGCTATGGGACTTGCGAACTTGAGATGGCCCTCTAGAGAAGGTTGGTTCCTCTTCCTAATCCTACTACTACAACTACTCCTAATGTAAGAAAAACACCTATCTAGTCCTAATCTAGCAATTCCAAGGGACCAGGGAGAAGGAGAAAGGGTGAAAAGGAGAAATCCTACACTACAGAGGTGATAACACCAAAAGAAAGGGTTACTTAGACAAAATCCCAGTGCCTAAAATAGAGAGAGGTGAACATGGAGAGGATGGACAAGTATCACAGACCAAGGAGATTCACATAGTGCACCTTTTCATTCCCCAATAAACATAGTTACACCTAAACCTATAATAAATAAGAAATATACACAATATACGCAAATAATGAAGAGAGGCAAGTTAGAGACAATAAAACTAAGCAAGGATGGAGAAAATCATCACAAAACATCGGTTTATTGCTCCATTAAAATATGCACAATACATCATTAGGGAAAGAGGCAATAATGCCATTAAAAATCTTAGGGAGGATGCTTGAAACTCCCATATTCAACCTAGAGAAGAAGAGAGGGAGCTGCATGGAGAAACTGTCTAACTCCTTTTGATGAGCTCTCCTTATTATATATATATATATATATATATAGAAGAATTGGTGAGAGAGAGAGAGAGGTGGATTTTGACTTCAACCACCAAAAACTACTTTTCATTACCCTGTGAAAGTGATGGAGTATCTTGTAAAATCCATCTCTCATTTTCCTTTGGCCTCTGTGAAGAAAACGCACCCATGCTTTGTTATTTAATGCCATTTCATCTACTTGGAAATGATGTTTTAGAATTAGGCTCATTTTCTACATTTTTGCTACCAAAACTCCATCAAATATTTAATTTATTGATTTCTATGCATAGAGGTGGAATCACAATTCCAACAAGTCCAATTTTGCTCGATTTCATTAAGAAATGCAAAAGTTATGAGTATTTGAGTGCATGACACTTTATCATTCTCCGGGCTTGCCTTCCTCTTCACGGGTATTTGTGTATTAAATCTAGTTAGCTATAAATGATTTTAAAAATTTTCCCTTTCCTAATGTTTTGCATCATTTTAATAGCCTAGGGAATTTTAGACTTTTGTGGGGCCCATTGATTTTTGTATTTTTAAATGGAAAGGGGGTCAAAGTGTTTAATTATTTGGTTTAAGGGTCAACTCGACCATCTCTTGCCAATAGCTCACCGAGATGGAAACTTTTCTTTACACTAGACCACCTTTGTTTGGACCACCCCAACCATTTCACCCACCACCTTGGTGGGCTCCCCATCACCAACTTGGCTCCACCTTTAACTCACTCGCCACACATCCGTGTCGGCATTGACCATTGAACTCACCTTAGAGATGCCACTGTCTTACATCACGACATAGACCCCTTAAGGGGAACTCGACTTACCACGGCCCATGTGCTACCTTTGTGCCAAATCCCCACATCGGGTAACTCGAGTGATACATGCTTGATGTCCCACACCGCCCATTCCATGAAACACCTCGTACTGCCTTGAAAGCCTTTCACTTGCACACGAGTCCTCGATCTCCCCTTCATGACCAACGTATGACCCACATCACATTGCGGGCCCATAACCAAGTTCTAGCCTAAGCTACTGCAGGTGCATAAAGATCCATTCACCTCACAATGCATTTTCCCATGGAAAAAGCCAAAACCAAAGCACACATGGCCTAAGTGCATGCATGCCTTACGGATCTGATTCTTTGATGTGGCGATTTAACCTCGACATGTCCCAATCAATGAGCTCACCAAGTTGGCTAGGCGAGCCAATTTCAAACCCTCACCACTTTTGCCAAGTCTTTGATTATCCTTCATGCTAGTCACAGAGCCGGTGCACTCATTCCTTCCTATGACTCACTTCACTTCCTGCAGCTCAACCTCCTTCCCTAAGTATTTGCTCACACCGAGCCATGATGAAATCCTCCATGCACTGCACCAATGTTGTTTATCAACTCACCCCACACTATGATTGGTTTGAGCTTGCTTGAGCTCCTTAAAGATGCTAACCCATGTGACACCTTAGCTCATCGAGCAGGCTTGGCGATTCACTCGGTGAGCCCATTTTAGCTTGGTCCCCTACACCCAATTTTGTAAGCTTTACGACCTGGCCTTAAATTCTTTGACATTTTGGATTTTCTCAAACCGGGGTATGTGATGTGTTTTCAAGGGATTTATCATATTTTTGCCTTTTTACCCATTTTGACCTTTTTTTTACCAATATTTTACCTTGCTTTGCAATTGAGACAAAAGTGGGGGGGGGGCTTTTTAATTGCTCTAAATTGCTAACTTTCCTTTTTCTTAGCCAAAAGAGTTAGGGGAAGGCTGAGAAAAGTATTCCAAGGCCCTATTTCACCATTATATCCCAAGTTTGATAAGGCATTGAGCCTTAAGACCAAGACGAAGAGGAAAAATTTCCTTGATGACCTCAAACCTCCCAAAGTTAGATGTAATGCTTCTAAGACATGAATTTTTTCGTGTATCCCTCTAAATTGTTCTATGCACGGCTCTGTCCGATTGCTCAAACCTATTATCCCAAGTTTCCTATTTTCTTGGGTGGGTAAAAATAGATAACAATTTGGTGATCTCTCGAGAAATATACTCTGTTAGATGTGTGACCACTTGCGTGAAGTGTCCATTGGGCATGAAGTCGACTTTGATATACCTATAAACCGATCATGAATCCTAATAAGCCTGTCCTTGAGCCATTGAAACATTGTTGATTAAACTTGGAACTACCTACTATTGCTCAACCTTTCCATATTATTTACAAAATTCTTAGAATTAAGGTTTTGTGAGAGTGGAAAATTGTCTTGAATCTAGAAATCTTCTTTTCCTTACAACTACGATCCAATGGGATGAAAGATGAAGCTATGCACTATGCCCAAAGTATGATATTTTTGCCAAGTTTAAAGCACAATCATCGATGTTCTCTTGACAAGTATAACACTATAGAGTTTGGAAGCATAAATAATTTGGAAATCAATTTGGGAATTTCTTTGTCAAGCTAATTTTACCTTCTCATAGATCTACTTGAATACTGCTAAAGAATTTGGAATAATTGGGAACATACAAGGCTATCGCTACGCCCTAACCTATTGCTTGTATTAGGATATGAGTATCGACTTACGTGGCTTACCATATCATTTTATTATATCATTTATACTTTTTCATGCTTAATAGGTCGGCTGGTGATGGCCATAACATATGAATAGTATATATAGGGGATTGTAGGTAGTAGTTCATTATCATTTGGAGCATTTGAGTATTATTGTATGGTTTGGAGGTTGTCCCCAAGTGGTGAAGCTATTCTAATTGCATATTGAGATCATTATTCGAATATTGTGTTATTTGGTGTTATATTTTACTCATGATCTGAATTATATAAGTAATTTCATTACTGAGTGGTATCGTAGTGCGATGATCGGGCCAAAATTAGGGAAAAACCCCCTAATTTTTGTTTCCATAATATATTTCAAACTAGAGCGAATTGGTGGGAGATATTTTTACCAAAGTTGCAAAACATTTCAAGTAAGGTTCTCTGAAAATTTTATAATTTTTGATTTATTTTACACAAGTTATTACAAATTTAGGGTTTTTCATAAAATCGCTCCCTAGGGTGCAAATTGTGGAATTTTTTCAAGTTCTTTACATTTTTGGAAATCTCTCAAAAAAATAGTATTAGTATTTTCTCTATGTTTTTTCCTGTTTGTCCGAATTTGTATCGAAACCCTAAACCCTAAGGTTTGATATCATGGCGAGGCCTTCCACAAGAGCAAAAAAGAATCCGGTTACTCCGGGTAAAACCCCAGATAAAGATGGGATAGTGATTGAAGAGTTGGATTTAGAAGGGGTAAATACAGATTCCTCAACACTAGGGTTTACTTCATTTGATCATAAGGTGAGCCAACTTGAGTATGAGATGTGAAATGTACAATCTGAGATGGCCTCTAAAGGAGACATAGCCCAAATCAATCATCGGTTGGATGATATCATGCAACATGTAAAGGGTAAATAGTATGGCCCAAATCCATCCCATATCAACCAAGGAGGATCTTTAGTTCAAAATCATGGACAAAATAACCATGTTGGATCACTTTTCCAGCCCAATCGAATCCAACTTATTCACAACCACGGAACATGATGCGAAAGTGGATATGCACATATTTGATAGTAAAGATCCTCGAATTGGATAAATCAAATGGAGAACTTCTTTGAGCTACATCAAACACCATTAGGACAAAAGGTGACATTGGCATCCCTATATCTTGAACCAGACCAATTCGTTTGGTATCGATGGTTATGTGCTCGAGGTAAAGAATGGTCTCAATGTCACTTGGACCGGTTTTTGCCGAGGAGTTGCGGTGCACTATAGTTCCAGTGTTTTAGAGAACTAATTTAATCAATTAGCAAAGTTACGACAAACAAGATCAGTCAAAGATTATGTGCATCAATTCCAGAACCTATCCTTAAGGGTGGAGAATATACTAGAAGAGAATCTGAATGACCTATTTATTGGGGTCTTAAGGACCACATCGAGCATGAGGCACGTATGTTTAATCCACTCAAGCTTTCTAATTCTATTATCATGGCATGTCGAGCGGAGGAAAAATTTCTTTAGTAGGAGGCCACCTTTCATTCACACCAAAGACTGTAGTATCTCTTCCCCTTCATTGCTAGGCCAATTAGACTGACTCCTCAACAAATGGAAGAAAAGAGAGCAAAAGGATTATGTTTTAGCAAATATGGACCAGGACACAAATGTGTTGAGAAGAAGTTGTTCTATATTGACGAGAGGTAATGAGGATGATGAGGACCCTAAAATTATAGGAGAGGGTGAGGAACCAAGTAGAAGAGGAAGTAGAGGATCACCAACCTATAATTTCTTGCCATGCATTATCGGTATTAGTACTCCTCAAACACTCAAGGTTATTGGCTATCTCGAAAAAATAAGGTGACAAAGTGTTGATTGAATCGGGAGTACTCATAACTTCATAAATAGTAAGTTAGCTGCTCGCCTCAATTGTTTTATTTACCCAGCTCCAAAATGCAAGTTATGATTACGATGGTGGGACAATCAATTACACAGAAAGTGCCATAGTATCAAGATTTCCATGGGAGACTACATGTTAGAATCGCCTATGTTTGCTATTTCTATGGGAGGGGTAGATATTGTTTTAGGTGTCCAATGGCTCACAACCTTAGGTACTATAGAGATGAATTTTCAAGAATTGTTCATGTGATTTCATTTAGATGGAATGAAAATACAATTGAATGGGATGGTAGCTAAGTCTCCATAGATTATTAGCTCTCATCAGATGTAGAAGGTTCTTAGAAAAGGAGTAGATGGATTTATAGCAAAGATATTTTCCATAGAAGTACAAAATACAGAGTCTTCAATGCCACCCAATCTTCAAAAGATTGTTGATGCTCACTCATCTATTTTTGATGCAATTCTAAAGGGACTACCATCGGTTAGGGATCATGATCATGCAATTCAGTTGATTCCAGGAGCCAAACACCTAACATCGGGCCGTACAAATACCCATATTCCCGGAAAAATGAGATTGAGAAAATGGTTCAGGAAATGTTGAAGGTAGGTATCATCGAGGCCTAGCCGTAGTGCATATTCTTCACTAGTCGTCATGAGTACGTAAGAAGGATGAAACATGGAGGATTTGTCCAGATTACCGAGAACTCAACAAGTACACCATCAAAGATATGTTTCCTATTCTAGTAATTGATGATTTATTTGATGAATTGCATGGTGCTATTTATTTCCCAAAATTAGATCTTCGTTAGGGTACCATCAAATTAGAATAAAGGAGGAAGATGTTCATAAAAAAGCTTTCGGGACTCATGAGGGCCATTATGAGTTTTTGGTAATGCCTTTTGGTCTTACTGAAATGTGCCTTCACCTTTCAAAGCTTGATGAACACTATTTTCGTGCCATTTTAAAGGAAATTTGTATTAGTTTTATTTGATGACATATTGATTTACAGAAGACATGGGAATAACACTTACAACATGTAAATAAAGTGTTGGAGGTTTTGGAGAAACATACTCTCTTGAAAATCCATCTAAATTTTCTTTTGGTGTACAAGAGGTAGGTGGAGTACTTGGGTCACATTGTATCCCATGAAGGCGTCAAAGTTGATCCTCGAAGATCAAAGCTATGGTGGAATGGCCAAGGCCCAAAACTCTCAAAAATCTTCATAGGTTCCTAGGACTAACATGGTACTACGAAGATTTGTGCGGGGATATGGTAGAATAGAACCCCACTCACTCGCATTGCTAAAGAAGGATGCCTTCCATTGACAAACTTAGCCACTAAATCCTTTAAGCGGTTGAAGGAAGCCTTGTGTAGCACACCGATTTTGGCTACTCCTAACTTCTCAAAAACCTTCATTGTTGAATGTGACGTTTGGGATCAAGATTGGGAGCTTGAGCAGGTTATAATGCAAGAAGGAAGACCAATTGCATTTGAGAGTCACCAATTCAAAGGAAAAGATCTGCTCAAACCTATTTATGAGAAAGCAATGATGGCTATTCTTCATGCGGTCAAAGCAATGGAGGCCCTATCTCATGGGTAGACACTTGGTAAAAATGATCATGATAGTCTCAAAAATTTTTGAGCAAAGGTTATATCTAGGAACAACAAAAGTGGGTAACAAAAATGTTGGGTTATGATTTTGAAATCATATAGAAAAAGGGTAAAGAAAATGTAGTAGCTGATGCGTTATCTAGAAGGGATACATCTGCGGATGCCTTACTTTATGGAATGTCCATGTTGACGGCGATTGGGTGGATGAAGAAATATTGGAATGGGATCAAGACAAGGATACACAATATCTAATACAAAATATCAAGCAAGGATCTATGACATCTAACAAATTTGAGTGGAAAGGTAATGCCCTATGGTACAGGACGGAGTTATACTTGAGTAAAGATTACGAGTTGAACATAAGATTCTTGCAGAGCTACATGCCTCGCTTTGTTGGAGGACACTTTGGGTTTTTGAAGACATATCATAGAATAAAAAGAGAATTCTTTTGGGAAGGACTCAAGGGGATGTACAAAAATTTGTATCGAGTGTTTAGTGTGCCAACCGAACAAAGGGAAATGATAAGACACCGGGCCTATTACAACCCTTACCAATTCCTAGCCAAAGATGGGAGGAGGTATCCATGGATTTCATCACCGGATTGCCTTGTTCGAGAGGGTAAGAATGTTATTTTCGTGATTGTGGATAGGCTCACAAAATATTCCCATTTTTGTGCCCTATCACATCCATTTGCATGCTAAAATACAAACATAACTATTTTTTTGAGACGATTCAAAGGCTACATGGAACCCCAAAGATAATTGTAAGTGATCGTGATCCTATTTTTACAAGTAATTTTTGGACGGAATTATTTTCATGTTTGGGTACTCGGCTAACTCACGATTCATCTTATCATCCTCAAACCGATGGGCAAAACGGAAGTGGTCAACAAACGCTTAGAGGGGTATCTACGTTGTTTTGTATCGGATAAGCGGAAAGATGGATTAAATGGCTACCACTTGCGAATGGTGGTATAACACATCTTTTCATACCTCTTCTCAAATGACCCCATTTTTAGCATTATATGGTTAACATCCACATTCTATCACTTCCTCCTTGAGGGTGCAACTAAGGTCGAAATGTTGAGGAACATATTCAACATCAACAACGAGTTTTGGCTAGTTTGAAGGAGAATTTAGCATTAGCACAAAACATGATGAAACAACAAGTGGATCAATATCATAGTGAAAGAAATTTTGAAATTGGTGACCGGGTTTTTGTATGTCTCCACCTTATAAAAGATGTCTCTAAAGCAACGAGAAAAGGACAAAAACTTGCTCCTAAATACTATGGCCCTTATCGGGTTCTACGAAAAATTGGCATTGTTGCTTATAAACTAGAGTTGCCTCCATCTTCACACATACACCCAATATTCCATGTTTCATGCAGAAGAAGGTTATTGGATAGAAATTTGAAGCCTAGAAAGAGTTACTAGAACTTGACAGGAAGGAAGAATCATTTTGGAGCCAGAGAAGATTCTCAAACACGTACTAAGAGGCTGAGAACTAGAGACATTAAGGAATATCTGATCAAGTGGAAGAATCTAGCATATAAGATGCAACACAGGAGGATGAAGGTTTTCTCTGCACAACATCCAGGATTATTCAACGTCGAGGATAATGTTGGTTTTAAGAGGAAGGGCATGCTACGCCCTTAACCTATTTCTTGTATTAGGATATGAGTAGCCAACTTGTGGCTTACCATATCATTTTATTATATCATTTATAATTTCTCATGCTTAATAGGTTGGCACAGGTGATGGCCATAACATATGAATAGTATATATAGGGGATTGTAGGTAGTAGTTCATTATCATTTGGAGCATTTGAGTATTATTGTATGGTTTGGAGGTTGCCCTTTTGAAGTGGCGAAGCTATTCTAATTGCATATTGATATCATTATTATGGAATATTGTGTTATTTGGTGTTATATTTCTGCTCATGATCTAAATTATACAAGTAATTTCATTATGCAAGACATTGAAAGGATACCAATTATTACAACACTATAAGCTGCCCTATAGACTGAATTTTATGATCTTTTGAAGGGCATGAGAAGCTTAGCTACAAATTGTTATTAAAGGATGATGACTGCCATTTTTTGTTTTCATCCATCTCCTCTTTATTCTTATTGAGAAATAACTCAGCTCTGAGTTGAATTGACAAAGAGACTTTTTTTTCCAAAAATATAGAGCTAAATCTTTTCAAGCATATTCTAGAATTATTCTCTAGATGTTGGTTTGTGGTACAACCTCAATCTATGTCCATTAAACAACATCACTTTCTTCTCACCATCAATTGGAATTAGCTGAATTGTTCCATTGTTGAAGACTTCTTCAATTTGGTATGGGCTCATCCATCTTGTCTGTAGATTTCCTTGAAATCCTTGTATTTTGAATCAAATAATAGAGCCCAATCTCCTTTTTAGAACTTCCTTGGCTTAATGTGTTTGTCATGTCATACTTGCCTCTAATGTTGGATGATTTCTATCTGATGCAATGCTTGTAGTCTTATCTCATCCAACTCATTTAGTTTAATCATTTTTGCTTGTTGTGCTTCGATAAATCAATCCTCATTCAACATTTGTTCTCAAGGTTTGAATCTCAAATTATATGGTAAGAATGGGCTTCTTCCCATAAACCAACTCATAAGGAGTGAATCATGTGGTTGTTTTCCAAGTATTATTGTAGGCCCACACTACTTCAGACAATTTTTGGACCTATTTTTCCTTGAGATATCCACTATTTTTGTTAGGATATTCTCTAATTCTTTGTTAGTAAATTTCACTTGACCATTGGACTATGGATGGTATGGTGATAAATTATTGTGCTTAAGATGGTATGTTGCCACAAAGGAAATGATTACACTTGACATAAAATGTGGTCCTTAGTTTGAAATAATGGATATTGGTGCTCCAAATATCTGAAAGATGTGTTCATATAAAAAATCTACAACTTTCTCATCCCTTGCATATTGTAGATCTTACACTTTAGCCCATTTGGTGACATAATCTGTACAAACTAGAATGTACTCCTTCCCTTGATAAGTTTGGTCAATTGGTCCAATGAAATCTAATCCCCACTTCTCAAATGGTTCTAAAACAACTTGAGGTTGGAGTGGCATCTTAGATGTAAATGTTGGCTTTCCCATCCTTTGACATTGATCACATTGCCATACATACTTTTTGAAATCTCTGTATAAGGAAGGCCAATAGTAACCAACTCCCAAGACTTTGTGAATGGTTCTTTTAACTAAATAATGTCCTCTTGATGGCTCATCATGACATGCCCTAAGTATTTCAAATATTTCATCTTCAGCTACACACAGGTAAAACATGGTCATGTCCACATTTAAGAAGAATTCCATTTAACCATTTATACATCACACTTTGTTTAATCAATTAATTTTTGTTTTTGTGTGAAAAAGGTTGGGAACTTCCTTATAGCCAAGTAGGAGAGATAGTAGAAATTGTAAACAAATGTTCATCTAGAAAATCATCATTGAACTGCTCTTCTTCTCCTGAAGTGGTCAACCTTGAAAGAAAATCAACCACCACATTTGATTTCCATGGCTTGTCAATGATTTTAATATTAAATTCCTACAATAACAACAACCATCTTATAATCTTACCATGCACTAAAGGTTTATTCATTATATACTTAATAGTAGAGTGGTCAGTGTGAAAAATCACTTCATAGCTTGTGATATAATGGAGAATTTTTTGATTGCATATACAACTGCAAGAAATTCCTTCTCTGTGGTGGTGTAATTCCTTTCAACATGGGAGATATTTTTATTGATATAATAAATAACATGCATCGATTCTCCTTCTTCTTGTTGTCCAAGGACAACCCTACTACTTCATTGGAAGCATCTGTTTGTATATGGAAGGGGAGATTCCAATTTGGGCCTCTTAATACTGGTGTATTTATCAATTTATCTTTGATAATATCAAAAGATTGTTGGCATGCCTCTGTCCATTCAAATTCAGAGTCTTTAGTTAGGAGAGAAAACAATGGAGAAGCTATCTTACTAAAGTCTAAAATAAACCTTCTATAGTAACCAACATGCCCGAGAAAAATTCTCACCTCTATTTGGTTTATGGGAGATGGGAGCTTTACAATTATACTTGACCTTATCAAGGTCTACCTTGATTCCTTCAGCTGAAACGTGATGGCCTAAGACTATCCCTGCTCCATCATAAATAAACATTTTTCATGGTTTAAGGATAACTGATGTTTTTCACACCTAGAAAGGAATTTGTCTAAATTGTCAATTTCCTCTTGGAATGTTGCCCCATAAAAATGAATTCATCCATGTAAATCTCAACACAATCATGAGTGAGATCAACAAAGATTGCTAACATGGCTCTTTGAAAAGTGGCAGAACATTACATAAACCAAAAGGAAACACCATGTAAGTAAATGTTCCCAAATGTAAGGTAAAGGTGGTTTTGTCTTGATCCTCAGGTGCTACTGTTATGTGATTTTACTTGTTGAACCCATCAAGGAATGAAAAATATATTTTCTTAGATAAATTATCTAATACTTGATCAATGAAAGGTAATGGAAAATAATTTTGATTTGTTTCCTTATTTAACTCCCTATAATCCACACAAACCCTCCATTTCCCATTATTTTTAGGAACTATAACTAATGGAGAAACCCAATGGCTATATGAGATTGGATAAATGAATCTTACCTAATATTTTTTCAATTTCGGTTTTACAATGTCTCTTAAAGCGGTATTATCCTTCTTTGTGGTTGTTTGACTATCTTGGAATCGAGTTGTGTACAAATACTAGGGTGAATACCCTTCATGTCACTATATTCCCAAGCAAAGGCTTGAGGATGAGAGCATAAGAGTTTAAATAGGGTATTCTCTTCCTGACTAGTTAGCCAACTATTGACTACTAATGTTTTCCCTGGGAAAATAGGTAGTTGTTTGGTATCTAGATGAAGAGAATTTACAACAAGGTACTCTCTCAATAATACATTCAATGGGCACACTGTGGGGAAGTAATATGTGAACAATAGTGATATTTTGAAAGATAGACTTGGTGAAATCTATATTTTGTGAAAAAGGGAAGATGATAGGCTGGTTGTTTTCATCCATCATGTCATCTCTTATTTCCACTAGTTGTATCACATGACTAGAAATCAACCTAGCCTAGGACTCACTTATGCTAGCAGGAATTATACTCCATCCAACACAAGAATCGTGGTCACCATCCTTAATTTGGTCTGAGTGTTCTTGAATTATGACCATAGCTAGAGAAGAGATGGCGTCCTCTGATTCATTTGAATTGTCCTTCCACCATTGTTTATTTTCTGTAGCAAAACTTTTTACGGCTTGGTAGATGGATAATTTTTTGGATGTTCGTTTGTAATCACCATATTTCCTATTATACAATCAATGAGGGTAGTTCTGAACTAACCAAGGGTTTCCTAGTATTAAAGGGTATCTAATCTTTCCATTCTTCATTTTTATGACCATGAAGGCTATCGAATAATCCCATCATTCAATGGTGACAATAACATATTCTATAATCCTTTTTGGATTATTTACGGATTGATCTGCCATTTATAAAGCTGTTAAGGTTGATTTATGGTTCAAGAAGGGAAAATGTGGACAAGGTATATGTAGTCATCACATTGATAGCAAATCCTAAGTCAATTAGAATGTTTGGGATCTACACATATCCTATGTAGCCTATAACAATAGGACTTCCAGGGTCTCCATATTTAGGAGGGTTCATATTCCCTTCCAGTATACTAGCAAGTTTTCCATCAACATGGATGGTTTTAGGTTGATTCTTTCTTCTTCATGGAGTCTTAAAACATAGATCTTTGATGGTTTTGTTTAATTCTAGGGAATTTCCTTAAGAGCTTGTAATAGAGGAATTCCAATACTCAATTTTCTTAGTCCCTGAATTAACTCTGAATTTGGTTGTTCATGAATTATAGTGTCGTGTTTCTCTAAGAATTTGGATGGAAAAGGAATATCAATGTTTGGTTGGGATGTTTCTTCAACAACAAGACTAGGCTACATTTAGCTATGTTTAGTCTGGATTTTCTTTATCTTTAGGGATTTCTTCTATAATAAGAGATGAAGGTATTGAGGTAACCTTCCATGAATGTAGTAAGATGTTTTTATAATCCACGAGTTCATTGTGGCATTTTATCTGATTCCAAAATATATCTTTGGGTTACCTTGCCTCACATTTTGGGTTCACCATAGTTTGTGTTGAAATATGTGGGTTTGGGAAGGTTGTTCAATGAGGTAGCATATTTAGGCGTAGTCAATAAAATTTTTGATTTTGGGGTCTTCTTTGGTTATAGTATTGCTTCCCTTATCCTTGAGGTCTTGTCATCACCAATCCGGCACTATGATAATTCTTCACGGGAACTCCTCGTGCTATGATTATTTACTAATGCACGACATTTAATTTGGTGGGATGTAACTGAAACAAAACAACAACATAACACAAGAATACCATCGACTATGATAAGACGGAATAATGACAAATCTGAAATATCAAAGTAAATTATAATATTAACATGAAATTGTTCAATCTCACCCATGAGGTATTTCAAGTGTTATTGACTTCACTTGACTTTCACCAAGACTATGGGAGAAACTTTACAATTACACCTCTTAATGGCTTCTTCAACACACCTTTAAACCGATGGCTTCCTTCGCACACTTCCTACAATATTTCTCACTACTTCCTTCTATGCTAAATGAGGGGGTGGCCTCCTATTTATAGAAATTCTAGGCTTATCCATCTTATCTCTAAGATAGGATAAGAAATCCACTCTGACGAATCATATTCCATACCTTAACTCTTATCTATACATGTAAGCTTATCTTTTAAGATAAGATAAACCTTATCATTTTACATGGGTTCCACATTTTTAGACTTTTTACAAATAAAATATACAAAATATTTATGACCTCACTCCTTGTCCTTATTACCATATAATATTTCTAATTCCTAATCACGTAGACCCTACTTCTCTAATTACCCAAACTTTGACATTTTAACATTACCGAACCACTTACGATAAATATTTACTTTTACAACATTCCTATTGTACTTTGATCATTACCGTACTCCACATTATTGCACCATCTTCGATGGTGCCGTTATCTTCTATTAGACGCTACTACTAATTATACTTAACAACATCCTATTCCTAATACATACATTAATGAAATAGAAATTACGGAGGAAAATTTTAGTGTCGACATCTTCCCCCTTCCTAGCTTCTACTCCGTCCTCTGAGTGGACTATTTTGTGCTTGGAAAATCTTCAATTTGTCGTGGTTGACCCATTTCGTAATGGGAGTGCCATCCAATTCCTCCAAAGTCTGTCACGTACCATTTTCATGCATAAATGCTATTTTGTAGGGCCCCATCCATTTTGGAAGAAATTTTTTCTCATTTCTTTTTTTTGTATCTGAATCATATACTAGAACCAAGTCATTCACATGAAATGGAGACCAACGGATCTTTTGATCAAAGTATTCCTTCTCGCTTCATTTTCTTCTTATGGCTTGTATCCTTTGCTATTTCCCTCATTTCCTCTAAGAAATGAAGATGTACCAACCTTTCTTTTATTGAATCACTTTCATCCATCCTTTCATTTTTCATAACTCTCACAAAATTGGGAATATCAAACTCAATAGGAAGAATCGGATCAATGCCATAGCCAATTTAAATGGGGAGTATCTGTTGCTGACTTTGATGTTGCCCTATATGCCCACAATGCTTTGCATGAATCCTTTTATCCCACTTATGCACTGCAAGGCCGCATCTTTTGCTAGAATTTGACACAACACAAAATTTGTTCGCTCCACCCGTCCATTTGTACTTGGCTTGTATGTTGTTGCCTTCCTATGCTTAATAGAAAACTTATTGACTAGGGGCTTCTACCACCTCATTAATGAAGTGGCTTCCTTGATCTATTACAATTTCTAATGGGCAACCAAATCTGTGACAATGCGTTCATATATGAACCTTGCCACTTCATCCATGGAAGTCGTTTTTTCATGGCCTAGCTTCAACCCACTTGGTTAAATAATCTGCAGGTAACTACAATATACTTATTTTGGCGTGATGTAGTTGAAGTGGACCTACAATGTCTATTCCCCACTTTTCAAAGGGACCAAGGGAAGAATAGGACATAATGGAGCTCGATGAAGTCTTACGGTTACCATGTGTTTGACAAATATCACATGTCTTACAATAATTATAACAATCTTTAAAAAGAGTGGGCATTGATAACCTCGCATCCAAGATCCTTCTTGTTGTAAGTTGTCAGTAGAAGTGCCCTCCACATGTACCATTGTGGAATTCTTCAGCAGCCCTTCCTTGATCACGTCCAATCGCCCTCTTATCTGTCCATCAAGTCCTATTCAAAATAATACTCCATGCATAGAATATGGACGATCGGCTTGAGTAATCTTTCTCTTAGTCTTTGCATTGGCACCATCAGAAACTTGAATTCATTCAGATAATTCCAAATATCTATGTATTCACTAGGGATTGTGTCAAGGATAACAATGTTTGCATAGGGAAATTATCATCATCACAAGATGATCCTAAACCATCATAGGCTCGAGAGAGTGCATCTGCATTGACATGCTTCTTTCCTGGCCTATCTATAATATCAAATTCAAATTCTTGTAGCAAAATTATCCATCTTGCTATCCTCCTATGGGTTAGGCTTATTTACAATATATTTTAGAGCCCGATGATCTGTTACAACTAGAATTTTTGCCCTAGAAAGTAATTTCTAAACTTCTTTACAAAAAAATGATAGCTGAGCCTCTTTTTCATTCACATGATAATTTACCTCAACACTTTGCTCATTTGTCTCGCTCTCCCAAAGTAAATTATATGTTCATTCCCATTTTCATCCTTTTGGCTCAAAGTACTTCCTAGTGCTTTGCATCTCGAGGCATTAGTGTACACAATGAATGGCTTGCTCCAATATGGATTCTTCAAAATAGGTGAAGACACTGTGGCTTCCTTCATTTGTCCAAAAGCTTCATGCACCTTATTTCTGGTTCATAAGTAACATCCTTCTTCAAGAACTCAAGTGGGTTAGGGTCAGTGCAATCTTTGATAAATTCTTGATGAACCTTATATAGTACCCCACATGGCCTAAAAATGATCTCAACTTACTTCTATTCATAGGAAATGGTAACTCTTTGATTTTTGAAACTTTATTAGGATCAAAGACAATACCATCTCTCTGGATACAACATGCCCTAACAAAACACCTTTAGAACATCCAAAGACACACTTTGTAGGGTTTAGTGAGGCTTGTGCTTCATCTAACCTTTGAAATGTTGTCTCCATTTGGTGCAGGGTCCAACTTGCTCCCATAGATGTAAAAATCATCCGAAATACTCACGATGAAGGTCCCAATGTAGGGTTCAACACCTATTCATCAAACGCGGAATGTTGCTTGAGCATTACACAATCAAAAGGCATAACTCTATAAGCAAACATTCCCAAGGAGTGGTGAACGTGGTCTTCAAATGATCTTTCTCTCGCTATACGAACTTGGTTGTAGCCGCTATATCCATCAAGAAACTATAGCACTCTGCCAGCTACTTCATCCAAGATCGATATGAAAATGGAAGAGGGTAATGATCCTTCTTTGTTTCTTTATTGAGCTTCACGTAATCAACACAAATGTGTAGCTTCCCATTCTTTTTTATTGAGATCACAATGGGAGAAACCCATTCTCAATTCTCCATAAGAAATATGAATCCCGTTAAGCAACTTATCTATTTCTTCTTTTACAGTCTTGGAAAATTAGGATTCATTCTATATGGCATTTGCTTTATGGGCTTAGCACCATCTACCACTTTTCACTCAATAGAATGTTCTACCCAACTTACTTGACGGAGTTCCTTGTAATCAAAAGTGAATAGGTGTATGTACCTTCAAAGAGTTTGGAGGTAGGATTCCTTCTCACTCTCCATCACAGCATCACCAATCTTTATTTGTTGGAGACGATCATCAACTTCTTCTTCAGATAATTTTATGGGGTCATGAGTTGGTGTGACTGGAAGGATATCCATGACCGAAACATCCACCTCGCTTTCTTCATCTTTAGTGTCCACTTCACTGGTACTAGAGTAATCAGAGGATGTCCAATCATCAGTTTCATCACTTGAATCCATAGGTTCTGCCTTATGATGTCGAGGGATCACGTTTATCTTCACCCTCTCTCTACCACGTCCAAGTGTCATGAAACCTTCATTCTAGTAGTTTCTTACATGAACTCTCCTTAGCCATGGTCTTCCCAACAGCATTGGGTATGCACAAATGATACCATTTTTCATCACCGAAAGTCTACCACACATACAACACCCATAACGATATTGCCACATTTGAAACTACACCTTCTGGTTTAGTTTTCCCCTTATTTAATGACCTTAACATAAGTGTCAAGGGCGATCAATTTTAAACCCAACATATTCATTACGGCACTTGGTCATTACATTAATCGCAACACCCATCAACTAAGACATCATGAATTGAAATACCATTACATAATACCTCACTTGTGGAGCATAGGGATCCGCCTCGCCTCCAAAAAACAGGGACCCCAACCTCCTTCCTTCGCCGAGCATTGATTCCACTTCGCAACTCCCGCCTCTTCTCGGAAGACATAGCCAAGAGTTGACCATATGTAATATTTTCGGGCCTTTTGGACAGATCTTCCAAGATGGAGTATGGTCCTTGCCCTATGAAATCGGAAAATCCCGCACACCCAACTTTCTTCTCCTATGTTTCTTACTAGTTTCTTCTTTCATCTTCTTAGATCATTTCCATCTTGATTATCTTTTTCTTTCTTTCTTTTTGTTACAAACACATCTACTTCATTATTTCTGCTCTTATCTATTACATCAAAAGAATTCACAGGTGTGCTTTTCCTTTATCATTATCTCCTTTACTAGATTTAGAAGCTCTATCTGACAATTATACTTATAATGACCCTTTTATAACAACCATAACACAACTTCATAAATATTTCTTTTTGACCTCTATCTCCTCCCGAGAACTAAATTCTTTTCCTTGAAGAAGATTAATAGTTAACTCGACCCATCTTTTGAGCAGATCTTCATACTCGGTAGATGTACTAGGAGAAATATTTGTGCTCACCGGGAGTGGTTGTGGATTACTGACCAAAGGTGCTGGTGTAGGCTCTACTTTAGCCACAATTTCTTTGGGCTCCTCTTCCATGCTTTCTTCTTGCCTTCTTGCAATCTCTTTGCTTGTTCAATGGTAGCATGGTGGTCATACTTCACTCGTTGTCGATCTTTGGCTTCATCCCAAGAATGAGGTGCTTACGAGAGGAGATTATCCACACCATTCATCAACCCATCCGCTAATCCTTCCTTCCGGATCTCGGGCATCGAGCTTCCTCCTTAGCTCTAGAACACGAGCATAATAATCCCTTATCTTTTCCTTCTCTCCTTGGGATAGCTTTGTGATCTCGATCATGAGATCTGCATATTTCTGTTGTTCACCAAATTCTTCAAGAAAACTTTCAGTTAATAAATCCCATGAATTTTTCACATTATCACCTAGTGTTTCAAACCACCTAAGTGTTGAACCATCCAAAAAGGTAGGAAAAATTCAGTCCATTGTTCCCTTCTTATAAGGCCATTACAAATACAAGATCATTTAAACTCTTGAATGAAAGAAGAAGCATCTTCATTAGATTGAGCTGAAAAAATAGGAATCTTTCCCATTTTCAAAAGTAACCACCGTGAAATACCAACCCACAAGTACAATCAACAAGACTTATGTGCACAAATAATTGGAATCACTATAGAAATGACCACGGTAAACTATCGTAAAACTTGACTTGACTTGTGGTAAAATCGACTTTATCAAAAACACTATTCACGGTAAAAGTGAAGTTCTTTGCGGTAAATACTATTCACGGTAAAAAGTGACTTTATTGTGTAAATACTATTCCCAAAAAAAATAACTTTACCATGGTAACTACTATTCATGGCAAAATGACTTTAACATGGTAACTACTATGCATTGATAGTAAAAACAAGGTTACCCTCAATTGATTTTTGACTAAGTGGGAATATCTCTCTGAAAATCCACCAACGAGGAATGGTCCCAAGCGGAACCAAAATGTCATCACCAATCCGGCACTTTATGATAATTCTTCACCGGAACTCCTCGTGCTATGATTATTTACTAATGCATAGCCTTTAGTTTGGTGGATGTAATCTGAAACAAAACAACAACATAACACAAGAATACCATCGACTATGATAAGAGGTTTCTAAACGGAATGATGACAAATCTGAAATATCAAAGTAAATTATAATATTAACATGAAATTGTTACAATCTCACCCATGAGGTATTTCAAGTGTTATTGACTTCAATTGACTTTCACCAAGACTATGGGAGAAACTTTACAATTACACCTCTTAATGGCTTCTTCAACACACCTTTAACTCGATGGCTTCCTTCGCACACTTCCTACAATATTTCTCACTACTTCCTTCTATGCTAAATGAGGGGGTGACCTCTCTATTTATAGAACTTCCAGCTTATCCATCTTATCTCTAAGATAGGATAAGAAATCCACTGACGAATCATATTCCATACCTTAACTCTTATCTATACATGTAAGCTTATCTTTTAAGATAAGATAAACCTTATCATTTTACATGGGTTCCACATTTTTAGACTTTTTACAAATAAAATATACAAAATATTTATGACCTCACTCCTTGTCCATATTACCAATATAATATTTCTAATTCCTAATCACGTAGACCCTACTTCTCTAATTACCCAAACTTTGACATTTTAACATTACAGGACCACTTACGACAAATATTTACTTTTTACAACATTCCTATTGTACTTTGACTTTATTCCGTACTCCATATTATTGGCAGGCACCATCGACACGGCGGTGCCATTATCTTCTATCGACGCTACTACTAATTATACTTAACAACATCCTATTCCTAATACATACATTAATGAAATAGAAATTACGGAGGAAAATTTTAGTGTTGACAAAGTACATTCCACTTTTATTGGAATTGAGGATTAAACTATTGAAATGATGGAATGTTTGGGTGTGGAGTCCAAGGTTCTTGATAATAACTTAGTGGCACATTCCACTTGAGGAATCTATTCCTATAGGACTTGTTGAGACCAATACTGGAGGTATGGCCATGGTGTTATCCTTTTGTTTGAGACCCATTGTGTTTTTAGCGCATAGGAATGATTTTTATTTGATTGAAAATTCCCTCCTTGCCTCTCTCGAGCTATATAGTTTAACTTAGCTTTGTATCAGGTGTGTTTTGTTTTGGATGATTCTTCATGAAGGGAAATGATCCACATTATTCATGGCATGTTTTAGATCACATACAAGATAGATGTTTGTCTTGTCTGGGGGAGTCCTTAAGACCATTCTTATTCCTACATCTTGAACAATAGATGAACAAAGGCTATGTATTCCTGGATTTCTCCCTATCCTCAAAGTTGAACTAAGAGGTCTATTCTCAAATTTGCAATCTCTTCCCTTAGTTTGGATATATCACTATTGGCCATTTTTCCTTTCTATCTATGAAGGTTGGGGTGAGTTTGGGAGTAATTCCTACAAAGGTCAATGATGTCTATAAATTCTAATTTGTTTATGTCTCCTTTTCCCATAATATTGAAGGCTTCTTGTGTGTCTTCATCCAATCCTTTGAGGAATAAAGTTTTGAGTAAATTAATATCTAGACTAGTACCACACCTCCTGTGAAGGAAGAGGAACTGATCAAGATAATCTTCCACACTCTCATCCTCCTTTTGTTGAATTCTAAAAAGTTCTTCCTTCATGTCCTAGACTCTACAATAGTCTTGGTATTTATCCAAAAAAATTGTTTCCATCTCCTGCCAACTATGGATGGAGTTAGGGTTTAAGCCCATGAACCATCTCATAGTTGTGTCTTTTAAAGTCGAGGGAAATAAATTGAGCTTCTGGGTATCTAAAGTATAATCACGGGTTTCACACAAGACTTTGAGCTCAAAGAGGAACTTGTTAGGATCTTCTCGAGACTAATCCCACGAAGGTTGGCAAGATTGAAAGGGATATGTTTTTCATAGGGGCTTGATCATTAGGATCTAGTTATATGGGATAGGTAAATGTCCTTCCAAGTGGAGGGTTTCCATTCTCTACACCATTGGGGTTATCTACTTCATCAACCATCCTTTCTTGGTTAGCAAGTTATTCCACATGTTGGTTTTGAGGGGGGGTTTGCCAATTAATTCTAATAAATCTACCTCTATGGTCTCTAGGTATAAACATAAAATCCTATCATACTTAAGGTTAATTCCTAAATACCAATACTTAATTGATTGTTTGTGTTCCACATACTCCAAAACACAAAAGATTCTTATGCTGTCACTACAAGGTCTTCTTATTTCAAAAGAAAGAGTTATGGAAATAAAATTTCTAAATGGAAACTTACCAGAAACCGAGTAACACTTCAAGTTAGCACCTTAATATTTGATAATAGCTTAAGATCCTTGAAAATAATGCCAAAAGTGATGAGCATCATTGATACTCGCACTTTTGTTATCTTGTGTTTTTCAATCCATGGCGGTGTCCATGGCTATTTGAAATAAAGGGAATAGTTGGAATTGTTCTCAGTACTTATTTAATAATGAAGTTAACAAAATGTTATACTAAGTTCCATAAACAAATGAAGTTGGTTGATAACAAACGATCACCGAATGCAAAGTTAAAATACATAAAACAATACAATGTTGATAAATCAAATGAATGCAAAATAATAGAAGGAAAATAAACATGAAATTATCCCTTCACATTGGGGAGGAGTGACCCTTGCTCCTTCCTGTCGATCCAGTTCAAAGTTGCAGAGTCACACAAGTAGAGTTATCCCCACTGAATCAACACTTTATTAAATGAAAGAAATTCCTTTACAATAATCAATCGAACTCACTTTTTAATCCTACAACACTTGGTCTTTTATATTCAGAGCATCCCTATTCTCCTTGAAAGAGGACTAGTTATTTGAAATAAATGACAACTACTTAATTAGAGGATACCTACAACAAAACTAATTGTTTAAGAAGTTACAATCATGGAAGGATTAATCTATGTTATGTTTGGATTGAATTCATCCTATTAACTACAGATGAGGCCCGTAATTGACTCTTTTGAGACAGTCAATCAATGCCAGAAGATATTGTAGATCCTGAATTGATTCCCTATAATCATGATGATTATAAGTCCATAAGTGTTTTTCTGCTTCACATCTTCAAACAACTGGAGTTAAGTTAGGATTGCATGGACCTCATAATCCACATGAAGGTTGAGGTAGTAGTACACGTTTCATGCTCCTATCATTGTGTTAACTGTGTGCCAGCTACATCAACTCATCGTTCAACCATCCGAGCCATTTTCCTCTTTTATGCGAGTTCCTCATTTTGAGCGAGTTTGAATTAGTTATTTGAGCGAGTCTTGCACTCCACGATGAGTCTTGCGCTAATGCAAAGGTGACCCCTACGCTAGTTCATAAGCGAGTTCTGCACTAGAAAATAGTTAACTCTTGTGATGACTCAAGATATGATTTTCCAAATACATTGTTAATATTCATAAAGGTTCATTCAAGACATATTTGAAGAAGCAATAACAATAATGTGCACAATATTTCCTTCCAAAACATAATAAATTATTAATTATAAAACATCAATATTATACATAGTGCAAAATGATATCATGGTAACATAGGGTTTCACATAGGATAAAGCATGAAAAAAGGGGGTTCATCATTTCCCCTTTCTTTGCACAACCTATAACCTCTACACAAATATAAGTAAGATAGTGTCAGGTTGTCCATGATTTCTACCCTCTTGTAGATTTCTCCTCTACTACAGGGACCTCAAGTCTCTACACAACTATGTCGGATCTAGTGTCGTCAGCGAGCTCAACAATACGATTCCCCTCTATGACCTCCAAGAAATATGAACTTGGTTTAATATCACCCAACATATGAATAATTAGAGCTCTCATGTATGCTTCTCTAATGCTTGATAACATCCATCGACTCCACTCCCGAGCTCCGACTTTGCACGAGAAGACTAAGTCATAAAAATAGCCTTTATAATCGATGACGAGTTACATAAATGATTAACTCATATTTATAATGTCTATAATAATAGGTCTTAACTCTTCACCATGCCTATTTAAAATAGGTCTTATCTTCAAAATGTCTTAGAATAATTTTCCAAGGCTCTCCTTAATCTCCCTCATTCGCACTTACGTTGAGAAGTTCTTATTTTGAAATGGGTGGGGTTTTACTATACACACCCCTACTCGAGTTTCCTATTTATATGCATTATCGGCCAATTCATAGCCAACCAACTTAGTTTGCCGAGGTGGTTTGGGTGGGCGCTTGCGTGCGATGTGTGTGGGGTTCAAATCTCACCACCATTTTTGACATCGACCTATCCTCCACGTTGCCATCGGATGGGCTACTCCTACTCTCTACGTCGAGTCTACTCACGCCATGTTTCCTTTGTGACTTCGACTCCCCATGTCATTCTCCCTTGCTGCCAACTATTGCCATGTGTCTCTTTGATGTCACATCCATCGATCAAACTAATACCAAGTCCACCGTCGAGTCGGGTTGCACAAAGAGTCACTGAGGATCGGTTTGTTTTGTGGTGGGAATAATCCCACATGTGGCGGATTAAGCTATTGAGGGATTTATTAAGCTCAAAACTTCCATTGTATCTTGTGGCTTCAGCCACACCCATTGTGTCTTTTCACCATTTTGCTACCATTGGGCGAGGTGGCTTTGGTCATAAATGCTAGGTTGTGGCCGGCCGATGCGGAGATAGCTCGCCTTGAGCTTAGTGCTTGGCTCAACACATCATGACTACTCTGCACCTCGATCAAATCATTTTCTAGCTTGGTTTGTGATCTCAACTTGGTCAATCAATGAGCTACTTGGAGTTCTACGATGGTCAAGTCCCCTTAAAATAAGAGTCGACCCCTCTATTGCAAAAATTTTGTTTGCCCATTGAAGATGACAGGTTTGCAAACTTTTTTTACTATGTGATATCACAACAACCCATTTGTTATTTTCACCAACATGTCCAATCACCGTGTCACTGTATTCTAGTTTGTCATGCGAACACCATGTTATTGCATGACGCATCTAGAGCACACAATATCCATTTTACATGCATCGATAGGTGTTGGAAATATCTCGACATGTAATTTTATAAGGAATAGGTTCAAGGAGATCTTGGGAACTTCTAATGCCCAAAATTTACCTCCATATAATAAATATATATTTTCCTTTCCATGCATAGTCCATGTCTATTCTTAGCACTACATGTGATTTATCCATGCTTTTGTCTATTTTTAGCTTTGCCTTGACAATCACGTCAACCCATGTTTTTCCTATTTTTATCACGTCATTGAAATCTCTATAACTATTGATTATGTTATTCCTATGTGTGAACCTTTGTGCATGCTCCTTCAAATTTCGTGTGTACCTTCCACACACACTCTTGCTTACATCCTCAACCTTCACCCATGTCTCATACTTAGACATTTCTTTGGTTAATTACCCTACTTTAGGTATATTGTCCATCCTCGGTAATACAATAATCAATGAATGTAAAAAATTGAAGGAAGTATAATGGATCTCGACATAAAGAATATTGGGTGATACCCCAAAGAATAGAAAGAATAATGAATAAAAATTCTAATCCATGCACACAAAAATAAGGCTCATGGTATTTATAGGATTTCTAGGAATTCTCTCTTGATGGTTGCTTCTAACTTCTTCCACTCCTCAAGCACAATATCCACCTTCCCGAAAATGATTTGACAATGTTTGGTATACTTTCCAGGCAGTCTACCATATTTCTCTCATAATTCCTTCAAAATGATGTCCCATTCGATACCATGCTCTCCAGGATAGATAATCCTTTCATTACCATAGCTTATAGTTATTCTAATCATATATTTACTCATTGTCACATTTGGATTTGATAGCCTTATACATATCCCCCACCTCTTGTAAAAAAAATTCACGTGCCACTTATCTTCGTATACATTGAAACATGGAAGTGGCTCAACTCCACTTCATCTTTTGTTAGACGCACGTCTACAAGTGAGGGCATCCTTGAACTTGATGAAGATATTCTTTGCCATTTGCACATCTTCCTTCAATTCTATGCAAATATTTTCATATTCCTTTAGTCCTTTATCAAAAATTTCTTGGTTTTCCTACACCATCTCCTCTGCCATTGTTTCTAGCACTTTATTTCCTCTTATCAATAATAAATTAATTAATGTTTCCGGGGTATCAATTTCCTTCCTTTATTGATATGTGCCTAAAAAAACTATCTCTAGACAAGAATGCACAATGTGTGTAACTTACTCTATTGCCTTATTATTTACGTAGGTTAGTTGGGATTCTGTTTTATTTAACTTTGAAGGAAACTTTTTATTTTTCTGCTCACATCCTCAAAATTCTCATGCACGATGCGCAATGTGGATCCCTTATCAAAATTCCTATGCCAACTTCATTGGCCATCTTTATTAATGAATTATTGCTCGCCTGCCGATAAGTTTGTACAAACCAAAATTAGAAGAATTTTTGAAGGGTTTCTCCTCCTTTATAGTTTTTGATGGCATCCCTATTCATCTCAAACTCTGGCTCCTCCATGTGATTTTTCATGGAAAATGATAACATCTTGGCAACTCTTGCATTATAACATCTTGCACTGATTTGTCCATCATGTCCCAACAATATAGCTCTTTTACATCCATGGAACTTTGGAATCTCACCCTTAACACTTTGCGGGCTAATCAATGTAGGACATATGCTTTTGGGAGGTGAACTTTGCTTCAACTTTCTCCTTGATAATTTAGGTCATAGTATTGTCAAGCGCTACTCCCGCACCAACTCTTGTGCCATATTGTATCATGTAGGACCAATGTCCTCTTATGTGCCTTGGTCTGTTTCCTCCTTGACCTACTCCTCATATTCATGTTCTTGCTTTTCCTCCTTAGGATACTCTAGATGCTTCGGATCCTCCACAATGTGTATCACTAAAGAGCCCCTACCTCCTTTGATGCAGAGCCTAATCACCTTTTTGACAACCCACAATGTTAGAAAGATTCGAACTCAAAACCATGCCTTTTAGGCCTTCTAACTAGCTATCTTCTCAAGTTTACTGGACCCCTAAATCATGCAAATTTATTGATTTACAACCTTATTCACTTAACCATTCATTGCATCACATTATTAGTCAAAATTCCAAGTCAATTCAACCATGAAAATGACTCAAATCGTAGACACCTATAATTTATCCTAAACAATTTAAATACTTAAATTGTGCTAATTATCCCCTTTCCCACAAATTGGCGACATATCGTCAATAGTGCTCATCTTCTCTCCTATCATCATTAATTAATTACATTACGTTAATTAATTAAGTCTTCTATTCAACAAATACCCTAATTAACGACCTTCCGTTAATTAATCCTTCCTTCTATCTAGACTAATTAATTATTATTAATTAATTAGCTTCCCCTTTCATTAAATCAATAAATCATTATTTAGTTGATTTAATTCCTTCTATAGTCTAAATCATGCTAATATTCCTCTAAAAAGCTTTTATAAGCTTGCACACCTATTAATTAATCACTTTGGTTAATTAATAAACCCCCTTTATCCCCATGAGTCACTAAAGGAAAAATTAAACTCTCCTAAAGTTAACTCAACCCTTTCTAAACCCCCTTATCCACAACTAACTCAACATCTCTATTATCCCACATACAAAGGGATGTAGAGATTCCTCTATCCATTGGGCTATATAAAGAGCCCTCCTCCTACCTTTACACATACACCTACTCCTTGAAAAACAAAAGTGAGCATATAGTAAATACACTATAGCCATTTTGTCATCTTTGAGCATTTCTCCATTAGAGTGGAGCTAATCATCATCCTTTTGCATTCCAACAATCAAGTTAGTGTTGTGAAGAAAAATGGATTTAATCAAAGCCATGGCTTGATGAACCTCCATATTTGATCATATTGGATCAAGCAACCACTAATCTCCTTTTGATAGCTAAAAGATCTACATAGGTCTAGTTTTATTAATTTAGATTTCTAAAAGAGTAGAGTAATAATGTTAATATGTTAGCTTGAGGTTTTGCTTTCAAGATTCTAATGCATAGTATTGATGATTGTTACTTGTTTAGCTCTTAGCATGATGGTGTTTTGATTTCAATTTAGCTTTGTTATAGGACTACTAGGTGTTAGTTCTAATTTTCTTAACTTAGCTAAACTAAACCATGCACACATTTGGCACGCTCTAGTGGGACGGATCCTTTGTCCCTTAGCATTTTAGTTCATATTGTGTTGTTTTTGGCTAACCCCTTTCTATGCACATATGTAAGGTGATTTTTATGATTTTTGATATACTTACATGTGTGAGATCTTATTGAGAGCTTTCATTTTGATGGGTTATCAATTTTGAACTAACATGCTAAAATTTGGAACATTTTGTACTTGTTTATGTCATTTGGCCCTATTTTCATAATCGGGGGTTTTCTTTGCAGGAGATGTGTAGGTACACCAAACCACATGTAGGCACGATAACCCATGTGCATGTG
The DNA here is from genome assembly GCA_018340775.1 of Taxus wallichiana var. yunnanensis. Taxonomy (NCBI): domain Eukaryota; kingdom Viridiplantae; phylum Streptophyta; class Pinopsida; order Cupressales; family Taxaceae; genus Taxus; species Taxus wallichiana. Next base: position 513,981,564 of record CM031244.1, read on the forward strand.
ACAACATCTAGCATGCACATGCACTGCTATCATACTTTGTACCTTCACTTTGCAGTCAAACCTTTTTAGGCTAGCGCAGGTGCCCATATCCTAGTGCAAGCAGCCATAACCTAGCGCACCCACCTCTCTGTTAGCGCACACACTCTATGTTTTCAATGCTGGCACATGCACTATATATCGTAGAAGCACATATGTCTTTCGACCAATGCACATACCCTCGTCTAGTTTCCTTCTCTATTTTACTCTGTGGCGCACATGCCTATACCTTAGCGCATACACCCACATCTTAGCGCATATGCCTCTCTAGCGTAGGTACACTATGAATCTGAATAACACAGAGGGTGCATCCACCCTAACCCACACACTTGTTTAAACCTACACGCAGTGCTTGATTCAATTAACGTGCATATTTTAGTTTCCTCAAATATTTTATGTTAAAATGCTAACTTCTTTTTAGATTTTATTTGACTAATGCTTATTTATGCAAGGTATGTTTACACGCTTTTGCTAGACTAGATAGGCTTTGCATGCTTGCTTGTAAGAGTAAGGTCACGCATGCTCTTCCCTCACATCCTTTGGGGAAATCTTGGGAATCAGAAATGATTCTTAGGTCTTTTGGCACTTTGAAAATGTTGAATGTCCAAAATTGAGCAAAGATATATTTCACGTTTGAATTAAGTGTTTCCATTTGTCAAAGCCTTGAATTTTGCATCACGCATGCCCTTATCTTATGTCTCAAGGCAATCTTGAGAATCAAAAAACAAAATTTATTCATTTTATGGAAAAATACTAATCCATTGTGTAGAACCACAAATGCTTGTCAAAGAAAGGTGGAGTCAAACAAAACCAAACTAGTAATACAATTTCAGTGTAGGTTTCCAAAATGTGCTCAAGCAAACCACACCAAATTAAACAAGATAAAAAGCACACCACATTGAAAGTTAACTTGTATTTGTAGGTTCGGATAAGGGTATGCCCCATCTCGCTAAAACTAGGACATAACCCCTTTGGCATAATCCTTAAACTACAACAATTTCCTAGGAACCCCAAAGTAGCCCACTTGACTACTTGTTCCTTTATAATTTTGATATTTATGTCTTGTTTCTTGTAAACTTGACCTAAAAATCTACATTGTAAAGTTACGTTATACACATTTTAACAATTCTTAGTTATACTATAAATTTTTAGTTTGATTCCATTACTACCTCGATTTTGAAAAGTGCTATGTGTTACCATTTGTGTGTGTTATATCAATATCATCTTGATATCAATACCTTACTTTCTAAAGTTTGGTTAACATATCTTGGTGACATTGTTGTGTCACTCACAATCGTAACTCACACTTTTTAAGATATAGGTATTAATTGAATTTGAGATTGCTTCTAGTATACCTTATTAGGAGGTCACATTAACTTCTTGTTATTACTTACACCTTGTTCATGTATTTGAACTCGACATAAGTAGGGACATCTTGTTAATTATCTTACTGACATCGACTACCTTTTTGAAACAAACCTAGGAAGTACTTCATTTGATTGATAGGCTTGATACCAAACATTACATCACTATTGACTTACGCATTTTTAGGACATCACTTTATCACATTGGTACTTTAACATTCATTATACTCATTCAATTCTTGACATTATTTTTACATTTCACTTAGGTTTGATAGCAAATATTTGAACACATTCACAGATACCTTAGTGAAACTATTTCACATCATGGCTCCTAAAACAAGATTAGGACTCAAAAGGCAGGCTTTGGAAACCAAACAAGCGCAAACTTGGGAAGCCTAAAAAAAACAAGGGTCAAACCCTTTTATTTGCCATGATCTTGGGCCTTTATTCTCCATGGAAAAGAGGTAGAAGAAATGATAGATCATAGTGGTGATGAGTTGGAATCCCCACATGTGGATTTTGACTTCGACCCCACCTTGTTAGATGAATTCCTTTTTAGAAATAAGGATAGGGTACTGGCATGAGTTGTAGAATTGGGAGCCAAAATTCCTATTGAATAAGAAACAATCCCACCTAAAAATGATGCTAATGAAGAGGAGCAACCCCTTATTAATATGGATGATATCTTAATGCATGGGCATGCTTCTACTTCTAACGTAGGAAATGATAATGTGGTGGGATATATAATACCTTTCCTTAAAGTACCACGTAAAGTCAGGATAAAACACAAAAATGTTGAACAACCTCCGCAACATGAAGAAGAAGAGGAACCTTTTGAAGAAGAAGTTACTATTCAACAAAAAATTAGCAACCTTAGTCGACAATTAGCCTTGTTAACATCTCATGTGCAAAAAGAAACAAACAAGAATATACAAAATACAAAACCTAAGGTCAAAATTAGTGAACTTCAACTAGACAATCAAGGAGAAGACAATATGGAACATCATCATGTATATATCCCTACTTCTCCTACCAAATAACAATTACTCACTCAAGAAATGTAATCCATGAAAGTGACACTTACAAGCCTCCAAGAGAGCACTGTGGGGAATAGCAGAAAATATCAATATGAAGAGCTATGTCCTTATCCATTTGACAAAACTATGACACTTTAACCTTTCCCTAAAAAGTTTGACATGCTAAAATTTGACAAATATAGAGGGAAGGGTGACCCATGAGACCATGTAAAATATTTTTATATGGCATGCTAAGAAGTGGCCTCTGATGACAAACAACTACATCATATGGATTTTTCCAAAATTCTAGGGGGCCAAGCCTTAGAATGGTTTACTTGATTACCTTGGGGGTCTATTTTTACATGGCCCGAACTGGCATAAAGATTTATACAACATTTCTTGTACAATATAGAAAAAAACATAACCATGGCAAAATTGTGTGGCACTGAAAACAATGCCCTAATGAGACATTCACCAATAACTTCCTGAATGGTGGAGAGGGATAGCTAGTCGTTTCCTTTGTGCATTCCCTGAAAAATAGTTGGTTAGTATATTTGTGCCCAACCTAAATCCAGGACATCGCTTTCCACCTTCAAATGCATTGTGTTCACACATTCAGGAGGTAATTGAAAAGGGTATTCAAATAGAGAATGCCCTTATTTCCAAATGAACTCTCAAGTCACATTCTAAGGATAACCAAAGTGTTAAACCTACGGAAAAGCCAAATATATTTAACAAAAAAAATGTGGTGGTATATGGGATTACAGATTCCAAATGTGTGCAAACGGTCCAAGTTGGTCAACCTTTTAAATTGACCAAAGGGCCCATTCAACCACCACCCAAACGTAGAACATTCACCCCCTCAGTGAGCCTTTGTCATCATATTGAAACAATTAGATGTGGCTCACATGGTGACATACCCCATAACACAACCCTTTGATGATAACGCTCCAAAGCCAGCATGGTACAAGGAGCATGACTTTTGTGATCTACATCGTGTCAAAGGGCACAAAACAGACAAATGTTTATGGCTTCATCACTACATTCAGGACCTCATTGATAATGGGGAGATTAAAGTCAAAACCCTAGAAAAAACCCAGATGAAAATGAAAATATGGGAATCTTCAAGGAACCATTCCCTAAGCATGGAAAGGCAGATGAGAAAAAGCTGGATCGAGGAGAGCCATCCCAGAATTACAGAGCGGAAAATTATCTATATACCAATACTAATAATAATCATTATGATTCACTCATTGGATGTATCTGCTCTCCTAATGAACATGTGAATACCATCTGATCAAAGGGAAGGATTGCACTATGGTAACAAGGCGCCCCCTCACGATCCCCATCCCTCTTCATTGAACCCACAAGATGGTAGGTATAACCTCTCTTAACAACTCGAGAAGACATGTGCCAAGATTTCAATCTTGGATCTTCTCAAAATATCAAATGTACACAAATACATCTTATATAAAACTCTCAGGGGTCGAGTGCCACTAGAAGTAGATCCTACGCATCTTCAAAGTCATGCGTAGCCAATATTATACCAACCGAGCACCTTTCCTTTAATCATGGGGATATCCTTATTGAAGATCCAACACATAATCTCCCCTTGTATATTAAGGTATTCGTTACCCACCGAAAGATAAAATGAGTGCTTGTGGACAATGAATTAGGATTGAATATATGCACATTGAAATTAGTTAAGAAATTGGGACATACCGAAGAAGACCTCGAGTCCCATATCATTACCATAACCTCACAACAACATGGAAAGAGAGTCAGTTGGCACAATCACATTACCCATGGAAGTCGGACCCACTTGTCATCACACAAAGTTTCATGTCCTGGACTTAGAAATCCCATAAAATATGCTTCTAGGCTAACCATGGATTCATGCCATGCAGCCATGCCATCAACATTCCATCAATGCATCAAACTAAAACATGAGGGACACACTATCACGATACAAGGAGATCTAGATCCCTTCACTCATTGTAGAGCTCTCAATAGTTTTATGTAAGGGTGCCTATATGTGTCCCTCTCTGTTGATATAGATGTTCCTCTTCAATATGAAGCCATGGAGTCCCGAGTAGATTCAGATTCCCTCAGTTCTTGCACCCATGATGCCTCTACATCAACTTCCCTTTTGATTCATGGGAGATGAAGGTTATGGAATACGGTTGTGGGGAGTATAATGTGCAACAAGCTCTTTTAGTTTCAGACCTCTCATTGTCACCTAAAACTAGAGGCCGACCCAACTATCATTTTAGATGGCCTAGAGATGAGTGAACTATTGGGTCATTTTTACCTGGAGGGTTACTGGTTGAAGAGAAATTGTTGGATCCACCTACGACTTGGGTCCCGAAGATACTCAACCAACTTGTTACCAAATCCCTGAGTATGAGAAGTCTAGCCAAATGATGTATTCCATGGGCTACAAAGGTCTAGGATGTGGAAGGAATGAGAAAGGACCGCGAGAACCAGTTCCTCTCCCACATTTTAAGATGAAAGGTATGACATCATCATAATTTGACCCTATGGATCACACCCCAATGATCAAGATGCCACTTGTTCTGAGCGTGAAGATAGCTCTGACTATTTAGATAGTGATACATATTCCCACTGTAGCCAATACGAGGATCTTACCTCCACGAACCTATTCATGAATACCGCTGTCCTCACCATAACCCCTACTAAACCTAAAATTGACCTTGTTTACCCTTGCCTTGTTGAATGGGACCAACAATGTCATGTGCCACTAGATCTATTTGAAAATGATGAATCCATTACAAAATTCATGGGCATTCAAGATACAATCCCCATTGGAGATCACAAAAAGGGTTTCTACATTGACTTAGATACTTACGCCTACTTCGAGAGGAAGCTGAGCTTCGTGGTCAGCAAAATTTAAGAAAAATGAGGGCAAAAGTTCCAATGAAAAGCCTCGGAAAAATTCAAAGTCTAAGTCACACATAGTGAAAACCTCTTTGAGGCACTGCTGACAAATAAGTACAAAAATCAATGGACAAGAAAAGTGACCACACCAAGGGTGAAAATATCTCATAGAGACACCCTTGGAAGAAGATCTCAACCTTCCTCCCAATCCTACGCATATGGAGGATTTGTCAAAATTATAGTAGAAGAGACCATTGATGTAAACATTGGCACGAAGATGACCCAAAAATGGTCAAGTTGGGAGCTTTGCTCTCAGCATGAGAACAAAAACATTCACCATGCTTGCTGTGGGAATTTATAGATGTGTTCGCATGGTCCTATAAGGATATGTTGGGCTTGGATCCAAATTTGGTAGTGCACAACTTAGTTGTACACGCAGATGCCAAGCCCATCAAGAAAAAGCTCTAGAAGATGCACCCGAGGGTGGCTCTCCTAGTTAAGGAAGAGTTAGAAAGATTGCTCATGGCAAGATTCATTCGACCCATTGATTACTCCAAATGGATATCAAATATCATCCCTGTACAAAAGAATCCTGTTGGGATCAAAATCTATACCGATTTCAGAGACATAAATAAGGCATGCCCAAAGGATGATTTTCCATTTCCTAATATCGATATGATTGTTGATTCAACTGCAGGATATGAAATGCTATCTCTTATGGATGGATTTTTAGGCTATAATCAGATCAAGATAGCCAATGAAGATCAACACAAGATGACCTTCACAACTCCTTGGGGTACTTTCTGTTATCAGGTAATGCCATTTGGCCTTAAAAATGTAGGAGAAACCTATCAAAGGGTGATGATGGTGATTTTCCATGATATGATCCATGACATCATGGAAGACTATGTGGATGATATCCTCGGAAATCCAAGACAAGGGAAGATCACCCTGATATTTTTGTGGCGTATCTTTGAATGCCTATGGGAGTACAAGGTCCATTTGAACCCAAAGAAATGTGTGTTTGGTGTGTTGTCGGAAATTTACTTGGTTTTCATTGTATCATGAAGAGGGATTGAGGTAGACCTGATAAAGTTACTACTATTACTGAAATGCCTCCTCCCAAAAACATTAAACAACTATGCAACTTGTAGGGAAAGATACAAGCTATTCACCATTTCATTTCCCAACTTTCCAAAATGTCATTCATTCACTCATCTACTAAAAAAGGATGTTTCCTTTATCTGGGGACCAGAGAAAAACATGCTTTCACCTTGCTTAAGTAATACTTAGCCAATCCACCTGTCCTCATGCCTCCAACTCCTGGTGAGCCACTTCTACTTATATATTTCTACTACTCATTTTCTATTGGTGCGTTTCTAGCCCAATATGACCTCGGCCATAAAGAAAAAGTAGTATACTATCTCATTCGTACTCTCATCTCTTATGATCTCAACTACCCTCAAATTGAAAAAGCTTGTTTGGTTATAGTTTTTACCTTCCAAAAACTTCACCATTACCTATTAAATACTAAAACCAAGCTTATATCAAAAGTTGACCCACTCAAATACCTATTGTCTAAACCCACCCTTACCGGTAGAATGGATAATTAGATCATTCTACTGAGTGAATTTGACATCGAGTTTGTGCACCAAAAGTCGGTCAAGGGACAAGTACTTGCTGATCAGTTAGCAGAAGCACCTTTACAAGGAATAAAACCTGTGAATCTGATCTTTTCCAGATGCTTCATTAATGTACATTGAGGAATCCATCATGTGGCAGGTGCACTTTGATGGATCTTTTACTTTTCATGGTTCAGGGGTAGGTGTGGTACTAATTACTCCTTCTAGACCCCATACCTCAAGATTTTTGCCTTGGTTTTCCTTGCATGAATAATATTGCAGAGTATGAGGCACTCATCACTGGATGAAGCTCACAATCAAATGGGACATTCATCATGTTAAGATCATTGGTGACTCATGAGTTAATCATCAAACAAGTCAATGATGAGTACAAAGTCAAGGATGAGAAGCTCATCCCTTACAAGAATCTAGTCAAAACTTTGAAAGAGTATTTTGTGCACATCACATTTGAACAGATTCCAAGAGCACAAAATAGATCTAGCAGACGCTATGGCAACCATAGGTTCTATGTTATGCATTCCACCAAAAGTAATGATATGCCTTTCTTTGTTGAAAATCTACGCCAACCTATGCATATGACATGCCAGAATCTTGTCTAGCTTGTGATGTTGTTGGTCCC